>JAVJIF010000834.1:0-632500 GCA_038442645.1 Agave tequilana | reverse complement strand
TTAGAAAAGATAAAAGAATTTTAGAACATGTTTCTAACCCAGTTTTCTGTTCCAGGCTTCAACCAGTCGACTAGTCTTCTGACCAAGTCGACTTGGCTGAAGTCGGTCGACGGGTCGGTCGACCGACGTGCACAGATCTGTGCACGTTTGGCAGACACAGGACGGTTACCGTCAGGGTCGACCGGGTCTGAGAGCAGAGCTCTCTGTTTGTTTGGGTCGACTGGGGCGGTCAACCGGTAGCTGCCAACGGGCAGAATTTGACCGTTGGACGGTCGACCGGCAGTGTATTTCTGGCATTTTCTGCTGCCAACGGCTATATTTTTCTGGGGGCTATAAATACCCCATTAATAGCCTGTTTTCCATAAGATTTTTTGTGCGAATTTTTTCTTACTCTCTGGTGTTTTCACAGCAATCAAAAGAAGTTTTTGATTCAAATTGAACAATCTGTTTGGTGTTTTTGCTAGGGTTTGGAATATCAAAGAAAAGGGTTTTTGGGAAAAGAGTTTTGATTCATCTTCTATATCTTGGTTTCAGTTTTTCCCAAGGATTTTCTTTGTGATTTTGATTTCCATTCCATTGGTTTTCTCCACACTTGAGAAACATCTACTTTCTTATTCTATAGGATCTTTGTGTGGGAGAAAGAGATTGTTTGTGGTTGTGTTTAGACCACCAAGTTAAAAACCTAATCTTTGCTTTGTGCCTTGCCCTCATTGTGTTGAGGAAGTTGTGCATTTGGATTGTATCCCTCAAGTTGTGAGGTGATCCTTGTGTTTGCTTTGTGCTAATCCCTCGGGTTGTGAGGTGATTGTTTGTTGGCTTGGAGTTGTGCCTCAAGGAGGAGTTGTGGTTGTAAAGAGAGGAGTTGGGTACTCCTTGTGAGAGTTCTTTGTGGACTTGCTAGTGGATTAAAAATCCTTCGTGTGTCGAAGGCGGGGATGTAGAGCTGGGTGCTCGAATCTCGAAACATATCTTGTTGTTTGCGCTTGATCCATTGACTCTCTCTATCTCTCTCTTTACTTTATGCCTTGTAACTATTCATATTATGCATTCATAATTGCTTGGCTTGGTTGTGTGTGCATCACTTGTTGATTGCACTTGAGTGCATTGCATTAAGTTTTTAAATTCCGCATTAAGTTCATTAGATTAGCAAAATCACCTATTCAACCCCCTCTTCTAGGTGACTTTTCAATTGGTATCAGAGCTAGTGCTCCTGATATTTAGGTTTAACCACCTAGGAGTGAGATCTTGGTTTGCTAATCTTCATTTGCATTGTTCATTTGCACTCATTTAGTTTGCTCTCATGGATAGCCCTCCTATGTTTGACCATATTAGACTTGATGCTTGGAAGGCCAATATGAGTAGCCATTTGAAAAGGCTAGGACATCTAGTTTATCAAGCCTCCACTATGGAATCCTTCCCTAATAGTAGCAAGCATAAAAAGGCTAATGCATTAGCACTTAGAACACTTAGAGCATCTCTTAGTGAACATCTTTTACCGGTGTTTGATCGTTATGACTCGGCTTTTGCAGTTTGGAGCTTATTGACGTCTCCCGAGCTTCCAAGAATTATCAACAAGATGAGGAGATCTAAGAGAGAAAGTCCGAAGAGCATTGCTTCATGGTCCAAGGGAAAAACTCCCTTGAGGTACAATCGGATTCTCAAATAGATGATACTCTAGTTCCTATTGCCATGGTTGTTTTGAAGTTCAAACATTGAATTTGGAACTTGCTCAAAGCTTGAAAATTTATTGGAAAAACACAATCTTTTGAAAGGGACAACCTTGTTTTGAAAAATGAATTAAAGGATTTGTGTTCTAATTTTGAATTGGTTTTGCAAGAGAAGGAAGAGATTACTAGTGAACGTGACTCACTAAGATCTCAGCTAGACCTTGACCTTAATGAGATTGATATTTTGAAAAACAAAAAATGATTGTAATGATGTTGTGAAAAACAATGAGATTTTATCTTCTAAATTGGATTTTGTTTTAAAAGATAACCTTGTTTGAAAAACGAAATTGATTTCATAACTAAAGAATTGGATTTGGTTTTAAAGAAAATGAATCTTTGAAAATTGAAATTGATTCTCATGTATGCCATGCTAGTATAGCCTTTTCTTCTTCTTGCACACCTATTGCATGCTCCACTTTATCTTCCACTATTGAAAATGATATAAATGTTTTGAAGAAAAGTGTTGAATGTTTGGGCTCCACTTTGAGCCAATGCACATTGAATCATTCACGTTTGGAAACCTTGGTTTGCAAGAAACAAGGTCCATCTTTGCATGCACACTCTACACGGCATACACATGCTTTCCACGGTCACCACCATCACACGTATGCTCATGTGTACACATGTACACATTGTGGCCGAAAAGGTCATCTTGCTAGATTTTGTTATGATCGCTTACATGTTGAAAATTTAGCAAATAATCTTGTTTGGGTTAGGAAAGATACTAACCCCTATGGACCAAAAGAAAGTGGGTACCAAAAATCACCTCTTTAACTTTTGATGTAGGTGGGAGCTCTCGCATCACGTGAGAGTATTGGTGCCTTGAGGTGGATGCGTTCTAAGCTTAAAAGAGAACCATTTGGATGCTTCACTCTCAAGGGGATTTGGTAGGAGAACCACCGTGGTTTGGAGAACTAGAGATGCACCTCATCGGTTTGGTATCATTCTCTAACTCCTATTTTTATTATGCATGCTTTTCATGTTCATCTATTCATAGCATGTCTTGTTTTATTGTTCATTATGCTTATGTCATGTTGATTAGATTAGTGTTATACATGTTTAGTTACTTGAGACCCATGTTTTATATGGATCTACCTTTAGTGTTCTCACCTTGTTTAAACTAACATGTATGTCTTAGATCTAATGCACATGCATTTACATAATGATCATGTGGATGTTTATGATTTTTTTTTTTGTTGAATCATATTTTATTGTTTCATGATTAGTATGATATTTGCCATGTCTATTAGACTTATGCTTTACATGATTAGTTGTTGAGACACCCATGTTTAGTATGGACCCATATTTTGTGCTCTCTTTATGTTTTAGCTATCATGTTAATCATAGATCTAATGCACATGTCTTTGTCATGCTAATCATATGGTTGACTATAATTTTTTGTTTTAATAATTCATGTTTTGATTATTATGTTTATCATGTTGGGTTATGATTCCCGTTTTATGCTTCATGATTTGAATATGCGTTTAGATGTTACTTTTCATTAAGACTAGGATTTATACTTGTACAACTAGTGAGCTACAAATAGACCTTTATATATGTTTGTGCTTGCACGCTCATTTGTATTCACTTGATGTACTAGTATAGTCTAGTTTTGATGATTCTTGCATTTGACTTGTATTCATCATTTTACTTATTTTGTTTTAACTTCATGTATATGTCCATCTTGTCCAAACTATCATTTATACATATACATCCTTGAGCCACGTGCCTTCATGCATATACTCTTGTGGACTCATTATATTTAGGATATGTATGTATACTTTAGTTCGTACATGACATACATATACCTTGAAGTTTAAATCGTTTTGATGATTTTCATATTTTTAGATATTTTCTATTGGTAATGAAATCTAGTTTTTCATGTTTCAAAGAATTTCATATGAGCTTAATTGAACATTTTCATGTTGATATATGTCACATTTTACTTGTACACTCACTTTATTAGTTTACTCATGATTTGTTTTCATGAGACTATGATATGGGCTTTATGGACTTTGAGTGTTTAGTGATCATGTGATTTACATGTGTTTCATGAAAAATAATTTTGTTTATTCCCTGCTTGAAGGATTTCGTACTAATTTTAAAAGTTTTCCTATAACTAGTTTGTATTCTTCACTATGGTAGAGATTTTCAAACATACTACATTTCAAACCTATTTTTGAAAACCCCTACCTTCCATGGGTGGATGGATGGGAGATCATGTTCATGTATGCCTTAAAATGAAAATCATTTAAAAACTTGAACCATGATTGGGAGGTAGATAATATGAGATATACATTTGATCTTATTGTTATTTCAATTGGTATCATTGAATTCTTTCAATTGGTATCAATCTTGACATTTCTTGTATACTCATATATTTGTATGTATGTATGCTTTCACTTCCAAGAATATCAATTTCAATTGGTATCTATTTTTCATACATATATATGTTTTATTTGTGCTTATTATATCCCTATATCTTTAAGCACAAATCTTGTTTATGCTAGTGCTTGAGGTTTAACTTTGTTTCAATTGATTACTTTTAAATTGGTATCAAGCCTATGCATTATTTTAGTTGGTATTTCATAAAGGGGGAGAAATTTGATTTTGTCTTTCAATGGTATTTGATTCCCACTCCCTTACTTTATGATTGAAAATTTCAAATTGGTATCATATGTTCAAAATGAAAATTATTTACAATTGGTATCAAAATTTTGTTTAGACATTCAAAATTTATTATGTTTAATTTCAAATTGGTATCAAGATTTTCATATGTTTTTGCTTAAAATTGGTATCAATATTTTTTTTTTTTTTTGTTTCCTTTCAATTGGTATCAAGATGTTATTCTTTGACATATTTTCAATTGGTACCTTAATTGATTGTCATCCCTAATTGGTCTTGTTTTTGTTTTAGACAAAAAAAGGGAAATATTATTTTTATTGATTCGTTGTTTCGAACAAAAGGGGGAGAAAAATTTATTGATTTGGTTTTTGCTTTTACCCCTTATTGAAGATTGATTCTTTGTATTAAAAAGAGAGAAGATTTTGTTTTGTTTTGGTTTTTACCCCTTTGTTGATGATTGACAAAAAGGGGGAGAAAGATCTTGAGTTTATATATGCATGTTTATGTTTTGCATATATTAAGTTTAATTTAGTTTAATTTTAATTGATATCTAGAGCATGTTTTGTAATTGGTATCTAGAGCATGTTTTGTTTTTGAACATTTCAATGGTATTTAGAACCCTTTATGTTTATACATTTATATGCATTCATGTTTAAGAGCCCTTATTGCATATTATTTATTGTTTATTTGTTTATGCATGAGTTAAGGGGAGCTTCTTTGAAGCTTAACTTTAATCCATGCATATATAACTCCATGAGTTTTGTCATCATCAAAAGGGGGAGATTGTTGGCCAAAGGCCTTCCACTCTAGTTTTGATGATGATTAACTCATGTAGTTATGTGTACTAATAATCTTGTGATTTTAATTTCAGATCATTAATCAAGTTATTAGTTGATGATTAGCTTCAACAAGATGATTTGAAGCTTTCACATGTTGATTCAAGAGCCCGAGCGTCAAAGATCATATATAGCACTTGCTCGGTGGATCAAGGAGTTTGTGGATCGAGTCGGCTTGGAGATTGCGCTCTACAAGAAGACTTCGGTACCATAGTTTAGGTTTGTGTTTAGATCCAATTGTAAAGATTAGAATAGTATGATAATGCTCAAGTTCACAACACACACGTTTCATGTTTTGAATATTGGTTTTCGGTTTTTCGGTTTTAGGTTTAACCGATCTTGGTTTTCATGAATAGATAGATCAAAACAAGTTTACATGGTTTAATGTATATATGATTTGTTCTATATACATGCATGCTTCAACTACTTAGACAAACTTACTTTGATATACCTATTTCATGTGTTTTAGGTTTTGTGTTTTAACAAAACTTATTTTTGGAATTAAAGACAAAAACTATGATATATATATGTTTCATGTATATTGGATTTCTATCCATATGCATCATGCTTCAAAGTGTTTAAATATCATGTTTTTGTATTTGGAAGAGTTTTGGATAAAACGTATTTTCTATTCAAAATCTAAGTTTTAGAAAATACAGTTTTTGGTTTTTGGTAAAAATGATAAGACACAAAAATAGTTCATATTGATTGATATTTGAGCTAAACTTTTTACCACATGTTTATATATCAATGCAAATGATAAAACTATTTTTTGATTTTTTAGAAAAGATAAAAGAATTTTTAAACATGTTTCTAACCCAGTTTTCTGTTCCAGGCTTCAACCAGTCGACTAGTCTTCTGACCAAGTCGACTTGGCTGAAGTCGTCGACCGGGTCAGTCGACCGACGTGCACAGATCTGTGCACGTTTGGCAGACACGGGACGGTCGACCGTCAGGGTCGACCGGTCTGAGAGCAGAACTCTCTGTTTGTTTGGGTCGGCCGGGGCAGTCGACCGGTAGCTTCCAACGGGCAGAATTTGACCGTTGGACGGTCGACCGGACCGGTCGACCGGCAGTGTATTTCTGGCATTTTCTGCTGCCAACGGCTATATTTTTCTGGGGGCTATAAATACCCCATTAATAGCCTGTTTTCCATAAGATTTTTTGTGCGAATTTTTCTTACTCTCTGGTGTTTTCACAGCAATCAAAAGAAGTTTTTGGATTCAAATTGAACAATCTATTTGGTGTTTTTGCTAGGGTTTGGAATATCAAAGAAAAGGGTTTTTGGGAAAAGAGTTTTGATTCATCTTTTATATCTTGGTTTCAGTTTTTCCCAAGGATTTTCTTTGTGATTTTGATTTCCATTCCATTGGTTTTCTCCACACTTGAGCAACATCTACTTTCTTATTCTATAGGATCTTTGTGTGGGAGAAAGAGATTGTTTGTGGTTGTTGTTTAGACCACCAAGTTAAAAACCCAATCTTTGCTTTGTGCCTTGCCTCATTGTGTTGAGGAAGTTGTGCATTTGGGTTGTATCCCTCAAGTTGTGAGGTGATCCTTGTGTTTGCTTTGTGCTAATCCCTCGGTTGTGAGGTGATTGTTTGTTGGCTTGGAGTTGTGCCTCAAGGAGGAGGTTGTGGTTGTAAAGAGAGGAGTTGGGTACTCTTTGTGAGAGTTCTTTGTGGACTTGCTAGTGGATTATAAATCCTTCGTGTGTCGAAGGCGGGGATGTAGAGCTGGGTGCTCGAACCTCGAAACATATCTTGTTGTTTGTGCTTGATCCATTGACTCTCTCTCTCTATCTCTCTCTTTACTTTGTGCCTTGCAACTATTCATATTGTGCATTCATAATTGCTTGGCTTGGTTGTGTGCATCACTTGTTGATTGCACTTGAGTGCATTGCATTAAGTTTTTAATTTCCGCATTAAGTTCATTAGATTAGCAAAATCACCTATTCACCCCCCCTCTAGGTGACTTTTCATATACGTATATATATACGTATATATATAAGCGTGTATATATACGTATACGTATATATATACGTATATATATACGTATACGTATATATACGTATATATATATATATACGTATATATATACGTATATATATACAATATATATATATATACGTATATATTACGTGTATATATATATATATATATATATATATATATATATATATATATATATTATATATTATAATATATATATAATATATATATATATATGCTTGATATTGTGCTCACACTTGTATCGATCCAAGAGAGCTATTGAAGCACCTCAACTCTTATAAAGAAGAATCTTGAGGAGAAGTTCTAGAGCTCTTCACTGGGAATTCGGTTTCACACTTTAAAATCCATTTATAGACCTGAAAATTATCATGGATCCATTGGTAACTTTAATACCTCCATTTGTACCTGAGAACTTGCACCCTTGAGCTTCTAAAGCTCCTAATAAGAGAAGATTCTTCTTTAGATCCAAAACATGTTATACGCCGTGACGGTTCGAACATGTCCATCAAACATCCTTATACACATATTGTCAATGCTAACTGTCTTGCACACGGTGTCGTTACTCATCAGGATAGAGCCTCCATAGAAAGGCTTGTGTGTACTGAACCACTCTCTTTTTAGGCACATGTGATATGTGCACCCTAAATTAAGTAACCAAGCATCTGAGTACTTTTTCTTTCCCGACTGAGCTGTCAGGATATCACATGGATTCTCATCTGCTTCTTCAATAACAACCACCTTATTCTGACTTTCCACTGGTACTAGCCTATCAGAATCTTTACCGCCTTTCTTCTTCAGCATCTTTTTGTATTTCATAAATTTTTTCTTGATGTACCTTGATTTCCTGTAGTAGTAGCAAGCATTACTGCTTGAAGCATCTGGTTCATTTTTGAATCCCTACTCTTTGATCTTCCCCTCTGGTCTTTGACAACCAGTCCTGAGATCTCCTCTGTAGAATCTATTTTCTTCATCAGCTCGTTATTCTATAGCATCGACCTGACATTTTTTCAACTCTAAAGTCTCTTCACCATACATGATGATGGTTACCAAGTGGTCATAATTTGATGGAAGAGAAGAGAGTAATAGAAGAGCTTTACCTTCTTCTTCTAGCTTAATCTCTAGAGCAAACAAGTCGCTTAAAATTCTGTTGAAAGCCTTTAATGTTGTCAAATATGCGTACCTTCTTTCATCCGAAGGTTGTATAATTGCTTCTTCATGAATAACTTATTCGACAAACTCTTTCTCATGTAAAGGCTCTCCAGCCTACACCAAAGTCCAGTAGTTGTCTACTCATTCATGACATTGTAGAGGATCTCGTCTGATAGGCATAGCATGATCACCGTCTTTGCGCGAAAATCGATGTCATTCCACTCATCATTCTCCATCTTTGATGGCTTCTTGTCAGCAATAAGTAGGGTCTTGTGTGCGCCTCCTTCATGAGCAACACCGTCACTAGCATCTTCACAACAAGTTACTAGCATCTTCCACAACAAGAAGTTAGACTTCTTGTCTAATTTCTCCACCTCGAACTTAATTGTATTCATCTTACTAGCCATCGCTCTGATACCAATTGTTGTGAAAGCCACACAACAGAAGAGGACACCGAGATGGCTTGGTAACAGAAACTTAGAAGCGATCTACCACTAGTAAGCAATAAGACTAATCACCACAAATACAAGAACGCCAGATTTAAGTGTAGTTTGATAAGAGTTCCTACATCCACGGGGAGGAGGGGAGAAATTTTATTTAAAATAGAGAAGAAAATAAGATCATCTTAATTCAACACAAACCCATCAATACGAACAACAACACTGCCTCAGAGAGAAAGGTACTCGAATTCAACTCGAATTGAAATCAGAACCCAAAAGGAAAACTACCAGAACCACCGATTAGTAGACTACTCTGACCAGTAAGTCGACTAACCTACTCATTTGTTGACTAATGCAAAGTAAAAGTCGACTAACTGAGATCCACCACTCTCTATTGCAATATTAGTCGACTATACTGCATACCACTAGTCAGCTAACATGTGTCATAAGTTAACTTGACTAAACTATAAATCGACTTATTTTGTGCACAATTCTTCGTGCATATCCGTTTTTGATCTCTAAAGTTTGTAACTTCTCCACCTAAACAGTGGCAGATGCATGAAGATTTTTCAGTGTGGGCGTAATATAATATAATAAAAGTAAAAAAAAGTAAAAAATAATGTTGCTCCCATCAAGACTTGAACTTGTGACCACCAGTAACTTAGATTTATAAGTTACCACTTGATTTAAAGTTCGAAATTATCTTTTACTAAAATTAATCTATAAATAAGAGATTAGATAGAAAAATTACAAAAAACTGTATGTGTATGTGTGTCTGTATATATATTATTATTATTATTATTATCTTCTAAAATTCAGTGTGAGTGTTCGCTCACACTAGATGGTGTCGCCACAGGTCGATAACCAATTTTTGTTGCTACTTTTCTCCGGCACCTGCGTGTGCAACGTAGCTCTTTTGTTCAAGGAGGATTCTCTATATCTATTTGTATTTTCTGAATTGTTTTCTTTGAAATTTTATTACTGAATCCGGAGGACTACAAGTTGAAGAGGGGACCTACCATTTTAACACTAAGCCAAGTCTCAATGTCTACTTAATTAAATGCTAGTGTAGTATCCTAACATTATAATTACTGGAACCTGTTATGAGTTAAACTTATAATTATATACTTTAGTGAAGGAGTTTGTCCTATAGCCCGACGACAGAATTAAAATAGTATACAATCATTGTGGATAAAAAAATGATCAATCAGCTAACAGAAGGATGGATGAGAGAGAGGAAGAAAAAAGAGAAACGAGGAGGCGGCGGCTAAGAGTCTCTCTCTCGTAGATGAAGACCGACAGAAAAAGTTTTTATATGAGTTACGGGAGAAAACCTCCTTGCAATTGATATTGATTAAAAGTAAAGAATATAATTCTTTAGAAATTTAAATTTTCAAGCTCACAAAATTTATTTTGGTTCAAAGGGCGTTGGGCAACCCTTGGAGTCAGCAAACAGCTTTATTTTTTAGCGTGCAGGACAATTTGCACCTGACGGCGTCTGTCTTTTCAACATATTGGACACTTTTGCCCGTGGGGTGTTTAAACGGCGTGAGCCAGCGACAGTGGTTAAAGTAAATTTGCTTCCTCCGCTGATAACTACCCAATGCGGTTTCGTGGTTTAGGCGTTTGGGGTTTGGGTTCGATCTTGGACCCTAGCCTTGGTCTTAAATGAGGTTTGGTCTTTAATTTTTTTATCTATTTTTAATTTTTCATCTTTCTAAAAATTAGGCTTTAGCCTTAAATGAGGTTTGGTTTTTCATTTTTTTTTTTTTTTATTTTTTCCCCTCTTTTTAAAGTGTTGGGCATCATTTTATGTTTTAATTTTATTTTTTATTTTTAATAAAATGAGAAGGGAGAACAAAATTGCACGGCCAGGTTAAAAAAAAAAAGAAGAGAAATAGAAATAAGCTGGGTTAGATTTGACTTATTCTTTTACTTATTTCATGATAATAATTATATTTTTTTAAAATTATAAATTACAAGTAATTAGAATTTTTATTGCAATTACAAAATTATAAGTAATTATAATTCATATTATAATTATTAAATTGTAATAATAATGATGAGTATCAAATATTTATTAAAATTAAAATTATTACAAGATAATAAGTAGTTCTAAGTAGATTTGGCTGCATTATAATTGTGATAATAAAAATTAATTATTTTATTTTATTTTTAAAAAAAATTTAATAATAATATGTCATAAACTATATTAATTTACATGAATATATATATATATATATAGAGAGAGAGAGAGAGAGAGAGAGAAGATGGCAGTGAGTGAAGGCGGTGGAGTGAAAGGCATGTAAAGGAGTTGGGTTAGCAATAAGAGAAAAAGACAGGGAAGAGAAAAAAATGAGAGAAAAGAAAAAGAGAAAAAGAGAAAATAAAAAAAAATGGGCTGGGCCTTTAGACTTGATTCAAAGAAAATGAGACAAAAAGAGGGGAAAAAGAGTGGGCCATGCACATATGCGTAAGTTAAGAATGTAAAGAATAATTATAATTTATTAATAATTTGTATTAGTATTATTATTATTATTATTATTAATTAATATTATAGAATAAGAGTGTTACATATTCACTCACATCACAAATATTTTAAAAATATTTCTGACCTGAAATATTTTTTAAATAAAAAATTGTGTACAAAATTTATTTATCAATATTGTTTATATGCATAAATTCTCAGATATGGACGCGTACACACGAGCATGTACGTGTTTATCAAATATATAATTTATTTATTTGAACTACATTACATAACAAAATATTAACTTTATTTATTAACATAATTTTATTACAACACAAACAATTTGAATAATTATATAATTTTAAGTATTACAAATACATATAATTATAGTGACACTCTCACAAACAATAACTCACTGAAATTGAGTTCCGATAACCTTCACTCTGCAAAAGTTCTTGTTTTTTTTGTTTTGTTTTCTTTTGAGATGAAGTTGGCTTGAAAGCGAGAGCGAGAGAGAGGAAACCCATGGCGATCTCTGGAGACCTGAAGCTTCTTCGATCGTTCTCTCCTCATCCCCTTCATCCCTTGCGCCCTTCGCCCTCTCGTTCCAAGGTCTGCTCCCATTTCCTCGTTCTCTATTCTTCGTTTTTTTTTAATTTGCCAAATTAATCATGTTTTGGATGATATATTTTGATTAAATCGAAATTAGACCTCTTTTCCCACATGAATCTTTTCCTTTTTTGTTTGAAATTTGATGGGTAATGGAACATTGCCCTCATCTTTTTATTAGAAGAATGAGTTTTAGAATCCTAGGTTTCCCCTTTCGTGTGAAACTTTGGTGATTTGGAAGTTTGCTTACCAAATTACTATTTGTGTAAGATTAATGATTCTGTCGAATTTTCTCTTTATAGTATGAGTGTCGATTCTGCATTGATTTGGATCTGGTTCTTTTGGTGCATTTTGGTGTGCATATTATTCATCTTCTTACAGTGCTCAGATATTTATAGCTGTAGGTTATAGCTGAAGGTTTTGGACTTTCATTTTTTATATGGATGTTGAGGAGTTGGTGCTAATTTCTTGTTCATTTGATTGTGAGAATCATTTCTGTAAATTCATTTAGATTAGGGCCCTGTTGCTTACATGTCACTGATCTATCTATCTATCTATCTATCTCATAAATATTGCATAGACGAAATATAATGGGAAATATTGGAGTTTTCCTGACTCTAATGAATTTGTGCATTATAAAGTTGTCAGTCCTATCTTTTCATTCTCTTTTTCTTTGTCTTTTTGAACTTTGATTGATTAATCATGTTGTTTTCCTGTGGCACAGATAGAAAATGGAATCCATATAGCGTTTCTTGCATAACAAAGAAGATTAGAGTGTGTTTGATTACAAGTGAGCTATAGGAATGAGTGCAGTTCAACTTTAATTTCCCTTCTTTTTTTCGACCGTAGTGAATAAGAAAAAGAAACTATCTACTAATGACAATCATTCTTCATATTAGATATTAAATTGGCTGCTATAATTTGGATATTCTAAGTTTGATTAAGGACATTCTATTAGCGATTTGACTCATTTTGTCATATCATATCAATCTACCATATGAATAATTTGCCTAGAGAAAACTAGTACCAGTCAAGATGGCTTGTCTAGTTGCACACAGTAAGTATCGGTTGGCTCCCGACTTCATCTCAATAAGCATCTCTCTCTCTCTCTCTCTCTCTCTCTCTCTCTCTCTCTCTCTCTCTCTCTCTCTCTCTCGCGTACATGTGGGTTGGGGGGAGGGGTTCAGACTACAAGTCTATGCCATATAATGGGTTGGGGATGATGTGTTAAGTATGTCAATTTCTAGGTTCAGACTAGGGGTGAAATTTGCTTTCCAAGTTACTGTTTTAGTAAGATTAATGATTCTATAGAAATTTCTCTTCTTTATAGTATAAGGATCGCTTCTACATTGATTTGGATTCCGGTTCTTTTGGTGCATTTTTCTTTGCATATTATTCATCTTGTTATAGTGCTCAAGTACGTATTTTTGACTTGTTGATTTTACTTGTGTGTATATTGAGGATTTGATGCTAAATTCTAATTAAGTTCATTGTAAGAATCATTTTTAGAATTCATTTAGATCAGGAACCTGCTGCTTACATGTCACCGGTCTTTTTTTCTCTCGTACATATTGCATATTTGGTAAAATGAGCGATACCATGACGGGAAACATTGGATTTTCCAGTCTCTAATGAATTTGTGTATCATAAAGTTATCAACCCTATCTTTTCTTTGTTTCTTAAAAAAAAAATAAATAGGAAGAAGCTTTGGTTGGTTAATCATGTTGTTTCCTGAGTTTAAGTAGAAAATGGAATCTATATAGCATTTTTTGTATCACAAAGAAGATTTAGACCGTATTTGGTTCCTAGTGAGTCATAGGAGTGAGTGCAAGTCAACTTTAATTTCCATTCTTTTTCTTACTGAAGTAAAGTGAATAATGAAAAGAAACTATCTAGTAGGGACAATCATTTTTTCATATTAGATTGGGTGTTACAACTGAGATATTCTAAGTTTGATTAAGGCCGTTCTACTAGCGAATTTCTCATATCATATCAATCTAGCATATGCTTAATTTGCCTAAAGAATACTAATACCAGTCGAGATGGCTCATATATCTGGGCTAGGGATGACATATTAAATAATGCTCATTTCTAGTTTCTATCTATGTCTCTGGCACATGATGTTTCACCTTTGGCGTCTAAATAAACGTACATGCAAGCTAGTGAAATCCCCATTGTTTGATGTAATTCTTTCTCCGTTGATAATCTCCCTCGGAAACATAGGCGGCCTTCCGCTGCTCACAATCACCATAACTGACCACCTCATTTGTTGGATTGCCACCTCTGTTGTGCACAACATGCATGATTTCCAATTTTTTCCCCAGCTGGCTGACAAGTAACTGCTATGTGGCAATGCCTAACAATAAAAAAAAATTTAGCTAATAAATGTAGGCTATAATATCCAGACCAAATGGAGAACAATTATCATCACAATTGTTATTTGGTATCTCTAGATTGTCTTTGTCACCCTCATCACATTGTTTATCTTACCTCCTTTCCAATCCTCAATCATAGCGGTTGTTAAATTGCCACCAATGGTCCTAACTGCTATTATAGCAATTCTCCTGAGTTTTGAACCCAATTCGATGAACTCATCCGGCCAATCATCTTCCTAGACATTCTAGGCTGGACCATTTCTCCCCTCCAGCTAATTGTTAGATTTGCTAGTGTGCTTAGCGTAACTAGTCTGCCTTCTATTTTGGTTGGTTGGCATGAGTGTTTAACCTTTCTTCTGAAAGCTAATATTATTCGACTCTAGCTAAGTACACAATCATCCATAACTTTGAGGTAAGGATAATTTATTGCAGCGTTTGAGATCATGAATAGCCCACCAAGTGTGAGGTTAAATGGTAACTACATGTTATACTTCACTTGCTTTTCCTTGCTCCCTCTACTCTAATACAAGGATCAAGCTATCTCTATACCTCGTATTCGATCAGGATCAAAGTTGTCTACCATCTTCACACCTGGGAATCTGGGCTGTTACATGTATCAGCATAGTGATACATGTATTACTAAATGATTTATTGGCACACTGAAAATACAAGTAGAGCTTTTTCGCTTGCGCTCTTATTCAGCCATGCTGCTTTAGCTGCCTTTTGACAGCAAATAGTTATTAACATTCATATATTAGTCTTGATCCACCTTGATCTAGTATTTTGAGCGAATCAAGTGATACTGTAAGCCACATCATTGCTGATTGCTGTCAAAGCTGCATAAACATGCGTGCGGCACCATCTAAAGAAACCTAAAATTCTATCTTACTAGAAATTGGCATAATGATACCTAGGATGAACAATGACTTGGTTAAGTAGTTAAAGTTTTTTGAAAGTTTATGTCCCACATGTTAACTTGTCATCTAATGATTTCATCAACCGGTACCATTTTTGTTGCTGCAATGTGTAATAATACACTAGGTATAAGCTAGGATAAGGATACATGCAACTTTAGTTCAGAACCAATATGTAATTTGATAATTTGTGGATAACCATACAAGGTGGTATGACTATGAGCAGTATAATAAGTTGATAAGAACAATTAATTACTTCAAACAAGTGATGGAACAAGTTGTTGTTATGCTTGCAAATGTTTTGCCATAATTTTTGTATAATCAAAGCTTTGGGTGCCAGAATTGATTATCTGATTTGATAAGTGAAAAAACAGGATTTATGATAGATGACTTCTATAGTTTATCTAATATAATTAATAGTCAAATCCAGTTACAAGTATGATATATTTTGATTTAATCGCAAAGTAGACCCTTTCCACACGTGGGTCTTTTCTTTTTTTGTTTGAAATTTGATGGGGAATAGAACATTGCCCTCAACTTTTTAGAAGACTAAGTTTTAGAATCCGAGGCTTTCCCCTTTTATGTGAAACTTTGGTGATTGGAAATTTTCTCACCAAGTTATTGTTTTTGTAGATTAATGATTCTGTAGAAATTTCTCTTCTTTATATTATAAGGTTTGATTCTAATATGAAAGAATGATTCATCTTCGTCACCCTCATCCCATAGTTTGTCTTACCTCCTTTCTGATCCCCAATCATGCCCACCATTAAATTGCCACCAACAATGCTACCTGTTATTGTAGCATTTCTCCTGTGTTCTGAACCCAATTCGATAAACTCATCCAGCCATTCCAGCCAATCATCTTCTGAGACATTTTGGATTATCTTCTCAATTTCACCCCAGTTGTTTTCTTAATTTTGTTGTTAAATATGCAATCCTGATCAAGTGCCTGACTGTTACTTCTTGTTGTCAATGATTTGGTAGCTTTGTTTACCTTAACTTGGGATGCCTTACCTTTTATTTGGCTACCGCTAGTGTTTAACCTTTCTTCTAAAGGCTAATTATCACTTGACTTTGGTTAAGTACAGGATCATCTATAACTTTGAGATGAGCATTTAGAATCATGAATAGTTAAACAAAAATCTACTTCTTATGCTTCACTTTTTTTTTTCCTTGCTTCCTCTACTGTAGTACAGGGATCCAAGCATCTCAACAAAAATCCTGCTCAATTAGGGTCAAAGTAGTCTACCATTATAACATTCACTTGGTATGTTACATGTATCAGTTTAGTGATATAAATAATACTAAATGATGTGTTGGCAGATTGAGAATACAATTACTTTTTCTTTTGTCATTCTCTTTTCCAGCTTTGCCACTTTTAGCTGCCTTCTAACAGCATGTAGTTTTTTTTTGCACATTCAAATATTGGTCCACTTTGATTACTCTAGCATTTTGAGTGAATCAAATGATACTGTAAGCCACGTCATTGATGGTTGCGGGCAAAAATGTCATTAACATGTGCGCAGCACTGTCTAAACAAACCTAAAATGCTAGCTTACTAAAATTGGCATTATGCTAACTTGGATGACCAATGACTTGGGTTAAGTAGTTAAAAGTGTTTTGAAAGTTTATGTCCCACATGTTAAGTAGTCTTCTAATATTTTCATCAATCTGTACCATGGCTGCTGCTGTAATGTATCATACACTGGGTATAAGCTATGATAAGGATACATCCGACTCTGATTCAGAACCAATATGTAATCTGATTTTTTGTGGATGACCATAGTTAGTTACCAGTTTACCATATAAGGTGGTATCACTATGACAACCATTCCTCCAAACAAGCGATGTATTGTTGTTATCTTTGCGAATGTTTTGCCATAGTTTTTATAGGATCACAGCTTTGGGTGCCAGAATTGATATCTAATTTGATAAGGTGAACAAAAAGATTTAGGATTGATGATTTCTACAGTTTATCCTATACAGTTAATAATCAAATTCATCAGTTACCAATATTCTAAAAAACGGTTTCAGTGCGCGCGCGGTCCGAGAGCGCATAATGCTTAAACGGTTTAAACGGTGATTAAACGGATTGCACGTTTTACTATTATTTTAATATATAATAATATTATAATACTTACAACATGCAAATATGAATTCTATAAACTCTCAAAAAAAACATAAAAGATGTAGCAAATATAACTTGAAAAATTAAATTGCTAGTATTAAGAGAAATTTAAAAGTAATAATGTCAATCAATTCAAAGTACATCAATGTACATCTACCTCCAACAACTATAGTTAAAGATGCTTTTTAAATGAACAAATATGTCTATTTCTTTCAAAAAGCAACATACTTCCAACAACTTTGGTTCACTGTTAGATGCAAGTGCAAATAATGTGCAACTCTATCCTTCACACGCTTGAGACACTCATTAACCTATTAAAAGAAACAAAGACCTGGTAAGAACTTAGGCAAAACATGTGCACGTGAGGGGGAAGAGCTGACCAGGGGAGATCACCGTCGACGCAGGAGGTCAACGCTTTGCTGCTGACCAGAGAGCTGATTGCAGGGGAGGCCTTTGTCGATAAAGAGGGAGGTCGCGGTGGGACGATTAACTGCAAGAGAAGGTCGCCGTCGAAGGCAAAGTTCGCCACAAGACGATCAGCGCTTTGTGAACTTCGTCGTCGAGCTTCAGGAGCCCTAATTCTCTAGGAGAATCATCGCTGCCGTGAACTTTAGGAGCTTCAGATAAAATTAGGGTTTCAGGAGCTTCTTCGTCTCATCGTCTTGAGCATTGAGAGCTTCTTCGTGAAATTTGGTAGCTTCATCGTCGCCACAGGAGAAGCGAGGATGCGGATAAATTTAAGGCTCGCGAGCCCTAATTCTCCAATACGCGACAATTTATATCCTCAATTATTGGATCAGGTTTGAGTTCAATTAGCTTAATGGATTTGAAATTCGAATCCATTTAGAAAACTAACGTTTAAATGGACGCTAACTAATCACTGATTAGGTGCTTAATCGAAGTTTAAACGAATTATTCGCTTGGCCGAGTAATCTGACCGCTTTCTTCAAGTTCCGTTCGGTTTCAAGCCAAAAACATTTAAGCGGATGATTAATCGACCGCTTAAACTTTTTTTTAGAACACTGTCAGTTACAAGTATGATAGTTATTATATGCTGCTCAGCACAAACTAAGAGTTTGTATGTGTCTCTGAAGTGCATGCCAATGGAGGTATATATAAACTTTTGTTCTTGTGTGGTTGGTCATAATGCACTTCTTCTTATAGGCATTAAAATCATAAAGATACATCTGACTCTGATTCAGCACCAGTATGTAATCTGATTTTCTGTGGATAATCATGGTTACCAATTTGTCGTATAAGGTGGTATAACTATGACCCAGTACAATATGTTGATAACAACCCTTGCTTCAAACAAGCGATGGATTGTTGTTATCCGTTATTCTTGCAGATGTTTTGCCATAGTTTTTATATGATCAGAGCTTTGGGTGCCAGAGTTGATCATCTAATTTGATAAGGTAAACAAACAGATTTAGATTCTTGAAAATTAATTTTAAGCTTGTCCTTAATATCGTGTTTGTGAAGTCTCACTATGTTTGAAGATCATCACTTTCTATCAGTTCTTCCACATTTTAAGCTATGTCTGAATTGTCAACATCTTAGGTGACATGAACCCGCCATGTAGCAATAAGTTCCCAAATTAGATTATCATGTTCGTCCAATTTATCCGCAAATCAAATTTATGTTCATCTTATTGTGATAGGTTTCTTGAAGCCTGAAAGTAGATCATAATTGCTTTTCTGACTATTTGTTACTTTCTTAGATAAACATATCCTGTATTAACTCTTTGCCCAGGCAAATTTCAAGCTTGTACTGCATGCTTCTCCTTGAGAATCTACACAATAAAAACGATATGTGGATATATGTCCATATTGCTTAATAATCAAAACTTGTAGTGAGAATAGACATAAGAAGTAAATGTTTATGAGGACTGATTTGTGAACCACTGTGGACAGATCTTGTTGTCTTAACTGTTACATGCCTGTGGTATTTGAAATAACTAGAATAAATTGTATAATGCAACTTCAATATTTTTACATGTTTTTAGAAGTTAGTATTCCATTATGAACGTAGATGAAGTTAATTTAATATATTGGAAACGTAATGTTGTATCCAGTTGGGGTGAGGTGAATTGTACACTATACTTTTTTTATATATATCTTTTCTACTTTAGATGTTAGTACTTCATTATGACAAAACAAAATGGGTGAACTTTGCAGAAAACAGTGGAGTAACTAATCCCGGCATTACGGGATTAATTCGAAGGCCTTAAGGTTCCATCTCTAATTGACCCTTGATCTTTTAACATATTATTTAGTGATGCAGCCTACCATCTGTCTATACTAAGGGGTTGTTTGTTTCGCCGTAAAAAGCGTAAAAGTCCGTAATCCGTAAATGACTTATAACTCAATTACAACTACGGCGTTTGTTTGGACCGTTATTCGTAAAAGACTTACGCAACTCAACTACCACTCACTTGCAACCTAATTATCACTCACTTACAGCCCAGTTACAGTTAATTTTATGGTCATGCAAATTTGTATTATTTTTTATGTTAATATTAAATTTTTTTAATATTTAACATTTTTAATATTTATTTGCTATATTAAAACTTTTTAAATCACCAAATAGTTAATTTTGTGGTCAACTTTTTCACTTATGACTTACACATTATGGCAACCAAACATCGTAAAATACAATACATTTTCTCACTTACAACTTTATATTACCAACCAAACACCGTAAAACTTACATGCATGTAACTCATTTACAACTGTAAAACATTTTACCAATTACGACTTACGAATTACGGTCAATTACGACAACCAAACAGACCTTAAGTTATGACCTAAATCTATGAAACATGCATCACCAGTGACATCTATTCATACGCTATTATAATCTCTCTCTCTCTCTCTCTCTCTCTCTCTCTCTCTCTCTCTCTCTCTCTCTCTCTCGGCTGTTGCCGTATATAGCCTATAAGAAGAATAATCATGCTTATTATGGATTATAAACTATTATAGCGTATAATAAGCATAGTTTATATCTTTATATTTGTAAGTAATTACATATTCGTTAAACAGAAACCTGTGATCAACGAGCAGATAAATGTGGACACCACCTGTAACCAATTATTGCACTTTCATCTTGTTATCAACTTATCATATTACCTTTGTACATGTACTGTGCACGCGATACTGAATACTGACAACTGCCCTCCAATGATCCTCCAGATACGATTCCATGGGCTTTCATATGGAGGATCTCATGATTTCGTACACAAGTGCCCGCTCATCACAACACAATGTTTTTGGAATAAAGGAGACAAACTCAGCTCCACAACTGTGAACAATGATGCTGAAGGCTTCCTTCTTAATTCTATCAGCAAAAGCTTCTCTGAGCGGTTGAGTTTGGCCTGGAGGATACTATTCCCCTCAACGACATCAAGAAAAAGTTCCAATGCTAGAATTGCAAAGCAGAGGCTTAAAATGATCCTCTACTCTGATCGATGTGAAGTCAGTGATGAGGCCAAGCAAAAGATTGTGAGCAGTATCGTTGAAGCCTTGTCTGACTTTGTTGAGATAGAGTCGCGGGATAAAGTCCAGCTGAATGTCTCCACCAATTCAGGGCTTGGCATCGTTTACTCTGTGATAGTCCCAGTTCGGCGTGTGAAGCCTGAGTACCAAGAATCTAAAGAGGATTACAGGGGGCAAATAGCGAGCATTGAGTACAAAGACACAGGCGAAGCATCTGGAACTGTCGATGTTAGGTTCAATTTCTTTGTACCTGATGACAACTAACAGAGCTGTTCTGTCTGTTTTGCGAAGCCCTTTTGTTGAGCAATTTAACCCCATTTGGAGCTCAAGTGTTGTGTGTATATATAGGGTTGTTTAAAAGTGAATGGTCTCTTTGTTGTACAATGCTGAAGTTTGATACTGCTTCTTGTCTTGTTTCCTTGTAACTTGCTCTGGATAATCTCACTTCTTGGGTGATGAATTGTATTTCGTACGTACAAATGGAATTTAATTCTCATCTTTTAGAATATGATATGATGCATGAACTTGAATATATTGTGATGCATGAACTTTGTTGTTCCATAAATTTTCTCCTTTTGAGACCGCATATAATAGTTGTTTCCAGCTAGAATTGCCTTGACCAATTGGAATTTAAATCCCAATCTTTCAAAATATACCATGATGCAATGAACTTTATTGTCTAAATTATGGCATTGAGATGAATTACTACAACTTTCCGAAACAAATTGTAGGGATTCTTCCCACAATGAAGTGTGCAATAACTATTTGCTTTCTATGTCAACTGAATATAACATGATTATTTTTGCTTCTATCTGTTACCAAACTTGTGGGTACAAGCAAGAAAGTAAAAAAAAATCTATTTCCTTTTTTTCTTTTTTAAATGTGTATATTTTGCAAAGTTTCATTTATTAAATGTACCTCTAATCAAATCTGACTACATAGGCACAAGGCTTGAGCCTTCCCCTAGGTGATTTTCTATATTTTTCCCATTCACAAGGTTATTTCCCTATGTTAGGATTTTTCTTGGCGCGGCATAAAATGGTTAATTTGGAAAGAGAGACTTCGGTATCATGGTCATGCAATACGATGATTTGAGAAGTAATTTTCTGACACAGGTTTGGAGAGCATGTGTGTGCAGGGAACGGAAGGTCAGTGGCCAAATTGAAGGCTTAGATAAACTCAACGATTTGTAAGAGGAAGAGAAAAAAAAATAAACAGAAAAAGAAATTAAGAGAAATGAATTATTGTTTCACCTAAATAGAAAGAAAGTGTCAACATGAAGTTAGCACATTACAGAATAAAGCGCATACGACTGTTAAAGTGAAGTAAACAATTAAAATGTAATTGTTTTGAAAAGTAGTAAAATGGTCAAAAGGTAAAGAAATTAGAGGTGCCAAATTGGTGCTCTTGGGGCACTTGTTATTAAAATGTATGAACTTTAGCACAACAGTAATATTTAAGTTTGTAGGTTTGATGAACTAAGCAACAGTTTATGGTATGTGAATGGGGTTAGTTTAAGAGAACATATTGTTGGATACATGTTTGATAAATAAGTTGACGACTTCAATTGAAAAGTTGAATTATGTAGTGCATGTCTATGTCTCTTGACTATGGTAAACACCCCAACACCCCCAATGCAGGCAAGAAAAATCCAAATCTTAATATGATTGGTTGTTAACTCTCTTTCTTTCTTTCTTTTACTGATTCATTTAATTATTTTAGAAGAAGTTGGTTACTAAAGTTCGTTTTAGGATAGTGTAATTATTGGAAAAGCAAAGATAGTGCAATTCTTTTCCATTCTTTCTTTCTCCTACTATTTTTTTTTTAAAACTTCCTTTTCCTTTTGTTTTGCTATATTGGTTGGTAAAGTACTTTTGAAAATACTTGTTTTTTCAGAGATTTATTGATCTTTAGAGGATCTATGGGTTATTGTTGTGTATTGTCTTCTATCAGAGTGGAGAAGAATATCTGAAATATGTCTATTATATAGTTTTAGGTTGACAGAACACTCGTGTATGGGATAAAAAAGAATTTTTGTTTGTTACTTTTTATTGACTTCTGATATTTTGGCAGCATGGATCAACAAACCTATGAACAAGATCAGAACCGTATTGCATGACAAGAAATGGAGGGCGCATGATGTTTTTCAAGTGTGAGCGTAAATGCAAAAAGAATTTCAGTGTGGTCGTAAATGTAATATGATAAGAAGGAAAAAAATAATAAAAAAATAATATTGCACCCATCAAAACTTGAACTTGTGACCTCCAACGACTAAGATTTATAAGTTACAACTTGGACTAGAGCTCAAAAGTGTGTATATGCAAGTAATAATAATCTAAAAAGAAGAGATTATATACAAAAAGGTTACAACATGTATGTACTACTCTATTATTTTATAAAATCCAGTGCAGGAACGCCCACAGTGGACTGTATGTGGGTCTACCCCTGATCACAAAGATGGTTGATTATATCATTTGCATGTCAAAGAAAGAATGTTGTTTGTTCTATGTTACTCTGTTTTGCTGGATCAAAGAGTATTATTCGTTTTCTTTTGTTTTTTATACGTTAGATGCTCTTCCTTTTCACCTTATTGTTTGTTTCTGTGTCGTTTTGTGTTCTAAAGCTTCTTTGCTAGTCTCATCTCCATTTGTTATCATTTCATCTAATGAATTTGGCGAAAAATTAGACATTTTTTTTTTCATTTTCTTTCCCAAATAAAGAAAGAAAGAACTAATTGGTATTTGAGTTATTCAAAATTTGCACATTTACAGCTCCTCTTTTTAAGACTCGCATTGCATACAAAATTCTAACAAAATAAAAAATAACAAAAAATCACCACTATTTTTTTGTACAAATATTCTCTCTCAACAATTACATTAAAAATTTGAAACTATTATGACAAGTGAATGCAATGAGCAACAATAAATCGCAATAATTTTGCAGTTAATTTTCACGACATTGAATGTGACTGCCGAAATCTGGCAGAATAACAAACTAAAGAACGACGATATTCAATAGATGAGACTTGGATTAAGACCTGCAAGCTTTTGTCTTAAAACATGGTCTGTACATGCCCGCATGCATGTGAATGTCTTTCTATGGTAACTTGGCAGGTGATGCTATTATTCAACCAAATTTATGAGGGATTTTTTCTTTTAAAATTTCAACAATGTATATGGCTTCTGAATACAAATAGACCATCTATATATTGCATGGACAAATTATGCAGGCTGAGAATTTGAAGCTCTTCGATTTTATTAAAAAAGCATCATCCATTAAGTAGCTTAATAGACATAGGCTTGTTTGGCTGTTGTAAGTAACCGTAAGTCATAAGTGGTAAACTCTTTTACAGTTGTAAGTGAGTTTTATGCAAGTAAGTTTTACAGTGTTTGGTTGGTAATGTGAAATTGTAAGTGGGAAAGTATATTATATTTTACGGTGTTTAGTTGATAATGTGTAAGTCGTAACTGAAAAAGTTGACTATAAAACAAATAGTTTACTGATTTAAATATATTAAATATTAAAAATTAAAAAAATACAAATATTAAAAATACTAAAATATTAATATTTATAAAATAATAAAAAACATTAGATTACTAAATATTAATAGTAATCTTATATTAATTATTAAACATATTAAATATTGCAATTTAATATTAAATATTAATAAATTAAATAATTAAAAATATTAGATCCAAAATTTAAAAAAATTAATAATAAAAAATTATTAATTTATATTAAATACTACTGCTCTAGTAAGATAAAGATTCTAATAATAAGAATTATTAAAATAATTTAAAAACTTTAATCTAATAATTAAATTTAATCTAAAAGATTTTCTCATAATTTAAAAAGATAAATCTAATAATAAAAATATTAATCAAATTACACTTAACTGTCTGCAATACAGATTTTCAAGAGCACAAAATTAACTACAATTAGGCTGTAAGTGAAATTTGCATAACCACAAAATTAACTGTTTAGACTATAAGAGGGTTGCAAGTGTATTTTATGACTTACGACCTCAAACAAACACCATAAGTGATTTTACTGCAATTTTATTTTACCACTTACGGGCCAATTACGAGAAACAAACACCCCCATAATATGTTTGTATAAATGAAAGACTACCTTGACGCCTAAGGGGAAACAAGTAACTGCTCAGAATCTATTAAATAAATTGGATTAGGATTGATACTTCTAGACATTGCACGACAAAAGGGAACTTGCGGCAGTTCCTCAATTCCATTAAGTGTTGCTACTACAATATGTGGGCAGTCAAGTGAGTAAAATAAAATATTGGGCCATAGAGTCATAATAGACCAATATTCAAAATATTGATAATATTTCATGATGGTTTCAAAGAATCTAAGTTCTTGACCAAAAAAATCTAAAAGTTCTGCAACCTAAACCAATTAAAACTGCCAACTCTCATGCCAACCTAAGCCGATTAAGGCTACCAATGCCTCCTCTCTTGGTAAATGATGCAACAATAAACACCAACCTGGTGCCTGGTGAAGTCCTAGTCATACCTAGCCAATTTAAATTATTTTCAGCAGTAAAATGGATGTTTGGTATCCTTCCTATCTTATCAGAAAGAAACGTGCATAAAGAAAATAACTAGAGATACTTTTAGAAGGAAAAAAATGGTATGAGAAAAGCATTTATCATTGGTAAACATTTACAAGTGCTCCACCAAAATGTAACTTACCAGCTAGTACTACTAACAACAAGTGTGGGCCTGTTTGGCTCTAATGAAATGTCATTGTTGATTTGTACAGTAAACAGTGTGTGGCTTGAAGGACCAATAGGACCATGTCCTCAGATCCTGAAAAAGTAAATTTAAAAAAAAAAAAAAAAAAACGTCACCACAAGCAGACTGGCCCAAAAATTATGTTATGCCGCTTAGACCATTAATATCAAATAATGTAGTAGCTTTCAAAATAATAGTAGTAAATCATAAACTTGACTAACATTACCTCTGCTAATACAATCCCTAATATCATCTGGATGGCATGTGTTACTCTCTAACCTGCAAAAAACTATGGCATGTTTCAAAGTCATACAGATAACATATTTCTTTAGCTAGAAAATCATATATATAAATAAATAAGCAGGAAAATGTGCGAGAAATTTATGATGCTTCACCTCATGCTTCTCCTTCAATGAAGCACGATGAAAAAACTCCGGAGGCTGATCGTAGAGAACTTTTGCACTGATCATACCGGAAAGGAAAGTAAATGCATTAGAAAGAAACAAAAGGCCCCTTCAATGTGTGAACTATAGGTTTAAAGCAAACTTAGACCAGAGTCCTCCTTGATTCCCAAAGGAACAGATGGTGGATTCTGCAGATAAGTCACAAGTAGCGTGATGTCATTACAGATTCTAGCAGGCTTGCAGTGGATATGAAGCTGAAAGTACCAAAGAAAAACAAGCATATTTACTGAACTTAATGGCAGCATAGTGATAAATATATGCATCCACTGAATCTCATGATTAACTGCTTTTTAGAGTAGTAGTACAAACTGAAGAACATTAAGCAGCCAATCCAGATAGTAAGTAAAACAGTATCCCCATCAATAGGTTAACGAGCATGACCCTAGAAGTTCAACAATCATAGATGGAAATGGAATAAAGGATCACTTGTGTAACAAAGCCAAAATTTCGAGGCACAGAATGAGAGGATAAAAGAATTGAATTTCCATAAAGGACCTCACAAATACTAAGGTAAGAATATAGAGCAAATGAATGGAGCTTCTTAATTTACATTCCACACTTTGTTTATTTCTATAAGCGAGAAAAAAGAAGCACATGTTTTCCTCTACTTATGTCATTCTTTAGTCAAAATCATCAAATTACTAACTCTATCACTAGCTCCAGTAGTCTCTATAACTACAGTCAAAGAGCTCAGGCCCATCATTTTCATAGAGAAATGTCAATTGTTCCTTCAAAGAATTTTTCTGCAAATGATCTCTTTCCTCAGTTTCTCTTACTATCCTTTTTAACATGTGAGATAGTTTTTGTTCTAATTGCTATGTGATAACATGTGAGATAGTCGTTGTTTTAATTACCATGTGAGATAGTTGTTGCTTATAGTTACCATGATCACATGTAAAAATCTGAAAGTGACTAGCATTTTACAACAATTTTTATTTCTTTAGTAATGTGAGTCAAGGAGATTCCAGCCGAAGCTATTCTTGACAGCTAAGTAGATACTTCCAAGTAATGCCATTTTCAGTAAAATACTTGAAGAGATATTGTTGGCTAAGGTTTTAAAGAGGTAGAAAACCATTATGTAATAATGTATGTGTTTCCCACTCGAATTACGTATCTTGGAAGCTAAATGAAGATGTGCAGACGCTATGCAATCATATCTTATTAAAAAGCTGAAATTCTTTCTTACTCTCTCATGGATCACTCTTGTGGCCCATATTATGTTCTCAATTAGAATATTTCACTACAGGAAGTCTAATAACACTTAAAATCAACAAAACTTTGATACCCACGGTCCACACATTAGCTAATGAATAACAATATTTTAGCATTGCACGGATTCAACAAGAACAACAATAACAAAGGCTTCACAAACTTCTTCTTGGGCCAGCTGCATGCATCCTTTCTTCAATTCAGCTCAGTTAAGTGTCAATTTCAAGGCCAAATTAAAAAGTATCAAATCCTTTCTTATTGTCTCCATCCATGTTCGTGTAAGCCTAGCTTTAGTCCTCACTGCTCATTAACCATGATTCTATTACTTGTAACTAGAAAACTAAATTGCCTCTGTTCCACATGCCTAAACTATCACAATCAGTTCTTCCTCATTTTATCCTCAATGGAAGTAACCTCTAACTTTTTGTAGATGCACATATTTCTTATCCTTTCTCTTAGCATATTGCCACTCTTTTATCTCAACTTTCTCATTTCTACAACTCATTTTTTAGGCATGTTGCTTCTTGCCTAACCTGATACATAAAGCATTGTTGATCCCGTGACTATCTTTCCCTTCAATGCCACAAGGTATTCAATGATCACATAATATTCGGAAAGCACATCTCGCTATCATGCTTGATCTTATGAACCACATCCTCCCAGTCCCCGATCTCACCATTATGATGAATGATTTATCCTGAGTAATGAAGATGTTGATTATCTTGACCGTCAAATTGAACTATATGCTCAATTTCTTTCACAATTCACAATTCTTCTAGAGTTCATGGCATAAATTTTATTTTCATTCTACTAATTTTAAATCCTTCAGATTTCAAAGCTTCTCTCCACCTATATATTTTAGAAATAATCTCTTCTTTTATCTCGTCAAATTAATACTATGTTACCGGCAAACAACATGCACTAAGGGACTTGCTCATGAATATGTTGTAAATTTATCCATAACTAATGCAAAGAGATAAGGACTTAATGTCGATCCTTGGAGTGTGTCTATGGCGATAAGGAATGACTCATTCTCATGTCCAAGTGCTGTCCACCTAATTGATGTGTTGTCATGGTACCGTTAAACACATCAATATGTCTACTAGATACTCTTTTCTTTTCTAAAACACACTACATTATCTTCTTAGGGATTCTATTATAAGATTTCTCTAAATCAACGAAAAACCAAATTTAAATCTCATTTCTCTCATCCCTTCATCAATTGACCACCCTGTCCCTAGCATAAAACCAAATTGGTTTTCAAACAAAATATGTTTGTTCTCTTAGCTTCTGTATGATTACTGATGTAATACCAACCTGGATCGCAATCACCTTTAAATTGTAACCAAAATTTGAAATTGAGAACAAAATAAGATTTTGGGGGTTTCTACCCCTTACGCGAGTTTCTCACCCAAAATTCGAGAGCAGATAAACTCAAGAATTAAACCAGATAATTTGAGAAAATTTTAATCATTCCATGATTCAAATAGAATACTCTAGGGGCCTTATATAGGCTTTACAAAAGAGGACTACTGGGAAATAACCGATGTGATACTAAACGCAAGATAAACAAAACATAACATCTCTAAATAAGCTAAGGCATAAAAAGATAACTAGGAACTGGCGTGATGTCCTCATCAATTCCCTCGGGGTAGGAGAAACTCGACCCGGTCGAGTGAAAACTCTCCTCATGAAGCATCTCAATCGGGCCAAGGTGGTGGTTGTAGCAGCATCACTTGTACGCCATGTTAATTCCACGGTGGTGGAGGTGGAGCTGGTCTCCGTGACGGGTCAACTGTAAAAGATAGCAGCTCGATCAAGACATAGAGAGTAGACTAAGACACATCATCTCTGCTAAAGACGGAGCTAATACCAAATCCCATGGGCTATCTAACTCGCAAGCAATGGAAGCAATTCTCTTCAGAGCCCTATCGAAGTCTTTAAGCCAAGCGTGTAACTTCCTCATAGCCTCAGAGTTACTCATAACCATCACTTTATTATCAACTGCAAATTCCTGCAAAAAACTATATGGGTACACAACAAATTTGTGGGCATCATTATAAATTGCTATCGGTCTAGTGATATCATCAATATATGTAACAAGAAAATGCAATGTAGTAGGCTCAACTATCTCATTCACGTCATCACTGGCACTATTAGACATGTGAATTTCATCAATAACCAGTATGTCGGCACCAACTGCTGTGTCTTCAATTATACTAATAGTCTTGAAAGGAACGTGGACTTCCTCAATAACCTTCGAGACATCCACTTCATCACTAGACACAAATCTAACATGTTGACTCTCTGAAGGACACTGATAATCATAAATGTCCATATCCCTCACATTTAGAACACTTAGCCTTAACATTGACTAGTGTTTTGAAAGTCAAGTTCAAGCTTAACGCAATATCAAAGGCCTCTTCAACAGTGTCTAAGTCATAGGAGTCAGTAATCACAACACGTTTTATATTAGGTCGTAAACCCTAAACAAACCTAGTTACAGTCTCAGAAGGGTGCTCTCTCACGTCACTACGATGGGTTAAGTCCTTAAATATGGCAATGTAATTATGAACGAACACATGACCCTGATGGAGGTTGTGTAGCTGGTCTAAGTAGGGATCCCTATAATGTTGACTAGACATAATGGCTCAAGTAAACAAGCAGATGCAGTGAAGAACCTTAGAGTCAGGTAAACTAAAATAATACACCTTAAAGTTTAATTTCTAATGCAAAGAAATGCATTCCTAAAATGATGAAAAGTGATAAATACTGATGCAACCACTAGATTGAAGCAAATAACAATTCAACCAATAAATTATAGCAATCCATATAGTAGTTGCAAGTAATCTAACAGTTAACGATCAGTCAAGTTAGAATATCACCTCGAAAATGGAGCAAATCGGGCTCTAATCGGGGAAAAAATAAACTCTGGACTGTGGTGCGCTGATCTGTTGAGCTGAACCTGGCAGACGACCGAAACTTGAACTAGAATATGAAGGTTGTAGATGTGTAGTGCTGCTCTCCACGAATCCGTTGTTTCAAAAATAGTTCGATTTGGACTTGAAACGAACCCTGAATGGCCTTTGAAAGATATGATCTGCAGCCGAACTGAATTGAACCAGACTTGGTCTCGTCTGGATTCTAATTGAGCCAGACCCTGTTCAAAACCGGCCTGGTCTGCTCAGCCGGAGAGAATAGAAGCCCTGGTCCGAGTCGGGTTTGGGTATTATGCGATGGACCCGACCTGAATCACTTACTCAAAATTCCCATACCCTCTTCAGAGGAGCCCACGCGAGCTCACTCTCCCTCTTTCGATTCGCAGCTAGGGCAGATGAATTGAAGATGAAGCTATGCTAGGGCTCGACGGAGATCCGTTAGCGGCGAAGGCGGTGAAGAACTGGTGAATCTCCGGCGGAATTGATCGGCGAGGAATCTCGGGAGACTTTTGAGGCGTCATTGAGGGCCCGACGATGATGGCGAATGACCGAAGGGGACTCGACAATGATGGGAAGTTAAAGATTGCCCGACGAAGCCTTCAGAGGGCTCCGATGGGGCACTGGCGGCACCAGAAGGCAGAGATGAGGGCAGTGAGTGGTGAGCATGCGAGATCTCCGACGAGGCACTGGATCTATTCAAATCTGCCCCGATCGGTGCCGGCGACAGTCTAGACCTGTTGCGACGGGGCAGAATAGAGGAGATCCGGCGACCACAGAGTTCCGACGAAGCCTGGTCCCCTCCGATCGGAGTTGTAGTCAGCTGATGATAATGAGGCGTCGGATCTGAAGTTGAGGTAGCGGAGGTGTCGATCCGGTTGTTGCTGGAGATGATGAGGTTGGTTGGAGTGGAGACAACGGCGTTGGAGGACGTCGGTGATGATGACGTCGTCAGCCGAGGTGGAGACGAAGATGAGGACGATGATGTTGGGCGAGCGACGCTTCGCCGGATTTGATCGGAGCTGATCTGAGGGTTCAGATGCTGGGTCTTGGGCGGCGAGCACGGTGAAGCTTGGATATGTTGTCGGTGGATAGCGGCGCGGCGGCAAAACCCCAGGAGTAGGGTTTGAGGGTAGATCAAATGTGGAGGGATTTTGGGAGATGAACAGTGTGGATTTGGGAATTTTTAGGGATTTTCGAAGAGATTTTTAATGAATTTTCTACAATGTTTTTTTTAATGGATCTGGGTTCTAGATCTAAGGTTTGTTGCTGGAGAAGATTTGAAAAAAAAGATAATATTTGAAGGGAATTGAAAACCAGGGCTCTAATACCAAAAAGATGTAATACCAACCTGGATTGCAATCACTTTCAAATTGTAACTAAAATTTGAAATTGAGAACAAAATAAGATTTTGAGTTTCCACCCCTTACGCGGGCTTTTCAACAAAAATTCGAGAGCAGATAAACTCAAGAATTAAATCAGATAATTTGAGGAAATTATAATCATTCCATGATTCAAATAGAATAGGTTAGGGGCCTCATATAGGCTTTACAAAAGAGGGCTATTGGGAAATAACCGATGTGGTACTAAACGCAAGATAAACAAAACACAACATCTCTAAATAAGTTGAGGCATGAAAAGATAACTGGGAACTGGCGTGATGTCCTCATCAATTACTCTCACCTAGAGTCTCATCCTATAACTCATAAGCTTGATACCACAATATTTTAAACCAGTGTTCAAAAAAACGCGTTATAACTCGTTACGGTAACTAACGCGAGGGATTCGTTACGAAACAGGTGTAAAAAACGCAAAAACATGTAACCTGGGTTTTTTACACAGTAACGTACGTTACTGTGCAATCAAAAAAAATATAAAAGGGGCGCGAGCTCCTCGTTCTGATTAGGGCACGATCGAACCCAAAAAAAAAAGGAGAAGAAGGAAGAAGCTGTAGCCGACCCTGCCGCCGCCGCCGATCCCTGCCGCCGTCGATTCCATGTCGCCGTCGCCGATTCCCTGCTGCCGGGGTACTTCCTCACTGTTGACGCCTTGAAGAAAGAAGAAAGAAGAAGAGACGTACCTGCCTCGTGACCGCCGGCGGTGAGTCGTCATCCTCCCATCTCAATCTTTAGCCTCCGATCTCTCTCTAGCCCTCCGATCTCTCTCTCTCAGCTCTCTCACTGATCTCTCTCAGTCCCGATCTCTCTCTCACCTTTCTTCCCCTCCCGATCATCTCTCTCTCTCAGCTCTCCCCCTCCCTATCTCTCCCTGTCTCTCTCTGCTTTCTCTCTCTCTCCCCGCGCTCTCTCTCGTGCCCTCTCCCCCTCTGATCTCTCTCTGCGTGAGCAGAGAGAGATCAGAGGGGGAGAGGGCACAGAGAGAGCGGAAGGGAGAGAGTGCAGAGAGAGAGATCGGGAGGGAGAGAGAATCAGAGAGCAGAGAGAGACAGGGAGAGATGGGGAGGGGGGACAGCTCGCAGGGGAGAGAAAGAGAGATTGCAGCCTCGCAGGGGAGACTGAGATCGCAGCCTCGCAGGGGAGGGAGAGAGATCGCAGCCTCGCAGAGGGATTTTAAGGGGAGAGAGAAAGAGAGATATTAAGGGGAGAGAGCAGAGATTTTGAGTGATGGGGGAGATAATACAAGTTAATTATCATACTTTAAAATTCAATGCAGCATGCTTGTTATATTTTTTTGCTAAATTGGCATGCTTATTAGTTGTTAATTGCTATAATTCAGTTTCAATTATCATGTTTGTTAGTTAATTGTTAGAATTCATTCTTATTTGTGTGATTGAATAACATGGCTAAAAATTTGGATCCCGCGCATGAATTTACGGATCATATAGCCGGTAATCCTCCGAATGTGTTTTATTGCAAATTTTGCAAGCATAAAATAACTGCTGGAATCGCTAGGCTTAAACATCACTTGGCCGGTACTAAAAAAAGGCGTTAAAATTTGTGCACAAGTCCCGTCCAATGTGAAGCAAGCTTGTAAAGACATGTTGTTGGTCACGGAGGTGGAAAAGAAGGAGTCAATAATCCGTGAAATTGGGAGGATGGGAGAATCAAAGGAAGATGTGGTAAGCCAAGAATTGCAAAGCGCTGCCGGAAGCAACTCCGAACTCTTGGGCCTATGAATAAATTTATCAATCTTGAAGCCCGCTAATCGACACTTGAGAGCTCTTATAAGGAGGCAAGAGAGAAATGTGTAAGAAAAATTGGGAGATGCATCTATACACTTGGGCTTCCATTTAATATCATTCAAACTCCTTATTGGAAGGAGATGATAGAAGAGGTCAGATCATTTGGATAGGCTTGAAGCAACCATCCTCTTATGAGATAAGTACACGGATACTTAAAGCTGAGGTAGAGGATATAGATAAGATCAAAGCGACGCACATGGCGGCTTGGAAGCAATATGCATGCACAGTGATGTCGGATGGATGGACAGATAGGAAGAGTAGGAGTTTGATAAACTTTCTTGTAAATTCACCTGAGGGGACTTTTTTTTATAAGTCCATTGATGTGTCAGAATCGATCAAGACCGGAGCTTTCTTGTGGGAGCAACTTGATAAGGTGGTGGAGGAGATTGGTGAGGAGCATGTTCTTCAAGTGATTACCGACAATCATGCATCTTATGCGAATGCCGGTGCAAGACTTATGGACACAAGAAAATGTCTTTATTGGACTCCTTGCGCTGCTCATTGCCTTGACTTGATGCTTGAAGACATAGGCAAATGAAAATTCACGTGGAGACTCTTGAGATGGCAAAGGGTATAACCCAATTCATATACAATCATGGTTAGATTCTTAATTTGTTTCGGGCACACACAAAAGGGAAGGAACTCCTAAGACTGGCCATTACACGATTTGCTACTTCCTTCTTAACTCTACAAAGATTGTACCAATTAAGACAACCTTTGAGAAAGATGTTTGCATCCGAAGAATTCAATAGGAGCACTTGGGCAAAAAAATCAAATGGAGTGAAAATAAAAAGAGCGGTGATTTCTACTAGAAGTTTTTGGGCCAAAGTTCTATTTTGCTTTAGCACCACACTTCCACTCGTATATGTTCTATGAGAGGTGGATTCGGATGTGAGGCCATCTATGCCTTTTCTTTATGATATGCTTGATACTGCAAAGGAGAAGATACGAGATACGTGTGGTGGCAATAAGAGGAAATACATGCCTTACTGGAATATGATTGACTAGAGGTGGACAGGTATGTTGCATAGACCTCTTCATGTGGCAGCGTACTTCCTAAACCCAAGATGTTTCTATAGCGAGAATTTTAGCAATGATGCTGAGGTAAGAAGAGGCCTTCGTGAGTGCATGCAGCGCATGATCCCTGACATTCGTGAGTATGCACAGGCTGACGTGGAGTTAGATAGTTATAAACAGAAGCTTGGAGAATTGGAAGCCAGTTAGCTCAAATCACCTTGAACGCTCGTAGTCCAGGTATAATTTAGTGAATATCTTTGATTCTTTGATTCTTTGTTTAGTCATGCGATGTCTAATGCTTATTCTTTTAGCTGCTTGGTGGGAGAGATTTGGAGATGAAGTTCCTACACTTCAAAAGTTCACAGTTCGAATTCTATCTCTTACTACTAGTGCTTACGGATGTGAACGCAACTGGAGCACTTTTGAGTAAGTAAGAAAAGTTAAAACCTACAAATTATAAGTTATAACTTTCTTTATAATAAATAAGCAATGACTTAATTTTAATAAATAAATTTGTTTGTTGAAGGTACATTCAAAGAAAAGATGCCGCTTGGAGCAATTACGTCTGCAATCCCTCGTTTATGTTATGTATAACATCAAGCTTCGAGAGAGGAATATTCGTAGGAGGCGATTGCATATTGATCCGATTTTGATAGAAGAGCCTGCTAGCGATGACGAGTGACTTGTAGAGACTGAAGAGCCTTGTCTTATGGATGATATTGCATGGCTAGATGAAGTAAGGGAAGAAGATGAGGCAAGGGAAGACGAGGACAGAGATTTTCTAGACGTCACTGCACTTGATAATGAAGGCACTAGCATTGCGGTTGATAGTGAGTCTAGAGAGAAGAGAGAAAGGGTAGATAATTGTTCTTCCATGGACAAAGAGAAAGGACCTGTCATTGATGATGTGGATGAGACCAGGGACGATATCGATCCGGAGGATGCTGAGTACATCTTAGAGGAGGATGATTTAGTCATCATAGATGAGATTAGGGCATGATATTATTCCAGGATATTATGACTACTTTGTTTTGTATGATTGACTTATATTTGCGAACTTCTTTTGAAATTTGTTATGTTTGTGAACTTGTTATAACTTGTGAATGTGAAAAATTATTGCTATACTTCCTAAAATTTGTTGTGAGACTTGATAAATATGTTATATATTTGTTTTGATTTTTTTTAGATTTTTTAAAATTATTTTTTATTTATTAAAATTCTTAAATATACTATATATATTTATTTTTATTAAATAAATATTAAATCACGTAACCTACGTTATGTGTTACGTTATAAACTATCTTAACATAACAAAAGAAAAACGTTATCGTTACGTTATCGTTATTTTGAACATTGGTTTAAACAACTTTGTATAGCTCCTTTATTCTTATATAGGTATCAAGAGCTAATCCTCCCTTAGGCATTGTCTTAGTATTCATAATTTGACTTAGTCAGCAAGTCTAGGTCTATATCTCCTACCCTTCCAAATTTCAACAGTAATATCATTAAGCCCGTAGTAATCCCAATTTTCATTTTCTTTAACAAATCCTTAACTTCACTATGCTTAGTCAAAGACTGAAACGTGAATATGGCTAGAGATTTGATCATTGCGTGAGAGTGAAAACACAGATCTAAGAGATTTTGAGAAATGCCGTGTCTAAAGATAGAGATGAGATCTGCCAAATCACATATTATGATATTTAAAGACATCAAAAGGGTTCAAACATCAAAGGCATTGTCACGCGTCAGTTCTAAACTTTGAGTAACAAAGTACGTCTAGTAGGCATAGGAGAAAGAACAATGAAAGGACATAAAGAGAGTAAGGTTCTTGAAATACACAGGTATAATTGCCCATCTGGAAGGCGGGCAAAGTGATTGCTCCGAATAGAGTATTTTAAGACCGCTTGACTAAAGAAAACAACCAATCATTCTAATCGGCAATTAATCTCTACTAATGATAGTCCGACTTAGCATCCATAATGTCATTCACTAACTTGGCACAGCCCGCCTTACCACATCTATAAAATAGAGGATCAGAGCGTCAATGAGAGGCATGATTCCATTCTAGTCCTCTTTTCCAAAATCACTTTCTTCTCCAATTTAGGAGAGGTTTGTTGAGCGTGGAGGGATTTCATCAGGCCAAACTGGGCCGCGCTAACCCTCTTTGCCTTCCAAGCACTCAACTACATCGATCATCCCAGATTCCATCTCGTGATTCTCAATCTTTAGGTCTTGTATCTTCTCCTTAATCAGTGTAAAGAACATATCAGTTCTTATTCTCCCAAACAAAAGAGAATAAAAGAAAAGAGTCAGGGAATGAAATAGAAAAAGGAGAAAAAACAGAGGAAGGAAAGCATGTCCCTCCTATTACCACCCATAAGAAACCTACATCATTAACCTGCATGCTATCAGTATGTGTCTAACCTGCAACTTAAGCTACAGACTGGAAATCACATTTTGGTTCCTGCAACAGGATAAAATCCTTGTTATATTTTACTGTGTCACGAGATTGGCATCTTTGTCTTGCCTCCTTTCTTGCATAACCAATTAAGGCACACACAAACACCCAATGATGGGGATCCAAAGATTTCATCTCAAACGGGTTGGAAATTTTTGCATGTTATTTCTTTATAATCGTGAAGGAAAATAAGCTGGTCCTAACACTAATCCTACAGTAAGTTGATCAAAAAATTTACCCTCATACATCACACACCACCTTTATCTTTAAGAGAGACCATAAAGAAGAGCTTCTTCCTTCAACGGATCACATCACGGTCGATCGACGCCGAGCCGACCGAACATTATTGACATCATGATGCATGATGTTAATATCAAAGAAACAAAGTTAGAAACTTCGGTTTTAGTTTTGTCACTCTTTTCATGATCAAGTTAATACTACACCTTTGATCGAAGCTTCACCCTGATCAATCAGATGCATTAGGGTTTGAGATCTAAGATGTTTGAAAGAGCGCCAAAGAAAAACTTCCTCCTTCAACCAATCACCTTACGGTCGATCGACGTCGGGCCGACCGAACAGTGGTGATAATATGATGCTTGATGTAAACATTAAAGAAAAGACAAAGGCAAAATGTCAGTCTTTAACCTTGTCACTCTTCTCTAGTATATAAACATGCACCTATCTTCAACTTAGAAGAATAGATCATATTTTGAAGTCAAGCATGCCTAAGCATCCAAAAGGATGGCTTATCTAGACTGACTTTTTCATATGTAATGGTGGCATACCTCCCTGCTCCTGTTCGATCGATGAAGCTCGACCCAATGACAAAGGGTCCGAATAATCAGATGGAAGATCAAATGAGTTTATCTGATGGCTTATCAAGCTAAACTCATTAAAGAAGGTCTATGATGCATTTTTGCATAACCTTCCCATTGTATCCACATTCATGGCAACCAAATGAGGATAAAAGAGGACTCCACGAGGCTAATCTCTAGACAAAACCCCCGCGGAATTCATGTCTACCTTTGCGGCCACCAACTTATTTGCTACACTACACTACATCTGACGTCTCCGACAGCTAAAGGATAGAGGAAGCAGTTGGCATTTAAGCCCAATGAAAAATCCTCGACAACTCATCATGCTGAAGAAAATAGCATGGCTAGCCCAACTAAAACAATAGTTAGTAAAGACATACCAAATCCATTGATAACCGATGGTTTGCTAAAAAGCTTGAGCGATCCAATCCCGCATTCCCCTCCAAAATTTCTTACCAATTCCCGCCCATGGAATGGTAAGACTACAAAAAGACTGTAATTGTTTCCCCAGCGAAATAATCACAGATCAAACCTGTCATGTTAACATTATACCTCTGGCATACTCTGTTGTTAGGTTAACATGATACCTCTAACAACAATTTCCTTCAATGTTCCCAATGGACAAAAAATTTCAACTTGTCAATTCTCTTTAATAGAATGACGCGTTTACTAAAATTACTCAAATCGCATAATTTCTCGGTCAAGTTAAATACTATACCTCTGACTTGCTCATATCGCAATCGAAATCACTGTTCAGTTAATATTATACCTCTAACAATGATTTCTCTTAATTTTCTCAGCGGATAAAATTTCAACTTGTCAATTCTCTTTAAAAGAATGACAGGTCTACTAAATTGCTCAAATCACAAAATCTCTCAGCAACGTTAAATATTACACCTCTGATCAAAATTGCTCATATCGCAATATAAATCACTGTTAATATTATACTTATGAAAGTGATTTTCTTGATTTTTCCAATGGAAACGAGATATTCGATGCTAAGTTAAATATCACACGTCTAGCATCTATTTCACTGTTAAATTAAATACTACACCAATGACAATGATCATTCCTCGAGCTTTCTTATTGAAACCAATACGTCAAATGCTAAGTTAATATCGCACCTCTGCCATTCATCTCGCTGTCAAGTTAACACTAAACCTATAATAATGATTTTCTCAGTTTTCTCAATAAAAACGAGATCTGTTTAATGCTAAATTAATATCATACCTCTAACACATATATCCTTGTCAAGTTAAAATCACACATCTAATAGTAACTTTCTCAAATTCCCTAATGGAATTACCAAACTTTGAGTTGCTAAGAACCGTCACCTCTAGCAATCAAACTCAATCGCTTTCATTTGTCTGATTTAAAAAAATAATAAAGACAAAAATGAAGGCAAATTGTCACTTTTATTATTCATATCAAAAATTATAGAAGTGATACAGACAATCTCTTATTCATAAGATGGAGTGTTACAAAAAGTTAATCTCGTTCATTAAGAGATTTTATTTGGTCTTGAAGGCGCTGGATGTCCCATTGGTGTGTCTTTCGACCTCAGCCAGAGCCTGGGCCCTTAGCGTTTCATCTGACAAAAATGTCTTTGAAACTAGTTGTGCTTGAAGAACTTCCAATTTAAAAGAATGGTCGGTGAGCTCCTTCTGCACCTGATGCCTGGTGGTCTCAAGCTCCTCCACTTTTTTCTACTCATCTGCAAGTTTCAGCTCGTGATCTTGAATTAAGGCTTGCGTCTTAACAATCGCCATGTGAGCACTTGCAATGACATCCTTTGCAGTTTTGAAAACGATTTCAGATTGATGGATGTTGTTAATTAAGCTCTGATAATAACGGTTATACTCAGCTATCTGCTCCTCAATCTCCTTCCGCTCTGCTCCAGTTTGATGCAGAGGTCCTCTGACACCCATTGAGCATCAGTAATTGGATTGACTCTCTCTAAGTTCCTAAGATCCTTCGAATATGTACCTAACTGCTCAACTAGCGCCTAGTACGTGATCGCACAATCAGAACTGAAAGTACACCTAGATGGGGGTGAATAGGTGTACGGCTAATCTATGAACAATAATGTGAAAATTAAAAACTTAATGCAACACACTTAGTGTAACCAACGAATGTAGCTGAATTCCAGTGAAGGGCTCTGGACAACTCCTTTTGATTCCTCTGAATAAGAGTTGAGGTGCTATATGAAGCTCTTGTGGTTAAACACAAGTGAGGCACACAAACAAACACAACCAAGTATATAAGTATGATATGATAATATGAATCAATACAAGGCACAAAATAAGAGAGAGAGAAAGTGGATCAATCGCAAACACCGAGATATGTTTCGAGATTCGAGCTCACAGCTCTACGTCCCCGCCTTCACACATAAGGATTTCCACTAACTCGTCCACACAGGGAAACTCCACTGAGGATTTAGGGCAATTACAATTGGGAGTACATAACTCCTCTCTCCAACCGAATACAACCTCTCACAGAGGCAATACACAACTCTCAACACCTCTACACTTAGAGGGTTAGGCACTTAGCCAAACAATGATCAACCTCACAAATGAGGGATAGGGCTCAAAGCCACTCAAACACAAACACCTCACACTTGAGGGATTCCAACACAAACCCCACCTCTCACTAGAGGGAGCCAAATACCACTTCCACAATCACCTCACACTTGAGGGATACAACTCAATCACCTCTCACTAGAGGGATATCACAAAGATGGAAGGTTTACAACTTGGTGATCACAAAGACCACAAACCAATTTCTTTTCCCACAAAATAAAGATCCTAATAGATATGATAAAATGATAAGCTCAAGTGAGAAAATAAAGTATTTGGAAATGAAAACAACAAAGAAAAATACTTGGGAAAATCACAAGTTAGATATTGAAATAAACATCAAAAACCAATTCCCAAAAACTCTCTTTTTCTTTGAATTTTTCAACACTTTAAAAACAAATGAAGATAGATCTTTTGAACCCAAAACTCTTTTGGAAACTTACTGTTTAAACACTAGAGAAGTAGGAAATTTTTGTTCTCAAAATTCTTGTTGAAAACAGCTCTTGAATGGGGTATTTATAACCCCCAAGAAAATCTGCCCGTTGGCAGCTGGAAAGGGGCAGAATGCCCTTCCGGTCGACCGGTCAACGGTCAAAAAATCGACCATTGAGCTCTCCGATCGACCGCCCGGTCGACCATGCCAGAACCAGAGAGCAACGGCTCTCTGGCCGATCGACCGCCCGGTCGACCAAGATGGTTTACAGAGAGCAGAGCTCTCTACCTGGTCAACCGACCCGGTCGACCGGAGGCTTTCCAGATAGCAGAGCTCTCTGGCGATCGACCGACCCGGTCGACCGGCCTCCCAGCTTGGCTGCGTGCACGTTCTGTGCACGTCGGTCGACCGGCCCGATCGACCGCTCACTGCTGGTCGACCGCCCGGTCGACCAGCAGTCAGCCAACCTGGCAACTATAGGACTGAAAAACTTGAGTTTTTATTATCTAATTAAATCCCATAAAATCTCTAAAAATCTACAAAAATAAGTTCTTGTTATATCTTTGAAATACAAACATGTTTGAGTAAAAATCAAACCATGTTACAAACGTTTTGAACTATTTTTGTGACTTACAAATTTTGCCGAAAACCAAAATCCGTATTTTCCAAAACTTGAATTTTTGAAATGAAAAATCGTTTTCTGCAAAACTCATGTAAATACAAAATATGATATTGAAACAATTTTGAAGCATATAGTATATGGATAGAATCCAATATACGTGAAAGATATATATTAATGTTTTTGACATTAAATCTGAAAATAAGTTTTGTTTAAATACAAAACTCAAATATATGAATAGGTTATCAAAATAAGCTTTTCTAAGAATATGAAGCATGCATGTATATAGATCAAATCTAATATACATTAAATCATGTAAACTTGTTTTGATTCAATTCTATTCATGAAAACCAAGATCGGTTAAACCTAAAATCGAAACCAAGAAACATGAAACTTAAAACAAGTGTGTGTTGTGAACTTGAGCATACCACACTATCTAATCTTTAACAATGGATCTAAACTAACTGTTCTAAAACAAACCGAGGTCTTCTTGTAGAGCGCCGTCTCCAAGTCGACTCGATCCAAACGTGATCCACCGAGCTTCACTCCAACGAGTACTAGATATGAACTTTGACGCTCGGGCTCTTGAATCACCATGTGAAAGCTCCAAAACACCTTTGTTGAAGCTAATCACCTACTAATATCTTGGTTAAATATCTGAAACTAAATATCACAAGATTATTAGTAAACTATAACTACATGAGTTAATCATCATCAAAACTAGAGTGGAAGGCCTCTGGGCCAACAATCTCCCCTTTTTGATGATGACAAAACTCATAGAGTTATATATGCATGGAGTAAAGTTAAGCTTCAAAGAAGCTCCCCCTTAACTCATGCATAGCAATAAACAATAAGATATGCAATGAATATTAAACATGAATATGCATAAATATGCATAAAACAATGAAATAAACATGCTCTTGATATCAAATTTTTAAAATAAATTACTTTTCCTTTTGTTTAAAATAAGCATGTTCTTAAATACCAATTGAAAATATAAACTTAAAATAAACATGTTCTTTAAATAATTACTCTTGATACAAATAAAAATTTCAATTGAAAGCTTTATCAATAAAAGCAATAAAAGCTCTTGATACCAATCAATAAAAAAATCTTGATACCAATTGAAAGATAATGAATAAAAGCTCTTGATACCAACAATAAAAATTTTAACAAAAGTTCTTGATACCAAAAACCAAAACAACAAAATATGTTCTCTTGATACCAATATCAACAAAACATCAAAAACATCAAACAAACTCTCTTGATACCAATATGAAACAAACTTTGATATAAACTTACAAATAAACAATAAATATGTATATAAACTCAAATACTTCTCCCCCTTTTTGTCAATCATCAACAAAGGGGTTAAAGTAAACAATAAAATAATGTTCTCCCCCTTTTTGTCCGAAACAAAAAAATCAACAAGGGGTAAAATCAAATCAAAATATTATGATACCAATTGAAAAAATATATCAATTGAAAATAAATAAAACATATCAATTGAAAGTACAGAAAACAAATGTTTTTAATATAAATTTAAATAAACATATATTATACCAATTGAAAGTAAATAAACCAATTGAAAGTAAATAAAATATTTTGAAGAAATCAATCAAAAATTTTGATATCAATTGAAAGATGTAAACATATAGGTAATCTTGATACCAATTGTAAAAATTAGTACCAATTGAAACATAATCAATTGAAATATAACAGACATTTAAGAAATCTAGCTTAGCATAACCAAAATTTGTGCTCAAAGATATAGAGATATAGTAAGCACAAATAAAATATATATATGTATGAGAAATTATATACCAATCGAAATTGATACTATTTGAAATGTAAGCATACATATATAAAAACATATATGAGTATACAAAAAAGAATGTCAATAGTGATACCAATTGAAAAGATCCAATGATACCAATTGAAAGTATAATAAGAATCAAGTGTACAACTCATATTCCCTATCACCTATTGATGCACATGTTTAAAAGGATTTTCAATAATAAGCAAATAAGGCATAGTCACCAACCAACCGCCCTTAGAGGGTAAGTTTGAAAATATAATATGTTTGAAAACTCTACCATATGAAGAATACGAACTAGTTATTATGAAAAATTTGTAAACTAGTACGAAATCCTTCAAATAAGGAATAAACAAAAATATTTTTCATAAAACATGAAACTCACTAACCCAATGTCACTCAAAATCTATATAGCACATATAATACTCATAAAAATAAAATCATGAGAAAACATCAAGTAATATGAGTGTACAAGTTTTGTGAAAGACATAGTCATGAAAATAGGCAATTAAGCTCAAATATGAAATTCCTTAAAAACATGAAAATCATCAAAACTAGAATCCTTCAAGGTATATGTATGTTTTGTATAAACTTAGAATATACATACATATCCTAACATAAACGAGTCCATAAAAATATATGCATGTAGGCAAGTGGCTCAAGGATGTATATGTATAACTAATAGTTTAGACAAAATAGACATATACATGAAAATATGTCAAAAATATGGAATACATGTCAAAATGTATGAATCATCAAAACTAGAGTAATGGGTACAAATGAGCATTCAAGCACAAACATATAATAATCTATTTGTGGCTTACTAGTTGTACAAGTATGTATCCAAGTTTTAATGAAAACTAACATCTAAATATGTAATCAAAACATGAAGCATAGAAATCAAAACAAAACTTATAAACATATATATGATCATTATGTAAATGAATATGCATTAGATCTATGATATACACAATAGTTAAACTAAAGTGAGAACACAATTTATAAGTCCATATAAACATGGGTGTCTCAAATACTAATCATGCAAATCACTAATCTAATTATCATGGCATTTAACATAATAATCAAGAAACATCAAATCATGCTAAAAATCAATGACAAGAAAAGCATGTAAACATAAATGAGGAGTCAGAGATCGTTACCAAAACCGATGAGGGTACATCTCTATGTCTCCAAACCATGATGGTCCTCCCATCAAACTCCCCTTGAAAGTGATGCATCTAAATAGTCATCTTTAAGCTCGGAACGCATCCTCAAGGCATCATCACTTTCACGTCATGTGAGAGCCCACACCTACATCAAATAAAATAGGAGTGGCCTTTGGTACCCATACTCTTTTGGGTCCATGGGGGTTAGCTCCTTTCCTAACCCAAACAAATTTAGTTGCTAAATTTGAATCATGTATACGATCATAATAAAACTTAGTAAGGTGGTCCTTACGTCCACAATGTGTACATGTGTATATATGAGCATACATTGTATGATGGGTGTGAACGTGAGAAGCATGTGTATGCCGTGGTTTGTGTACATGCATAGGAGGAACTTATTTCTTTCGAAACATAGATTCCAAACGTGAGTGGTTTAAAGCACAATGGCTCAAAGTGAAGCCTAAACATTCAATACTCTTCTTAAGCATAAATATATCATTTTCAATTAAGGAAGAGGAGGTGCATGCAATAGGTGAGCTAGAATGTGAAGCTACACTAGCATGGCAAACATGAGAATCTAAATCATTTTTTAAAAAAATGTTTTTCTTGTAAGCCAAATCCAAATCCTTTGAAATAGAAGCAATTTTGTTTTTCAAGGATTCATTCTATTTTAAAACAAAATCAAGTTTTGAAGTTAAAGACTCATTTTTCTTCAAAACATTTTCACAATCATTTTTATTTTTCAAAATCTTGTTTTCATTTAGAGCAAGATCAAGTTGAGATTTAAGTAAGTCACGTTCACTTGAAATCTTATCCCTTTCTTGCAAAGCAATCTCAAGTTTTGAAAACAAATCCTCATTTTCTTTATTTAATTTACAAGTTTTCTTTTTCAAAACTTTATATTTTTCTAAGAGGTTCTCACAAATAATAGATAACTCTTCATTCAATGCATCGGCATCCATACTATCAAGATCATCAAATGAAGAGCTAGCACTATCTAGTTGAGTATTCGAATGTACCTCAAGGGAGTCATTCCCTTGGACCATGTAGCATCGTTGTTTGGATTCATCCTCACTAGATTCCTTCTCCATTTGGATTGGCAATTGAAGCTTGGAGGAGGTCAACGTGTTCCACACTGTAAAGGCGGAATCACAGTTAGAAACCATAGAAAGATATTCTTTGTTAAGCGTGCTTCTAAGTGCCTCAAGGGCTTGTGCATTGGCCACTATACGCTTGCTATTACCAGGATAGGATTTCTTAGTAGCTGCAAGGAAAACATGCAAGCCTAGGGTTTTTAGGTACATGGACATCCTAGCCTTCCAAAAAACAATGTTGGAAGTATCAAACATAGGTGGGATCATGAAGCCCATGAGTGTATGCAAACAATATAAGTGTGCAAATGCAAATCTAGATTAGCAAAACCAAGATCACACTCCTAGGTAGTTAAACCAAATATCAGAAGCGTAAGCTCTGATACCAATTGAAAGTATACCTAGAGGGGGGTGAATAGGTGTACGGCTAATCTATGAACAATAATGCGGAAATTAAAAACTTAATGCAACACACTTAGTGTAACCAACGAGTGTAGCCAAATTCCCAGTGAAGGGCTCTGGACTAACTCCTCTTGATTCCTCTGAATAAGAGTTGAGGTGCTATATGAAGCTCTCGTGGTTAAACACAAGTGAGGCACACAAACAAACACAACCAAGCATAAAGTATGATATGACAATATGAATCAATGCAAGGCACACAATATGAGAGAGTTAGAGAAAGTGGATCACTCGCAAACACCGAGACATGTTTCGAGGTTCGAGCACACAGCTCTACGTCCCCGCCTTCACACAGAAGGATTTTCATTAACTCGTCCACACAGGACTTCCCACACAGGGAAACTCCACTGAGGATTTGGGGCAATTACAATTAGAAGTACATAACTCCTCTCTCCAACCAAATACAACCTCTCACAGAGGCAATGCACAACTCTCAACACCTCTACACTTAGAGGTTAGGCACTTAGCCAAACAATGATCAACCTCACAAATGAGGGATAGGGCTCAAAGCCACTCAAACACAATCACCTCACACCTGAGGGATTCCAACACAAACTCCACCTCTCACTAGAGGGAGCCAAATACCACTTCCACAATCACCTCACACTTGAGGGATACAACTCAATCACCTCCCACTAGAGGGATATCACAAAGATGGAAGGTTTACAACTTGGTGATCACAAAGACCACAAACCAATTTCTTTTCCCACAAAACAAAGATCCTAATAGATAGGATAGAATGATAAGCTCAAATGAGAAAACAAAGTATTTGAAAATGAAAACAACAAAGAAAAATATTTGAGAAAATCACAAGATAAATATTGAAATAAAGATCAAAAACCAATTCCCAAATACTCTCTTTTTCTTTGAATTTTCCTACACTTTAAAAACAAATGAAGATAGATCTTTTGAACCTAAAACTCTTTTGAAAACTTGCTGTTTAAACACTAGAGAAGTAAAAAAATTTTGCTCTCAAAATTATTGTTGAAAACAGCTCTTGAATGGGGTATTTATAACCCCTAAGAAAATCTGCCCGTTGGCAGCTGGAAAGGGCCAGAATGCCCTTCCGGTCGACCGGCCGATCGACCGGCCAACGGTCAAAAAATCGACCGTTGAACCCTCCGGTGGACCGCCCGGTCGACCGTGCCAGAACCAGAGAGCAACGGCTCTCTGGTCGATCGACCGCCCGGCCGTCGGTCGGCTGGAGCTTTTTAGATAGCAGAGCTCTCTGGCGGTCGACCGACCTCCCAGCTTGGCTCCGAATATCTCAAAAGATTGCCAGTCCAATCATGGAGAGTCTAAAATCAATGTGTGTCCAAAGTATTCCAAAATCCGTCCCAATCAACAGCGGAGTATCGAAAACTTTGGAGGAGGTTTTGAAGGCTTTCTAAAAATCATTAAAGACAAGTCATCAGATGCGAACCTCCCAACGCGAAGGTCGCGTTTAAAATAAAATGTGGACCTCCCGTCTAAGAAGAAACACGGACTTCAAATGCGGGTCTGAGGAACCCCGCATTTCACTTCAAACGCGAGTTTAAGTAACTCCGCGCCTTATTTCAAGCACAGGTCGGAGCAACTCTGCGCTCCACTTCAAACGCGGGTCTGAGGAACCTCGCGTTTCACTTCAAACGTGAGTCTGAGTAACTCCGCGTCCAATTTTGAGCGCAGGTATGGGCAACTCTGCGCTTCACTTCAAACATGAGTCTGAATAACTCCGCGTTCTGACTGAGACGCGGGTTTAAGCCCTGTGTCTATACAAATGCGAGGTCCGCGTCCAGCGCGAGACCCGCGTTTTTGTTATAACTGATCCTCATTACTGGGTCATTTAACTCCTCACGTAATGTGGGAGATAATCCCCATTATGGAGGAATTTTAGGGGACAATAATACCCCTATGACTCCCTATAAATAGCATGAAGAGCTATGAAGATGGAGGAGACTCTGGTCAGCAGAGAAGAGGAATAGAAACTTTTTAAAATTGAGAGCTGAGAATTCTCAAGCTAAAATCTTTTTTCTTTCCTCTTGTTTATTCAAAAGTCCAAAGAGAGAAGAAAAAGAGTAATCAGTGGACTCGAAACACCTAGTAAGTTAAAACAGTGCTCCCTCCTGATTGATCTTGGAGAGCATCCGGAAGAGAAGTTTGTCATCGACCAGTCAACGGAGAACAAGAATCACTCTCCATCGTCACACGAAGAACCCAACCTTAAACAAAGAGGAGAACCAGTTATTCTCCCCTCTTTTGTAATCGGAATCATTCCGTTATAATTTTTCATCCACTCAAAGAAATTTTACTTCGCGCTATATTTTTTTTCTGGCCAACAGTCTCTACCTAAATATTCATGTTATCATAGATCATCTGGAAAGGATATTAACCAAAGCTCATGCATGCTACTTGACAGAAGCTAAGGAATATAAGATAATGTAATTCACTTCAGGACAAAGTTTGGCTTACTATGATCATATTTCAACTTTTCAGTTCTTAATAGTCAAGATCTGCATGCAACATACACCAATAATCTGGATATATGTTAATGTAATGTTAATTGGCAGACGCATCATGCTTAGCAAAATCGATTCAAGTACATTGAAACTTGTAGATAAAATATAAAACACACCTCCATCTGCAACGACCACCTCAAGATATGCCTGCAAAATAATTCAATGCATAAGAATTGTAAGCTAATTAACTGCAAACACAGTCTTCAAAAAAGGTATTTAAAAATTAAATATGATAAACAGGGAAATTAATCTGGTAAATAAAGTAGAATTCGAGTTCCGTCCGCTATCCAAATGCAGGACATGCCTGTGTTCAGAGTTTGTATGGTTGAATGGTGGCGCTGTCTTCCATGTGACGTGTTTTTCTTTTAAAAAAAAAAAAAAAAAAAAAAAATTTGAAGGCAGAAGAAGAAGAAACATTTTTCACACGAATCTAATTCTAGCTGCTACAAGGGTAAATGCAATGTGTGAGTTCATTTCCGCGTACTGGCTTCTCATCAGTTCGGACCAGTATGTACACCAATAGTTTGCATACCCAGATTCAATTACAACTTGAACAGACATACAGACAGTGGATCAATAAAGGAGTTGACAAGGAAGCCATTTACTTTGCCACATGCATGATCTTTTATCTATAAATTTCCAGCAACAATGGCGAGTTATCTCTATGCAAACCATTAGCAGTATCAAACTTAAAGGGTACGAAATTTTCGATGAGAACTCAATTTGATGGATCACAGATCGAGCGGCAAGGGCTAGTACCTGTTGCCAACGGTCCGGCCGATGTCGCCGAGAACCACCACGGCGACCCGACCACCCGACCTCCTCTCCATCGACGTCGAGAGATCGTGAAAGAGATTGCTCGATCGATCCAAATCCAAGGGTTTAATTTAATTTAATGGAGGGTTTTGGTTTGGGAATTTGCAGCCAGGGTAATTCGCGCAATTTGCACTTTTCAATATTCCAATCGGGTCCGGTTCGATTCGGGTTGGACCCTAAACCCGAACCCCGCAACGGTAATTGCCTACAGCGGCAACTGAGGCGGTGGGCTATAGCCTATAGAGTAAGAAGGATTTTTCCAATTTCTTCTGCATTTCTTGTCTGTTATTTGATTTGATGCAAAATGCATCACCAAGAGAAACCCACGGATTGGAGCAAATTATCCCAGCTATTCTCTGATTCAATCTCCTCTCAATCCCAAGACCTCCAGCTTAAAGCCATCATCACCTTCGCCCACCTCTCAAAACAAGCCCCTGAATCCATCATTGCCTCCGCTGTCCCCATTCTCATCAACCTCCTCGGCACGACCCCAAACCCCACAGTCCAAGAAGCCGTCGCCTACTCATTGATGCTCCTCACTCGCAGAATCGACGGCCCTTTTGCCCAAATCATTGGCCAATTGGGCGCGATCCCAACAATTCTGAGGTTGTTGCCCGATTCGGAAAGTGGGCACAGAAGGTGTTTGTTGAAATGCCTCAGTGGGATTGTGGCATTCGATAATTCCAACAGAGTGATTCTTGCGAGGAATGGAGGTTTGCAGTGCGTTATCGATGCAATTGTTTCGCGTGATGATGATATGAGGAAGTATTTATTGGAGATTTTAACTGCACTGGCTATGCTCAGAGAGGTGAGGAGAGTTATTGTTGGTTACGATGGATTGCCTTTCCTTGTTGAAGCAGTTTCTTATGGTAAAATGATATCGAGAACCCGGGCAGCTCAGGCTATCGGGTTGTTGGGTGTTTCGAGGAGAGTGAAGCACATGTTAATGGAATTAGGAGTGGTAGAAGCACTCATTGGATTGCTCCGTGATGGGGATGATTCAGGTAGAATTATTGCGGGTAATGCTCTTGGTGTAGTTTCGTCGCATGTGAATTATTTAAGGCCGGTGGCTCAAGCTGGGGCCATACCGTTGTATATGGAGTTGCTAAGAGGAAATGATGTTCTTGGGAAAGAGGTTGCAGAGGATGTGTTCTGTGTGTTGGCTGTGGCTGAGGAGAATGCTGTTTTGATTTTGGATCATTTGGTGAGCATTCTAGAAGGAAATGAAGGACAAGAAGCCAAGGCTGCTGCAATAGATGTTATTTGGAACCTTTCGGGTTACAAACATTCGATTTCTGTTGTGCGAGAGTCAGGTGCTATTCCGGTTCTGATTAGGTTTTTGAGGGATGGAAATTTGGATCTCAGAGAGAAGGCTTCAGCAACTATTGCACAGTTGAGTTATGAGGAGGAGAACCGGGGAGCAATGGAAGAAGAGGGTGTGATTCCTATCCTTATCGAATTGTTAGAAGATGGTTCAGAGGAACTGAGGGAATATGCAGCAGAATCCCTGATTAATTTTGCTGAGGATTCACGGTATAGCGATGGGGTATCTGTTGCTTTTGAGATTCCATCATTCTTGCCTATACGAGAACGACTGTTTCGTATCCGAGCTTCAAATGAAGACATGACGAGGTCTATGAGATTGCTCAGCGTAGAGCAACTGATCACTTCAGACTTTGATTCTGTTTGAGTTGATCTTGTTCTTGTCTTCTTTCAGTACTGTATTATTAGCAAGCTATATTAGGTAGGAGTGGATTGTTTGGTTCTTTAGCGCATACCAGTTTTTGAGTTCATCTACTTGGGGTAAATTCATCTGTGAGTAAAGTTTCCTCATTCCGTACTTGTTTTGTATATATTCATATAGGCTTGACCTATTTGATTGTATGCTTTTTCTGCTTTATCATCCATGGGTATAGCATATCCTAATAGGAACTGAAAATCTTGGCCAACCTTTTGCATTATGTAGAAAGTGTACATAGATGGTCCATGTAATGAAATATAATTAAATCATTATGTTAATCATAGCATGTTAAAGTTGTGAAATGGTGCATTTGCTTTAACTAGCTGTTTAAGCCTGTCTCTCTAGATTCATGTTATTTATTTTAGTATTCATGATCGCTGATCAGTTATTTTGAGAAATAGGTGCACTTTGATTCCCCTTTCTGTAATTGAACCTTGGTCTCCACTTCAGTAATGCCTCCACTTAACCCACTGCACCAAGCATCTCTTTGTCATTCCTGATAATGAGTTTCCTTGCTTTGTAATGAATTTTGTGGTTTCCAGTTCTATCACTTGTTCCTGTTATGATTTCCCTTTACAGAAACCATGGTTTTTCTCCCTGTTATGTTATAGTCATATCCTTCTTAGTTCATTAATTTTTTTTTTTTGCTGGGTGATTCTCTTGTTGGATATTATATAGTAGATAATCATAGTTGTTATTATTAATTTTTGAAGTTTGGATAAAACATGAAGTTTTTGAACTGTATTTCTTTTCCTCTCTTAGTAGTCTGCAAGCCTTGCAAGTTGCAGTTACTTTCAGTTTATGGGATTCATTTAAACATTGTGTTTTATGGCCTTGTTATTTTTTCTAGAGGTTTTCAATCTGTTGAAAGTCAAAATAGCTGAAGTTTACTACACTGCAGTTTTTTGGAAACTAAGCTTATATTTATAGTTGTTTTCTGTAAAATAATGATGTGAAACGGGTGCGTGCGTGTCGTGTAGGAAATCAGTGATATGATCAAACTCACAGCGTTTCACCAAATACAACGATCTTCGGCAGGAAAGTAACTCAAAACTAACAATGTCAAACAAATGGATTTTATAAAGTATTGCATGCTAGATTTGAACATTTCTAATCTCAGTAAGATCTAATTACAATAGCTATACATGCATGACAAGTTCTATTATCAATATTAATAATAAACGGTCAAAGGAATTGCAGAGTCGCACATCTCACCATATAGTGGACAACATGAGATAAAGATAATACTTTAGAGATGAATTAATTGATGTATAGTTCAACTAATAAGTAAATTGCTTTGAAATAAACTTACAGACAAAGAACTCGTCATACTCCAAGGAAAAACTGAGAAGCACGTTTTTAGGTACCCGTAGTCGCTGCTGTTGCTGGAATTTGCTGCTGCTGTTGCTGTATTTTGCTGCTGCTGCAGCTGCTCTACTGCAGCACTGCTGCTGCTACTGCAAGTCTGCTGCTGCTGGTCTGCCGTTGCTGCTCCGCTGCAGTTGCTGTGTTGCTGCTGCTGCTTTGTTGCAGCTGCTGCTGGGCTGCTGCTGTGCTGCGGCTGCAGCTGCTGCTGGGCTGCTGCTGTGCTGCGGCTGCAGCTGCTGCTGCTGTAGTTTTGCTGCTACTTGCTGTTAGAAGAAGAGAGGGAAACCAGAACTAGAAAAGAATCAGAGCACAAGAGAGAAGAAGAGGGAAGTCAAGGGAGGGACATATGCATAGGAAGAGAGCCAGAATTCAATTTCATTCATCCCTTTACATCAATGTAAGAGAGGCTTTTAAAACTACAGTTCAGTTCTAACTGAACCCATTCCCCATGCAATTCAGTTTTTTAACTGAACCAACTACAAATTCAGTTTAGAAAACTGCCTTAATCTCTTCACACAACTACATAATAAGATACATCTCAAATACACACTGAAATGCATAATGAAGTACACTATAAATACAATGAAATACAATAAAAAGTGAAGCTCAGATGTCCCCATCAATTCTCCCCAGATGGGAGAGAACTCGACCCCGTCGAGTCAATTGCAGAGCTGTTCTCTTTCGGCTGTAAGTTTATTTCTTGCACCTCAGATTATTAGTCAAGCTGCATCGTAAATTCATAATCTAAAATGTTATCAATTTTCTCTGCTGTATAGGATGAATATTTGAAAGTGGGAAAGTGAAGGACTCTCAAAAATTGGCTCAGGATACGGCTCATCAACCAGTGAATTGTTTATGAATAATCAAGACGTAAACCACTTAGTCTTCAATATTGAAAATAGAACTGATGCCAAATTTATAACATAAATATTGTAATTTAAATTCTTTTAAGATTTTGAAAAGTCCAGCACTACGGGTATGCGAATCTTTAACAGTTTCCTAGAGAAACCATTTCGGACGAATCCGAACCATCACAAAATTGTCAGCACTAAAAAGTTTCAAATTCCTTTCCTGATGTCAGACCATAACTTATAGTTAGCGTTGTTTGTTCAAATGTGTCACTGATTTCCCATGTGTAGAACTTGCATGTGTGGCAAAATATGATGCAGACTCAGATGTTTAGACCTAAAATGCAGACTCAGAAACTCTATAATGAAGTGCACTAGAGAATTTTAACTTAGTGCCTATTATTGCTAAAGGGGTCTTTCAAAAAATAGTTAATGAACTTTGACTCCTTATTAGCTATTAAAATTTTAGGCACTTGGTTCAGTGGTCATCAATATACACGACCTCGATCAAAAGGGATTATTAGGCGAATCATCCTAACTGTGTGTGACAATTTATCTGTTATTTTAATGACGTCAAGTGAAATCCTAACAGGTAAAGTCTGAAAGAAAATACATCTAGGTTTAACCGTAATAACAGAAAAGTTTATGATATGTAGAATATTAGTTTCTTCCATCACGGTACCCTTCAAATCTTTGGATATAGATTGACCATAGATGGTAAAATTCTTGATCTGTTCTACATCCTTTGTTACTATATAGTTCTAAAACTTGTCCTCATAAACATGGATATTTATTGGGATAAAGGATTGTGATTTGCCCTCTAGTGACAACTCATCAACCTGCTTTTCAAGTTCAGTTTTCTCGGTAGGATTCAACCTAGGGTCTGGCAAGTCGGGAAGGCTAGCTTCTGGTATTAAGTCAACGACATGTTGGATATCACGTGTTAGTGGTAGCTTGCGTTGGAAGTCTTCAGACAAGACATCATCAAGCTCCGTAGTCACAGGGGTGACTTCGAGGAGAGATGAAATACTGTTTTCAGGAAAGATGTCACTGAACTCCTTAGTCACTGAGGTGACTTCGAGAGGGACCGAAGTACTGTCTTTAGGAAAGACATAAATAGACTCTTTGGCCACTGGGATCACCCCGAGAGGACTCGAAGTACTGGATTCCTCAATATTACCACCCATGTTCTCTTTGTCAGAGTTGGAATCTTCTAGTTCTTTCGCCTGGTAAGTGAACTCTTTAGAGTCAGACTTCGTGTTTGTTACATACAGTTTATCAATGACAACTCTGTCTGGGCTTGGTGTCGGCAGTAGAGGAGGAAGGTGCTGATGACCAGAGCAAACAACGACATTAGGGGTTGGCAGTAAAGGAGGAAGGGCCTCTGGATCTGTAACAGATGGTTCCTTAATTTTAGTTACTATGACTGGCGTTGGACAATTGACCACAACGTGCTCATGACCCTGACACTTGTTATCCTGGATTGCAGGATGATAAGAGGTGGACTTGAATACCTGATCTAACCTAGTGATGCAACTCAAAATTTCATCTAGCCTTTGGAGGATTTTGGAGTTGGTGTCCATATTAGCAATTTGGGATTCACTAGCCATTTTTTTTTACCTAATGTATGGTGTTCCTGCCTAAACCTGGTGCTCTGATACCAAACTGATGTGAAACAGGTGCGTGCATGTCGTGTAGGAAATCAGTGATATGATCAAACTCACAGCGTTTCACCAAATACAACGATCTTCGGCAGGAAAGTAGCTCAAAACTAACAATATCAAACAAATGGATTTTATAAAGTATTGCATGCTAGATTTGAACATTTCTAATCCCAGTAAGATTTAATTACAATAGCTATACATGCATGACAAGTTCTATTATCAATATCAATGATAACGGTCAAAGGAATTACAGAGTCACACATCTCACCATATAGTGGACAACATGAGATAAAGATAATACTTTAGAGATGAATTAACTGATGTATAGTTCAACTAATAAGTAAATTGCTTTGAAATAAACTTACAGACAAAGAATTTGTCATACTGCAAGGAAAAACTGAGAAGCACGTTTTTAGGTACCCGTAGTCGCTGCTGTTGCTGGAATTTGCTGCTGCTGTCGCTGGAATTTGCTGCTGCTGTCGCTGTATTTTGCTGCTGCTGCTCTGCTGTAGCTGCTCTACTGCTGCAAGTCTGCTGCTGCTGGTCTGCCGCTGCTGCTCTGCTGCAGCTGCTCTGTTGCTGCTGCTTTGCTGCAGCTGTTGCTGGGCTGCTGCTGTGCTGCGGCTGCAGCAGCTGCTGCTGCTGCTGCTGCAGTTCTGCTGCTGCTTGCTGTTGGAAGAAGAGAGGGAAAGCAGAACTAGAAAAGAACCAGAGCACAAGAGAGAAGAAGAGGGAAAACAAGGGAGGGACATAGGCATAGAAAGAGAGCCAGAATTCAATTTCATTCATCCCTTTACATCAATGTGAGAGAGGCTTTTAAAACTACAGTTCAGTTCTAACTGAACCCATTCCCCATGCAATTTAGTTTTCTAACTGAACCAACTACAAATTCAGTTTAGAAAACTGTCTTAATCTCTTCACACAACTACATAATAAGATACATCTCAAATACACACTAAAATACATAATGAAGTACACTATAAATACACTGAAATACAATAAAAAGTAAAGCTCAGATGTCCCCATCAAATAACATAGCATAAAACTGAATAATGTGGTAGATCACTATGGTTTTTAATCCTGACTTATTGATGATTTGCATTATTAATTTCCTAATGATATGTGGCTTCTTATTTTTCCCATGTGTTTGTTTAGTTGTGAGTCTTGTGACTCTGGAATTAAAATAATGCACTTATCTGCAAAGCAAAATCTAGGTTGAGAATGATGACTCAATATTAGAAAGGCCATGTCCTGTCCAGCTCTTATAAATGATTTATTTGTCTTAAGCTCCATTGACACTTGACATGTAGAATTTGGAGGGCACAGTCTACCTGCAGCATGTTTAAAGATTCATGGTTTGCCAAATGTAACTTTGGTTGAATTCTGGCAGCTGGGAGGCAGACTTTCTGAATCAAAGTGTATCAATGCCACTATGGTTACTTGCTCAATGCCTTTCACACTCCTGTTGAAATTTCGCCTTATAATTGATTCCATATCTCCAAGCTGTCACCCAGCTGCATAAAGGATTTTTTTGCCTGCATAAAGGAGTGGAAGAAAATAATGAGTAACCTAAGAGATAAATGAACAGGCCTTCCACATTTCTGAGTCTCATGTCGCTTCACGCCGCACATTTATCGATTTTGACTTCATGTAGCTTCACAGGTAGGGTTTCACATCCACACCCCTCAAGAGAAAACAACCCAAAATTTTTTTAATCTTCTTTATTGAAAGCAATAGAGCCTTTAAATAAGTTTACAAGATTATGACTTCTCTGCACACATCCGATGTGGGACTAAAAGACTACAAAGCTAAATAAAATAAAAGAAAAAAGATATAGTAGACTCAAAAAGAAAAATACAGACTCAATTCAAATTCTCAAATAGTATTGATGTTCCCATCATTCTCGCCACGTGGGAAGAACTCGATCAATCGAGTATATATGAAGTGGTGGTGACTTCACACTGAATCTGGATCCAAATTTGCTATTGAGAAGCTGGTTCTCAGGTACTCGTCTTGTACTATTGACTTGTTAATGCTTGTGATGAAATCACCTAGAGGGGGGGTGAATAGGTAATATGGCTAATCTAAAAACTAAATTGTAACTACACTTAGTACAACCAACGAGTGTAGCCGAATTCCCCGTGAAGGGCTCTGGACTAACTCCTCTTGATTCCTCTAAATAAGAGTTGAGGTGCTATATGAAGCTCTCGTGGTTAAGTACAAGTGAGGCACACAAACACAAGCCAAGCATATAAAGATGATATAAGCAATATGAATGATGCAAGGCACAACACAAGCAAATAATATATGATGCTATGAATGATGCACAACACAAATAAAGAGAGAGGGTTAAGAGACAATGGATCAAACGCAAACACAAAGATATGTTTCGAGGTTCGAGCCCCTAGCTCTACGTCCTCGCCTTCACCGAAAAGGATTTCCAATCCACTAATTCGTCCACCTAGGACTCCCACCGAGGGAACCTCCACCGAGGAGGATTTGTACAACAAGGGAGTACCGAACTCCTCTCTCAACCAATACAACCTCCACCGAGGCAAACAATCACCACCTCACACAAGAGGGTAGGCCCGTAGCCAAACAACCACAAATCACCTCTACCGAAGAGGGATACAAACCCAAACTCCACCTCTCACTAGAGGGAGCAACCACAACCTCAACCTCTACCAAAGAGGGAGCAAACCACAACCCAAATCAACAAAGCAAGGGTTTACAACTTGGTGGTATCTTTTAACCACAAACATTCTCTTTTCCCACAAACAAATGATCCTAAATAGATAGGATAGGAGATATAGCTCAAGTGTGGAAAACTAAGAGTTTGAAAAACAAAAACTCAAAGAAAAATACTTGGGAAAACACTTTGAAGATGTTAGAAATGAAGAACAACACAAATCTCCCAAATTTCTATTTTCTTTGATTTTTTTCAAAACCCTAAAACAATAAAAGAATAGATCTTTTTAAGCTCTAAACACTTTTGAAAACTTGTTTTAAACACCAAGAAAGGAGAGAAATTTTAGCTCTTAAAATCTTAGTTAAAATCCCCAAGAAATGGGGTTTATATAGACCCCAAACAAATATAGCCGTTGGCTGAAATTTTTCAGCCAGAACAGCTGGCGGTCGACCGCCCGGTCGACCGCCAACGGTCGAAAATATGACCGTTGGGCGCCAGCGGTCAACCGGCCGGTCGACCGAAATTTTACAGAGAGCAGATCTCTCTGGCCGGTCGATCGCCCGGTCGACCGGCCCAGTTGCCTGGCCAAACGTGCACAAGACTGTGCACGTCGGTCGACCGACCGGTCGACCGACTCTGGGTCCCGGTCGACCGGCCGGTCGACCGCCAGAGCCTGGCAGCCAGGTTTCTGGGACAGAAAACAGGGTTTAAAATAATTCTAAAAATTTTTATAAATCTTCTAAAAATCCATAAAAATAGTTTTTATCATATTACATGGATATATAAACATGTGATAAATATTTCAAGACAAATATCAAACATTTTGAACCATTTTTGTGTCTTGCAAATATTATCAAAAACCAAAAATTGTATTTTGTCAAACTTGGAATTTTCAACAGGAAATCTGATTTTTCCTAAAACTCATAGAAATACAAAATATGATATTTGAACATTATTAGGCATGTTGCATATGGACATAGGTCCAATATACAAGAAACAAATATATATCATAGTTTTTGTCTTTAATTCCAAAATAATGTTTTGTTAAAAATACCAAAACACTAAAACACATGAATAGATATATCAAACTAAGTTTGTCTAAGATATAAAGCATATATGTATATCGAACACATCTAATATACATAAAAACCTTTTAAACTTGTTTTGATCAATCTATTCATGAAAACCAATTCCAAAACATAAAACTTGTGTGTGTTGTGAACTTGAGCGTTATCAACTATCTAATCTTTACACATGGATCTAAAACACACTAAACTATGGATACCTAAGTCTTCTTGACGATCTTCCATCTTCAAGTCGACTCGATCCAAACCGTGATCCACGAGCTAGACTCCAACGAGTGCTATGTATCATCATGATGCTCAGGCTCTGGAATCACCATGTGAAAGTTTTCAAACCTTCTTATTGAAGCTATCACCAACTAATATCTTGCTAAATGATCTGAAACTAAACATCACAAGATTATTAGTAAACATAACTACATGAGTTAATCATCATCAAAACTAGAGTGGAAGGCCTCTGGGCCAACAATCTCCCCCTTTTTGATGATGACAAAACTCATGGAGTTATATATGCATGAATTAAAGTAAAGCTTCAAAGAAGCTCCCCCTTAACTCATGCATAGCAATAAACAATAAATATATGCAATGAAAGCTCATAAACATGTATGCATAGACATGCATAAAACAAGATACCAAACATGAAATGCATTATGCATAAAACGTGCTCTTGATACCAATAAAAACATGCTCTTAAATAATGTTCTTGATACCAATTAAACGACAAACTAATAAATAGAAACAAAGCATGCATATAAAACATGCATATAAACTATAAACTCAAATACTTCTCCCCCTTTTTGTCAATTATCAACAAAAGGGTCCAAGTAAAAACAAAAAACATTCTTCTCCCCCTTTTTGTTCGAAACATAGAATCAATAAAGGGGTCACAGCCCTAATTTGTTTGATATCAATTGAGTAAACAAATAAGCATCTTGATACCAATTTTGAGAAAATAAATACAATTTTGATACCAATATAAAGTATTATTCTTTTTAAACATATGATATCAAATTGAAATTATTATTTTCTATCATAAAGTAAGGGAGTGGAATACAAAACCAATGATAAACCAAATACCAATTGAAAGATAAAATACGAGTTTTCTCCCCCTTTATGAAATACCAAGTAAAACAATGCTTAAGCTTGTTTAAGATACCAATTGAAAACTAATCAATTGAAACATGATGGTCATTAAAAATTCAAGCTTTAGCATAAACAAATATATGTATGAAAAATTAGATACCAATCGAAATTGATACTATATGAAATGAAAGCATACATACATACAAATATATGAGTATACAAAAATGTCAATATTGATACCAATTGAAAGAATCCAATGATACCAATTGAAACAACAATAATATCAAGAGTATATCTCATATATCCTACCACCCATTCATGCTCATGTTTAAAATGATTTTCAATATAAAGCATACATAAGTATGATCGCCCATCCAACTGCCCGTGGAAGGTAGGGGTTTTCAAAAATAGATTTGAAAAATAAAGTATGTTTGAAAAACTCTACCATAACGAAAAATCCGAACTAGTTAAATGGAAAAACTTCTAAACTAGTACGAAATCCTTCAAGTAAGGAACAAAACAAAATTATATTTCATGAAAAACATGTAAATCACATGGTCACTAAACACTCAAAGTCCATAAAGCCTATACACTCATGAAAACATAATCATGAGAAACATTTAAATGAAGTGAGTGTACAAGTGTTATGTGAAACACATAATCATGAAATTTGGCAATTAAGTCAATATTCCTTAAAACATGAAAATCATCAAAAACTTATTTAATCTTCAAGGCATATGTATGTCTTATACAAACTATAGTATACATACATATCCAAACACAAAGAGTCCACAAATGTATATGCATGAAGGCACGTGGCTCAAAGGATGTATATGTACAAACAATAGTTTGGACAAGATGACATATACATGAAGTTAAACATAGAAATATTAAAAACATGGATAAAATAGGAATACAAGTTAAATGCATGAATCATCAAAAATAGACTATACTAGCATATCTAATGGGTACAAATAATCGTTCAAGCCCAAACATATAAAAGTTTATTTGTGGCCCACTATATGTACAAGTATAAATCCTAGTCTTAATGAAAACTAACATTTAAACATATATTCAAATCATGAAGCATCAAAACAAAACAAAAATCATAAACACACATATGATCATTATGTATATGCATGTGCATTAGATCTAGGACATACATATTAGTTAAAAACAATGTGAGAACACATAGATATAGGTCCATATTAAACATGGGTGTCTCAAATAACTAAACATGTATATCACTAATCTAATAAACATAGCATAAGCATAATGAACAATAAAACATGACATGCTATGAATCAAAGACATGAAAAGCATGCAAACATAGACGGGAGTTAGAGATCGATACCAAAACCGATGAAGGCACCTCTTTAGTTCTTCAAACCAAGGTGGTCCTCACACCAAACTTCCCTTGAAAGTGATGCATCCAAATAGTCATCATGAAGCTCGGAACGCATCCACTCCAAGTCACCGATACTCTCACGTCATGCGAGAGCCCACGCCTACATCAAATACAATAGGGGTGATCTTTGGTACCCATATCCTTTTGGGTCCATGGGGGTTAGTCCCTTTCCTAACCCAAACAAAATTATTTACTAAATTTTCATCATGTATTCTATCATAGCAAAATTTAGCAAGGTGGCCCTTACGTCTACAATGTGTACAAGTGTACACATGAGCATACATGTGATAGTTGTGACTGTGGAAAGCATGTGTATGCCGTGAAGGGTGTACATGCATAGATGGAACTTGTTTCTTTCGAAACAAAGATTCCAAACGTGTATGATTCAAAACACATTGGCCCAAACTGGAGCCCAAACAATCCATATTCTTCTTTAGCATAGATATATCATTGTTAATTAAAGAAGAAGTAGTACATGCAATGGGTGATCTAGATGGAACTACCCTAGCATGGCAAACATGAGAATCAATATTATTTTGCAAAAATTCATTTTTCTTTAAACAATCTTCTAAATTCTTAGAAATAGAAGCAATTTTTATTTTCAAAGAATCATTTTCTTTTAAAACAAAACTAACTTTTGAAGACAAGTTTTCATTTTTCTTCAAAATTATTTCACAATCATTTTTATTTTTCAAAAATTCATTTTCTTTTAAAACAAGGTCTAGTTGAGATTTCAATGAATCCCTCTCATTAGAAACCTCTTCCTTCTCTTGCAAAACAAGTCAAGTCTAGAAAGCAAATTTTTATTTTCATTGTTAAGTCCTAAACTTTTCTTTTTCAACAAATTATATTTTTCAATTAATTTTTCACAAACAATGGATAGTTCTTCATTCAAAGCATTTGGATCGACCTAATCATCACATGAAGAACTAGCATCATTAGCATCTAATTGAGATTCCGATTGTACCTTAAGGGAGTCAATCCTTGGACCATGAAACATTGTGATTCGGATTCTCCACTAGATTACTCCGGTTGGATTGGCATTTGAAGCTTGGAGGTGGAGGTGGTCAACTTGTTCCACACTGCAAAGTCGGAATCAAAGTTAGAACAAAGAAAAGATATTCTTTATTAAGCGTGCTTCTAATAGCCTCAAGGGCTTGTGCGTTGGCCCCTATATGATTGCTATTACCAAGATAACATTTCTTGGTAGCGGCAAGGAAAACATGCAAGCCTAGGGTTTTCAAATAACAACTCATCTTGGCCTTCCAAATATCAAGTCTAGAGATATCAAACATAGGAGGGCTATCCATGAGTGCAAACTATATGTGTGCAAATGCAAATGCAGATTAGCAAACCAAGATCTCACTCCTAGGTGGTTAAACCAAATATCAAGAGTGGAGGCTCTGATACCAATTGAAATCACCTAGAGGGGGGGTGAATAGGTGATATGGCTAATCTAAAAACTAAATGCGGAAATTAAAACTAAATCGTAACTACACTTAGTACAACCAACGAATGTAGCCGAATTTCCCGTGCCGATCTCCAATGAACCCCAGTCCATTCACCTGGCGAAATCGATACACGATCTCGACGAAATCGACACACGATCTCGGCTTGCGCGCACCGGACGAAATCGACACACAATCTCGGCGAAATCGACACACGATCTCGGCTTGGAATCTTTAGCTCAGCTATCCACTGGAAAGCATCGTAAATGCCTTCCTTGCACTTCACCTTAGGAGAATTTTCATACATGCCGATCACCAACATGGCTTCTACTCCGCAACTTCACGACCTCACGAAGACTTCCTCACGAGCCAACACTGACTCTCCAACTGACCAGCTCTATCTAGTCTACCTGTCTTCCACTGACGGTCCAACCAAGTCTGCGTAGAGCACACCAACCATCATCGGCTTCAACTGAATGCACACCACTCCTTATGCAAGCTCAACATCTTCTCATCAGAAGATCACCTGTTCATCGAGACCACAACACCTCACCTCTCCGTGAAGTCCAACTGGCCACAACGCTTCACCTCTACGTGAAGCCTCTCCACCTCTACGTGAAGCTCCAAACGGCCACACCTCTTCACCTCTACGTGAAGATCCAAACAGCTTCTCAACAGTCAAAGGCAGCACTGCATCAGATGAAGTGGAAGTCGATGGCTGGGGCTGGTTGTTTTGTGCAGTGGAGATGGTGCTTTTCATCCGACAGTCACGGCTGAGGGAGATGGTCGGCGAGAGGACAGGTGAATAAGCAGTCCGAGGAGAAGGGAGTCGCTCGATGGCTGGTCATGGATGATGACGATGACGTTGTCCTGCAGTGGTGGCAAACCGAGACGAAGGGGGATCGTTGGGATTGTACAGCAGGACGACGACAACGAGGGCGGGAATGTGCTGGTGGCTGAACTGAAGATGAGGATGAGGGGGAAAGGGACGCGGTTGGACGACTGCGAGGTTGAAGGAGATGGCGTGGTGGGTGTTGTGCAGAGGGGAGGGAGACGAAGGAACATGCTAAACGAGGGGATGACGCGGAGGTGAAGAGGGAGGGAAGCCGAGCAAATCGCGGGTGTGCGAGTGATTGCGCGCGGATGAGAGAGAGGGACGTTAGGGAATTTTGTGCTGCTAATTGATGAGTTTCTCAGTTTGCTGCAAGATAAAGGAAAAGAAAGAGCGGAAGAAGAAAATGAGAGGGAAAAGGTGTGGGATCATGTGAGGTCCACAAGAGGAACAAAGAAAGAAGAGTTGTTCGCGTGGGGAGGGAGGGAAAAAAGAGAGAGGAGGGAAAAGAAAACAATGGGTTTCTTTCTTTCTTTTTTTCTTTTTTTAAATATTTTGGTTGTGATTTTATAACTAAAGATTTGGGATTGTAGCTGAGGATTTGATTTAGGGTTGAGATTTTGAATTGTGGTTGGGATTTGAGATGCGTATTGAGGACTTGAGATAAGATAAGAGATAATGAGGAGATTGAAAATATTTTGTATTTTTTTAAAAATTTGTGAGAAAAGAAATGAATGAGATTATTTGACAAAATAGATGGAAAAAAAGAAACAATAAATAATTCAGATAAAATTGTACCGATTTGACATCAGAAATCTTTTCACAAAAAAAGTTGTATTACAATTTTAATTTCATTACTTATTATTTTTTCCTGACCATACTCTGATATCAAATTGATGTGAAACGAAAGAGATAAATGAAAAGGTCTTCCACCTTTTCGGACCTCATGCCGCTTCACGCCGCACATTCATCGATCTTGACCTCACGCCATTTCACGCCGCACACTCAATCCTAGCTTCACAGGTAGGATTTTCACACCCTGCCATGAGTGACACGCCCCTCAGGAGAAAACAACTCAAACATTTTTCCTCAAAGTTTTAGTCTCCTTTATTGAAAGTAACAGAGCTTCTAAATAAGCTTACAAGACTCTGACTTCTCTCTGCACATCCGATGTGAGACTAAAACTACAAAACTAAATAAAATTAAAAAAAAAACATATTAGACTCAAAAATAAAATACAGTTTCGAATCAAATCCTCAAATGGTGTTGATATCCCCATCAAGATCCTTGCTTATGTAGCTGCATATCCTAGAGAGAAGGAAAAGATTTGCGGAAGTTTGACTGAATATCCATTTCCAAAAGCATATTCCTGTAGAAAGCAGATCGGTAAGCTTTTATAGAAGCTACTTCATATCAATGTTCCATCTGATAATGTTAGACTTATTAGTGGAAACAAGATAGATTTCTTGAAGATTTATACTTTATTGAATGGGAATAGCCAAACTCAGATTTAGGAATAATAGAAGCAATTGTGTAACAGTGGTGTTGAATTTTGTTTAAAGACCTTAGCCTTTTCGTCAACTTCCTTAAATAAAAATTTGGAGAATCTGGTCTCATTTTTTCTTGATTCTTTTTAGCATAAAAGACTTCCCAAACCCCTACTTTTAGCTAGTTTAGATTCTTTGGTTTACACAAAGGGGCTGTTTGGTTATAGGTGGAAGTGAGTAAGTGAGAAAGTACTAATAGTTTCCTTTGGAACTTGAGAATTGGTTAGTAAGTTTTTTGGTATTTAAATGTTGTTGGGAAGTGTTGTCTGAAAAATATTATATCTTTTTCGGTATTTGGATAGTAATGTGAAAGTGAAAGTAGAAAAGTTGACCGCAAAATTAATCGCAAAATAATATTAAAATAAAAATTAATTATGAAAAAAATTGAATGCAAGTGAGATTTACGTAACCACAAAATTAACTGTTTTTAGTTACAACTTATTACAAATGAGATTTACGTGACCACAAAATTAACTGTAGCATATTGGAAGTGGAGAAATGATTGTGTAAAAGAGAGGTGTAAAAGGAAAAGGGAAAAGGAAAGGTGTTTTCCTTTTGTCTTTTCTGATGTTTGGATGGACAATAGAAGTGGCAAATAAGGCTTCCCACTTCTTCACTTCCCTATGAATCCAAACAGTCCCGAAGAATGTTTAGGATTTCTTCTAAAGATATGCATGATGCCTAGATTTTTTTTTTTTTGAAGGAATATGAATGAGTGTTATTTGTGCTTGGCTATTGGACTTGGATACAAGTCCAATTCCTTGACTGTCTTTTGCTCAAGTTTCACAATGTTGCAGAAATTGTTCTTTCTTAAACTATCAGTTCTGGTTCATCTTTAAATAAATTAGTTGCATGGTGATTTCTTTTGCAGCAACATCCTTTCATATTCATCATCCTCCATGAGAGTAAACCATGTTACATCAAATGGTCAGTCAATCAAATAATTCTTGTGGACTCCTCTGGAATGAACCACTTCAATTTTTCAGTCTCCTTGTTAGAAGTATTTTCTCATAACATCTGTGGATTTGGCCAATGTAAATGCTTATGCCTTCTAGGTCTTGGAGTATCTGAAAGAGATGGATTTGATTGACGGATCACCTAATCTGGTACCTTCATGACATCAACAAAATATGAAGCTTTAGCTGGCTAACATCGCGGAGGAAAGGTAAACAAGGTAAATATGGAAATAACATGTTATGAGGAACAAACAGTTCAATACATTAGACAGCTATTCATAACATGAAATTAGAAGGGCATCACTGTAGTAACATGTGAAGCATGCCATATTAAAAGTAGGTTTGGGTTGCTCTAGTTGAAGACTTTGTCATAGTGTAACAGTAGTAGTTATGGCTAAATAAACTTTCAGATAACTAATGTAGGTTGTTTTTGTGATCTTCTTTTCCAAAAAGGTAGTAAAGCCATTATTTGTGCCGTTACAGGCCTTTTTAAATTGTTCCATACAACTTCTCTGGTCATGATATCCTTGTTACTAAATCGTATGTTCTTGACCCTTTAATGCAAGCTCATCACATAACATAATTGCAGCTTCACAGCCATTCGTCATCCTGTCCTCGATTGATGCAATTTCACCTAGAACGCCTCTTCTTCTTCTTTTTTGAGCAAAACGGGTAAGCAACCCCCGCATTCCATATAAGAAGTTAGAACACTTTACTCCCTAACGTATCACCACTTATGCACCTCGCCTTGTCCTTAATTGGTTATTCTTTTTTATCGTCCAACATATTAAAGCATGCAAAATTGTGTGCCTCGTGCCAATTTATATTCTTCTTGATGTTGGCAAGGCATGTATCCATGATACCAAACAAACTTCACTCAACTGCTGGCTCTTGTTCTATAGATATTATCTTCTTTTATATGGTTGGTAGATTTAATAGGTCTTGTTGTGTGGTTTTGCTTGGTTCTCGAGTTTGATGAAACCTCATTTTGATATCTGTATTTTATTTTATAAACTTTTTTACACCAGTATGTTATACACATGTTGTGTCTCAATGATATTTTAACAGTTGTATAAAATCTTCAACTTGTGGAGAAGGTAAGAATGGTTTTTCTGTTAAATGTAGCCCATATTTGACTAATCACTAGATCATCTAAACACCAAACATCCAAGCCAATTTATGTAAACAGACAATGAACTGATGTCCTGAGATGTCCAAGCCAGTACCTTAAAAGCAAATTTTAGTTTTTGACAGTATTGCAACCAAGGCAGTAAGGAATTGCACAAGAGAGCCATTCGATGGCAGTGTGCCATCAACAGCATGTGGATGGTAAATAATAAGATCTTCTCATTTATTGATATTTGCTATTGCCGTTGCATTTGTGTCCTGAAACAAGAAACTGTCAATTGAAGTTGACCATTTCTGCTATGTTTCAAAACAAGAAATTGTTAATATTATTAGTGAGGTTTTGTTAACTGAAGTTGAAGAAAATGCGAGGCTGACAGTCTCTTCTTATAAGAAGGGTGAAGTTTTCCATAAATGTTGATATCGGTGAATATGCATCATGAAGGACACTGCTTGCCAAGGTAATATCAGAATCACATTCATACCGGTTGGGGCATTTTCATATAAGATAGAGGATATCGAGCAATATATCGGAGATATGTGGGATCAATATCGAATGTCCATATTAGACATTTTGTACATATAAATATTGATAACTTAAAAATAATTATAAAGTTCTATATGCCATCTATTTAATAAATATGTCACAACATGCGTGACAAGGTATTGAAGTATAAAAAATATAAGTGCAATGAAATAAAATGAAATCACAAATTTGAAAAAAGAAATTTTCTAAATATAATTTCAACAAATTCATAATTTATATAGAATAAATCATGTTAAGCTTACTGCTTACTAGAATTCGATAAATAAAAAATAAAAAAATAGAATCCCCTACCCATTCTAAATTTAAGTCTTTGAGTAAAAAAGTTGCAAAAAGCAAATAATATGCACAAGAAATACAAAAAACACATGTAAATTGATATATAAACATAACAAACTATAAAAAAATATTAAATTAGGAACTTGAACACAGCAAAAGCATCACAAATTATCCCAAGTTTCTACCATAAAATATGTCACGCCCCGCTTTCTAAAATACGCGGAAACAGAGTCGCGACGAAGGTCGGCGACGTATATACGCGAGGAGAATACCCCATGTATACACGCTAAGCCTAAAGAAATCTGAACAGGCTATAAAATCTACTACGATAAATCAATATCACTACAATATGACATATAAATATCTAACATAATCAAGGTTTTAAATATCGGATATCGGGATCGTATCGGATGGGGGTTTTTCATATCGGATATCGGATATTGGGGGAGATATCGGGGATATGCGCGCATAGCGGGGCGTTCATATCGAACACTATATATCATGAAATACTGATAACTAAAAGTTGGTTTAATATCATAGATATCATCTACCTAATAAAAATGATGTAATATGTATGCAAAGAGTCAAAGACAATAAAAAATAATGTACATTTGCACGCAGTCATGCAATAAATAAGTTATTTCATATCGGGCGATATATCGGGCGACTTATCGGCCGATATCGGGCGATTTATCGGCCGATATTTCAAATATCGGTCGTTTTTTGCTGCAAACGATATGGCGAACGATTTCTTTATATCGTATCAGCAGCTGGCAAAAAAGGAGATATCGGACGATATCTCGGCCGACTCGGCCGATATTTAAAACAGGGAACATAATGATAACAAATGAATAAAGGAAAGAAAATGGTAACTGGATACGATAAAGATAAAATCAAGAAATGGCATGAATAAAAAAGTAAGAATACCTATAATCAAGAAAAGAGACTCCAGCTCCTTGTAACGCGTACGATCACACGAATACCTGAATAATATAAGAAAGTGTCCAAAAATCCTGGACGTGCGAATTCAGGGTCGCCAAAAGCGACCTAATGAGTGTGTGTAAAGGAAAAGGTGTTCGTGCATAACAACGCAAGCAATAACAACATGATAACTGAAATGAAACATAACAGAATAATCAATGTCTACTGATAATGTCACTCAGATATCAACGCGTATAACTGCCATCATGAACCAGTCAAATCCAACATCTAAATATAATTATAGTTATATATACGTACAATCGGGTGATCACGGTCAGTCACAATACATTAACAATTTATCATTATTAATTATGTCAGCGAACACCAATTGCCACATGTAATAGACACATCCTATACTACGCCTACTGCACGTGCTAATCGAGATCCTCAGTTATTAAAACTGATCGATTAGAGACATTGTCTGTATTTTAGGTGGATCCCGTGCATACCCGAGACCACGGCTAGACTCCTGGCGCTGAACCAGGTCCTACCGTAAAGTAGTCAGGAACATATATAATAGGTCATGTATATGTATAACACGTATAATAGGAACAGGAACAGGAACAGGACGGGATGCCAGTCACCCCACGGGAACCCTGCAGTGGAACCCTCTTTCGGTTGCGCAACCTAAATCCTAAGTCCGCCCAAAATACAGACGATGTCTTCTCCATCAATTTTCCTAATCCCGCTGTAAGTTGTTTAATATCATGTCATTAGTTATCAAAATTACTAAATGTACATGTTACCTAAATTTACTGGGATAACTCGGTAATGATAACAGTAACAACATCAAAAGTGAAATCATGATACATGTATAACATGATATATATGTCAGTGAACATGATAAGTAGGATGAGGTTGTTACTGTATAATAATATTTTTCCCAGTAGCTAGATAACATGGACAGATGGTCATCAGATAAATGTCAAAAATGTCATCCAGGTAAGTTTTAGTGTAAAGTCCTAATCGATGTCATGTAATGATCATATAGGTTTATTACTTAGAACAAATGAATTTACTGCATACAAGAATACATAAATATACTACAGATAATACATGGAGATAATTCATGAAACTATAAAATTACTAAATACTAGAAACTAGCTTAATCATTTAAATCAACTTTATAACACAATTACATAACTAGAAAAAAAAAATCATATATCACAAAATTTTTTATTTAACTGAAAGAGGAAAAAAACACTCATGACAAAATTAAATAAAATTAAACAAAGAAGAGAAACACTCACAACACAATTAAATAAAAATTAAACAAAGAAGAGAAACACTCACCTGAGCTAGATCACAATCCAAAGCACTGAACTCTTAGGATCCCGATAAATCTATATAAATTATTTCAATAGAAATTGTTAGATTTTTAAAAGGATATTTTACTTGGGAGTTATAAGGGGTTTTAATCTTGTTTAATTAGTTTGGGGTTAAGAATATGGTTTTCTGAGTCTAATGAATTTAATAGGTTTAGTTTAAACTAATTTCTAATTTGTTAGATTTTTAATAGGCTTTAACTCCTTAAAATACTTAACGGGTCTGAATTTACCATTAAGAAAAATGGTTTTAAAGTGGGTGGTTTGAGTTAATTTATATTGGTATTAGTCCAAAAATTTTATCATAGAAAGAAAAATTATTGTTTATATTTTTCTCAATTGTTTGATATTTTTAATAAATTATTTTAATATGCAAATTCACCTTTCTTTCTTCTTTCTTTCTTTTTTTTTATTAAAAGCAGCCCAGGCCTGGTCCGAAAATCTCTCTCTTTTGTTTTCTTTTTTTTTTTGGGCAGGGTCCAAAGCCCTGCTGGCCAAGCCGGGCAGACCCGGGCCAGGCCCAGTCGGCGAGGCCAGGCCAGCCAGGCCAGACCAGGCGCCTGGCCTGGGCTGCATAGACCAGCCATTGGTCTGTGCAGCAGGGCAAGCTGGTGTTTTTTTTCTAATTTTTTTAATTATTTTTTTCATGTAGTCTTTTATTTAAAAATTTCAAAAAATTTATTTAAATTAAAATTATTGGTTGGTATATCCTCACATATATTTTTGTTGGATTTTAGATTGAATTTGATGTATAAAAAAATATTCATAGATGACCCTGTATAGACATTAGACTATTTGTATCATATTAATTATGAAAAACGGGTTTACTTTCTTGGATTTTAATTTGCTCAAATCAAGATTTTATGGAGTATTAAAATAATGATCCTACAAAATTTTATTAGGTAAATTTCTAAGAATCAATAAATATATTGCGGTGAGTTTTACCATATGGGTATAGATAAGTTGAGCAGCAGATTGCTGAAATTAATAAATTATTTTTGTGGTTCTAATTTAATTAAAAAAAATTAAAAGAAAAAATTAAAATTAAATTCAGAATCTAGATCTACTTATTTGAGTTATTCCTCCTTGCTTGCTCCTCAATCCTTTTACCTTGAAGCCTTTTTCATTCATGATCCGCTTGAGGAGAAAAGAAAAATGGAAGTGGGGAGAGGTTGATTAGGGTTTTCTCTTGAGGTAGAAGAAAGAAGAATTTGGTCTTTATATAAGTTATTAGATATTTTAGAAATCTGAATTCTAGTTACGTTTAGATTGCTAAATTTAATAGTTCAGATAAAATTGAGGATTGCTAAAAATCTCAAGGAGATTCGGTTTAGATATACTTTTGTTAGGATTTAAATTAGGATTAGTTAAAATTAATGAAAAAGATTTGAAAAGATAGGATTTTGATTAGGATTAGGATTGGGATGTTAAGACCTAGGAATTTGAATTAAGATAAGATTATGAAAATCTGGGTTTTAGTTTAAAAAAATCAGTAATATGAAGAATAAGAAAAGTAGAGAGTGAACTCGCGGGCTTAATTTTTGGGCTTAAAAAATAGAAAAATGAAAAGAAAATGTGAAAATAAGAAAGTGAATTTGGCTCATGTGGGCTTAGCATAAAAAAGAAAAGAAAACAAAAGGAAAAGGAGAATAGGTTGAGCTTATTGGGCTTAAAATGAAAATAATAATACTACCTATTAATAATAATTTAAAGCAACTAAATATTAGCAATAAGAGTCTACAAGTCATAAATAATAATAATACTAATAATGATAATAAATCAAGTTAATTAATAATAATAAGATAATAGATAGAATCAGATATTTTTTTTAAAAAATAATAATATGGTATAATATAGGGGATATTACAAAATATCAAGCAAAGTCTTGAGAAAGTTACACAACGTCATAAACAATAAATAGTAGCAAACTTTCAATCAAATAAAAGCAAAAAAGGAAAGACCAATCCTTAGTCCGGTTTGTTGAAGATTGAAGTATCAATCAAATTAGGGTTGAATTCCCCAATCTGAGAAAATAAGGGAGCTGGGTTTGGGCTGGAAATTTGGGCTCAAACCCGATCTGTTATAAAATTAAAAAAAGAACCCAAATAACAAAAATGACCCAATATCACATATCGGACATCTACATGTTGGCCATTATATCAGCCAATATCGGGTGATATCAGCTCATGTGAGCACAAACTGACACGACTCATAAATTACATCATACAATATCAGTTGGCCAATAAAACCGATATTATCGACTGACATTTAAAACCATGTTGCTTACAGTACATGGTAATTTATTCCCTTTGGAGTAGAGAAATTTATTTCCTAGCCAGCCATTTCTTACAGTTGCTTAGAGAACAGAAGGACTTCTAGGAAGTTTTGAGACCCAGTCCACTCATTTATATGGATTATTGGTTTCTGTCTGATACGGCTGCTTTTTCACCCCAAGGGTTGCACTATGTGCTTGTGCAAGCTAGAATACAGTTCGTGGTAGATCTTTTTCACAGTACTGGTAGCAAAGAGTAGATTGCAGAAATTTTCAGCTAAACTAATTGTTCTTATTGCACTTTGGTGGAGAATAAAATATTTCATGAGGTGTTGGATTAGTTAAGCATATGTCTTTTAACTTTCAACATGTAGACTCATATATCACCATTACTTCTTTCTTTCAGACATAATGAGTAGCTTCCCTTTTGAAAACCAATTTGAAATTTGCTTCCTCTCTTAAGAGATACTATGATACTCAGATGTCAAATATTTATTTGCTTTTATCGGCTATTGTAATGAATACCTTATCTCTTATGATTGCAGGGATGTTGAGACCTAGCAAAAGGATGGAATGATAAAATCATTTGGAGGATAAGCCATTCCTAAGACTAGATAAAACCTCAGCTTGAGGATGAGAAATTCCTCCTCAAGGAAAGTGGTTATGGAAAAAAGTATAATAACCTCACAAACTGCTTCTATAATTAATTTCCAGATTTGATATGCAATCAAAAATTGGGTGAGTTGATGGATTTTTCCTTTTAGAAAGGGAGCTTATACACACATCTTTTTCATTTCTTTTCTGTAGCAGATTGTCTAGAATAAATTAATTGTGCAGGACAAGGTGCAGGTGATTGTTCCCTCAAGCTATAAGATTATGTATCTTGATCCACTGCACTGGTCTCTCTCTCTCTCTCTCTCTCTCTCTCTCTCTCTCTCTCTCTGTGTGTGTGTGTGTGTGTGTGTGTGTCATGGTGGACCCCGGTTCCGATCCATTAAACCTTACTCCTGGATTGTTCTGATGGGTTCATCTTCTAACCATCTGCAATCAGGACAATTATGCTAACTGTTTCAATATTCTTCTAATTCACAGGGTACATGACTCCTTGCAGAGGTTTTCCTTCTAGCTATTTCTTATAAGTGGATTCTTCTTGTCTACTCTCTTGATAGTTGTTGTGATTTCAGGAGAGGACGCCCCCATGACCGGATCGACTGGGGTGGCACAGCGGATACGAAACACATGATCTAATAAGACAAGTTGAAGAAGAGAAGAAGAAGATATTTCAAAGTAGATATAAAGCTAACACACAATATAACGTGGTTCCACCGATCAAACAGATTGTGTATACGTCCACAGGAGAGGGGAAGAAACTTTATTAAAACTTTGGGGGAGTACAATAAGAATTACTTACACATCACGCTGAGAAGTTATAAGCCTTTGGTGGTCGCTAAGAACAGCGAACCCCTGTGGCTAAGCTTCTCTCACGAATTTCTCACCTATATGAATTACACCCTTAGCAAATTACAAATTCATAGGATTCTCTTGGAATACATTGAAGGCCACCTCTAAGGAGTTATTTATAGAATAAAACTCTCCTAGTTTTAAACAAACTCCTTCAATCAGAATAAAGGAAACCTGAATCCAACTCGAACTCAAAACACCTTCAATTAGAATAAAGGAGAATCCAACTCGGACTCAAAGCAGATTCAGAAAGAAAATTGTCAAATCCGACATTAATTAACCTTCACGATGTATTCACGTCATAATCCTAACAACAGTATCATATTTCTTCTTGTTTTCTATCATAAGGGCAAGGTACAACAATACATTCACTAATCTTACTTAATCCGTGCAATCCTGCAAGCACGGAGCATTTGCTGTACCCCGGTGTGTTTGCAAGGTTGTTCTACGTTGGCCACAGTTGTTGTTTGTCCCCATGATAATTTCTGCAGTCCTTGAGGATGCTCAATTCTTGTTAGGTAACAGACATATGGGAGTACGAGTATGTTTTGTACTGCTTCATGTTCACAACATGCTCATAATGTTACTGAATCACCATGGACGGAGATAGAAGAAAGGTGACAGCCCAGCTTAGCTCAGTGGAGAGAACCTACCCGTCTGGTGGCAGGCCCTGCACTGAAAAGAAATGAGATTAGATTAGGGATGTTCGGTTATTATGGAACAGTGCAGATATTGGATTCTTGTTGTTGTGCAGTTGTGCTTTTCAAATTGCAAGTAGATGAATTCTAGTGCTCAGCTGAACCCACAAAGGATGAGCTCAGATGTGACCAAGCTCCCACCATTTTGTTTTGTTGGGAATATGAAGAATATATGTGAATCTTTGAATTGAATTACGGCGAGATCCGTTGACAGAATCAATTGGATAATTGTTGGAGTGTGTTCTCCTTCCATTGGGGATGAACGTGGTATATTCACATGCTCAATTCCGACTTTGAATGAATGAGATATTCAAGTCTAAAGTTTGCTTAATTCAAAGCCAAAATGGGACTAAAAGTAGCTAAAGGCATTTAGTCTTGTTGGGTATCCTGCTTAACAAGAATCAATCTGACAACTAATCAAGATCACTGAGATATCAACAATCTAATTGGCCAGGTCGGCAAATATCAGGTGGGAGGTTTTCCGTTCAATAGAACGTTCCTTAATTTAAGAACCACCTTTCAATTTCCTTCCTTGGTTTAAGCACCAATTAGACTGAATCCAAGTCAGTCTCGATATACTGTAAAGTATATCCCTGTATAAAGGACTTAATTCACTTATACAGTATCACTTAGACTGAATCTAAGTCAATCTCGATATACTGTAAAGTATATCCCCTGTATAAAGGACTTAATCCACTTATACAGTATTTGAAGTCAGGTACGCTTAGAGCGAATCTCCTTAAGACAATTACGTCCCCCGCACCGGTGCTAACGGGATAATGGACGCTGGTCTCCCAAGATACAACACTTCTTCACGGTATTTGGATAGCACTACCAAATCACCGTACGGTCGAACCGTAGTCAACCAGTACCTACACAGGATTAGCAAAGCAGCGGTATAATGACAAATTTCAAATGAATATTTGTCTTACTCTTTTGGAGGAACACCCACTGTTAAGGATGTAGGAAGGTTGAAGAATTTGGCAGAATCTCCTTTAGGAAGTCGCTTCGGATTCCCACTTTACGCTGGAAATCGCGGATTCCCACTTCAGGCTGGAAGCGCAGTTCAGAACGTTGGAAGAACAGTTCAGAACTTTAAATAGAGAGAGAGAGATAGAGAGTTAATTCTCTGTTGGTGTTTTGTGTATTTCAATTGAGAATATGGAGGGCTATATATAGCTTTCCAGGAGAGGGCCAACAGGTTTGAACCCGAACCAAAGGTTGCAACCTTTGGCCCAGCAGACGTGTCTGTTGGCAGCCCAACAGTCGCAACCGTTGACGCGGAGCGGACTGTTTCGCAACCTTTGGTTGTCCAACAGGTGCGCAACCTTTGGCAATCCAACAGGTGCGCAACCGTTGGCAATCCAACAGGTTCGCAACAAGAGCGGGTCCTTGGAACCTGATTCAAAAAGAACCAGGCCAGGTAGGGAACTTAGACTCAGATCTGAACCCGAGTCCAGTAGACCCAGACCCAGACCCAGACCCGGCACCGGCGCCGGCCGGCCGCCGCCGCCAACGGCGGCGCGCGTGCGCGCACGTATGTACGTGCATAGTTCCCTCCTTTTCGCGCGCGAAAACTCCAAGTACCCAAAGGGCACACCCTTTGTTCTCAATTTTCTCTATTTATACTACACAAGCTTCCATCCCACGGCCAATGTGGGACTAAATGTTTGTAGCAACCTTTAGTCCCATTTGGCTTTGAATTAGGCAATCTTTGGACTTGAATATCTCATTCATTCGAAGTCAGAATTGAACATGTGAATATACCACGTTCATCACAAATGGAAGGAGAATACACTCCAACCATCATCCGGTTGATTGATCAACGGATCTCGCCATAATTCAACTTGAAGATTCCCTTTATATTCTTCAATTCCAACAAGTCTCACATTGGCCATGGGATGGAAGTTTAAAGTTTTTAAATAGAGAAAAATGGGAACAAAGGATGTGCCCTTTGAGTACTTGGAGTTTTCGCGCACGATTAGGGGAAATCATGCCCGCACATGCGCGCGCGCCGCCACTGGCAGCGCCTCGGGCTCGGGTTCGAGTTCTCTACCCGGTCTGATTCTTTTTGAACCGGGTCTCACGGGTATGGGTTACGCGGAGCATACCCGCTCCACTATCCGGATCCAAACCGCCCAGCGCAATGGCTGTCAGCTAACCACCGCGGACAGTTGGGCGGTTGCTGCGGTTGAAATGAACCGTTGCAATGGTTCAGACCGAACCGTTGCAACCGTTCGGTTAGGTTCGAACTCTTTTACCCCTCCCGGAGCGCTATAAATAGCGCTCCATTTTCTCAAATTAACAACAACAGAAGAGAAATAGAGGCAATAAAGGAGAAATAAGTTCTTCCTCTGCATTCTGAAGTGGGCTTTCTGCAACGCAAGCTCGCTGCATTCTAAAGTGGGCTTTTTGCAACGCAAGCTCGAAGTGACTTCCAACGGGAAGTGAGAATTCTACAAACTCGGATTCCGAAGCAACTTCCAAGAGATTCTGCAAAATTCGTTCTGAAAGAGGGCTTAGAAAATTCAACAGATTCTTTAGTAGAATTGTTGTTTGAATCTGGGACTTCCAAAGAAGAATATTCTTCTACCTTCCTCCTTCCTCTACAGTGGGTGTTCCTCCAAAGTAAAGACAAATATTCTCCCGAAATTTGTCTTAGTCTCGCTGCTTCAATAATCTTGTGAAGGTACTGGTTAATTACGGTTCGACCGTACGGTGATTTGGTAGTGCAATTCAAATACCGTGAAGGAGTGTTGTATCTTGGGAGACTAGCGTCCAGTAACCCGTTAGCACCGGTGCAGGGGACGTAATTGTCTTAAGGAGATTCGCTTTAAGCGTACCTCACTCCAAGTATTGTATAAGTGAATTAATTTCTTTATACAAGGGTTATACTGATATTCAGTATATTGAGACTGACTTATACCAGTCTAATTGGTGTTTAACTAAGGAAGGTAATTGAAATGTGGTTCTTTAATTAAGGAACGTTATATTGAACGGAAAACCTCCCACCTGATATTAACCGACCTGGCCAATTAGATCGGTGATATTTCAGTGATATTGATTAGTTGTCAGATTGATCCTAGAAACTAACAACCTTAAGACAATTAGTTGAAGTTTCTTACTTCTGTTCTGCTTGAACTTGCAGAAAATGTCTGAGACTAATCAAGACAGCTCAAGTAAGGTACCAAACATGCAGATGCAAGTTTTGATGTCTACTCCACTTCCTAACCCGAAACCGGAGAAGCCAGGAAAATTTGATGGCACAGAATTCAAGAGATGGCAACAGAAGATGCTCTTCTACTTGATCACTCTGCATCTGGCCAAATTCCTGCATGAAGATCCACCAGAACCCGGAACTGATCGGGACTCAGTCCTTGCAGTCGATGCATGGACTCAAGGTGACTTCCTTTGCCGAAACTATATTTTGAATGGACTGGATGTCTCTCTTTACAATGTCTACAGTCCTATCACAACGGCAAAGAAGTTATGGGCCAGTCTTGATAATAAGTACAAGACTGAGGATGCTGGTACCAAAAAGTTCATCGTAGACGATTTCTGGAGTACAAGATGGTGGACAACAAGACTGTGATCAGTCAGGTGCAAAAGTTCCAACTTATCTTGCACGAGATAGAGGCCAAAGGTATGATTCTACCTGAAACTTTTCAGGTTGATACTATCATGGAGAAACTCCCACCTGCGTGGAGAGATTTCAAGAACTACCTGAAGTATAAGCGCAAGGAGCTAAAGTTGGAAGATCTCATTGTGAGGCTTCGAATTGAGGAGGACAACCGAAATCCGAGAAAAGGAGCAGTACGAACTCCTATGAAGCCAAGGCCAACATGATCGAAGACTCAAAGGGGAAAGCGTCTACTTCTAAAGGCTTAAAGCGGAAGAAGACTGCCCAAGGGTACAAAGGCAAGGTCCCAGAAGGCAAGAACATGCGTTTCAAGGGAACCTACTACATCTGCACAAAGAAGGGCATAAGGCGAATGAATGTCGCAGCCGTCTCAAAAAGAATAAGAAGAACCATCCACAGGCAAACCTGACCGACCATGCGTCGCTAAACCTTTCAGCAGTGGAGTCAGAAGTGAATCTGACGACCAACAATAAGGATTAGTGGGTAGACACTGGGGCTACTCGGCACATTGATTGGTTGCTAATGTTGCATATTTAATGTCATATTTTCATACTTATATTAGAATAAAAGCCTGCATTGTCCTAATTATTTGTTTAATTTATTTGCAGGCCCAATCCTTAAGGAGATGAAGAGAAATGAGCCCAAAAGCCCACCAGAATTCTGAATTAAATCAGAGTTAATTCGTACACATAAAATCAGGGCAAAATCAAGAGGTTGAATGTTGAGAAGAATCCTCTCAGAATCGATCGGTTAAAGCCAAGAATCCAAGGCCATTTCATCAGAATCCGGAGCTCAAACGATAAAACCAACAAAGGATAAAGCCAGAAGAAACCCCCGGAGAGACCCACCAACAGGGTGTGGCCACCTGGCCACACCCTTGCCGCGGAAACGCGGCTTGGGCCGCGTTTTCGCGGCTTTGTTGGGGAGTTAGGGGGAGCGTTTGCTCCCCCGAGCTCCCCGGGATCCTGGTTGTTGGGTTTATGCCTATAAAAGGCCATTATCTGCGCTGAAAAATGGACGTGAAGGCAGATTAGGATTTAGCTTAGTTTTCATTTCTTAGTTTAGGTTTTTAGTCTTTCTTTTTATGTAATTTGTATGTAACTTAGGGTAGAAGAAGATTCATGTAAGTAAGAGAGAGGGGCTGATGTTGAGAGTGACACCGACGATGTACCCTACTCCTTTCTTTCATTGTCTCAGCAAGTAATAAAGGTAAATGCTTTGTTTGTTTTCTATTCTGCTTTACTTTACATTTGTTTTGCTTCCTCTTCCTCTTCTACTTTACCTTGGTTGTATTTGTTGAGTGCACAAGTGAATTCCAAAGCAAGTATAACCAAGCTACGTGAGAGCCAGCGATAGTTCATGAAGACGTTCTCCTCTTCCAAGATCCGCATCACTTTGTTCTTCTTATGCTTGACGATATAATGTGCACGGGGACCAAGCTCGAGTTTATGATCTATGCGTTGAACGCCTCCGAAGCAAAAAGATAGAACTTGCAAAAAGGTTTCCAAGTAAGTCATCAATCAACCTAGGTAAGTATCTCTTCACTTTTCTTTACTTCTTTTCTTTTCTTTCTTAGTTTAGATCACCAACCACTTCTTCCAAATCGTTTTCATTCTTCTCTCCACTTCATTGTAAATAGTCGCTTTTCATCGTTTTCTGAATTTTCCAACTTCTTCATCCTCCATTTTCTACTAACTTTAACTATACTTTCTTTTTCCATTTTTATAACTTTAAAACAGAGAAGAACTTTCGCTTATTTTCTTAACGATTTCAATAAAGAACTGTAAAGCTTCCATCGCAAACCCTCCTTGTGGATCACGACCCGCATAGCCACTTGCTATAGCGGAAGAATTGAGCACTTGCACATTTCCTAATCTTAAGTTCTATAATCTCGTATTTTGTGTGCAGGTTTAGCCTCAATCAAATTTTGGCGCCGTTGCCGGGGAGGGTAACATGTTTTTTATTGAAATCTGAATTTTTTTTGAAAATTTTTAGAACTAAACGAATTTTCTTCTCTGTTGCAGGTTATAGGGCAATAAAAGCAGAAAATTAACATTGCAGTGACATACAAGTGGCCTTGGGCCTCTGCTCTAGAAAGCAGAGACCAATGGCCCTCTGAATTGCCGCGTTTCCACGGCAAAAGCCGCGGATCCACGGCAAGGAAGAGTTGACTACTAACAGCTTTTTGTAGGGCTGCTTAGTTTAAAAAAATTCTAGTTTGCTGCAACTTTAATTTTTCTTATATGCCATACATAAGCCTGCTAATAATCAACAGTAAAATATTTGTTGAAAAGATAAAAAATTGATTAAACATTTGCATTTTAGGCACGTGTCTTTTTAATTCCTTTATTTTTTACTGTTGAAGAGTGCTGGAGCAAGGTATGTTTGCATTGCATCTAAAATAGGACTATCTCTTGGTTGATTTATATCGCTTAGAGTGCATCTTATTTATCTTGTACACTTGCACAAAAACTGATCTTAAGGGCACTACCCAATAATAAGATAAGGTTGGGATTTAATCACCCTTCCTTAGCCCAAAAATCAGAATCCAAGCACTCACTAACCCAAGCCTAACTTAAAATGAGTAGACGTTGGCCCTAGGGACATCTCAGACTCAATTAGGAGATTATCCTAAGGGGGAAAGGTGTTGGAACTTGACTCTTGCCAAATCAGTGTCTAGGAAAGGGATTAAGGGCCGAATGCCCGAAGGTTGGTGGTTATTTAATTAAGGAACGTCTTTTGACGGAAAACCTCCCACCAACCTTGCCCTGACCTGGCTGATTAGCTTGTGGTCAAAGTCTACATTAAACCTCCTGTGGACAGTCTAACCAGTTAGGAGTCGTCTAGGTCTAGGTCTACCCTAACTTAGGTTAGAATTTTTTCTTTCTTATTTGTTTATTTTGTGTGTTTTCTTTCTTTTTGTTTGTATTCCATTGTGTGATATGGCTTATAATAATAATTTTTCCAACTATAATAATAATCCATATTATACATCAAACTCTTTTTCGGATATTACCAACCCGGCATATCATGACTTTAACCAACCTAGTGTGCCGGATTGGTCTTATCCGAATCATATAACCTATGTCCCCCATCGTATGACTTAATTTCCATAACGATTTCAACTCTTCACAGAATCAGTGGAGATTCACCTACCCCAAGTCCAATTTTCAACCACAGTGTCCTCCTCCACCTAGTCCACACTATTTTCAAGAGTCATACTCAGTTCCACCAGTCCAAAATAGAAAACCATCAATTTTGGAACGGAGTATGCGTGAGTCCAAATAACAATCACAAATCTGATGGACTCACAATTTCAATACCACTTCCAAAATAACTCTTCATCTTTTCAACAAGACAATGAACCCATCAACTATGAAAAGATGCTAGAAGCCATGACTCATGCTCAAAATGCTAGAAATCGTGACATAGATATGATGGTCGAATCTCTACGTTCCCACCGTCCTGATGTCACTTACCATTCTGTTAGAGCCGAAGAGTCATGTTGTTTTGGAAATCAAAATTCTATTTCAGAACAACCATTTGAACTTGCCCAAACTCCAAATTTTGAAAAAGATATTGATAGTTTGGCTAGTTTTCCTTTTCCTGAAATAGAACTTGAAAATGATTATGATCCTGAACCCCAACTTAGTGATTCAATTCTATTTTCTGATTCGATTATGACTCCGGTATCTTCACCTGACTTCAATCTTTTCCCGGAGTCAACATTGGATCCTGTACCAATTCATAAAGAAATTGAATCACCTATCTTTGAGGATCATGTTGAACTTGACCAACTTTACACTTTCGAAAATCCTATTGACAAATTGGCAAGTTCTCAATTTTTGATATTGAACTCAATGAGATATGTGACCTAGATTCTCAAATCTGTGATCCAGTTCAACTTTCTGAATCAATATTGACTCCTGTTGTGTTACCAAACTTGAGTAATATTTTAGAGTCAGTTTTGATTCCTCCACCTATCATTCCTGAACTGGAATCACCCACATTAAGTCACATTCCATTGTTAGAAAATACATGTGGACTAGAGTTTCAACTTCTTGACTTGGACCCGCTTCTTGAACCAATTTCGACTCCTGAACCTTTACTTGACTTAAGTCACCTTCCCGAGTCGGTATTAGTTTCTGTCCTTCCTGAGTCCAAGTCAACCGTTCTATCATTTCATACTCCATTCTGGGACGAGGTGGTTGACAAATTTGACTCCGAAATTCGTTATGAAATTTGGAAATTAGATGGGGTCAAATACTTAATAAAAATCCTTTATGGACAAATCTTTTTAATGGGTTATATTAAAGATATTTCTGGTGGGTTCCTCCGAGACCCAAGAAAAGTTGATTGGGCCATGTTTCGTGGACCAATCAGACCACCACCGGAACCACCACCTTAAGGTAACACTTTCCTTTCCTTTCTTCTTTTTCATGCATCTATGCATTAATTCATACATTGAGGACAATGCATGAGATAGATGTGGGGGAGGGTCTAACATAACTTTTCTTTTTCTTTTAAAAAAAAAAAATTTAACATTTTTTTTACTTTTAAAAAACTTTTTGAAAAATAGAAACAATATTTTGACTTATTTTTGTAAGAAATTAAGTTAATCTTAAGGAATAGGAAAATCCAAATTAGGATTTCTTATACTTGGTCAAAATAAGATTATTTGTTTGATTTATAGAGTTAGGAAGATAATTTGTCAAAGTAATTTAGTCTTGATCTTTACCTTGATGAAATATGCACACTTCATACACTTACACACTTAGGGTTCAAAAAACAAAGATTCTTATGCCTTATAAAAATATATATATATATATATAAACAAATCTAATTATTGATTAGCTAGGTGCTTTGGCCTAAGAAAGCCTTAGTATTTATACAAAAGATAATTAGATGAGTTTGAAAAAAAAACAAGTCTAATTATTGACTAGCTAGGTGCTTTGGCCTAAGCAAGCATTGGTATTTATGCGAAAGATGATTAGATAAGTTTGAAAAGAAAAATCCTCTGATTAAGCTGGGTATTTGTGTCTAATAAAGCATAAGTATTCATGCCTAAAAGAGGTTCATATAATAAAATCCTTAGTTTTGTGGCCTTATTTGCTCGAGTCCTTAAGTCCTTGGGGTGTTTTCTCACCTGGTGCCCTAAGACCGTTTGGTTTGGGAGTCATCGATTAAAGGCTCGTTACATGGGCAGATTAGAAAGCCTAATAAAACTAAGGAATAATACCACAAAAAAAAGTATATATATATAAAATAAATAAGGCATAAGAGTTAGAGTTAATGAACCCTAAGTCAAAATTTTCACATTCACAAGGTGCATATGACTTAGGGTAAAGTAATAGACTAGATGAGAAGCACAATTTGACTCCTTACTTTGATAACAAATTTTTGAATAGAGACTAAGTTTAGGAATGAAAAATTCGACTTTCCTATAACTTATAGATTGCTTAGATCTTACAATCATATTTCAAATATTTTTCTCTTTCAAAATGCTTTTCGAAAATACTAACTCTTTATTTCTCTTTCTTTATGGATTTTGTGGGTATAATCCGCTGAAAACCCTCACGAGACAAAACTTGTAACGCCCCGATTTCCAAGATACGGGGACGTCACTGCGACGTATATACGTAGGTCAGAGAGTGCCCCCACGCATATACGCTAAGCGTAAAGTACAACAAGAAATCAGAGTACACACGAGGCGTGGTATTCATACAATTGCCAACATGAAAGGTATATATACAAAGTCATCACAGTATGATAAACATCTACACATTACATGTGTCTTTTATCATAACAAGTCCAAAAGTAAAATATACAAGATGAACAACAAAATGCTCACGAGTAGGATGGAGATCCCGTGAGTCAAAAGAGGAGCCTGGCACGAAGGAAGAAGAGCTAGCCTGCTCACTAGAGGAAGCTCAATCTACAGTGGATGGCTCCACTACGATCCAAGCTTCGAAATCTGAATATGCAAATCCAAAGGGTCAAGACATATAATAGTAAACAACTATAGCCAAGTGGCAAAGCGATAAGGATAGGGGTTAGAACACAAGTATAATATATGAGAACAGGTATCGCATACATGGAACAGGAAATCGAAAGTAAGGTTAATTATAAGCAAAAGTGATTGTATACGCTTAGGTCACGGTCCCATGAGACTAGTACATCGAAGGAATAATCCAAACAAGGAAACCCTCATATATATACCTTTGACTCATGCCACAGTATATCCAAGCGTATAGAATCAGAGATGCAAATCAACTATGGTCAAGCCAAGAATACATAACAGTAATTGTCAAGGGTCCATAACACGGGTACCATAAGTCATAACCGTAACTAAGACGGATATCATAACAGGTGCTCGTGACGGAAACTATAACAGGAAACACAACTGAAATCCATAGACAACGTCTACTTATTATTATTATCATTATTACTCGTCTAACTCATATATCTAGGTATGTGTTTGAGTGTACATCCCACACACATACATCCATATATAAGAAAGTCGAGGGTCGTTACCGGAAGTAGATGGAGAACTGATATCACCTCTTATAGTGGTTTCCATACACCTGGAACCAGCTTTGGAGGCCCAAAGTCCCCCTAAATGTAATGACATATAACTTACCGCCAATATATATATCCCATCACTATAAGCAAGGTATCATTCCGGCATCCATCACTTCCTCCCATACCCATACAAGTTGTCCCTTTTTATAGTTTATTAATATAATTATCTGATTATGGGAATGAGTAGGATCATAACTGTAATCATACATGTAGTCAGAACTGTAATCATAAATGTAATCAGAAATGTAAGACATAGCAAGTGATCAGGTACTACATTCCCATTATCGAGATAATTATACAATGTCAAGTGAGTCATGCCTTGTTGTAAAGAGATAGCATGACAAAATGGTGATATACATGTGTTAAAAGGAAACATAAAACTAACAAGTCTAAAGAATTGACAAACGGTTGATAATGTTAACGAACAAGTCATGAAGTATCAAGTGGTGAGATCCATCAAGTAATAAGTCATGTGGTATCAATTATGAAGCATAAACAAGACTAAAGTACCACATGCATAGAGGTTAAGATCCAAAATCAGAAAAGAAAGCAACTAAATTAACCAGTCAGAATTAGTCGACTAGGTGAGAGATTAGTCGACTAATAAGGGTCTTCAGTCGACTAGTAGTCCGCAGGAGTCGACTAAAGTGGTTTTCCAGAGAGTTTGGTAGTCGACTTGGGTTGGAAGGGTAGTCGACTTGGTGAACTATAAGTCGACTAACGGGTACGCAAGTCGACTAAATCTGTGATATAAAAAGTTGGGATTTATTTCAGGGACATGTTAGTCGACTAGGATCAAGGGTATAGTCGACTAAAGGTATCTAGTCGACTAGTAATATAGACTAAGTCGACTAGGGCCGAGAGTTGGTGTTTTTGGTTCAAGGAAAATTAGTCGACTAGGGGTCAAAATGTAGTCGACTAGGGGGGTCTAGTCGACTGATAAAATAGCTTAGTCGACTAAAACTGTGAAATCAGAAAAGCTACGTTTTAACTAAGGTGGGTTAGTCGACTAGGCCCTAGGTTAAGTCGACTAATCGAGGTCGGGAAACAGCTTACAGAGCAGAATTTGGTGGTTGTTCTTGAGGGTTAAAAATATGATTTTGAGAACATAAATGTACAAGATAGGGAGACACATGCATACAAGAAATTGATCAAGTCTTGGTGAGTAAAGATACTCACGTAGATCGGTTATGCGAAGCTTTACGAACTCGGAATGGTTGTGGTCGACGAATTGATCAACGGAGATGTAATCGACGAAGAGAGATGATCCCCAATCCAAAGTAGTTGAGGTTGAAGTGAAGATGAAGACCTAGGTGATTGATGTTGAGATAGAGGAGGGAATGGTGAAGGTTTTCTCTTTGGTGAAGTGAAAAAGAGAAAGAAATGTAAAGGAAGGGATTTATATAGGTTTTGATTTTATAAAGGAGATGTAATTATGTAGAAGGGAGGGGTTTAATTGCAAAATAGGAGATGGGATGGGTGTCTCTTCTTGGCCACTTGGCCGGCCATGGGGAAGAGAGAGAGGGGTGCATTAATGGGGATATTTTGGAGGAAAGATATTTTGGAAAATATGAATTGTTGGAATTTTTAGAAATTGGAAATCCTTTGGCTTGGAGAAGAAGAAAAGAATAAAGGAAAAGAGAAAAAGAAAAGATTTGAAATGAGAAGATATTTTCTTGGTCTCCAAAATCAAAATGTCGGAAACACAGTTTCCCGAGTTAATGTCGAGCATGCGGGAAAACATTTCAGAAAATACCGAAATCGTCCGAAATTCAAGTATCTCGGAACGACTCGTAATTGATACCAAAAATCAATAATATTATACTAAATATCATAGTGAAATCCGTTTTAAGAAATACGGTATAGTTTTTAAAGTTAAAAATCCCGGAACCAATAAAATACCGACTCCGTTGGAATTTTCATAAATTCATAAAATCCTCAGAAAAAGAATGTAGGTAGAAAATATGATTCTAAGGAATAATGCCTAAAGGGCCATCTTGAAATTCCTAACTGTTTGGAATTTAAAAATACTGGAATCAGTCTTCTATCGACTCCGGCGGAAAATCCATAAATTCGTAAAATCTTCAGAAAAAGTATTTAAATAAGAAATGTGATTCTAAGAAGAAAAGTCTAAAGACTCTTCTGGAAATTCCAAGTGGTTTGTGAATTAAAAATCCGGGAAGCGGTCAGCGACACTGGCCGACACCCGTTATGAAGAAATTCCTTTTAATTTCAGAAAATTCCAGAAATTCATGTAAAATCTAATATATTGGAAAATGATATTTGAAATTAAAATTGGTCGAATACGGAAAGTAAATCGAAAAATACGTTCGAAAAACTGAATACGCAATTAAGCACGTATTCCGGGAACGGGGTATTACAATCTACCCACCTTACAAAAATTGCGTCCTCGCAATTTCGCTAAGGGGCAAATTGAACACAAAGGGGATATGGTTGAAATCAAAGGCTTCGAAAAAACAAAAACAGGATAAGACGAATCATATGAAGAATTAAGATGGACAATGATAGAATGATAAGGGACATATTAATAAAGATAACTAATTCCAAGATCTAGGGTAGTGGTTACCATGATATCCTAGGGTTCCTGCTCCGGATGCTGGTCTACCCACTCTGCTGCATCCTCCGATGTCTCTGCCTCCATGATGCGAACTTGACCTCTACCATGGTCTGCTCTAGGCCTCATTCCTCTCTGCTGATGAGCATACTGCTGAGGCGGAAATGGAACTCTTCGATCCACAGGTTCTGGGTTCCTCCTTAATGGTGGAGCTGGAAGAGCTGGGGCTGGATGTGCTGGTCGGATTGGTGCCACATGACCAAACTTCCTGTGTGGGCAATCCCATAGCATATGACTCCCTGACCCACACACTAAACATAATCTCTTAGCTACTCGACAATCGCTCTTATAATGCCCGGGTCTGTGGCAATAGTTGCATACAATCTGAGACAGAGGAGGTTGGGATGGTCTCTTCATCATCGGGCCATGGTTTGCCCTACCTGCATCTCCCTCATCTATCAACTCAAAAGGCCTCTTCTTGGCCTGGTGTCTCATCTGATCCCCTTGCTCCTTCTCAAACCCACGCTCTACCTCCCGAGCGATGGTGAGAACCTCTGCATAGGTCTTCAGCTGCTGGGGCATCAGGTACATCTGAATCTTCATCTGTAGACCCTGCTGAAACCTGCTCGCTCGCTTCTCCTCGTCCGTTACCATATACGGCGCGAAGCGGCTCAGTCGAAGAAACTCCGCGGCATACTCGTCCACGGACTTGTTCCCCTGCTGGAGTCTGATGAATTGCTCCTCCATATCTTTCTGCGCCGTAGCAGGGAAAAAGCGGCTGTAAAAACTCTTGGAGAAAGTATCCCAGGTAATAGGTTTCTCCAACCGGGCCTCCTCGGCCAACCACCAAGTTCGAGCTATGTCTTTAAGCTGAATCTTGGCGACTTCAACTTGGTTCTCCTGTGGGACACGGGCTGCGTTCAGCAGGTCTGTCGTGTCCGTCAACCATTGCTCCGCCTCCAATGGTTTCTCGCTCCCCGTGAATATAGCAGGCTGTAGTCTTCTGAAGTCCGATACATTCCCGGGTTTCTGTTCCTTCGGGGCTGCTAACTCTTGTCTAAGGAGCTCGGTCTGCTGCTGCTGATTTTCCATCTGCCGTTGCTGGTTTCCCAGCATAGCCTGAATGATTCCCAAGACATCGGCATTCTCTCCTCCTACGGGTTCATTCGGTACTTGCCCGATGTTGTTACGACCCGATCGTCTCTCCATACCGAATAGATGAAAGATAACTGGATTTGAAAACAAATGGAAGGAGTTTAGGATACAAGGAAATGAATCAAGGAAGGAATCAAGAAGGACTTAACAACTTTGTATATTATAGTTGGCATTAGCAAATTACAGGAATTTGCCGCTTGTTTGTACTTTAGGTGTGAGAGCCTAGGCTCTGATACCAACCTGTAACGCCCCGATTTCCAAGATACGGGGACGTCACTGCGACGTATATACGTAGGTCAGAGAGTGCCCCCACGCATATACGCTAAGCGTAAAGTACAACAAGAAATCAGAGTACACACGAGGCGTGGTATTCATACAATTGCCAACATGAAAGGTATATATACAAAGTCATCACAGTATGATAAACATCTACACATTACATGTGTCTTTTATCATAACAAGTCCAAAAGTAAAATATACAAGATGAACAACAAAATGCTCACGAGTAGGATGGAGATCCCGTGAGTCAAAAGAGGAGCCTGGCACGAAGGAAGAAGAGCTAGCCTGCTCACTAGAGGAAGCTCAATCTACAGTGGATGGCTCCACTACGATCCAAGCTTCGAAATCTGAATATGCAAATCCAAAGGGTCAAGACATATAATAGTAAACAACTATAGCCAAGTGGCAAAGCGATAAGGATAGGGGTTAGAACACAAGTATAATATATGAGAACAGGTATCGCATACATGGAACAGGAAATCGAAAGTAAGGTTAATTATAAGCAAAAGTGATTGTATACGCTTAGGTCACGGTCCCTTGAGACTAGTACATCGAAGGAATAATCCAAACAAGGAAACCCTCATATATATACCTTTGACTCATGCCACAGTATATCCAAGCGTATAGAATCAGAGATGCAAATCAACTATGGTCAAGCCAAGAATACATAACAGTAATTGTCAAGGGTCCATAACACGGGTACCATAAGTCATAACCGTAACTAAGACGGATATCATAACAGGTGCTCGTGACAGAAACTATAACAGGAAACACAACTGAAATCCATAGACAACGTCTACTTATTATTATTATCATTATTACTCGTCTAACTCATATATCTAGGTATGTGTTTGAGTGTACATCCCACACACATACATCCATATATAAGAAAGTCGAGGGTCGTTACCGGAAGTAGATGGAGAACTGATATCACCTCTTATAGTGGTTTCCATACACCTGGAACCAGCTTTGGAGGCCCAAAGTCCCCCTAAATGTAATGACATATAACTTACCGCCAATATATATATCCCATCACTATAAGCAAGGTATCATTCCGGCATCCATCACTTCCTCCCATACCCATACAAGTTGTCCCTTTTTATAGTTTATTAATATAATTATCTGATTATGGGAATGAGTAGGATCATAACTGTAATCATACATGTAGTCAGAACTGTAATCATAAATGTAATCAGAAATGTAAGACATAGCAAGTGATCAGGTACTACATTCCCATTATCGAGATAATTATACAATGTCAAGTGAGTCATGCCTTGTTGTAAAGAGATAGCATGACAAAATGGTGATATACATGTGTTAAAAGGAAACATAAAACTAACAAGTCTAAAGAATTGACAAACGGTTGATAATGTTAACGAACAAGTCATGAAGTATCAAGTGGTGAGATCCATCAAGTAATAAGTCATGTGGTATCAATTATGAAGCATAAACAAGACTAAAGTACCACATGCATAGAGGTTAAGATCCAAAATCAGAAAAGAAAGCAACTAAATTAACCAGTCAGAATTAGTCGACTAGGTGAGAGATTAGTCGACTAATAAGGGTCTTCAGTCGACTAGTAGTCCGCAGGAGTCGACTAAAGTGGTTTTCCAGAGAGTTTGGTAGTCGACTTGGGTTGGAAGGGTAGTCGACTTGGTGAACTATAAGTCGACTAACGGGTACGCAAGTCGACTAAATCTGTGATATAAAAAGTTGGGATTTATTTCAGGGACATGTTAGTCGACTAGGATCAAGGGTATAGTCGACTAAAGGTATCTAGTTGACTAGTAATATAGACTAAGTCGACTAGGGCCGAGAGTTGGTGTTTTTGGTTCAAGGAAAATTAGTCGACTAGGGGTCAAAATGTAGTCGACTAGGGGGGTCTAGTCGACTGATAAAATAGCTTAGTCGACTAAAACTGTGAAATCAGAAAAGCTACGTTTTAACTAAGGTGGGTTAGTCGACTAGGCCCTAGGTTAAGTCGACTAATCGAGGTCGGGAAACAGCTTACAGAGCAGAATTTGGTGGTTGTTCTTGAGGGTTAAAAATATGATTTTGAGAACATAAATGTACAAGATAGGGAGACACATGCATACAAGAAATTGATCAAGTCTTGGTGAGTAAAGATACTCACGTAGATCGGTTATGCGAAGCTTTACGAACTCGGAATGGTTGTGGTCGACGAATTGATCAACGGAGATGTAATCGACGAAGAGAGATGATCCCCAATCCAAAGTAGTTGAGGTTGAAGTGAAGATGAAGACCTAGGTGATTGATGTTGAGATAGAGGAGGGAATGGTGAAGGTTTTCTCTTTGGTGAAGTGAAAAAGAGAAAGAAATGTAAAGGAAGGGATTTATATAGGTTTTGATTTTATAAAGGAGATGTAATTATGTAGAAGGGAGGGGTTTAATTGCAAAATAGGAGATGGGATGGGTGTCTCTTCTTGGCCACTTGGCCGGCCATGGGGAAGAGAGAGAGGGGTGCATTAATGGGGATATTTTGGAGGAAAGATATTTTGGAAAATATGAATTGTTGGAATTTTTAGAAATTGGAAATCCTTTGGCTTGGAGAAGAAGAAAAGAATAAAGGAAAAGAGAAAAAGAAAAGATTTGAAATGAGAAGATATTTTCTTGGTCTCCAAAATCAAAATGTCGGAAACACAGTTTCCCGAGTTAATGTCGAGCATGCGGGAAAACATTTCAGAAAATACCGAAATCGTCCGAAATTCAAGTATCTCGGAACGACTCGTAATTGATACCAAAAATCAATAATATTATACTAAATATCATAGTGAAATCCGTTTTAAGAAATACGGTATAGTTTTAAAGTTAAAAATCCCGGAACCAATAAAATACCGACTCCGTTGGAATTTTCATAAATTCATAAAATCCTCAGAAAAAGAATGTAGGTAGAAAATATGATTCTAAGGAATAATGCCTAAAGGGCCATCTTGAAATTCCTAACTGTTTGGAATTTAAAAATACTGGAATCAGTCTTCTATCGACTCCGGCGGAAAATCCATAAATTCGTAAAATCTTCAGAAAAAGTATTTAAATAAGAAATGTGATTCTAAGAAGAAAAGTCTAAAGACTCTTCTGGAAATTCCAAGTGGTTTGTGAATTAAAAATCCGGGAAGCGGTCAGCGACACTGGCCGACACCCGTTATGAAGAAATTCCTTTTAATTTCAGAAAATTCCAGAAATTCATGTAAAATCTAATATATTGGAAAATGATATTTGAAATTAAAATTGGTCGAATACGGAAAGTAAATCGAAAAATACGTTCGAAAAACTGAATACGCAATTAAGCACGTATTCGGGAACGGGGTATTACAAAACTCGTCCTCTAGGGGAAACCTAGAGGTTTACGGCTTGTTGCACATGCTCAGTGCAATCGCGCGACCTGCGAAAGTGGTCTAATAATCCTTAGTATAATTTAGTTGTTTTGCTCGAGGATGAGCAAAAGATAGGTATGGGGGTGTGATTGGTTGCTAATGTTGCATATTTAATGTCACATTTTCATACTTATTTTAGAATAAAAGCCTGCATTGTCCTAATTATTTGTTTAATTTATTTGCAGGCCCAATCCTTAAGGAGATGAAAAGAAATGAGCCCAAAAGCCCACCAGAATTCTGAATTAAATCAGAGTTAATTCGTACACATAAAATCAGGGCAATATCAAGAGGTTGAAACCGGTTGAGAAGAATCCTCTCAGAATCGATCGGTTAAAGCCAAGAATCCAAGGCCATTTCATCAGAATCCGGAGCTCAAATGACAAAACCAACAAAGGATAAAGCCAGAAGAAACCCCCGGAGAGACCCACCAACAGGGTGTGGCCACCTGGCCACACCCTTGCCGCGGAAACGCGGCTTGGGCCGCGTTTTCGGGGCTTTGTTGGGGAGTTAGGGGGAGCGTTTGCTCCCCCGAGCTCCCCGGGATCCTGGTTGTTGGGTTTATGCCTATAAAAGGCCATTATCTGCGCTGAAAAATGGACGTGAAGGCAGATTAGGATTTAGCTTAGTTTTCATTTCTTAGTTTAGGTTTTTAGTCTTTCTTTTATGTAATTTGTATGTAACTTAGGGTAGAAGAAGATTCATGTAAGTAAGAGAGAGGGGCTGATGTTGAGAGTGACACCGACGATGTACCCTACTCCTTTCTTTCATTGTCTCAGCAAGTAATAAAGGTAAATGCTTTGTTTGTTTTCTATTCTGCTTTACTTTACATTTGTTTTGCTTTCCTCTTCCTCTTCTACTTTACCTTGGTTGTATTTGTTGAGTGCACAAGTGAATTCCAAAGCAAGTATAACCAAGCTACGTGAGAGCCAGCGATAGTTCATGAAGACGTTCTCCTCTTCCAAGATCCGCATCACTTCGTTCTTCTTATGCTTGACGATATAATGTGCACGGGGACCGAGCTCGAGTTTATGATCTATGCGTTGAACGCCTCCAAAGCAAAAAGGTAGAACTTGCAAAAAGGTTTCCAAGTAAGTCATCAATCAACCTAGGTAAGTATCTCTTCACTTTTCTTTACTTCTTTTCTTTTCTTTCTTAGTTTAGATCACCAACCACTTCTTCCAAATCGTTTTCATTCTTCTCTCCACTTCATTGTAAATAGTCGCTTTTCATCGTTTTCTGAATTTTTCAACTTCTTCATCCTCCATTTTCTACTAACTTTAACTATACTTTCTTTTTCCATTTTTATAACTTTAAAACAGAGAAGAACTTTCGCTTATTTTCTTAACGATTTCAATAAAGAACTGTAAAGCTTTCATCGCAAACCCTCCTTGTGGATCACGACCCGCATAGCCACTTGCTATAGCGGAAGAATTGAGCACTTGCACATTTCCTAATCTTAAGTTCTATAATCTCGTATTTTGTGTGCAGGTTTAGCCTCAATCACACATCTGCTCTGAGAAATTATTATTCTTTGGATATCAAAAACTAGAGTAAGATGAGCAACTATTAATGGGAAACTCAGCCGTCTCCAAGGTTGAAGGAAAAGGTAAGGTCATCCTGAAGTGGACATCTAGGAAAGAGCTTACTCTGAACGATGTGCTACATGTTCCAGATATCCGCAAGAATCTGATCTCTGGATCAATATTTAGTGAGAAAGGATTTAGAATGGTTTTTGAATCAGATAAATTTGTACTTACTAAGGGTGGGATGCATGTGGGAAAGGGTTATCTTGTTGATGGACTTTTTAAAATCAATGTTGCAGTGGTGGACAAAAAGTCTGTGTATTTGTACCCGAAGCTTATAAATAAAGAAAAATCTTCTGTTTATTTGCTTGAGTCTCCTATTTTATGGCATGCTAGATTAGGACATGTAAATTACAAGTCATTAAAAAACTTGTCTAATTTAGGATATATTCCTAAACTCAACTTGGAAGAAATTCGCAAGTGTGAGATTTGTGTTGAGGCCAAGTTAGCGAAAAATTCATTTCACTCAATTGATTGAAATACAGAACCTTTAGGGTTAATTCATAGCGATCTGTGTGACTTGAAGTTTATGCCAACTAGAGGCGGTAAAATGTATTTTATTACTTTTATTGATGACTGTACAAGATACTGTTATGTGTATCTTTTAAACAGTGAGGATGAGACAATGAATATGTTTATAACATATAAAGCCGAAATTAAGAATCAACTCAACAAGAATATCAAGATTCTAAAATCCGATAGAGGCGGAGAATATGAATCAAATGATTTTAGTGAGTTATGTGCTAAATTTGGTATAATCCATTAAACAACAACATCATATACTCCTCAGCAAAATGGAATTGCTGAACGGAAGAATAGAACTTTAAAGGAGATGGTCAATTCCATGCTCGTAAGTTCTGGAGCTCCGCAAAACTTGTGGGAGGAAGCTCTGTTAACTGCAAATTATATTCTAAACAGAGTACCCCACAAGAAACTTGATCTTATACCATTTGAGTTATGGCATGGAAGGACACCTTCCTATCATTGCCTCAAAATGTGGGGGTGCCTTGCAAAGATGCTAGCACCATTACCTAAAAAGACTAAGTTGGGAGCAAGAACTATGGACTGCATATTTATAAGTTATGCCTTGAATAGTAGTGCCTATAGATTTCTGATTCATAAATCAGAGATACCAGATATTTGTTGGCCCAGAGGCCTTCCACTCTAGTTTTGATGATGATTAACTCATATAGTTATGTGTACTAATAATCTTGTGATTTTAGTTTCAGATTTATTCAAGATATTAGTAGGTGATTAGCTTCAACAAGATGGTTTGGAAGCTTTCACATGGTGATTCCAGAGCCCGAGCATCAAGATCTTACATAGCACTCGTTGGAGTCTAGCTCGGTAGATCACGGAGTTTTGGATCGAGTCGGCTTGGAGACGGCGCTCTACAAGAAGACTTCGGTATCCTAGTTTAGTTTGTGTTTTAGATCCATGTGTAAAGATTAGAATAGTGTGATATGCTCAAGTTCACAATACACACACGTTTCATGTTTTGGTTTTGGTTTTTGGTTTGATTGGTTTAACCGATCTTGGTTTTCATGAATAGTTAGATCAAAACAAGTTTAAATGGTTTTATGTATAGTAGATTCATTTTATATACATGCTTGCTTAACTTCCTAGACAAACTTATTTTGACTTACCTATTCATGTGTTTTAGGTTTTGTGTTTTAACAAAACATATTTTTGGAAATAAAGTCAAAAACATGAAAATATATATGTTTCTTGTATATTGGATTTCTATCCATATGCAACATGCTTCAAAGTGTTTAAGTATCATGTTTTTGTATTTGGATAAGTTTTGAAAAAATCGGATGTTCATTTGAAAATTCAAGTTTGGAAAAATACAGGTTTTGGTTTTCGGCAATATTTTCTTCACACAAAAATGGTTCAAAATGTTTGAAATTTGTGTTGAAATTTTTAACACAAGTTTGTATTTCAAGGTATAATGATAAAACTATTTTTGTGGAATTTTAGAGATTTTATGAGAATTTTTAAGCCATTAAAAACCTAAGTTTTCAATCCCTAAATCTGAACTGCCAGGCTCTGGCGGTCGACCGTGCGGTCGACCGACCAGGAGCCGGTCGACCGTAGCGGTCGACCGGACGTGCACAGATATGTGCACGCAGCCAGCCCATTGAGTCGGTCGACCGAGCGGTCGACCGACTGTGAGCAACCCACTCTCGGGTTTGCTCCGGTCAACCGAGCGGTCGACCGGCCAGAGAGCCGTTGCTCTCTGGTTCTGGGCGCGGTCGACCGAGCGGTCGACCGACAGTCGCTAACGGTCAAATTTAGACAGTTGGCCAGTCGACCGGGCGGTCGACCGGATGGTCAAAACTGGCCTTATTTGCTGCCAACGGCTAGTTTTGACAAGAGGCTTTATATACCTCATTTGAGAGAGGTTTTCTCCAAGAATTTTTGGGCTAAAATTTCTGAGCTTTCTCTAGTGTTTATACAAGTTTGAAAAGAGTTTCTTTGTGCCAAAAAGATCAATCTTTATTGTTTTTAAAAGTGTTTCATTATTTCAAAGAAAAATAGTCTTTTGGAAATTTGTTTTGGTCTAATCATTCTATATCTTTGTGGAGATTTCCAAGTGATTTTTCTTTGTTTTAAACACTTTGTTTTCTACACTTGAGCTTCATTCTATCATATCTATAGGATCTTTGTGTTTGTGGAAAAGAGATTGGTTTGTTATCTTTTGATCACCAAGTTGTAAACCCTATTTTTGCTTGACTTTGTGCCTTTCCCTCATAGTGTTGAGGAGGTTGTGCAAGTGGGTTGCATCCCTCTAGTTGTGAGGTGATCATTGTGTAGCTTTGTGCTTATCCCTCAAGTTGTGAGGTGATTGTTTTGGTTGGCTTGGTGATTTGCCTCTAGTGAGAGGTTGTGGTTGTAAAGAGAGGAGTTGGGTACTCCTAGTTATTGTATTGCCCCAAATCCTCGGTGGAGGTTCCCTGTGTGGGAGTCCTTTGTGGACAAGCTAGTGGATTCAAAATCCTTCTAGGTGAAGGCGGGGATGTAGAGCTGGGTGCTCGAACCTCGAAACAAATCTTGTTGTTAGCGCTTGATCCATTGACTCTTACTCTCTCTCTCTCTTTACTTTGTGCATTGATTCATATTGCTATATCATATACTTGCTTGTGTGTTGTTGCAATTAGTTTTAAATTCCGCATTTAGTTCATTAGATTAGCATTATCACCTATTCACCCCCCTCTAGGTGATTTCAATTGGTATCAGAGTCTACGCTCCTGATATTTAGGTTTAACCACCTAGGAGTGAGATCTTTGTTTGCTAATCTTTATTTACATTTGCACACATATAGTTTGCACTCATGGATAGCCCTCCTATGTTTGATATTTCTAGACTTGATATTTGGTAGGCCAAGATGAGTTGTCATTTGAAAACCCTAGGACATAAAGTTTATCATGCCACTACTAAAGATACCTACCCCAATGATAGCAAGCATAGAAAGGTCAATGCACTAGCCCTTAAGACACTTAGAGCATCTCTTGATAAAGATCTTTAATATGTGTTTGCTCACTATGATTCGGCTTTTGCAGTTTAGAGCATTTTAACTTCTCCCGAGCTACCAAAGATCATTGATAAGATAAGGAGATCTAGGAGAGATAAGTCCGACGAGCGTTGCCTCATGGTCCAAGGGAATGACTCCCTTGAGGTACAATCAGAATCTCAACTAGATGCTAGTACTAGTTCCTATTGCTATGGGTGTTTAGAAGTACAAACCTTAAATGTAGAACTTGCTACAAAGCTTGAAATTTTTTTGGAAAAACATGACCTTTTGAAAAAGAAAAATTTTGAACTAAAAGAAGAATATAAGGATTTGTGTTCAAGTTTTGAATTGATTTTGCAAGAAAAGGAAGAGATTGCTAGTGAACGTGACTCACTTAAATCTCAACTAGACCTTGCCCTAAAGGAAAATGAATTTTTGAAAAGTAAAAATGATTGTGATGATGTTTTGAAAAACAATGAAGTTTTATCTTCAAAATTAGATTTTATTTTAAAGGACAACCATTCTTTGAAAAATGAAATTGAGTTTATTTCAAAAGAATTAGATTTAGTTTTAAACAAAAATAAATCTTTAAAAAATGATATAGATTCACATGTTTACCATGCTAGTGTAGCCTCACCTAGCACATCTATTGCATGCTCCACTTTATCTTCTAGTATTGAAAATGATATAAATATTTTGAAGAAAAGTGTTGATTGTTTGGGCTCCACTTTGAGCCAATGTGCTTTGAATCATACACGCTTGGAATCCCTGGTTCGAAAGAAACAAGTTCCATCTTTGCATGTACACCCTCCACGGCATACACATGCTCCTCACGTACACACCCATCACACTTTGTATGCTCATGTGTACACTTGTACACATTGTGGACGTAAGGGCCACCTTGCTAGATTTTGCTATGATAGAATACATGATGAAAATTTAGCAAATAATTTTGTTTGGGTTAGGAAAGGGACTAACCCCCATGGACCCAAAAGAGTATGGGTACCAAAGACCACCCCTATTGTATTTGATGTAGGTGTGAGCTCTCACATGACGTGAGAGTAGCGGTACCTTGGAGTGGATGCGTTCCGAGCTTCATGATGACCATTTGGATGCATCACTTTCAAGGGAAGGTTTGGTGGGAAGACCACCTTGGTTTGGAGAACTAGAGAGGTGCCTTCATCGGTTTTGGTATCGATCTCTAACTCCCGTTTTTATTTACATGCTTTCACATCATTGATTTATAGCATGTCATGTTTTATTGTTCATTAAGCTTATGCCATGTGAATTAGATTAGTGATATACATGCTAGTTATTTGAGACACCCATGTTTAATATGGATCTATATCTATGTGTTCTCACCTTGTTTTTAACTAATATGTATGTCCTAGATCTAATGCACATGCATATACATAATGATCATATGGATGTTTATGACCTTTATTTTTGATGCTTCGTGTTTTGAATATATGTTTAAATGTTAGTTTTCATTAAAACTAGGATTTATACTTGTATATATAGTGGGCCACAAATAAACTTTATATGTTTGGGCTTGAACGCTTATTTGTACCCATTAGATGTGCTAGTATAGTCTAGTTTTGATGATTCATGCATTTAACTTGTATTTCTATTCTATCCATGATTTTCCTGTTCATATGTTTAAACTTCATGTATATGTCCATCTTGTCCAAACTATTGATTATGCATATACATCCCTTGAGCCACGTGCCTTAATGCATATACATTTGTGGAGTCGTTGTGTTTTGCATATGTATGTATACTTTAGTTTGTATAAGACATACATATGCCTTGAAGATTAAATAGTTTTTGATGATTTTCATGTTTTAAGGAATATTGAGCTTGATTGCATATTTTCATGATGACATATTTCACATTACACTTGTACACTCACCTTATTTAATGGTTTCTCATGATTTTGTCTTCATGAGTATAATATGTGCTTTATTGATTTCGAGTGTTTAAGTGCCATGGGATTTACATGTGTTTCATGAAATTTTTTTTTGTTTTATTCCTTACTTGAAGGATTTCGTACTAGTTTACAAGTTTTTCCATTTAACTAGTTGCGGTATTCTTCGTTATAGTAGAGATTTTCAAACATATTATACTTTCAAACCTATTTTTGAAAACCCCTACCGTCAAAGGGTGGTTGGATGGGAGACCTTGCCTATGTATGCTTTGTATTGAAAATCATTTTAAACATGAGCATGAGTTGGGAGGATAGAAATATAAGATATACACTTGATATTATTGTTATTTCATTTGGTATCATTGGAATCTTTCAATTGGTATCAATATTGACATTTCTTATATACTCATATATTTTTATGTATGTATGCTTACATTTCAAAGAGTATCAATTTCGATTGGTATCTAATTTTTCATACATATAGATGTTTTATTTGTGCGTACTATATCTCTATATTTTTCAAACACAAATTTTGAGTTTGATAAGCTTGACTTTTTAATGCCTATCATGTTTCAATTGATGTTTCAATTGATATTTTAATAACAATGCATAAGCTTATGAAAAATAAAATTTTTTGATCATTGTTTTAGTTGGTTTTTCATAAAGGGGGAGAAAACTTGTATTTCATCTTTCAATTGGTATTTGATTTTCACTCCCATACTTTATGATGGAAAAAGATTGTTTATTTACAATTGGTATGTTAGTTGTTTACTTATCAATTGGTATCAAGATTTTGTTTTTACTATCAATTGGTATATGTTTTCATATTGATATAAAAATGTTTTGATTTACATTGCCTTCATATTCTTATTATTGATTTGTTTGATGTCACCCTTTATTGATTCTTTGTTTTGAACAAAAAGGGGGAGAAGAATAATTTTTTATTGGTTTGTCGTTTACCCCTTTGTTGATGATTGACAAAAAGGGGGAGAAAAATTTGACTTTATATGCATGATTTATGCATGATCTTTGTTTCATGTTTGATATTGAGAACATGTTTTATTATTGGTATCAAGAGCATTATGTAATGTTTGGTAATGTTTGGTATCAAGAGCCTTCATTATGTAAGTTTTGGTTTATTGGTATCAAGAGCATTATGTAATTTTGGCATCAAACGCATTCTTTAAGAGAACATGTTTATGAAATTAAGAAAAAGAAGAAATAATCTGTTTTACCTTTCATTTGGTATCAAGAGCATGTTTTATACATTTTATTGTTTTATGCATATCTATTGGTATCAAGAGCCTGTTTATATGCATTTCATAGTTTTATGCATATATATGCATTCTCATGTTTTATATTCATTGCATATATTTGTTGTTTTCTTCTATGCATGAGTTAAGGGGGAGCTTCTTTGAAGCTTAACTTTAATCCATGCATATATAACTCCATGAGTTTTGTCATCATCAAAAAGGGGGAGATTGTTGGCCCAGAGGCCTTCCACTCTAGTTTTGATGATGATTAACTCATGTAGTTATGTGTACTAATAATCTTGTGATTTTAGTTTCAGATCTTTATTCAAGATATTAGTAGGTGATTAGCTTCAACAAGATGGTTTGGAAGCTTTCACATGGTGATTCCAGAGCCCGAGCATCAAGATCTTACATAGCACTCGTTGGAGTCTAGCTCGGTGGATCACGGAGTTTTGGATCGAGTCGGCTTGGAGACGGCGCTCTACAAATAGACTTCGGTATCCTACTTTAGTTTGTGTTTTAGATCCATGTGTAAATATTAGAATAGTGTGATATGCTCAAGTTCACAATACACACACGTTTCATGTTTTGGTTTTGGTTTTCGGTTTGATTGGTTTAACCGATCTTGATTTTCATGAATAGTTAGATCAAACAAGTTTAAATGGTTTTATGTATAGTAGATTCATTCTATATACATGCTTGCTTAACTTCCTAGACAAACTTATTTTGACTTACCTATTCATGTGTTTTAGGTTTTGTGTTTTAACAAAACATATTTTTGGAAATAAAGTCAAAAACATGAAAATATATATGTTTCTTGTATATTGGATTTCTATCCATATGCAACATGCTTCAAAGTGTTTAAGTATCATGTTTTTGTATTTGGATAAGTTTTGAAAAAATCGGATGTTCATTTGAAAAATTCAAGTTTGGAAAAATACAGGTTTTGGTTTTCGGCAATATTTCCTTAACACAAAAATGGTTCAAAATGTTTGAAATTTGTGTTGAAATTTTAACACAATTTTGTATTTCAAGATATAATGATAAAACTATTTTTGTGAAATTTTAGAGATTTTATGGGAATTTTTAAGCCATTAAAAACCTAAGTTTTCAATCCCTAAATCTGAACTGCCAGGCTCTGGCGGTCGACCTGCGGTCGACCGGACCAGGAGCCGGTCGACCGTAGCGGTCGACCGGACATGCACAGATACGTGCACGCAGCCAGCCCATTGAGCCGGTCGACCGAGCGGTCGACCGTGTGAGCAACCCATTCTCGGGTTTGCTCCGGTCGACCAAGCGGTCGACCGGCCAGAGAGCCGTTGCTCTCTGGTTCTAGGCGCGGTCGACCGGGCGGTCGACCGGCAGTCGCTAACGGTCAAATTTAGACCGTTGGCCGGTCAACCGGGCAGTCGACCGGATGGTCAAAACTGGCCTTATTTGCTGCCAACGGCTAGTTTTGACAAGAGGCTTTATATACCTCATTTGAGAGAGGTTTTCTCCAAGAATTTTTGGGTTAAAATTTCTGAGTTTTCTCTAGTGTTTATACAAGTTTGAAAAGAGTTTCTTTGTGCCAAAAAGATCAATCTTTATTGTTTTTAAAAGTATTTCATTATTTCAAAGAAAAATAGTTTTTTGGGAATTTGTTTTGGTCTAATCATTCTATATCTTTGTGGAGATTTCCCAAGTGATTTTTCTTTATTTTAAACACTTTGTTTTTCACACTTGAGCTTCATTCTATCCTATCTATAGGATCTTTGTGTTTGTGAGAAAAAGAGATTGGTTTGTGATCATTTGATCACCAAGTTGTAAACCCTATTTTTGCTTGGCTTTGTGCCTTTCCCTCATAGTGTTGAGGAGGTTGTGCAAGTGGGTTGCATCCCTCTAGTTGTGAGGTGATCCTTGTGTAGCTTTGTGCTTATCCCTTAAGTTGTGAGGTGATTGTTTTGGTTGGCTTGGTGCTTTGCCTCTAATGAGATGTTGTGGTTGTAAAGAGAGGAGTTAGGTACTCCTAGTTATTGTATTGCCCCAAATCCTCAGTGGAGGTTCCCTGTGTGGGAGTCCTTTGTGGACAAGCTAGTGGATTCAAAATCCTTCTGGGTGAAGGCAGGGATGTAGAGCTGGGTGCTCGAACCTCGAAACAAATCTTATTGTTTGCGCTTGATCCATTGACTCTTACTCTCTCTCTCTTTCTCTCTCTCTCTCTCTCTCTCTTTACTTTGTGCATTGATTCATATTGCTATATCATATACTTGCTTGTGTGTTGTTGCAATTAGTTTTAAATTCCGCATTTAGTTCATTAGATTAGCATTATCGCCTATTCACCCCCCCTCTAGGTGATTTCAATATTCATGTAAACATGATTATCGAATCTCGAGATGTTGTGTTCTTTGAAGATATTTTTTTCATATAAATGAGAAACAGATAAGACTTCTAGGAAAAGAACATATGAGATGACGTTCAGGGACGAAAGCCCCGAGGAACCGATTGTTAATGCGAAAATTGAACCAAGAAGAAGTCAGAGATCTAGAATCTCAAAATCTTTTGGTCCAGATTTTATATCATACGCTATTGAAAGCGAGCCTCAAACATTTAAAGAGGTTATGTCTACCCCAGAAGCACAAATATGGAAAGAATCTATAAATAGCGAAAAAGAATTCATACTAAGTAATCATACTTGGGAATTGGCAAACTTACCTTCTGGCAGTAAACCAATTGGGTGTAAGTGGATTTTCAAAAGAAAATTAAAACCCGATGGATCTATCGATAAGTACAAGGCTAGATTAGTAGCCAAGGGTCATCGACAAAAGGAAGGACTTGACTACTTCGATACTTATTCACCAGTAACAAGAATAACCTCCATTCGGATGTTGATTGTAATTGCAGTATTGCATAACTTAGATATCCATCAAATAGATGTCAAGACCGCATTCTTAAATGGTGAATTTAATGAAGAAATATATATTTAGCAACCTGATGGATTTATAGTCAAGGGCCAAGAACACAAAGTGTGTAAATTGATAAAATCCTTATATGGTCTAAAGCAGGCTCCAAAACAATGGCATGAGAAATTTGATAGTGTCATGATCAAAAATGGATTCACTATCAATGAATGTGATAAGTGTGTTTACATTAAAACAGTTGAAAATGCATGTATCATTATTTGTCTTTATGTAGATGACATGTTGATACTTGGGACTAATATTGAAATTATTAAGTCCACTAAAAGAATGTTATCCAACAGCTTTGACATGAAGGATCTGGGGGTTGCTGATGTAATTTTAGGAATTAAAATCACAAGAACACCCGATGGAATCAGTCTATCTCAATCTCACTACGTGGAGAAGATGATAGAAAGATTCAAGGAACATGGGATAAAAGAGAGTACAAATCCTTTTCTCCCACACATCCACCTTCATAAGAATACAGGAACTAGAATACGCCAGTTGGAATATTCTCAGATTATCAGAAATGTAATGTATTTGATGAATTGTACTAGACCTGATATTGCTTACGCTGTAAGCAAGTTAAGCAGATACACTAGTAACCCTAGTGATGAACATTGGACTGCTCTACTACGAGTATTGGGTTACGTATCACATACCAAGAAATATGACTTGAGATATAGACAGTATCCACCTGTACTTGAAGGATACAGTGATGCTAATTGGATTGCAGATTCTGACGAATCAAAATCAACTAGCGGATACGTATTTACTCTAGGAGGAGCAGCGGTATCTTAGAAATCTTCCAAACAAACATGTATTGTCCGTTCCTCTATGGAATCGGAATTCATAGCCTTAGATAAGGCCGGAGAAGAAGTGGAATGGCTTCGACAATTTTTGAAAGATATACCATTATGGCAAAAGCCAGTGCCCGCTATAAGCATACACTGCGATAATCAAGCAGCTATATCTAGGGCACAAAATGTTATATACAATGGTAAATCTTGACATATTCATCGTAGACATAATACTGTTAAGCAGTTGCTCTCAAATGGATTATCACTATTGACTTTGTCTCGTCGAAAGATAATTTAGCGGATCTGCTTACTAAAGGTTTAAGTGAAGAGCGTATAAACTGTGCATCGAGGGGAATGGGTCTAAAAGCCTAACCTTACCGAGTCAGCTTAATGGAAACCTCACTTGGCGACTGGAGATCCCACGGACTAAGTTCAAGAGGAAAAACTAGTTATGATTGACTCAGCAAGTAAGCATTTAGGAGCTTGACTCCAATCCATTCCTAAGGTGCACATAAGTGCTTTCTACAAGTGGATTAAGGATAAGCTTAACGCTTTTAATGATGCCTATATCTTGCTACTAAACAAGTGGAGTAGAGTAGACTACTCTTAATAAGACGATCACCTATGTGAGTATAGAGTTGGGTCGGCTCTTTGGGAATTTCTATGGAGGCTGTTATTCTCTAAAGATACTCTCTGAAACTAAAAATGTCCAGGGCCAAAAGGGACACAACCGAGAACCAAAGTTGATTTGGAAAGTTACTGTGTGAAGCTTATTGACTTGGCTTATACTAACGACTAACAGTTCAAGACCTAGTTCACTGATTAGCCAGTAAGTTCGATAAAGCTTTCGCTATGGAAGGTTCAGGACCTAGTTCACCTATCCTGATGCAGTTTCTTTTCTAAAGTACCTTTCACAATAGAGTCAGTCTTTTTGTGTGTCAATTCCTTGAATCTCCATTCATTGTAGGGGATTGTTGGGAATATGAAGAATATATGTGAATCTTTGAATTGAATTACGGCGAGATCCGTTGATCGAATCAATTGGATGATGGTTGGAGTGTGTTCTCCTTCCATTGGGGATGAATGTGGTATATTCACATGTTCAATTCCGACTTCGAATGAATGAGATATTCAAGTCTAAAGATTGCCTAATTCAAAGCCAAAATGGGACTAAAGGTAGCTAAAGGCATTTAGTCCCACATTGGCCATGAGATGGAAGTTTGTAGTGTTTAAATAGAGAAAATTGGGAACAAAGGGCGTATCCTTTGGGTACTTGGAGTTTTCGCGCGCGATTGGGAGGAAACCATGCCCGCACATGCGCGCGCGCACCGCCGCTGGTGACGGCGGGGGGCCGGCCGGCCGGCGCCGAGCTCGGGTTCCCTACCCGGTCCGGTTCTTTTTGAACCGAGTCTCACGGGTATGGGTTACGCGGAGCATACCCGTTCCGCCATCCGGATCCGAACCGCCCAGCGCAATGGCTGTCAGCCAACCACCGTGGACAGTTGGGCGGTTGCTGTGGTTGAAACAAACCATTGCAACAGTTCAGACCGAACCGTTGCAACCGTTCGGTTGGGTTCAGACTCATTTACCCCTCCCGGAGCGCTATAAATAGCGCTCCATTTTCTCAAATTAACAACAACAATAGAAGAGAAACAGAAGCAATAAAGGAGAAATAAGTTCTTCCTCTGCATTCTGAAGTGGGCTTTCTGCAACGCAAGCTCGAAGTGACTTCCAACGGGAAGTGGAAATTCTGCAACTCGGATTCCGAAGCAACTTCCAAGAGATTCTGCAAAATTCGTTCTGAAAGAGGGCTCAGAAAATTCAACAATTTCTTTAGTAGAATTGTTGTCTGAATCTAGGACTTTCAAAGAAGAATATTCTTCTACCTTCCTCCTTCCTCTACAGTGGGTGCTCCTCCAAAGTAAAAACAAATTTTCTCCCGAAATTTGTCTTACTCACGCTGCTTCAATAATCCTGTGAAGGTACTGGTTAACTATGGTTCGACCGTACGGTGATTTGGTAGTACTATCCAAATACCGTGAAGGAGTGTTGTATCTTGGGAGACTAGCGTCCAGTAACCCGTTAGCACCGGTGCGGGGGACGTAATTGTCTTAAGGAGATTCGCTTTAAGCGTACCTCACTCCAAGTACTATATAAGTGAATTAATTTTCTTTATACAGGGGTTATACTGATATTTAGTATATTGAGACTGACTTATACCAGTCTAATTGGTGTTTAACTAAGGAAGGTAATTGAAAGGTGGTTTTTTAATTAAGGAACGTTCTATTGAACGAAAAACCTCCCACCTGATATTAACCGACCTGACCAATTAGATCGGTGATATTTCAGTGATATTGATTAGTTGTCAGATTGATCCTAGAAACTAACATGTTTGATACATCACTTTGAGCAGCTCCTCTTGTTATTTCCTCTTTTTCTGTTTTCTTCTTTTTCTTCTTAAATAAGCAGGGAAAAGAGAACACTTCCTTAGACAGTCAATCAAATCTTTTTAATGTGCTTTTAGAAAAGGGGATGTTGTGTTGAGTTCTCCTAAATGAAGTTGTCTCTCATCAACTTTTTCCATCACCATGACTAGTCTTAAACATTATTATGTGTGCTAATTGATAGCTAATCTTCTTACATTAATTTGGTACACTGTGCCATGCACCTACAGTATTTTATGCTTGATGGTATCAGATGTAGTTTATTCCATGAATGTTTGGTTTTCAATATCAAAGTTGTAATCTTAGGCATGAATGGTGGCTAATAGTTCTCTTGTTGGGTACAGGACAAATACCTGCTATAAAGCAAACTATCTTCTCATAAAAGCTTTGTAATGATTGATTGTCCTAATCCTAAGAGGTGGGAGCTTTAGGTCACATTAGTTGGATATTGTTCATGTGTTAGGTTCACACAGACAGATATTAGGTTTAGGTCACATCAAACAAATATTATGTCAGCTGTGGGTAACAGGAGAAAGAAACTCCCGTCATAACAGGAGAAAGAAACTCTCGTGAGAAATAAAACGTTGTTGTTAATGTACTATAAATATAGTGTTATTGCGTGGGTTCGAATGTGTGGGTTCGAATGTGTGGGTTCATGGAGGTGGCCTCCACTTGTCATTGAATGAGCATTTTCCTCGCCATCAAAGAATTGTGCATGCAATACAAAATGGGGCAGCTAATGCAGCGTGTTTGGTTGCAAGGAAGTGGGCAAAAATAAGGAAATGAGAAAGTATAATTGCTCACTTCCCAATCTATCCAAACACCAGAAACGGAAAATGAGAAAACCTCTTTTTCTTTTCTCTTTTTCCTTTTATACAATCACTTCCTCACTTTTAGGGTGCTACAGTTAATTTTGTGGTCATGTAAATCTCATTTGTAATAAATTGTAACTCAAAACAGTTAATTTTGTGGTCATGTAAATCTCAGTTACATTCTAATTACAATCTAACTTTTATTTTTCTTAATTAATTTTTATTTTAATATTATTTTTCGTTCAACTTTGTGGTCAACTTGTCCACTTTCACTTTCACATTATCATCCAAACATCAGAAAAAGCATAACATTTTTCAAATCACATTTCCTAACAACGTCCAAACACCGAAAAACTAACTAACCAATTCTCAAGTTCTAAAAGGAACTATTACTACTTCCTCACTTCCACCCTGACAAAGCAGCACATCCAACTATGGATATAATTACACCATTAGCATCACATGCTCCTATGTCTAGGCTTAAACCTAGTCTCAGACCTAGGAAAGTTCTTCTTAGGTTACTGATTGGGTGGCGAAAAGCCGAACTGTGTCCTATGATTTTTTTGGGCTCTGTCCGGGCTACATGAGTGGAGGAGGCAAAGGTTCCTCTAAAGTGGTCCCTACAGCGAACCCAATGTGGGATTTGGGGTCAAAAGCTCAATGAGATCATTTTCCAATGTTGGGCCCCCACCTCTCTTTCTCTCTCCTCTTTGGACTTGAAACTCTTTAAATCCCCATGGCCCTCAATTTCATCACTTTGTTTTCTTTTTTCTTTTTTTCCTCCCACTTCTTTTTTAATTAAAGGAAGCACCCTCAAATTCTACAAGAGGCAGACAACTCAAAGGGCTTTAAGCATGTGCACTCCTCATGATGTGGAGCTTTAGAATGTTTGCCTTGTAATTTACATGTACTTTTTCTCAGAGAGATTTGAAATAATTTCTTATCTTAATCTTAATGGTTGGTTGGAAATATGTTTTTGTTTTCTTTTTCCCCTTGAGAAGTTTTAGGTTTACTTTAATTGGGAATTTCACAAGATAAACCCCGGTCTTTATTTTTTTTTTTTAAGAAGCTCGTGATTAACCGCCAGACTATACACACTATATTCACATGTCTACTTGCAGGAATTCAAGACGGTGACCGCTTTGGAGGTAATCCAGACCAGTCGGCTACGAAGACAAACCCCGCTCTTTGCTGTTGAGATAGGTCTCAACGGCTATACGTTTAATTATAATAATGTAGTCCAATATTTTTAACATTTTTTAATCTATTATTTTTAAAAAATACATCAGAATCTGATCTTAATGTGTTATGGTCACATAGTGCACAATTCCTTAGTTGACAGATAAAAATACTTTTTAAAGAGGACAATTGATGAAGAGTTTACTCTAATTCTATCATTATAAATAAACCGTATTCAACTCTAAATGTATTTTTATGTACTAAATTATACATTTTACAGTTCCAGAAATCTCCTCGGAGTGCATTAGTCTTTGTGTACTGTATTTTTTTTTTCATTCTAGTGAAGAAGAAAATAATAGCTATTCAATGGAGTAAAAAGGTAATCACCACTGACTAGTCAGCTAACAATAATAGATCAAAATAAAATACGAGTCATCAATGATAGAGAAAATAAAAATACAACAACAAAGCATAAATATAATGTCTTCTTGTTTAAACAATTTGGATTCATCAATGAATATTCTTAGAATAAAAGTATTTTTAGGTAGGGGCTTTTTGGTTTCAAGGAAGTGGGCGGAAGTGAGGAAGTGAAAAGTGTCATTTCCTACTTCCGTTATCCATCCAAACACTGGAAAAAATGGAAAAACCTCTTCTCTTTTTCTCTGTTCTTTTTTACACAATCATTTTCTCACTTACTGGGTTACAGTTAATTTTATGGTCACGTAAATATTACTTGTATTCAAATTACAGTCCAAATATTTTTCATAATTAATTTTATTTTAATATTTTTTACGATCAACTTTGTACCCAACATTTCCACTTCCACTTCCATATTACTAACCAAACATAAGAAAATACAATATATTTTTCCACTTTCAGTTTCCAACTACCAACCTAACACCAAAAAAGATACACACAGATTCTCATTTTCCCAAAAAATTGCCTACCTCTCACTTCCCCACTTCCACCCACTTCCTTGAATCCAAACAGCGACGAAACCATCACTTTCACATTGCCAGACTTAGTTCTATTGGCAAAAAAGGGAGACATGAGTGTAGAAAGTTTTAGGTTCAATTTTAAGTTCTTGGCTTCAAAAAATAGAAATAGCTAATATATGAAAGATTGATCGACGCCAGTGAAAAGAGGAAGTGGGGAATGAATTTGGAGAGAGGGGATGAGAGAGAAGGCTGCGACGAGAGATGAGGGTGTGGAAGAAGGAGAGGGAAGGAGGAGAGGGAGCCCTGCTGTGGCGAAAGAGGAGCGACAGCAATGACAGAGAAAGTTTCTAAAGAAGTCATCAAAGAAAATCTCGCTTCACACAATTTTGATAATTCAAAAGCAATATATGTACTTTTAGTACGAGGCATATAAGGCACAAATAGGAATATTTGGAAGGCCGCATATGCAAAAATCTTATATTCTTATTAAAACTGCTTTGTAATAACTCTCGCTTCATTTTCTTTTTCTCAATTGGGGGAATCCCGCAAATCTCTCCAATTTCCTTTGTTTCGTTTAGGGATCCATCCTTCGAGTTCGATTCAGTTAATGAGATTCCCCAATCTCGATCCGTCTTCTTGAGACGGTTTCATTGCCTTCGATTTCGTCTTCTTCAAAGGTATATCTCTTTGCTCATTGGAAATTCGAGATTTCTCGCGGAATTTTTTGTATGTATTTGTTGGCTGGATTTGAGATGAATTTTATTTGATTCTAGGGTTTTCGCATGCGAGGGGCGGACATGAACAAGGGGCGGCCCCCTGAGCCCTTAGATTTCTTCATATGGACCGTTGAGGTGTATATTTGACCCCTACTAGTTGATTTAAGATTTTCGTTATAGTGAAAGTTGTAATTTTGCAGTAGAAATGTTGAAATTTTTTTTTGCTTCTTCTTTTTCTTTGTTTCCTGTTTGCTCTGTCTCTTTGATGTGAACTATTCGATGGATGCCCTAAAAGTAGTTAATTGTTGTGCAATTTTATTGTGCTCAAATTGGATTGGAAAATTTATCTATGGATCTGCTTTCTTTTTGAGGCTTTCCGGTCATTCTTTGCTGTCGAAAAAGCTAAGTAGGAGGTTGATTAGACTGTTAAGCTGGTTGGATGAAATTGGAAGGATATCTGATGCACAGAAATTCTTCAAAATGAACTTCCACTTGATTAGCTGTCCCTCCTTCCATTGCAAAGTTATCTCCTTTCCTTTGAAATTTTGACTGACAAAATTTTTTGAGGTTTTTCCGCCCTATCGAACAACCTGAAATGTGTTCACAGTAGATTTTAGAGCGAGGTATGCCCTTGTTGTACCTGAGCAGAAGATGCTGCAGCTTATGTCTTTGAAACAAATTATCATCTTTCTTTAATCTGCAAGACCTGAGTGGTTTGAGTGTTTCTTAATATGATCATGATTATCTATTAGAAATATAAAGCTGTAGACCTACATGTCATCCACAGACCAAGATGGTCAAGTTATTGATCGTACGTTTTGTTATATTTTTTCTTTCATAAATTATGGAGCTAGTCCTTTTAAGGACTTTGATCCTAACTTTGAAATACCAATAAAGTAAATTTTGTTTTGGTGTGCAACATAAAGTTGAGGTGTATACAAATCTTTGTTGGTACAAATTATTGGTCATCAGGTTCTAATAATGTTGTTGAAAGATTCCGAAGCTAAAATATCAGTATATTTGTCAGTAATTGAAATTCAAAATTTTGTCCATTTCCAGTCTCAATAAAAAGCATTTTGTTGTATCTCTCTATTTATCTTCTTGAGAGATGAAAAGTTAGGCTAGAGGGTGGCAGAGTAAAAGATTATGTCTCTATAGCATTAGTGGTCTGATTTTGTATTATACTAGGAGGGTCATGGTCATTTTTTCGGTCAGTTGACAGAAAATTATATGGAGTTAGATGAAGGTCTAAACAATATCTTGACTTGAGAAAGCATATCATGATAGGTAATTTGATAGGCGGTTAGGACCAATGCAGTCAAATGGAATCATGGAGAGATACTAATTGCTGATGTTGGTGGCTTTGTAAATCTTGTGTCTTAATATTACTACAAAAGTGAGATATTCTTATTCAAATGTTTTACCATGCTCATCTATGTCGGAAAAATAATTGGGAGATTTTATTTGAGGACAGTGTTTACGAAGTATGAAACATAGATGCCAAGTCAAAGACTTTGATGTAAATTATCTCAAAACCAGTTGAAAAGGATCAAACCTTCATAGAAGATTGAGTGCAATTTATATCCATAATTGTCTTTTTTTCTGGCTTTTTTCAGATAGAATTAGGAAAGAATGAAGAGAAAGATGAATGCCAAGTACTCAAGGAGTTAGCAGCATGGTTCTGATAAATGACAGTTCATAATAGTATTAGTCTTCTACAGTGTTTCTGCTTTATCAAATTTTGTTGATTATAGGATCTAGCTTTTTTCTCTCAGCATTCTTGCTATACTTCTGCTAATCTGCTTTAACCACCCTCACACACAATGTGCTTCCCTGATTGGAACACAGCACACATGGACTGCTCATTATGGAGGAAAACCTATACAGAAGGATTTTTTTTCGCCATAGAAAAATGAGTATATGGTTGCACTCCCTTTGTTAACCCAAAAAAAAAAAAAAAAAAAATCCATCAATCTATATGGTTTATGTGATGATGAAATGATACCATGTCTTCCATGCATTGTGCTGATTAGATCTTACCCCTATGTACGTTTAAGAGGGTGGATAAAAAAATGAATATGTCGACTCTGCATCTGTTAAGTGGTGATTGATGCTGCAGATTTATTTGTAGTCACAATCCTGGTCCACCAGTTTTCTTTTTTCTTGTTTTTTGGGTCTTACCATCTATTGATTCCTATTAAATACATTCTAAAACTATTTTCTACAAGTATGTAGCTGTTTGTCATCCTCATAGTTCCTGGGCTTTTTTTAATCCCTGTATGGTCTATCTGAATGATGAATGTTCATTTCCATGCTCACTCAATTGAATTTGCCTAGCTATCTCAAAGATCCTGTAATCTCTTTATCTTCTCTTCTCATCATCTTATTCCAGCTTGCCTACTTGTGTGAAACATTGAAGATCTAGAGAAAATATTTTGGTGTTGAATTGCATAGAATTACTTGTAATGGCAAGCAGAGCTAGATATTTTATAGCCAAAACTTTCTGCTCACTATGGGAGTATGATTGCAGGATGTTGGTCTGTGGCTGGAGGAGATAAATCTTGGTGGGTACTGCCAGGTTTTTGAAGACAATGGTGTCAACGGAGAGTACTTAGAGAGCTTGTCTATGTTCACAACTGAACAGATCCTTCGGTTTATCAGGCGATGCCATATGAAGTGGGGAGATTTCATCACTCTCTGCAAGGAGCTAAGGCGCATCAAAGGTTCTGCTCTTTTCTCACTACAATTCTTTTTATGATTTGGTTCCATTACATAGAACATAAGTTTTTTTCTCTCACAGAGCCATCAGCAGTCAAGTTGAGACTGCTTCAGAAGATTGCAATATTTTTATCTATCAAGTCACTTATTTAGCCACCATTTCTGAGTTGATTATCATTTCAGACAACAAATCTTTTCAGCTATTTCATTAGTTTCAAGGATTTGTGTATGAACACACCTTTAAACAACATAAAGTATAAACAGAAAATACTTGGGAGAGGTGTGCTTATTGGTCAATCAATTTTGGTTGGTTGTATGCCTATCCTAATGCACAATTACCCTTATATCGCCTAAAATGAACTCTAGTCATACTCTAAGAGGGAATATATATACTTTTGGTACAGACCCAATACGGGCACACATGACACCATACAGTGGTACACAAATTTTCAGAAAAGTATACACATAACAGAAAGAAATAGGATGTGTCATGTCCAAGGAGGACAACGTGAAGGGCTTCATATTAGAACACCTGATAATCATCGCTGCAGAACTTGAGGTCGTCCTTGACACAATAAGAAACATATCTAATACCCTCAGCAGAGCTCCCCGCTAAATTAGTTTGAAGTATCATTCTAAGCAAATAATAAGTTGTCAAGGACAAGGCCTTTTTAAATCATACTCCAAGCTGCTGCTGCTGCTGCTCTATTTTTTTTTTTTTTTGTTTTTTTGGAGAAAGGTTCTTGGGCTTATATCATGGCGCCCAAGTGGGGGAATGGGACCCCAACGATAGCGGGGGAAATAAACTTCCATGACGGGAGAATGAAACACGTAGTGTACTCTCAGAAATCACACTATCTAGTCTCAACGAGACTACTAGTGCCTCCATTTGCAGCCTCTCGTGCGAACTGAATGAGTCTCCATGAACCGTTAGTCCAGCCTATTGGCCTCCTTACGCCAAAGATCTGTTATGTAGTATGACTTTTAGTATGCCCTGCTAATTTAGTTCGGAAAAGGCCCCTCACCCACCGCGGGTGGTGGAGAAATTTGAAGCCATGACCTTGCACAAGGGAAGGAAGTGGTCTTGCCACTTGAGCTATATGCTCGATTGGCAGTCATACTACAGGCTTGAGAGTGTATAGCTACCTTCTGCATGTGAAGAACAACTTTCTGTTTACCATTACTTCTTGCCTTTCCTCTTCTTCTTGACACTGCTTCTGCCCTGTGCGCCCCCCACCACTTTTGGATGAAGGGCTCTCATTAGATGAGCCCCCATTGGCCTCAAACACACCTGATTTTTATTGCATTCTTCAGCAACACACAGAATTCTTCCTCATTGTCTCGTCTATGTTGACATGTGGCATTGCCCCGCCACCTGTGGGAACTGGCTTCCTTTTTACTGCTATTCTGTTTTGAGCTTAAAGTGGTGTTTACCTGAGGGCTGAGCTTGTGGGTGTTTGCTGGGTATCTCATTCCCGGACAAATGAACTATTCGGTTGCATCATATATTCCGCCCCTGTGCAAACATATGCACATGGTGCATCCAACTTATGCAGCAACCTAAACAAAAATGAGTGATTGTTCAAGCCGTCCACCAGCATCTTTAAGCTTGATGGAAATCATTGTTGCAATCCTGACCCCATCTTGCTTGGGATTTAGATCTCTCTGTCCAAGCCCACTTATGGAAATCACCACACTTCTTGCAGGATATTCTTTTTGATTTTTCTGCCATCATCATCAGCCTCAAAATGAGTGGAGCCAGAGAAGCTGTTACACTTTCCATTCTTTTGCGAAGCACTCTGGAACCGGTGGAAATAATTCAGTAGTTCTTCCTTCCTCATATCATATGTCTTCTGCTTCCGTGTATCTAGCAGAACCTCATATGCATTTTGCAGTTTCTTGAATGCTTTTGTAGCCTCCTCATTACCCATATTTTTTTATCAGGATGGACCAGCATTGCCTTCTTTCTGTATCCCCTCTTATGCAAAGAAAACATCTATGTTCTCAAAACTGGTGAAGCCTAAAGCTGAATAATGGTCATTGAAGTTCAATAATCTAAGAACATCATTTTCAGATGTTGACTCGGCATCACATCCATTAGTTGAAGAAACACAAGACTTCACGAAGCCAAAGCATCAGCAGCAGGTGAAGAATGTGAAGGTTCACCATAGAACTGATCAGATCTCTGGGTTTGCCTATCTTGTTCTATAGAGTAATAAGACCTTGCTCATTCGTGATATTCTGTAGGAAATATGTAAGAATATCACTTGATAGGAAAGACAACTCTCCCCACATAGCTTTTTGCACAGTACACTATATATTGTGGTATAACCCTTTCATGACTCAAAGCAATTGTACTACCTCCAATAAAGATGACAAGGGGATGTTGTCTGAAAGCTTTTCTACAGCCACAAGCTAACTGCTGCGAATACGCCAAGGATCAAAATCCTGAGTACCAAGCCAATAAATTCCCCAACCATACAGAAATCACAGTGACCATGATGACTTTTGTAAATCCAACCATTGCAATATCTGAGAGGATGCTGCGCCAAACAATGGTAAAGAAGGATGTTGTGCCCAAGCGCAATAAAGAAGTAAGACCCTGAATTTTTCTGTCCAGCCATGGGTTGAAGAAAATACCAACTTCCCAAAATACAAAATCCATGTCCAAATAATTGGATTTACATGCTTAGGGCCTGTTTGTTTCGTTGCAAAACGTCGCAAGTCGTAAGTCGTAAAATGAGAATGGAAAAAGTGAACTGTAGCAAAGAAAATATATTGTGTTTTACGGTGTTTGGTTGATAAAGTGAAGTGTAAATGGAAAAGTATATTGTGTTTTACGGTGTTTGGTTGATAAAGTGAAAGTGTAAATGGTAAAGTATATTGTGTTTTACGCTGTTTGGTTGATAAAGTGAAAGTGTAAATGGTAAAGTATATTGTGTTTTACGCTGTTTGGTTAGTAATGTAAAAGTGTAAATGGAAAAGTTGATCACAAAATTAACTGTAGCAGTGATTTAAATATTATAAATACTATTAAATTAAATCTACTATTGCAAATTAAATTGTATTAATAAATTTGAGATAAAAAATTAATAATCTTAATATTTTATTTATAACAATAATATTAATAAAATATTAGTATAAATAGTAAAATATTACTAAAATATTAAGTAAATAAATAATATAAAATTTTAAGAAAATCTAAAGAACATTAATAAAATTTTAAGAATACTAATAAAATATAAGTATTAAAAAATCTTACTACAATAATAAAATATAGTTATAATATTATAATATTAAAAATACTTGAAAATTATTATAATATAAATTTTATTATGAGAGAAATGTAAATCAGCTGACACAGGAGGTAACTCCCTCCTATGTCGCACTCAAAAATCGTATTTTTCGAGTGAATTTTCAAGATCTGACCGCACATTATCATCTTCATATTCTAAGATATACATATATAAAAAATTAAGTGATTTGAAGTTCGTTTACTTATTGATCTAATCGTTCCATTTTATTCTATTGTTAAAAAACCGTTAATGTTTGAACCCAAAGAAAATAGAGTAAACAAACTTCAAATCACTTGATTTTTTATATGAATATATCTTAGAATATGAAAATGATAATGTGCGGTCGGATCTTGAAAATTCACTCGGGAAATTGATTTTTGAGTGCGACATAGGAGGGAGTTGCCCCCTGTGTCAGCTGATTTACATTTCTCTCTTTTTTATTATAATATTATTGTAATATTATAGAAATATAAAATTAACAAAGTAAAATATAATTATAATTTAATAATAAAATATCATTATAGTATTATTATACTGAATTATTATTACAATATTAACATAATAAAATATTAATATAGTAATGAAATATATTATGATATTAATAAAGTAATTTTTTATATTAAAAAATAATTAAATATATAGAAATTTATATTAAAGTATAATATTGTTATATTAATAAAATATTAACTCTAAATAAAATAATAAAAAATGGAATAAGTATTAATAAAATAATAAAGTATTAAATAAAATATTAAATTAAAATATTAAATTAAAATAGTAAAATATTAAATATTAAAACAATATTAAAAACAATAAAAAATTAAAGATTAAAAATATAAAATAATTAAATAATTAAATAAGAAATTGAACACTATTTAAAATATTAAATATTTAATAATATTAAATTATATATTGATTATCAAGTAACTATTTTAAACTGTAAGTGTACTGCAAGTGAGAGTTACATGACCACAAAATTAACTGTAGCAACTGCAAGTGAGAAAGTATGAATGTAAAAATGAGATTTACATGACCACAAATTTAACTGTAGCAACTGCAAGTGGGAAAAGAAGAGTTGTATTTTGCAATTTGTTTTCAGCGAAACAAACAACGGAAAATGGAAAAGAAGTTTTACGACTTGCGTTTTGCGGCGAAACAAACACGCCCTTAGTCTGGACAAGTATATAATCACGAGATTCACGACTATTGCATGTATATGCTGTCAATGTTGAGAGCCGTGGTTTTTGCTGTTCAAGCCATCCCTTGGCTGCATGGAAGACATCCAAAGCTACAGGTCTTATTAATCTTTGACCAACCACTGCAGCTGAAGATCAAATATGGTCTGCTATAGTTTCCATTTACTACACTCCCAGACATGTTAAGACTCAGATTGTGATGACTGCAATTCTGCAAAATTGCATCCTGTCATTTCCTCTTGGTTCAGTAGCATCCAATAAATAAAATGTCATCTTCTGTAGCATTACTCAAAGGCTCTGCTGTCCATGCAGAGCCAGGGGTTCCAACATCTGACTTCTCTCTGTAATGAACATTGGGAAGGTGTTGTTTGTTCCTTTTAGCACTTCTGCTCAGGATTGGCCTCAGTGGTGTCCAACTCCCCACTGCAATGGTTTTCAGTCGGCAAAGCTTACTGTACCCCGAGGAATGCCAAAGAGTTGGGTAAACATCACTGGTTCGATTCCCAAGGCTTGTATTTTCTTATGGAAATTCCTTACAAGATGTGTCCCTACGAACTCACTTCTGCTTTTGCGGCCCATTCAACTTGATTCCCCATCCTGCCAGAATATGGTCCATGGAAACCACTATTCACCTGCTCTGGAACTAGGCCAGCTTCAAAGATCTCCTACTTAAGTTGATTTCCTGGCTTGAGCCAGGCCTGCATTTCCACTCCTTCAAACCGTCCGATATATTTTCTCTCTCACTCAAGGGAACATGATCCGTGGTTAGTTCGGAAAACCACAATCATTTCTCTGGATATGGTAGAATGTCCAGAACAACCTTCAGTTTCAAAACGAACCAATCAACAGTTGTTTGATCTCAGGGGAGATTAGACTGCATAATTGTAAGTCGGTTTATCGAGCGCTTCCCCTAGGGACTTCAGAAACCCGACTTCTGATAGCCCCCTACAGTGGCAGCCACATACATGGTACTGTCTTCGGTCTTTTTCGTTAGTCAAAAAGGAAAAAGAAAGGTCATTCTAACAAGCTAAGTCCAAGTTCACAGTTCCCATTTCTGGTAGTTAATCTCAAACTAGCAAGAGTGCCACTAGGGTTGCTAAGCGGCACATTAAAAAGTAAAATATGACTTGAGTTTCATCTGTGTTTTTTTACCATGTAGATATATGATGGCACTGTTTTGACAGTCAACAAGCATGGAATATCTGCTGTGCATGCAGCTCTTGGAGTTTCTTCTCCTCCCTGTGTTGTGTAGCTCGTAGTTCTTTGAATTTCTTCTTTATTGCAGATGTTATCTCTGTTTTTTATTTAACTTCAAATATGCTGTCCATCTTGACTTTTGTAATGAATAAATGATCAAGTGCACAACAAGCTTATTAGTGAGAACTGACCACGCCTAAATCTAAGGCAAGCTAATGAAGAAGAGATAGTATTCATAGTTTCTATTTGATGTTTTTCTGGCTTTTATCTGCTATGGAACTGTATGCTTATGTGCGTTGGGTTGACAATAATGGTAAGTTTCTCTCTCTTTTCTTGTGGCGTCGCAGTTGCATGCTTGAAAGGGGAGCAAGAAGTTCGCAGGCCGTGGTGGCCCCGTCTTGTTTATCGGTGGTGTTCATAAGGGCTGCCAAGCGGAACAGACAGTCCCGGGTTGTCTCCTTGAAGCTGGAACCCTGATCCCCCTCTTTCAGACGCGCCGCTAACCTCCTTCCCCACAGATTATGTTGTTGTATCTATTTCTTCCTTCCTTTTGTTACTTTCGTTTTCTCAAAACCTTTCTATAATATTGCCAAGTTGATGTTGCTATGTAGGCATATATGGGTGATTATATGTTTTCAGGAAGAGAGTTGTCGTTAATCCTGGCCTGATGCTGTATTTCTATTCCATTCTCATTCTGAGCTTCAACTATTTGCTTGTGTGCAAGTTGGATCCAAGTGTTAGCAGTGTAGTTCCAACCCTAAAACTAGAAGGATTGCAGATTTACTCCTAATTCCAATCCTAAAACTAATAGGATAGGGTAAGGTTATGTGAAGGATGCAAGCTACATGCCTTTTGTTTTTGGAGGTACCGATCATGTTATCGGCATGGAAAACAAGAAGCATGGAGGCCACGGAAACATCTCTTAGACGGATGTTCTGATTGAGATCGTCGCTCGACTCCATGTCCTCTCTGTCTGTGGATCCCACCGCGTCGCCAAGTCATGGCACGCTTTCATCGCGACCGACCATCGCATAAAGAAGAAGCTGTTGCTGCCGTGACCCTTGTCTGGATTCTTCTGTAAGAGCAGCGTGGCTAGACGTTACATTAGCATCAATGCTGCTGGCGGCGGCGGCGACAGTGATCGTTCTATATGCCAGTCTCAGTACCACAGCTTCCACTTCTCACCGTCTTCGATTCCTGCAACGATTTGCTCTTGTGCTACTCACTTAATGGCAGTGGTTTTTTCTTCCACTTTGTCTGCCACCTTGCCACTGGGAGATGGGTCCCACTACCCCTCTCGTATTGCGACCTTTGAAGGAATTTAACATGCAAATCACCAAGATCAGCTAAACAACGCCAAGCTAATCACAAATCAATATCGTAAGAACACACATATAAAGAGAAAACAAGAACAAATAATTTAACGAAGTTCGACAACCTGCCTATGTCCTCGAGGCAGAAGAGAGAAGATCTTATTCAATCAACAGAGTTACAAGAGTTACTGTAACGCCCCGTTCCCGCGGATACAGAGATGTTACTGCGACGTATATACACAGGTCAGAAATACCCTCTCATATATACGCTAAGCATCAGTACAGGCAAGAATCAGAGTACGGAAGCATGTGGTGCATTATACATTCCAACATATGAGTACAATTGCAAAGTTATCACCAGATGTGATAAATATTACAAGAATATTACATCACCAATAGGCGCAAATGCGGGAATACAAAGAGATGTACATGTATGAACAGTATAAGGGCACTCACGAGTTTACAAAAGGAAAACTAGAGAGGTGCACAGGGGGGCCTGGAAGGATAGAGCTTCAAATGGTCTGCTGGAGATCCAAGCTACCGCTGCACCTCTCAGGTCAGCAACAACCCCTAACCCCAAACTCCAGGACCTGGACATGAGGATCCAGAGGAGTCAGAACTCCCCCAGCAAGTGGTGATGCGAATGCCAAATGGCGTGCTAAGATAAGTACAAGTGTATCGATAAAACCGAATCATAATCATACATTGAGAACCATGTTGTGAGCATAAGCATGCAGAAGCAAGTAGAGACAGTAATCGATATCAAGCCGGGAGCTTTCATGATATAACATGATAAAAGCAGGTAACGAGGCGATGAATAAAGTAGACAAGGCAACACCAGATATCTCCTAAACTAACATAAAACCGATAAAACTGATAAAACCGAATAAAACTAATTACGAGCAAAACCGATCGCACCAGCTCAGGTCACGGCTCCATGAGACTAGTACATCGAAGGAATAATTCAAACAAGAAAACCCTCATCTATATACCTTTATCCCATGTCACCGTAATCCAAACGCATACAACCCGTGTTACAAAACAACACAACAATTGTATATTAATATCTTATTATAATTGGGGCCGTCTAAGTTGTAGGCTTCAGTATGCGTCCCATTCCACATACTTCCACTCACAACTTATAGAGCAAGTTATTTGGAAACTGATAAAGTTCGATGAATCATGTTTCAGATGGGCCCCGTACATGCCCGGGACAACGGTCCAGGAGTATCCGGTGCTGAGCCGGAACGTACCGCTAGGTACCGGGACTTATTTACGCCCGAACAGGAATAGAGTATCGCAGATCCCATAGAAATAGGCCTAGGGCGTGTGCATACCCGGCAGGAATAAACAGGAGTAGGAGTGCCAGCACACCCTACGGAATCCCTGGTGGCCGCCAGGTGATCCCTCAAGTATGTGGCCACGCGTGACTCGATAAGACCACCATAAACATGATTAATCAGGGCCCATCAGTTTCCCCCAAACCGGATGCAAGTTGTCTTTAAATAATTTAATATGCAATTAGCAATTCACAGGAATAAAAGGATCAGGACATGATCAGGAATTCAGGAGTACATGAATACTATAGATTCGGGTCACTGTATATATAATACAGGATAATAAGCACATGATTCAAGTCACAGTATGTGATACAGGATAACAAGTATAGTATTCCCGTAAATGTGGTAATCACAGGTCAAGTATTAATATATCAGGAGGCAGGTGGTAAGTCATGTCATAATAAGGAGCAACTGATAAGAGATAACATAACGGGAGCAGGTGTCCAGTAGTAGCATGGTAAATGATAACACATCAGTTGTCAAGTGATACAGACAGGTGTATGTCAAGTGATACATAATGCAAATACAAGTTGATCCGATAAAAGGGGAAAATCGAATGGAGGCGAGGACACTCGCCTAGAACTTCAGAAAATACTGCGGAATCCCAAGCTCTGGAATCCATGTAATCAACGCGTAAACGCGTTCAATATAAAGGAGGAGAGAGAATGGAGACGCGAGAATCGCAGACGCGGGAGTCGCGTCGCGCAGAGGCCCCAAACGCGGGGTTCGAGACCCGCGTTAAAACTAGGGACGAGACGAACACAGACGCGGGTATGAGCTTCGCGTCGTGTTAACACAAGAACGCGAGGATCACGTTAAATAATTACTCAGACGCAGGGGGGTAAAATCTGTGTCTAGTAATCACACAACAAGAGAAAGGGGGAGACAGGGAAAAAGGGGAGACGCAGGAAATGAGGGAGAAGTGGGAGACGCAAGGGAAAAGAGGAGAGGGGGGTCGCAGGTTTTGAATTAATAGGAAAGGAAGAAAAAAAGAAGGAAAGAAAAGAGAAAGAAAGAAAGAAAGAATGAAGGGAAGAAAAGGAAGAAGGAAAGGAAAGATAAGAAAGAAGAATGGAAGGGGAATAGTCGGTCAGGTTGCCGGCGACGGCCGGAGATGGTCGGAGACGGCCGGAAGTGGCCGGAGACGGGTGGCCAAAGCCCTAAAAGAGAAGGTGGTTGATGGTGTAAGTGTAGTTCAAATGAAAAAAATGAAGATTTGAAAATGGTGTTTCGGAGGACGAACCTATAGCTCGTTGGAAAGAGAATGACGAGGAGAAGAAGATGGTATGGTTGGTGGTGGTTAAGGTGGTGTAGTTGATGGAGAAGATGGGTTGTTTTGGTTAGAAATGGAGGAAGAAGATGGTGATGAAGATGGTGGTGCTGTTGTTGTTGGAATGGTGGAGTAGATGGAGGGGAGAATGGTGGAGGAAATGGTGGTGGAGAAAGGTGGAGATGGAGGGTGGTGATGGCCGGCCAAGAAGGGAAGCTTGCTTGGCTGCGTTGCTTGCTGTTGGCTGGAAAAGGAAGATGGAAAGAAAATAATGAAAGAGAGAGAAGGAGTGGGGGCGGTTATATAAAGGAGGGAAATGACTATTATAATATTGTCATTCCCACCTTTACATAAGGAAACTTGCGTCTCTACAAAATGGCTGCGTCCCCATGAAATAAAATCCGCGTCTGGGCAAACAAGCTAGATGCGGAGATAAAAGCCGCGTCCAGAAAAAATACGAAAGTTGCGTTTGGTGAAAAAGACAAAAAGTCATGGTGACAAGTTGCAGGGTATAGCATTAAATGCAGTATGGAGAGGATTTCTGCATTAAATGTTGAATCCAGGTTAGGTAAAACTCGCGTCAAGCGAGGAGAGAGAAAATAGAGAAAAGAGAAAATAAAATATCTGGATAGAATTCCAGTATCTGGGAAAACACTGAAAACTCTAGAAAAGTTCAAAAATTTAAGTAGCTTGGAAAGCTTCCCAAAAATTCTCAAAAATAATAAATATTATTTAAAGATTTTTGATGAAATCGGTTTTCAAAAATTCAATCCCATTTTCAAAATAAAAATCCTGAAGTCAACCGTCAATACCGGTCTATACTGGGTCGGCCGGATTTTGATAAATTCTGAAAAATCTCAGAAAATGCTAGAAAGGAGAAAATATAATTCTAAGAAATAATATGAAAGCGGAATTCAGAAATTTGATTGAAATTGTAAATTAAAATTCTTGGAATCAACCAGTGATACTGGCCGACATCAAATCTAGTGGAATTTCGATAAATTCTGAAAAATCCCAGAAAAAGTATTTAGATAGAAAATATGATTTTAAGAAGTTATGGGAAAATCGTTTCCTAAAATTCAACTCCGTTTGTAAATTAAAAATCTGAGAATCGGTCAGTGGTACTGGTCAACACCGTTTTGAAGATTTTCAATTTAATTCTGAAAAATTTTAGAAAATCATGAAAAATCTAAAATATTGGAAAATGATGTTTGAAACTGAAATCGGTCAAATCCGAATACCAGAAAGACTAAATCGAGTAATAACCTGAGATTGGGTCCCCAGTTCAGACTAGGGCTGAGTCCGAGTCCACGAATCCGGATTCAAGGTCAAACGATCATATAAATAATTCATAATACAAAACAAATACAGAAAGTAAATCAAAAAATATGATCGAGAAATCTGAATACGCAACTAAGTACGTATTCCGGGAGCGGGGTGTTACATTCCACCCACCTTACAAAAATTGCGTCCTCGCAATTTCGATAAGGGGAAGATGAACACAGGAGAGACCAGGGTCGACAATGAGAGAATGATAAAGTGGAATATTTATGAAAGATTACCAACTCAAAACACAAAAGATCAGGGTAGCGGTTATAGTGATATCCTCAAGATTCCTGTTCTGGATACTGGTTTCATAATCTGCTGCTGCTTCGCCTGATGCCTCCGCTGTCATGTTGTAGACTTGGCCCCTGCCAGGATCTGCTCTATTTCTTGTTCCTCTCTGTGGCTGATCATACTGTTGGGGCGGGAATGGAGCTCTTCGGTCAACGGGTTCTGGGTTCCTCCTCAGTGGTGGAGCTGGAAGTGCCGGGGGTGTCGCTAGTACTGAAAATGTTGATGGCGTTGGATAGGTCCTCTTGAATGGGCAACCATCGGTCGAGTGATTAGCGGATCCACATACCAAACATAGTCCATTAGCCCTTCTGCAGCTGCGTTGGTGGTGTCCGGGCTTTTGGCAGTACCCGCATATCATCTGCTGAGGGGGAGGTCGGAATGGTCGCTTGACTATCGGCTCGTTGGTGGTCCTGGCTGCGTCTTCTTCGTTCATCAACTGAAAGGGTCTTTTTACTGATTTGTTCTGAACCTGATTCTCATTCTTCCTCTCCAGTCCATGTTCTACTTCACGGGCAATGGAGAGAACCTGGGAGTATGTCTTCAGCTGTTGAGGAATAAGATACATCTGGACATCCATTTTCAGCCCTTGCTGAAATCTGCTCGCCCGTTTTTCTTCGCCTGTCACCATGTAGGGAGCAAATCTGCTGAGCCTCAAGAATTAAGCAGCATATTCATCCACTGATCGGTTGTGCTGCTGCAAGCAGATAAATTGTTCTTCCATGTCCCTTTAAGCTGTTGCAGGGAAGAATCTCTCGTAGAAACCCTTTGAGAACTGGTCCCATGTGATGGGTTTCTCCAGTGTCGCTTCTTCTGCCAACCACCATGTTCGGGCCACATCCTTCAATTGTATCTTGGTCACTTCCACTTGGTTCTCATCAGGGACTCGGGCTGCCTTCAAAAGATCTGTTGTGTCTATCAGCCACTGTTCTGCATCCAGGGGCTTCTCTGTGCCTGAAAAGATCGCCGGCTGTAATCTCCTGAAGTCCAACACGTTGCCTGGCCTTTGCTCTCGGGGTGCAACTAACAGTCCTTGACGTAGAAGCTCTGTCTGTTGTTGTTGACTCTGCATCATCCCTTGAAGTATTTTAATCATACCATCATTGTCTCTGCTGGATCCATCTTGAGAAGTACCAGCACCATTACGTGTTCCCCGTCTTTCCATATTTGAGTTGGTTGGAGTGGGTAACAAGAAGAAGCTGGAAGGTAAAAGATTGAAGGTCTCAGGATTCAAGGAATGGGTCAGAAGGAAGGGATAAATAACTCTGCATTTGTAGTTGGATTGTATAACCAGGACTCTTATATTCCAGTTACAAATTTCTTTACCATTAATTTGCCGTCTGGACGTACTGAGGATGCGAGAGCCTAGATCTGATACCACCCTGTAACGCCCCGTTCTCGCGGATACGGAGACGTTACTGCGACGTATATACGCAGGTCAGAAATACCCTCTCATATATACGCTAAGCATCAGTACAGGCAAGAATCAGAGTATGAAAGCATGTGGTGCATTATACATTCCAACATATGAGTACAATTGCAAAGTTATCACCAGATGTGATAAATATTACAAGAATATTACATCACCAATAGCGCAAATGCGGGAATACAAAGAGATGTACATGTATGAACAGTATAAGGGCACTCACGAGTTTACAAAAGGAAAACTCGAGAGGCGCACAGGAGGGGCCTGGAAGGATAGAGCTTCAAATGGTCTGCTAGAGATCCAAGCTACCGCTGCACCTCTCAGGTCAGCAACAAAGAGAATCCCCTAGCCCCAAACTCCAGGACCTGGACATGAGGATCCAGAGGAGTCAGAACTTCCCCAGCAAGTGGTGATGCGAATGCCAGATGGCGTGCCAAGATAAGTACAAGTGTATCGATAAAACCGAATCATAATCAAACATTGAGAACCATGTTGTGAGCATAAGCATGCAGAAGCAAGTAGAGACAGTAATCGATATCAAGCCAGGAGCATTCATGATATAACATGATAAAAGCAGGTAACGAGGCGATGAATAAAGTAGACAAGGCAACATCAGATATCTCCTAAACTAACATAAAACCGATAAAACTGATAAAATCGAATAAAACTAATTACGAGCAAAACCGATCGCACCAGCTCAGGTCACGGCTCCATGAGACTAGTACATCGAAGGAATAATCCAAACAAGGAAACCCTCATCTATATACCTTTATCCCATGTCACCGTAATCCAAACGCATACAACCCGTGTTACAAAGCAACACAACAAATTGTATATTAGCATCTTATTATAATTGGGGCCGTCTAAGTTGTAGGCTTCAGTATGCGTCCCATTCCACATACTTCCACTCACAACTTATAGAGCAAGTTATTTAGAAACTGATAAAGTTCGATGAATCATGTTTCGGATGGGCTCCGTACATGCCCGGGACAACGGTCCAGGAGTATCCGGTGCTGAGCCAGAACGTACCGCTAGGTACCGGGACTTATTTACGCCCGAACAGGAATAGAGTATCGCAGATCCCATAGAAATAGGCCTAGGGCGTGTGCATACCCGACAGGAATAAACAGGAGTAGGAGTGCCAGCACACCCTACGGAATCCCTGGTGGCCGCCAGGTGATCCCTCAAGTATGTGGCCACGCGTGACTCGATAAGACCACCATAAACATGATTAATCAGGGCCCATCAGTTTCCCCCAAACCGGATGCAAGTTGTCTTTAAATAATTTAATATGCAATTAGCAATTCACAGAAATAAAAGGATCAGGACATGATCAGGAATTCAGGAGTACATGAATACTATAGATTCGGGTCACTGTATATATAATACAGGATAATAAGCACATGATTCAAGTCACAGTATGTGATACAGGATAACAAGTATAGTATTCCCGTAAATGTGGTAATCACAGGTCAAGTATTAATATATCAGGAGGCAGGTGGTAAGTCATGTCATAATAAGGAGCAACTGATAAGAGATAACATAACGGGAGCAGGTGTCCAGTAGTAGCATGGTAAATGATAACACATTAGTTGTCAAGTGATACAGACAGGTGTATGTCAAGTGATACATAATGCAAATACAAGTTGATCCGATAAAAGGGAAAAATCGAATGGAGGCGAGGACACTCGCCTAGAACTTCAGAAAATACTGCGGAATCCCAAGCTCTGGAATTCAGGTAATCAACGCGTAAACGCGTTCAATATAAAGGAGGAGAGAGAATGGAGACGCGGGAATCGCAGAAGCGGGAGTCGCGTCGCGCAGAGGCTCCAAACGCGGGGTTTGAGACCCGCGTTAAAACTAGGGACGAGACGAACACAGACGCGGGTATGAGCTCCGCGTCGTGTTAACACAAGAACGCGAGGATCACGTTAAATAATTACTCAGACGCAGGGGGGTAAAATCTGCGTCTAGTAATCACACAACAAGAGAAAGGGGGAGACAGGGAAAAAGGGGAAACGCAGGAAATGAGGGAGAAGTGGGAGACGCAAGGGAAAAGAGGAGAGGGGGGTCGCAGGTTTTGAATTAATAGGAAAGGAAGAAAAAAAGAAGGAAAGAAAAGAGAAAGAAAGAAAGAAAGAATGAAGGGAAGAAAAGGAAGAAGGAAAGGAAAGATAAGAAAGAAGAATGGAAGGGGGATGGTCGGTCAGGTTGCCGGCGACGACCGGAGATGGCCGGAGACGGCCGGAAGTGGCCGGAGACGGGTGGCCAAAGCCCCAAAAGAGAAGGTGATTGATGGTGTAAGTGTAGTTCAAATGAAAAAAATGAAGATTTGAAAATGGTGTTTCGGATGACGAACCTATAGCTCGTTGGAAAGAGAATGACGAGGAGAAGAAGATGGTATGGTTGGTGGTGGTTAAGGTGGTGTAGTTAGTGGAGAAGATGGGTTGTTTTGGTTAGAAATGGAGGAAGAAGATGGTGATGAAGATGGTGTTGTGGTTTTTGTTGTTGTTGGAATGGTGGAGTAGATAGAGGGGAGAATGGTGGAGGAAATGGTGGTGGAGAAAGGTGGAGATGGAGGGTGGTGATGGCCAGCCAAGAAGGGAACCTTACTTGGCTGGTTGCTTGCTGTTGGCTGGAAAAGGAAGATGGAAAGAAAATAATGAAAGAGAGAGAAGGAGTGGGGGTGGTTATATAAAGGAGGGAAATGACTATTATAATATTGCCATTCCCACCTTTACATAAGGAAACTTGCGTCTCCACAAAATGGCTGCGTCCCCATGAAATAAAGTCCGCGTCTGGGCAAACAAGCTAGACGCGAAGATAAAAGCCGCGTCCAGATGAAATGCGAAAGTTGCGTTTGGTGAAAAGGACAAAAAGTCATGGTGACAAGTTGCAGGGTATAGCATTATATGCAGTATTGAGAGGATCTCTGCATTCAATGTTGAATTCAGGTTAGGTGGAACTCTCGTCTAGCGAGGAGAGAGAAAATAGAGAAAAGAGAAAATAAAATATCTGGATAGAATTCCTGTATCTGGGAACACCGAAAACTCCAGAAAAGTCCAAAAATTTAAGTAGCTTGGAAAGCTTCCCAAAAATTCTCAAAAATAATAAATATTATTTAAAGATTTTGATAAACTCAGTTTTTAGAAATTCAATCCCATTTTCAAAATAAAAATCCTAAAGTCAACCGTCAATACCGGTCCATACCGGGTCGGCCAGATTTTGATAAATTCTGAAAAATCTCAGAAAATGCCAGAAAGGAGAAAATATAATTTTAAGAATTAATATGAAAGCGGAATTCAGAAATTTAATTACAATTGTAAACTAAAATTTCTGGAATCAACCAGTGATACTGGCTGACACCAAATCCGGTGGAATTTCGATAAATTTAAAAAAATCCCAGAAAAAGTATTTAGATTGAAAATGTGATTTTAAGAAGTTATGGTAAAGTCGTTTCCTAAAATTTAACTCCGTTTGTAAATTAAAAATCTGAGAATCGGTCATTGGTACTGGTCGACACTAGTTTTGAAGATTTTCAATTTAATTCTGAAAAATTTCAGAAAATCATGAAAAATCTAAAATATTGAAAAATGATGTTTGAAACTGAAATCGGTCAAATCCAAATACCAAAAGACTAAATCGAGTAATAACCTGAGATCGGGTCCCTAGTTCAGACTAGGGCTGAGTCCGAGTCCACGAATCCGGATCCAAAGTCAAACGATCATATAAATAATTCATAATACAAAACAAATACAGAAAGTAAATCAAAAAAATATGATCGATAAATCTGAATACGTAACTAAGTACGTATTCCGGGAGCGGGGTGTTACAGTTACAAATTGATCCAAAGATCCAAATTGATTAAAACTAATCCAAATGCTATCTCTAATGGCTCGATGTTGCAACCACTGTAGAGGACTACCTGAGGTCACAGGAGTCCTCGTGGGGTGTAATGGCACCCTGACCTGATCATGTTCCTGTTACTGTTAGCGCCTAATGGCTTGGATTGGAGACCATATCTAATCACCTGAGACCGTTGTCCTAGGATTCACGGGGCCCATTTGAATATGATACCTTAATTTCTCATCAGTTTTCAATAACTAACCTCGGACTACTCCTATGTGAATGTATGTCAACTGGGACACTAGGGTACATACCTAGACATCTGAGTAGGATGAGTCCTAATATTAATAATAAATATATCACTGACTTAACTCCTGTACTGATCATGATTTTATAAACATGACCTGATATGATTTCACAAACATGACATGACTCGACAACACTAACTCTTAGCCATTTTGGTTATCTATATATCCAGTTGATGGTGAAGTGAGGTATATGGTATATAGATTAGGATTTCCTTGTTTGGATTATCCCCTCGACGTACTAATCTCATGGATTCAGATATTAAGTTTATACAATTGATTTTGCTTACATTTACATTATACATTTACAGTTAATGAATTGCGTATGCTTTCATTGACATGATTTAAACATGATTTCATGCATACATAAACATGTTTCCACATAATTACATTTATTTCATGTACATGTGTATTTGCTTTTGAGCACGCCATTTGGATTTCTTACGTACTTGCTGGGTTGCATCCTGATAACCTTGAATTTACATGTCCAGATCCCAGAGCTTGGAGCATCAGGGACTTCCTGTAGCTGACCGGAGTGTGTAGCAGAAGCGTAGTAAGTCCTAGGATCGGAACCTGGTAGAAGCGTGAGATCATGTCAGATAGTCCTCCAGATCCATCTCCTTTATCTGACTCTCGAGATTCCTTTTCAGCTCGGGAGCCTCTTCCAATATTATATTTTGTAAATATCTTGTAAATCATATTTTTTACGATCCAGTGATGTAATATTCATGCAATATTGGATCACATGCTGTGATAACAATGTACTTACATTGTAATGTTAGAATGTATAATACCATTATGCTTTCGTACTCTGATTTCTAACTGTACTGATTTACTTAGCGTACGTATATGAGAGTATTTCCGCCCTGCTTATGTACGTTGCAATAGCGTTTCTATACCCAATGCGTTACAGGTTGGTATTAGAGCTAAGGTTGAGATCTTCAACCTTTAGTACAATTAGATCGCAGATTAATGTGATATTAATTTGCGCCTTGAGCAAGAATCAGAGCTGTACATTCTAATTTCAAGTTCAAGTAATCTGTCCTTCCTGATAATTTTCCTTTGACTCCTGAAATCTTTTCATCCGTCCATCTCTCAGGTTCCACTATCCAGACTTTTTCTATTTCAACTCGGTAAATCTTTCTGATTATTCTTAAAATATCTTATAACACCGGTGCCTAGTTCTGATTAACTATCATTGAATCCTACTGTGATCGCTACTTTGATCCTTTTCGTATACATATCCCTTCTTAACAAAATTACGAGGACGCAATTTTTGCTAGGAGGGAAGAGTGTAATACCTTGATTCCAGAATATGTATCCTTTTACAGTTTTCGCTGTATTGCACTTGTACATGTCATTTCATGTATGTATTTTTTTTCCATTTGACACAAATTTTTTGTACAAGATTCTGCACTAGCACTAAATTCTACCCTCGAAATTTCATAATTTTTATCAATAAAATATTTAATTAAATATTTTTTCTCTCCTTCTATTTTTCCTTTTCTTTTTTCTTTAAATCCATTTCTTTTCTAGTTTCCTTATTTTAATTTTTATATTATTTTTTCATGGGACATTTACACATAAACCCCCAACAAATCAATATTTGCATTATTTCTTTTTCCTTTTTCTTTTTCTTTTCTTTCTCCATCTTTCTAGAAACCTCCTTGGCTTCTCAAGGAGGCTAAGAGAAGCCAAGACTTTGGCTTCTCAAACAAGCCTCCTCTCTCTCTTTATTACCCTCTCCCTTATCTTCCCACATCATAGCCGGCCACCTCTCTCTTTCCCTCCAACATTCTCGCTAAAAATTACCTAAAAACCCCTCCAAAAATTCTCCAAAAATCATAAAATCCAACCAACATCTTCTACAACCACCCCAACACCACCATGGCTTCTCCACACCTTCCTTAATTGGCCCTAAGTTTCCCTTAATTTTCCTCCCTACAAAAGACATAAAAACCCCACTCTCTCTAGGAAACCTCTTTCTCTCTCTAAAAATCCTACAAATTATTATAACTCTATGGCTACTCCTAAAACATCCTAACATCATCCCGAGATCTCCACACACCTCATATATTTTCTCCTAATTTTTCTCTCGATAAAAACCACCAAAAAGGCACTTTCTCTCTCCTCTCTCTACATTCTTTCTAGATTTTCGCTCACCTCCCCCAAACCATCATGGTCGGCTACTATTACTGGCTTTCCCTAACTCTCCTCGACATCCCATAATTTTCCCATATTTTTTCCAGATTTAGAACCCCAAAACAGATTTTCTCTCTAGCTTATACTTTTTCTCTCTTCATTTCTCTCTCTTCCTCACTTCCCTGATCAGGTCGCCAGCCCTAGGGACCTTCCCCATCTGCTCCTCCACCTCCTCCACCAATCACACATCCAAACTCTCTTTCTCTCTCCTCTAAAACCAAAACCCTAATTTTCCCTTTAGAATTCTTTCTCTTCTTTGTATTTTCTCTCTCTAAAAACCCTCACTACACCTCCCTCCTTCCACCTACTATCCCTGAACATCCTATTGGCTGCCCATACACACACATGCACAAGTGCACATGCACGTGGTATCAGGTATTTTCTTGATATAGGCGTGTACTCTTCCCTTATTGCATATGCGCACATACACACTTGTACATGTATTTTATTTACATACATGCATGCATATATCATGATCTGAGCATTTTCAGAATTTTTTGTAACTTTTAGAAATCATCTGGGCATTTTTATGAATTTATTACATTTTAGGAATTTTCTGTATATTTTTAGGAATTTTCTGTATTTTCTGCAATTATCTGTATTTTTGGCATTTGGGACAACAGTGGTGCAGGTTGCAGATAAAGACCCTCGGGATGAACTGGGATCATAGTCCTAGAAGATCCCTCTCGGTTATCCAAAAGAAACAAGCCAGCGCCACCGCCCACTACCATTAGGGTTTCACGGTAGCTGGATAGAGGGTTCTATGCCTCTGATGCCCTATCCATTCTGAAATATTATCCGAGAGACTGCTTTGCAGGTCACCCATTACCTTTGGGTTTCGTAGTGACTGGGGGCAGAGGGTACCCAGCTCAGGAGCACAATATGGAGCCTGTGACTATATTTATGATTATATTATATTATTGATTGCCTGTGTGTAGTACTAACACCTTCTGCAGGTACATATATTGCCTTTGGCATAGCCTCTAGGCTTAACTAATCTCTTTGAGATTTTTAACAGCTTAGTTCCATTTTAATGGGTTAATTCCATTTATATTGCTGCCGTCTGGTAAGCGGGACCAAGCGCCCAACGTTTTATTGAAATTACACCTAGAGGGGGGGTGAATAGGTGTAAGGCTAATCTAATGACAAATAATGCGGAATTAAAATAAATAGCAACACACTTAGTGTAACCAAAGAGTGTAGCCGAATTCTTGGTGAAGGGCTCTGGACTAACTCCTCTAAATTCCTCTAAATAAGAGTTGAGGTGCTATGTAAAGCTCTCTTGGTTTAACACAAGTATGGCACACAATCAAACCCAAGCATATATATGATATGAACGATATGATGCAATGCACAATATAAGAGAGGTTAGAGATAGTGGATCAAACGCAAACACAAAGATATGTTTTGAGGTTTGAGCACCCAGCTCTACGTCCCCGCCTTCACACAGAAGGATTTTCATTATATTGTCCACACAGGACTTCCCACACAGGGAACTTCCACTGAGGATTTGGGTAATACAAATCAGGAGTACACAACTCCTCTCTCCAACAATACAACCTCTACATAAGAGGCAAGGCACAAAACAAATCACCTCTACACTTAGAGGGATGGACACTTAGCCAAACAACTATCAACCTCACACAAGAGGGATAAGGCACAAAGCCACCACTCCAACAATTACCTCTTCACTAAGAGGGATATCAACACTATCACCTCTCACTAGAGGGATATCACAAAGAAATGAGGGTTTACAACACTTGGTGGTATCAACAACTACAAATCAATTTTCCCACAAAATAGATCATAATAGATACGATAGATAGATAGGCTCAAGTGCGAGAAATTAAAGTGTTCCGAACAAAGAAAATTACTTGAGAAAATCTCCAAATAGATATAGAAATTTAGATCAAAAATCAATTCCCAAAAGACTCTATTTTCTTTGAAATTTCCAACACTTTAAAAACAAATAAAAGTAAATCTTTTTAACCCAAAAACTATTACTAAAAAACACTTGAAAGATGTAAATTTTTTTCTTTCCAATTCTTAGTGAAATCAGCAAAAGAAGGGGATATTTATACCCCACCAAAAAAACTTCCCGTTGGTAGCTGGAAAGGGCAGAATTGCCCTTTCGGTCGACCGCCCGGTCGACCGGTCAATGGTCACTTTTCTGACCGTTGAGCCAGCGGTCGACCACCCGATCTACCGGCCCCTACCTGAGAGTGGGGTGCTTCAGTCGGTAGACCGCCCGGTCGACCGGCCAAAGAGGCTGGCCATGTGCACATCTTCATGCACATCGGTCGACCGTGCCGGTCGACCGACTACTAGTCCGGTCGACCGCCAGAGCCTGGCAGGGAATTTTTAGGATTTAAAAACTCGACTTTTTAACTTCAAATAAATCCCATAAAATCACATAAATTTCACAAAAATAAGTTCTTATAATATATTTGAAATACAAATATGTGTGAGAAAATTTCAACACATATTATAAACTATTTGAATCATTTTTGTGATATTGAATTTAGGCTCTAAACCAAAATCGGTATTTTCCAAACTTTGGATTTTTGAAATGGAAAACCGTTTTCTCCAAAAGTCATGTAAATACAAAAACACGATATTAAAACAACTTTGAAGCATATTGTATATGGATAGAATCCAATATAGATATAAATATTTATATCTATATTTTTGACATGAAATCCAATATCGGTTAAACCGAAAAACCAAAACCAATAAACTTAAATACTTGTGTGTGTATGTGAACTTGAGCATATCAACACTATCTAATCTTTACAATGATCTAAACATACTAAACTAAACACAATACGAAGATCTTCTTGTAGAACTCCTTCTCCAAGCCGACTCGATCCAAACACGATCCAACGAGCTTGACTCCAACCGAGTACTAGATGCGATCTTGACGCTCGAGCTCTTGAATCAACATGTGAAAGCTCCAAAATACCTTTTTTTAAAGCTAATCACCAACTAATATCTTGATCAAATATTTGAAACTAAATATCACAAGATTATTAGTAAACTATAACTACATGAGTTAATCATCATCAAAACTAGAGTGAAGGGCCTCTGGGCCAACAAACTCCCCTTTTTTGATGATGACAGAACTCATGGAGTTATATATGCATGGATTAAAGTTAAGCTTCATAGAAGCTCCCCCTTAACTCATGTATAGCAATAAACATAAAGATATGCAATGAATGCTCAACATAAATGCATAAGTGAAGAATGCTTCTCCCCTTTTGCATAAACAAAAATATATATGCATATACAAATTGTAAAAATAAACATGCATATAACAAATAAACATGCATATAACTCAAAATCATTCTCCGAATGTCTAACCATGCATATAAACTCAAAAATATTCTCCGAATTTCTCCCTTTTTGTCAATCATTAACAAAGGGGTGAAAACAAAAGCAAACATTAAAGATATATATGCGATATATATTCATGAAGAGGAGAGACGTGAAGTTAACTTCCCCTGCATACATGCATTTATATGAAAAGAGATGACTATACCCTAACCACATAAAACATGATATGCAATGTATAAAAGGAGATGTGAAGCTCCTACTACACACATGTACTACATACCAAAGAAAGGTCATCACTTCAATATGATGAAAAGTCACCTAGGGGGGTGAATAGGTGATGTGGCTAATCTATGAACTAAATACGGAATTTAAAAACTTAATACAAATTACACTCAAGTGTGATCAACAAATGATGCACACACAACCAAGCCAAGCAAGTATGAATGCACAATATAAATAATTGCAAGGCACAAAGTAAAGAGAGAGATAGAGAGAGAGTCAATGGATCAAGCGCAAACAACAAGATGTGTTTCGAGGTTCGAGCACCCAGCTCTACATCCCCGCCTTCGACACACGAAGGATTTCTAATCCACTAGCAAGTCCACAAAGAACTCTCACAAGGAGTACCCAACTCCTCTCTTTACAAACACAACCTCCTCCTTGAGGCAAGCTCCAATCCAACAAAACAATCACCTCACAACTTGAGGGATTAGCACAAAGCAAACAAGGATCACCTCACAACTTGAGGGATACAACCCAAGGCACAAAGCCAAACAAAGATTGGGTTTTCAACTTGGTGGTTCAAACAAGCAACCACAAACAATCTCTTTTTCCCACATAAAATCCTATAGAAAAGATAGTAGATTTTAGCTCAAGTGTGGAGAAAACCAAGGGATTTGAAACCAGCAACTCAAAGAAAATCTTTGGGAAATAAATGAAACCAAGATAGAGAAGTTCAATTCAAAAGCTTTTCCCAAAACCCTTTTCTTTGATTTTTCAAACCCTAATGAAAACACCAAAAAGATTGTTCAATTTGAATCCAAAAACCTATTTTGATTGCAGCAAAAACACCTGAGAGAATGAAAATTTTAGCCCAAAAATTCTTTGAGAAAAACTCTCTCAAATGGGGTATTTATAGGCAAATCTGAAAAATAGCCGTTGGCAGAAAAACTGCCAGAAATACCCTGCCGGTCGACCGCACGGTCGACCGTCCAACGGTCAAAAAACAGCCGTCTGACAGCTGCCGGTCGACCTGGCGGTCGACCCAGACAAACAGAGACCAATCTGCTTACAGTCGGTCGACCGCACGGTCGACCGTCTACAGAAACAGCCGACGTGCACGTTTTTGTGCACGTCCGGTCGACCGGCCGGTCGACCGTCCATATGGCACGGTCGACCGGACCTGTCGACCGGCCCAGCCTGGCTGTCAACATAATAGGTCATATTGGAGCACATTTTTCAGGCTGAAAACGTTCGAATTCATAAAAAGGTATATAGGAATGATTTGTAGATCTTTACGTTATCTTTCTAAGGCATCTGAAATCAACTCAATATCAGTTAGGATACGAAAGTTATCAATAAAACACTGATAGGTGTCAAAACAGAAACTGTAACCTGTTTTCAGAACAAGAACAGATTTCAACCAAATATTTGACAACTTTAAAATTAGAATCTGAAAATGGTTATTAAATAAGAAATATAGATCTAAAAGTTATCTTTGTAATGCAAGTTAAATCATGTTATTTGATTATAAAAATAAAAAGTTATGATAATAACTATAGAAGGGTGTCAGGCAGATCAGTAGAACTAAAACTGGTTCAAATCCAAAACCCGATATATGTATTTGAAATCCAAAACCGATTCAATCAAAAACCAAACATATTGAATTTATGTGTGTGTATTGTGAACTTGAGCATATCATACTATTCTAATCTTTACAAAATGGATCTAAAACACAAACTCTAAACTATGGATACCTAAGTCTTCTAGTAGAGCGCAATCTCCAAGCCGACTCGATCCATAACTTGATTCACCGAGCTTGACTCAATGAGTGCTAGATATCATCTTTGATGCTTAGACTCTTGAATCACCTTGTGAAAGATGTGTGGAACCTTTCACCAACTAATATCTTGTTAAAATCTGAAACTTAAACATTGCAAGATTATTAGTACACATAACTACATGAGTTAATCATCATCAAAACTAGAGTGGAAGGCCTTTGGGCTAACAATCTCCCCCTTTTTGATGATGACAAAACTCATGGAGTTATATATGCATGGATTAAAGTAAAGCTTCAAAGAAGCTCCCCCTTAACTCATGCATAACAATAAAACATATAAGATATGCAATGAATGTTCTTAAACACATATAAACATGTTCTGGATATCAATTAAAATAAAACGTAAACAATGAAACATGCTCTTGATACCAATAAAATAATAATATTGAAACCAACATATTATTACTAATGAAAACCAACTAAAACATATGCATAAATCAACCATGCATATAAACTACAATTCTTCTCCCCCTTTTTGTCAATCATCAACAAAGGGGTAAAAACAAACATAATGAAAATAAATACTTCTCCCCCTAAATGTTCAAAACAAAGAAGCAATAAATTATTCCAAGGGGTAAAACCAAAGTCAATATGATATCAATTGAAAATAACAAACTTTGAGAAATGTTAAATCCTATTTGAAATAAAACAAGGTATTGAAACAAAATAACATTTTATATCAAAATGAAAACATGTAATGTAAACTTGATACCAATAGATAATAAATAGCATTTTGATACCAAAAGAAGATATTTTTCATTATAAGCATATGATACCAATTACTTTGATATCATAAAGTTAGGGAGTGGGAAACAAAAACAATGGTAAACCAAATACCAATTGAAATATAAAATACGAGTTTTCTCCCCTTTATGAAATACCAAAAGAAAATATGCATAGGCTTGAAATAAGATACCAATTGAAAATTAAATTAATTGAAACATGATATTCATTAAAAATTCAAGCTTAGCAATCTTGAAATTATGATAAAGCTTGTATATGGATACCAATTGAAAAACTCAAGCTTAACATAACCAAAATTTGTGCTTCAAGATATAGGGATATAATAAGCACAAATAAATCATCTATATATGTTTGTAAGAAATAGATACCAATAGAAATTGATACTATATGAAGTGTAAGCATACATATATAAAACAAAACATATATGAGTATACAAAAGGATGTCAAGATTGATACCAATTGAAAGAATTCAATGATACCAATTGAAACAACAATAAGATCAAGTGTATGACTCATATCAACTACCACCCATTTCATGATCAAGTTTAAAACGATTTCCATTATAAAGCATACATGAGCATGATCTCCCGTCCAACCGCCCATAGAAGGTAGGGGTTTTCAAAATTAGGTTTACAAATAATATAGTATGTTTGAAAACTACTACCAAGGAAGAATATCACAACTAGTTATATGAATCAACAAGTACGAGATTCTTCAAATAAGGAATAACAAAAATATTTTTCATGAAGACACATGTAAACCACATGGCACTAAAACACTCAAAATTCATATAGCACAAATTGTACTCATGAAAACTAAGTCATGAGAAAACATTGAATAAGGTGAGTGTACAAGTGTTGTGAGAAACATATCAACATGAAAATGGACAATCAAGCTCAATATTGAAAACATGAAATTCATCTAGGATGTGAAATCATCAATTTGAAATCATTTTAAAAACAAGAAATTCATCATAAATGTGAAATCACTTAGCAAACATGAAATTCATCCAATCAATTTAAACTTCAAGGCATATGTATGTCATGTACAAACTAAAGTTTACATACATATCCTAAACACAATGAGTCCACAAAAGTATATGCATGAAGGCACGTGGCTCAAGGATGCATATGTATAAATGATAGTTTGGACAAGATGAACATATACATGAAGTTAAAACAAAATGTGTAAAATGATGAATACAAGTCAAATACAAGAATCATCAAAACTAGACTATACTAGTACATCAAGTGAATACAAATGAGCGTTCAAGCACAAACATATATAAAGGTCTACTTGTAGCTCACTAGATGTACAAGTATAAATCCTAGTCTTAATGAAAACTATCATTCAAGCTAGTAGTCAAAATATGAAGCATAAAACGGGTCAACAATCAACATGAACATGAATTATTAAAGACGAAAAGTCATAGTCAACCATATGATTAGCATGACAAAGACATGTGCATTAAATCTATGATTAACATGATAGCTAAAACATAAAGAGAACACAAAATATGGGTCCATACTAAACATGGGTGTCTCAACAACTAATCATGTAAAGCATAAGTCTAATAATCATGGCAAATATCATACTAATCATAAAACATGAGTCATCAAAATAAAACATCATAAACATCCATATGCTCATTATGTATATGCATGTACATTAGATCTAGTGCATACATATTAGTTTAAACGAGGTGAGAACACAAAGATAAGATCCATATAAAGCATGGGTGTCTCAAGAACTAAACATGTATAACACTAATCTAATCAACATGACATAAGCATAATGAACAATAAAACAAGACATGCTATGAATAAATGAACATGAAAAGCATGCAATTAAAAATGGGAGTTAGAGAATGATACCAAAACCGATGAAGGTGCATCTCTAGTTCTCCAAACCCATGGTGGTCCTCCCACCAAATCTCCTTGAGTGTGAAGCATCCAAATGATTCTCTTTTAGGCTTAGAACGCATCCACCTCAAGGCACCCAAAACTCTCACGTGATGCGAGAGCCTCCACCTATATCAAAAATCAAAGAGGTGGATCTTGGTACCCATTTCCTTGTGGGTCCACGGGGGTTAGTATCTCTCCTAACCCAAACAAGATTAGTTGCTAAATTTTCAACATGTAAACGATCATAGCAAAATCTAGCAAGATGGCCTTTTCGACCACAATGTGTACAAGTGTACACATGAGCATACATGTTATGATTGTGTCCGTGATGGGCATGTGTATGCCGTGTTGGGTGTGCATGCATAGTTGGAACTTGTTTCTTGCGAATCAAGGATTCCAAACGAGTGTGGTTCATGGCACAATGGCTCAAAGTGGAGCCCAAACATTCAACACTTTTCTTCAAATTATTAATATCATTTTCAATGCTAGAAGATAAAGTGGAGCATGCAATGGGTGTGCTAGAAGTAGAAGCTACACTAGCATGGCAAACATGAATATCAATATCATTTTGTAAAGATTCATTTTTCCTCAAAAGCAAATCCAATTCTTTTGAAATTGAATCAATTTTATTTTTCAAAGTAAGATTTTCTTTAAAAACACAATCCAACTTTGAAGATAAAATCTCATTGTTTTTCAAAACATCATCACAATCATTTTGGCTTTTTAAAACATTAATTTCATTTAGGGCAAGTTCAAGTTGAGATTTAAGTGAGTCACGTTCACTAGCAATCTCTTCCTTCTCTTGCAAAACGGTTTCAAAAGATGTGCATAAATCATTTAATTCTTCTTTTAAAACAATATTCTTCTTTTTCAAAGATTCATGTTTTTCTAAGAATTTTTCAAGCTTTTGAGTAAATTCCATATTTAAAGTTTGAACTTCACCACATCCATGACAAAATGAACTAGAGCTATCATCTAGTTGAGAATCCGAATGTACCTCATGGGAGTCATTCCCATGGACCATAAGGCAACGCTCTTCGGAATTGTCTCTCCTAGATCTCCTCATCTTGTTGAGAATCGTTGGAAGCTTGGGAGACGTCAATATGCTCCAAACTGCAAAAGCCGAATCATATCGATCAAAAACATGTACAAGATATTCATTGAGAGATGCTCTAAGTGTTCTAAGTGCAAGTGCATTGGCCTTCTTATGCTTGCTACTATTAGGGAGGGTTTCTATAGTGATGGCTTGTTAAACTAGATGACCTAGAGTTTTTAAATGCCTAGTCATGTCCACCTTCCAAGCATCAAGTCTAAAATGGTCAAACATAGGAGGGCTAGCCATGAGTGCAAACTAGTATGAGTGCAAATGATAATGCAAATGAAGATTAGCAAACCAAGATCTTGACTCCTAGGTGGTTAAACCTAAATATCAGGAGCACTAGCTCTGATACCAATTGAAAAGTCACCTAGAGGGGGGGTGAATAGGTGATGTGGCTAATCTATGAACTAAATGCGGAATTTAAAAACTTAATACAAATTACACTCAAGTGTGATCAACAAATGATGCACACACAACCAAGCCAAGCAAGTATGAATGCACAATATAAATAATTGCAAGGCACAAAGTAAAGAGAGAGATAGAGAGAGAGTCAATGGATCAAGCGCAAACAACAAAATGTGTTTCGAGGTTCGAGCACCCAGCTCTACATCCCCGCCTTCGACACACGAAGGATTTCTAATCCACTAGCAAGTCCACAAAGAACTCTCACAAGGAGTACCCAACTCCTCTCTTTACAAACACAACCTCCTCCTTGAGGCAAGCTCCAATCCAACAAAACAATCACCTCACAACTTAAGGGATTAGCACAAAGCAAACAAGGATCACCTCACAACTTGAGGGATACCACCCAAGGCACAAAGCCAAACAAAGATTGGGTTTTCAACTTGGTGGTTCAAACAAGCAACCACAAACAATCTCTTTTTCCCACACAAAATCCTATAGAAAAGATAGTAGATTTTAGCTCAAGTGTGGAGAAAACCAAGGGATTTGAAACCAGCAACTCAAAGAAAATCTTTGAGAAATAAATGAAACCAAGATAGAGAAGTTCAATTCAAAAGCTTTTCCCAAAACCTTTTCTTTGATTTTTCAAACCCTAATGAAAACACCAAAAAGATTGTTCAATTTGAATCCAAAAACCTATTTTGATTGCAGCAAAAACACCTGAGAGAATGAAAATTTTAGCCCAAAAATTCTTTGAGAAAAACTCTCTCAAATGGGGTATTTATAGGTAAATCTGGAAAATAGCTGTTGGCAGAAAAACTGTCAGAAATACCCTGCTGGTCGACCGCACGGTCGACCGTCCAACGGTCAAAAACAGCCGTCTGACAGCTGCCGGTCGACCTGGCGGTCGACCCAGACAAACAGAGACCAATCTGCTTACAGTCGGTCGACCGCACGGTCGACCGTCTACAGAAACAGCCGACGTGCACGTTTTTGTGCACGTCCGGTCGACCGGCCGGTCGACCGTCCATATGGCACGGTCGACCGGACCTGTCGACCGGCCCAGCCTGGCTGTCAACATAATAGGTCATATTGGAGCACATTTTACAGGCTGAAAACGTTCGAATTCATAAAAAGGTATATAGGAATGATTTGTAGATCTTTAAGTTATCTTTCTAAGGCATCTGAAATCAACTCAATATCAGTTAGGATGCGAAAGTTATCAATAAAACACTGATAGGTGTCAAAACAGAAACTGTAACCTGTTTTCAGAACAAGAACAGATTTCAACAAAATATTTGACAACTTTAAAATTAGAATCTGAAAATGGTTATAAAATAAGAAATATAGATCTAAAAGTTATCTTTGAAATTCAAGTTAAATCATGTTATTTGATTATAAAAATAAAAAGTTATGATAATAACTAGAGAAGGGTGTCAGGCAGATCAGTAGAACTAAAACTGGTTCAAATCCAAAACCCGATATATGTATTTGAAATCCAAAACCGATTCAATCAAAAACCAAACATATTGAATTTATGTGTGTGTATTGTGAACTTGAACATATCATACTATTCTAATCTTTACAAAATGGATCTAAAACACAAACTCTAAACTATGGATACCTAAGTCTTCTAGTAGAGCGCAATCTCCAAGCCGACTCGATCCATAACTTGATTCACCGAGCTTGACTCCAATGAGTGCTAGATATCATCTTTGATGCTTAGACTCTTGAATCACCTTGTGAAAGATGTGTGGAACCTTTCACCAACTAATATCTTGTTAAAAATCTGAAACTTAAACATTGCAAGATTATTAGTACACATAACTACATGAGTTAATCATCATCAAAACTAGAGTGGAAGGCCTTTGGGCCAATATATGACATACACTCAACATGAATCTATATATAGAGAAGATGTTAAGCTTCCCTTGCATATAAGCAATACAAATCAAAACATTATGATACCAATTGAAAAATATATCAATTTATGATAAAGGTATACATCGAAACATCATGATACCAATTTATGATACCAATGAAAAATAAACAAAACATTTCTAATATACAAATTAAAGGTAAACAAAAAAATTTTAAGGTACTAAAAGATACCAATGTGAAAATGTCTTGATACCAAACAAGTCTTGTAAAGTTTGATACCAATTGAAAATGACACATTGTATATTTTGATATCAATTGAAATATATATATATATATATATATATATATATATATATATATATATATATATATATATTTTGATATCAATTGGAAATCTTGATACCAATTGAAAGTAACAATCAATTTCAAAATAACTTGATACCAAAAAAAATATCTTGTAAGTTTTTGATACCAATTGAAAGTAAAAACCAAATTGATTTAGGTAAGCATAAATCATATCAATAAAGATACCAATGTAAAATGAAACATGATACCAATATTGAAAATGTTAGCATATACCGAAACAAAGTATTTTTCATCATAAAGAATGGGAGTAAGATATCAATTGAAAATGAAATCTATTGAAAGATATCAATTTGAAAGATAAAATATGAATTTTCTCCCCCTTTATGAAACACCAATAAAAATCATGCATAAGCTTGTATGAGATATCAAATGAAAAATAATTGTCATTAAGGACTAAATCAAGCTTAGCATAAACATAATTTGTGCTTTAAGATGTAAAGATATAGGAAGCATAATCAAATCACATATATATGTATGAAAATGTAAATATCAATCGAAATTGATACTATTTGAAAGTTGAAGCATACATATATAGAAAAACACATATGAGTATACAAACATGAAAATTTCAATTGAGATACCAATTGAAAACACGATGAGGATCAAGTGTATAGCTCATAAAGACCTCTCTTTCATGTACATGTTAAAAAGGTTTTCAATAAGGCTCATAAGGCATGGTCACCCATCCATCCGCCCTTCGATGGAAGGGGTTTTCAAAAATAAGTTTGAAAATAATTTTAGCATAATTGAAAAACACTTCCAAAACGAAGAAATACGCAACTAGTTTTATGATAATCTTGAAAACCAGTACAAAATCCTTCAAGTAAGGAATAAAACAAGAATATATTTCATGAAAAATATGTAAGTCACACGATCATCAACACTCAAAATCTATAAATCACATATCATACTCATGAAAATAAAGTCATGAGAAAACATCAAGTAATGTGAGTGTAAGAATCATGTAATCACAAAATCATGAGAATAGACAATTAAGCTCAATATGAAATTCCTTTATAAACATGAAAAACATGAAAATTCCATTTTCATCAAAATAATTCAAACTTCAAGGCATATGTATGTTATGTCTAAACTAGAAGTATACATACATATCCAAATACAATTGAGTCCATAAAGAAATTTTACATGAAACGCAATTGACTCAAGGGTATACATGTATATCTTAAAGTTTTGACAAAATTAACATATACATGAAGCTAAATATATGAAAACATGTACAAAATGGGGAATACAAGTTTGAAATGCATGAATTATCAAAACTAGGCTATACTGGTACGTCTAATAGGTACAAATGAGCAATTTAAGCACAAACATATAATAGTTAATTTGTAGCTCACTAGATGTATAAGTATATACACAAGTTTTAATGAAACATTACATCTAAATATGTAATCAAAACATGAAACACAAGATGAAAACATAAACCAACATGATTAATATGTATATGCACATGATTTAGAATTATGATATACACAATAGTTAAACTATAGTGAGAACACGAAGGTAATAATCCATTTAAACATGGGTGTATCTCAAATACTAATCATGTATGTCACAAGTCTAATTAACATGGCATTTAATATAATAAGCATTAAAACATAACATGCTAAAAATCAATAAATGAAAGCATGAAAACTAAATGGGAGTTAGAGATCGTTACCACAACCAAGATGGCAAATTTTTATATCTCCAAACCAAGGTGGTTCTCCCACCAAACTCCCCTTGAAAGTGATGCATCCAAAATTGTCACCGTTTAGCACAGAACGCATTCACCTCAAGGCACTAACAACTCTCACGTCATGTGAGAGCCCGCACCTACATCAAATACAATAGGGGTGGATTTTGGTACCCATACTCTATTGGGTCCATGGGGGTTAGCTCCTTTCCTAACCCAAACAAAATTGTTTGCAAAATTTACATTATGTATCATATCATAACATAACTTTGCAAGGTGGCCCTTACATCCACAATGTGTATAAGTGTACACATGAGCATACATGGTGTCATGAGCGTGAGCATGAGAAGCATGTGTATGCAGTGGTTTGTGTGCATGCATAGGTGAAACTTGTTTCTTTCAAAGCATGGATTCTAACCGTGTGAGGTTCATGGCACATTGGCTCAAAGTGGAGCCCAAACAATCAACACTCTTCTTTCACATACATATATCATTTTTAATAATAGTAGAAGAGGTGGAGCATGCTATAGATACACTAGAAGGTGTAGCTACACTAGCATGGCAAACATGTGAAGACAAAATTTTTCAAAGATTTATTTTCATTAGAATTTAAATCTAATTCCTTTGAAATAGAAATAATTTTGTTTTTCAAAGAATCATTTTCTTTTAAAACAAAAACAAGTTTTGAAGTTAAAGTCTCATTTGTCTTTAAAACATTTTCATAATCATTTTTATTTTTTAAAATTTCATTTTCTTTTAGGACAAGTTCAAGTTGGGATTTCAAAGAGTCCCTTTCATTTGAAATCTCATCCCTCTCTTGCAAAACAACATTAAGTTTAGAAGACAAATTTTTATTTTCTTCTTTTAATGTAAAACTTTTCTTTTTCAAGAGTTGATATTTTTCTAATAATTTTTCTACAAAAGCTTCTCCTAATTCATCCATGGAAAGTTCATCATTAGGAGAAGTGGAAGGGGTTACCTTGCTTGTGCTTTCATTAGCCATGAAGCACATGTTGGCAGTATCAATCTCCTCCTCGGATTCGCTCTCGGAATCCCATGTAGCTTTCATTGCCTTCTTCTTGTGAGGCTTCTTTGAGGTGGAGGGCTTCACTTTATCCGGACACTCCGCCACTATGTGTACCGGCCTTTGGCAATTGAAGCAAATGATCTTTCTTTCTTCTTTGCCTCCTTGCCATCTCTTCCTTCCTTGAAATTTAGCCTTGTTGTACATCCTCCGGACGTTCTTCACAAGAAGTGAGAGCTCTTCGTCATCTTCTTCTTCATCGTCTTCGTCGGAGTGTGTGGATTGACTTTTGAAGGCTATTGTCTTCTTCTTGGAAGGAGCCATGTCCACCCTCACTTTCCTCTCCATCTCATGGGTTTGAGGTTCCCAATGAGACCAATCAATTCCATCTCTTCCTTATCATTGAGTTCCTTCAAGGTTGTTGCTTTTACTTCCCATGAAGGAGGAAGAGCCCGGATGATCTTTCTAACTCTTTGATCATTATCAATAGCATCACCTAGAGAAGAAAGTCCATTAGTAATCTTTGTAAATCTTATAACCATATCATCTATGGTTTCATTTTCTTACATGCAAAAATTCTCATATTGGGACCGAAGAAGGTCAATCTTAGCCCTCTTCACTTGTGAGGTCCCTTCATGTGTAACTAGCAAATGTGTCCAAATTTCATATGCGGACTTGCAATGAATAACTCTAGCTATGTCATCATCATTAAGGGCTTGAAGTAGTGCATAGTGAGCCCTAGCATTGGCATCAAATTCTTTGGTCTCTATTTCGGACCAAGTGGATTCATCACCAGGGGGTGCACTAAAGGGTTTGGTCACGGCCTTTGCAACTCGGCTACCTAGAGATTGCAAGAAAACGGTCATCTTAACCTTCCATATGGGAAAGTTAAGTCCATCAAATTTAGGAGGGGTTTTAATTCCATCGGCCATTTTTACTAAGTGAATATGAATGAAATGATTAGCAAAATTGGGATCTCTCTAAGGTTGTTAAGCCAAATCCTAGAGTCCAAGCTCTGATACTAATTGAAAAACACCTAGAGGGGGGAGGGGTGAATAGGTGTAATTGCTAATCTAATGATTCTTTTTAAAACTAAGTATGATGAATGATGCAACGATCTCTCAAAACAAGACTAAGAGCCGAATACCCCGTGAGAGGTTCTGAACTCCTTCCTCCCAATTCCCCTTGAATGGGTTAGAGGTGCGCAATGCAACCTTGTTGTATGAGATATGATCGATCAAGGCAAAGTATGATGGATGAATAGAGGATGCACACAAAATATCACAAGTATCACAAGCTTGAAGTAATAGCACAAAGAAAGAAACAAGATCACAAGCAAGTAATTGAAAGCAATATTGTGCAATAGAAATTTAAAGCAAGAATGACACAAGGCAATCGCAAACACAAGAATTTGTTTCGAGGTTCGAGCCACCGCTCTACTCCCCGCCTTCACCTCCGTGAAGGGTTTCCACTATCCACCGAGGACGCCTTACAAAGGTCTACCGAAGACCCGAGCACCGAGCCTCCAACTTACAATAACCTCTACCGAAGAGGTGTCTCCACAAGAAGAAAAAGATTACAAGTCACCAAGGTGATCACAAACAAGATCACCAAACTCTTTTACAAACTCTCACTCTTTTACACTTCCTATAGAATGAGTAAAGGATTTTTGGCTCTAAGAAGTGTGGTGAGAAAACTTCAGTTGTAGAGTGATATTTGTTATCAAACACAACTGAAAAACAAGCTCAAAAAGAATTGGAAATGAGTAGCTTAAACAATTTTTCTTCTCTTTTGAAAACAATGAAAAACTTGAGAATTTTCTTGGTATTTAGTGAGAGAGTCTTCTCCACTATTTATAGGGAGAGAAATGGGTTTAAAACATTTTATTTAGACCTTATTTGCTCTGAAAACAAACTAGAGAACCCTGTAAAAGTCTGCCAAAAAGCAGATCAAAAAACAGATTTCAGAATTGCACAAAAGAGGAAAGAGTCGTTGGGCAGCAGCAGTCTTGGCGGTCGACCGGGCCGGTCGACCGCCAGCTCAGCTAGTCAAAGAGCCGTTGGCTCGGGTCTTCTGGCGGTCGACCGGCCGGTCGACCCAGAAAACCCGAGAACAAACAGTCTTCCTCTGGCGGTCGACCGGACGGTCGACCCAGAAAACCCGAGAGCAATCCTGCTCTCAGACGGTCGACTGCCCGGTCGACCGTCGGACGTGCACAGACGTGCACGCCCAAGCACAAAGGCCAGTCGACCGGGCCGGTCGGCCGGTCAGCCTGAAACAGGAAAAACAGTGTATTTTTGACTTGAAAAATTTTGCAAAATAATTTTTGACTTTAAGGAAAGTTGAGTAATATGCTAGTAGGAGCATATAAACAAGATCTAAATATGGTATTTATTTTTGTAAAATATAGAGTCATGTAAATATATCTTTAAGGCATGAAACCTAATTTAAAACATGAAAACTTTAAATACAAGACTCACATTTTAACAAAACCAAATTGTGTGTGTATCCTAGAGCCAATATCTAACACTCAAACTTTAACATTCTATTCTTACATTCGTTCTAAGTACTACAAGCTCTTCAGGGGGCTTTTCACCATCAAGGTCTTCAACACTTGAGTCTTGAGCCCACTTTGAGTTGACTTGAGTCCAAAACACTTTCTTTTAGGGTGTAAACCTTTTAGTAGAGTTAGAACCCTGAAACACACTTAAACAATAAACAATATTAGTACAAATAACTAATATGTTTTGTAATCATCAAAACACACTAAACAAGGGTGATTGTAACTTTGGGCCAACAATCTCCCCCTTTTTGATGATGACAAAACATATAGGTTATTTAAACAAAAATAGAAGAAGAGCTTGGAAAGCTCCCCCTCAAATAATGCTATGTATCAAAAAATGTCAATGAAGAGCTAAATACATAAGGCATTGAAAACACATAGTTGTATCAAAAACTTAAATGCAACATCTCAAATTCATCAAAATATTCACAATAAACAACCAAAACAATCAAACAAACTCATACTTTTTCTCCCCCTTTTTGTCATACATCAAAAAGGGTTAAACAAATAAAATAAAAGAAATTTTTCTTTAAGAATCCATAATGCAAACATTCAACTCACCCCAAATAAATGAAAATCTAGCATAATCTAGAGGTTTAGTAAAAATATCGGCAAGTTGAAAATCGGTAGAAACATAATCAATATCAATATCACCTTTCTCATAATGATCTCTAAGAAAGTGATACCTAATGTCAATGTGTTTGGTTTTACTATGTTGATTTGTATTCTTTGTCATGTGAATAGTACTAGTATTATCACAAAATATTTTAACATGATCAAAGTGTAAATCATAGTCAAGGAGAGTATGTTTCATCCAAAGAACTTGTGCACAACAAGCTCCGGCCGCAACATACTCCGCCTCGGCGGTTGAAAGGGCTACCGAATTTTGCTTTTTGGAAGACTAAGATACAAGACAATTACCTAGGAATTGACATGTTCCACTTGTGCTCTTCCTATCTACCCTACAACCCGCATAGTTGGCATCCGAAAAACTCGTCATTGAAAATTGGCCGGTTTTCGGATACCACAAACCCATTTCAATAGTGCCCTTAAGGTATCTAATTATGCGTTTAACCGCAATTATGTGAGATTCTTTAGGACAAGATTGAAAACGTGCACAAAGACAAACGGAAAACATGATATCCGGCCTACTAGCCGTCAAATACAATAAACTACCTATCATGCTACGATAAACTTTAATGTCTACACTTTTACCTTGTTCATCCTTGTCAAGCTTAGTAGTTGTTGCCATGGGAGTTTTGCTTACTTTAGATCCTTCAAGCCCGAACCTTTTGATGAGTTCCTTTGTGTACTTGGCTTGATTGATGAAGATCCCATCCTTCCTTTGCTTGATTTGGAGTCTAAGGAAATAGTTGAGCTCCCCCATCATAGACATTTCAAATTCATCCTTCATGCATGATTCAAAAGCTTGGCAAAGAGATTCATAAGTAGAACCAAAAATAATGTCATCAACATAAATTTGCACAATAAGAATGTCTTTTTCTACATGTTTTGTAAATAAAGTTGTGTCAATTTTACCTTTCTTAAAATCATTTGAAATCAAAAATGAAGAAAGTCTTTCATACCAAGCCCTAGGGGCTTGTTTTAAACCATAAAGAGCTTTTGTTGGCCCAAAGGCCTTCCACCCTAGTTTTGATAATGATTAACTCATGTAGTTATGTTTACTAATAATCTTGTATTGTTTAAGTTTCAGATCATTAACCAAGATATTAGTTTGGTGATAGCTTCAACAAGAGGTGTTTGGAAGCTTATCATGGTGATTCCGGTGCCAAAGCTTAAAGATCATACTTTTGCACTCGGTGGATCGTGTTTGGGAGCAAGTCTTCTTGATGACTCAAAGACTTAGGTATCCTAGTTTAGATAGTGTGTTTAGATCCATTTGTAAAGATTAGTATAGTTGATATGCTCAAGTACACATACACACACATTTCATGATTTGGATTTTGGTTTTCATGAATAGTTTGATCAAAACAAGTTTACATGTTTTATATGTATATTAGATGTGCTCTATATACATACATGCTTATATGACTTATACAAACTTAGTTTGACGTACCTATTCATATAGTTTTATGTTTTGGTATAAAACATATTTTTGAAATTAAAGAACAAAAACTGTGATATATTTTGTTAATGTATATTGGACCTATGTCCATATGCATCATGCTTAATAATGTTCAAATATCATGTTTTTGTATTTCTATAAAGTTTTAGGAAAATCAGATTACCTATTGAAAAATCAAGTTTGATAAATACAAGTTTTGGTTTTTGATAAAATTGGCAAGACACAAAAATGAATTGATATGATTGATATATGTCTTGAAAATTTTTATCACATGTTTATGTTTCAATATAAAATGTTAAAACAAGTTTTATAGAATTTTCAGAAAAAGATAAAAGATTTTTCCCAAATTTTCTGATCTTATTTTTGTGCTGACAGGCTGGTCGGTCGACCAGGACGGTCGACCGCACCAAGGGACGGTCGACCGCACCGGTCGACCGACGTGCACAGACTTGTGTACGTCTGCAGCACAGTGGTCCGGTCGACCGGACGGTCGACCGCTGCAGAGAGTTCTGCTCTCTGTTAGTTTGGGTCGACCGGGCGGTCGACCGGTAGCTCCAACGGGTCAAAATATGACCGTTGGACGGTCGACCGGCCGGTCGACCGTTGCCTGTCAGAGCTGCCAGCTCAGCTCTAACGGCTAGTTTCTGTTTTGGCCTATATAAACCCCATCTCTTTGGGATTTTGGCTAAGGTTTTCAAGGAGAAAAATTCCAGACTTTCTCTAGTGTTTAAAAGAGTTTTAAAAGAGTTTTTAAGTCAAAAAGATTTTATCTTATTTGTTTTTGGGTTTTTGGAAAATCAAAGAAAGCTAGGGTTTTGGGAGATTGTTTTGTTTTTCGTTTTCTATCATTTACAAGTGATTTCCCAAGTAGATTTTCTTTGTTGCTGGTTTCCAAAAACACCTTGTTTCCACACTTGAGCTATCACCTATCCTAATCTATTAGGATCTTGTTTTTGTGAAAAAAAAAGAAAAGAGAAAAGAAAGAAAGATTGTGTTTGTGGTCTTTGTAACCACTTATTGTAAACCCTCCTTGCTTTTGTGAATCCCTCTTCGGTAGAGGTGATCGGAGTGGTATTGGTTTGGATCCCTCTTAGGTAGAGGTGATTGTGTTGGTTGTGAGCCTCTTCGGTAGAGGTGGTTGTTGGTTGGTTGTTGGCCTCGGTGGAGGTTGTTGTTTGAGAGAGGAGTTTGGTACTCCTAGTGTTGTAACAAATCCTCTTCGGTAGAGGTTCCCTCGGTGGGAGATAGTGGATTGGAAATCCTACACGGTGGTGTAGGCGGGGATGTAGAGCAAGGTGCTCGAACCTTGAAACATATCTTGGTCTTTGCGATTGATCCATTGTCTCTCTAACTCTCTCTCTCATTTATATTGTGCAAAGCATCATACTTCATTCATATCATATTTGCTTGTGTTGAGCATATTTCATCTTGTCATATTTATTTGCTTGTGTTGTGCCTTGCATAATCCATATTGCTATATCCTTGATTGCTTGGCTTAATTGTGTGTGCACATTGCTTGGATTGCTTGTGTGTGTGTGCCTAACTTATACTCATCCAACAAGAGCTTCACATAGCACCTCAACCCATTTAAAGGGGAATCAAGGGGAGTTAGTCCAGAGCCTCGCAAGGGGAATTCGGCTACACTTGTTGCATTGTATTAGTTTGTGCAACATTTGCATTAGCTTCCGTTTTTAGCGCACTTAGTTTTGCATTTAGTTCTAGATTAGCATTTACACCTATTCACCCCCCCTCTAGGTGTTTTTCAATTGGTATCAGAGCTAGTGCTCCTGATACTTAGGCTTAACATCCTAGGAGTGAGATCCATTTGCTTGCTAATCTATTGTTTGCATTTGCTTGTTTGCACACATATAGTTTTACCATGGCCTTCATGACCCCACCTATGTATGACCCTTCCAACATTCATGTTTGGAAGATTAGGATGACCGTTTATTTGCAAACCCTAGGTCATAAAGTTTATCTTTCTATTACCAAGGAATCCTTCCTTAGTGATCGCAATCATATAGGGGCCAATGCACAAGCCCTTGAGGCTATTAGAAGCACACTTTCAAAAGAATATCTTATGCATGTTTCTAATATTGATTCCGCCTTTGCAGTGTGGAACAAATTGACAACAATCACCACCTCCGAGCTTCAAATACAAATCCAACAAGAGGAGGAATCTAGTGGAGACTCCGAGTCACATTGCTTCATGGTCCAAGGGAATGACTCCCTTGAGGTACATCGGAAACCCACTTAGATAGTGATGATTGCTCTAGTTCTTCATGTGATAATCTTGATGCCCATGCTTTGAATGAAGAACTATCCATAGTTTGTGAAAAATTAATAGAAAACTATAAAGTTTTGAAAAAGAAGAGTCTAGGCATTAATAATGAAAATAAAAATTTGATTGCTAGACTTGATGTTGTTTTGCAAGAGAAAGAGGAGATTGCTAATGAGAGGGATTCATTAAAATCTCAACTTGATCTTGCACTTAAAGAAAATGAGTTTTTGAAAAATAAAAATGATTGCCATGTTCTTTTGAAGAAAAATGATAACTTGTCTTCAAAAGTTGATTTTATTTTAAAAGAGAATGTTGATTTGAAAAATAAAATTATTTCCATTTCAAATTATTTAGATGTGTGTTTGAAGAAAAATGTTGTTTTGAAAAATAAGATTGATGAACATGTTTGCCATGCTAGTGTAGCTTCTTCATCTAGTCTACCTAATGCATGTACCTCTTCTTCTAGGATTAATGATGATATTTGTATGTTAAAGAAGAGAGTAGATTGTTTGGGCTCCACTATGAGCAAATGTGCCATAAACCACACTCGCTTGGAAACCTTGGTTCGTAAGAAACAAGTTCCAACTTTTATGCATGCACACCCTCCACGGCATACACATGCTCCACACGGACACCATCAACACACGTATGCTCATGTGTACACATGTACACATTGTGGCCGAAAAGGCCATCTTGCTAAATTTTGTTATGATAGATTAAATGTTTCAAATTTAGCAAAGAAATTTGTTTGGGTTAGGGAAGGGACTAACCCCCATGGACCCAACAAGATGTGGGTACCAAAGACCACCCCTCCTTTGTTTAATGTAGGTGTGGGCTCTCACATGACGTGAGAGTGATAGCACCTTGGAGTGGATGCGTTCCGGACTTAAAGGAAATCAATTGGATGCATCACTTTCAAGGGAAGATTTGGTGGAGATGACCACCACGTTTTGGAGACAAGGAAAGTTGCTTCTTCGGTTTGGTAACTATCCTAACTCCTCATTTATTGTTTACATGCTTTCAATATTCATGTTTATAGCATGTTTTTGATATCTATGGATTAGTATGTTCATTCCATGTTTATTAGATCCTTGACATACATGTATAGTATTTGAGACACACTTGCTTATATGAACCCATATTTAGTGTTCTCACCTTTTGTTTAGCTATAATGTACATCATGAATCTAATACATGTGAATTTACATAGTAATCATGTTTTAGTTTTCTCATGATGATTTTTTTGTTGTTTTATGCTTTATGTGGTATAAACTAGTTTAGAGGTAGATTTTATCAAAACTTGCATGTATGCATATACACATAGTGAGAACAAATTGACTTTTATATGTTTGCACTTCATGCTCATTTGTACCCACTATATGCACATGTATAAGCTAGTTTTGATGATTCCTTCATTTATACTTGCTATGCCTATTTTCATATTTTTACTTCATGTATATGTATTTTGAATTCAAACCTAATAAATATACATGTATACCCATGAGTCTTTTGCCTTCATGCAAATACTTTTAATAGACTCGTTTATGGTTGGGATATGTATGTATATTGTTAAATTTGGATGAATCATACATATACCTAGAAGTTTGATAAAAGAATTTTTGATGAATCTTTGCTTGTTTTATATAGCAAAATAATATTCGTGTTTGTTTTGATACTTCATGTTTTGAATATATGTTTAGATGTTAGTTTTCATTAAGACTAGGATTTATATTTGTACATATGATGGGCTACAAACAAATCTATATATGTTTGGGATTGAATGCTTGTTTGTTCCCATTAGATGTGCTAGTATAGTCTAGTTTTGATGATTCATACATTTTAAACTTGTATTCCATTTTTGGTATTTATTTTTATGATTATGAGTTTTCATTTCATGTATATGTGTATTTTGTCAAACTTGAAGATATACATGTATACCCCTTGAGTCATTTGTCTTTCATGCAAATATCTATTATGGACTCAAAGTGTGTTTAAGGGATATGTATGTATACTTCTTGTGTTGACAAATCATACATATACCTTGAAAAGAATTGGTATCAAATTGTTTTAATGAAAAGCTAAATTTTCATACTTTTCATGCTTTTCATGTTTTCTTTGAATTGGTATTTAAACTTCATGTATATGTTTACCTTGTCCAAACTATTAGATATACATGAATATCCTTTTTGAGCCACGTGCCTTCATGTATATATCCTTGTGGACTCGTTTGTATCTTGGATATGTATGTATACTTTGGTTTGTATTAAACATACATATGCCTTGAAGATTAAATAATATTAATTTTTAGTTTTCTTATTTAAAGGAATAATTGAACTTAATTGAACAAATTTTCATGATTGTGATCTCCATACTTGACTTGTACACTCACATTTATTATTTGCTCATGTTTTGTTTTCATGCTTAATTGGATTAGAGTGTTGATTATCATGTGGATTTCATTTTTATGAAAAATGATTTGTATTTATTCCTTACTTGAAGGATTTCGTACTAGTTAACAAAACTTTTCATTTTAACTAGTTCATATTCTTCGTTATAATATGAGATATACACTTGACCCTATTCATTCAATTGGTATCATTGAACACTTTTAATTGGTATCAATTTTTGATCTTTTTGTATACTCATATATGTTTTGTATATGTATGCTTACTCTTTCAAGAATATTAATGTCAATTGGTATCTAATTTTCATACGTATATATACTTGTTTATGCTAAGCTTAAAAAAAAAAAATTTTTTTTTTCTATTGTTTGATTTGTTTTCAATTGGTATCATAACAAGCTTATGCATATGTTTAGTTGGTATTTCATAAAGGGGGAGAAAATTTGATGTTGTCTTTCAATTGGTATTTGATTTCCACTCCCTTGCTTTATGTTAAAATATAGTTTCAAATTGGTATCATATGTTTTAAAAGAACACATTTCTCTTAATGATATCAAGATGTTTATGTTAAATGTTTTAAATTGGTATCTCAAAATTTTGTTTAAGAAAAACATATTTATTTTACATTGCCTATATGTGTATAAATTCATGTTGAGTGTATCTTGTATTGAAGAGCTTGACAACTCTTCCTTATGTGGTACACGTGTGTAGGGGGAGCTTCACATCTCCTTTTATGCATTACATATTTTGTGTTATGTGAATTAGGGCGTGTCTTCCTTTCTTCATGTAACTCATATGTGTAGGGAAGCTAACTTAGCGTCTTCCTCTTCATGAATGTATATAGCATATAACATTTATTAATCTTTGTTTATCTTCATTTGGTATCAAGATGCTTCATTGACATATTTTTAATTGATATCATATTTGTAGTCACCCCTTATTGACTTTGTTTTTGTTTTAGACAAAAAGGGGGAGACCATTGTTTGCATTATTTTGATTGACACAAAAAGGGGGAGAAAAATTTTTACCCCTCATTTTATTTATAGTTTTTGAATGTTTACCCCTTTGTTGATGATTGACAAAAAGGGGGAGAATTATTTGTGAGTTTTATATATATGCATAGTTATGTTTTTACATATATTAAGTTTAATATAGTTTAATGTATGTTTATTGGTATCTAGAGCATCTAGAAAATGTTTATTTGTTAATTGGTATCTAGAGCATGCTTTACTTTAAATATTTCATTGGTATCTAGAACCTTTATTGTTTATGCATATTTGTGCATTCATGTTTTTAAGAGCCTTCATTGCATATTATTATGTTTATTTGGCTATGCATGAGTTAAGGGGGAGCTTCTTTGAAGCTTTACTTTAATCCATGCATATATAACTCCATGAGTTTTGTCATCATCAAAAAGGGGGAGATTGTTGGCCCAAAGGCCTTCCACCCTAGTTTTGATGATGATTAACTCATGTAGTTATGTTTACTAATAATCTTGTATTGTTTAAGTTTCAGATCATTAACCAAGATATTAGTTTGGTGATAGCTTCAACAAGAGGTGTTTGGAAGCTTATCATGGTGATTCCGGTGCCAAAGCTTAAAGATCATACCTTTGCACTCGGTGGATCGCGTTTGGGAGCAAGTCTTCTTGATGACTCAAAGACTTAGGTATCCTAGTTTAGATAGTGTGTTTAGATCCATTTGTAAAGATTAGTATAGTTGATATGCTCAAGTACACATACACACACATTTCATGATTTGGATTTTGGTTTTCATGAATAGTTTGATCAAAACAAGTTTACATGTTTTATATGTATATTAGATGTGCTCTATATACATACATGCTTATATGACTTATACAAACTTAGTTTGACGTACCTATTCATATAGTTTTATGTTTTGATATAAAACATATTTTGAAATTAAAGAACAAAAACTGTGATATATTTTGTGAATGTATATTGGACCTATGTCCATATGCATCATGCTTAATAATGTTCAAATATCATGTTTTTGTATTTCTATAAAGTTTTAGGAAAATCAGATTACCTATTGAAAAATCAAGTTTGATAAATACAAGTTTTGGTTTTTGATAAAATTGGCAAGACACAAAAATGAATTGATATGATTGATATATGTCTTGAAAATTTTTATCACATGTTTATGTTTCAATATAAAATGTTAAAACAAGTTTTATAGAATTTTCAGAAAAAGATAAAAGATTTTTCCCAAATTTTCTGATCTTATTTTTGTGCTGACAGGCTGGTCGGTCGACCGGGACGGTCGACCGCACCAAGGGACGATCGACCGCACCGGTCGACCGACGTGCACAGACTTGTGCACGTCTGCAGCACAGTGGTCCGGTCGACCGGACGGTCGACCGCTGCAGAGAGTTCTGCTCTCTGTTAGTTTGGGTCGACCGGGCGGTCGACCGGTAGCTCCAACGGGTCAAAATATGACCGTTGGACGGTCGACCGGCCGGTCGACCGTTGCCTGTCAGAGCTGCCAGCTCAGCTCTAACGGCTAGTTTCTGTTTTGGCCTATATAAACCCCATCTCTTTGGGATTTTGGCTAAGGTTTTCAAGGAGAAAAATTCCAGACTTTCTCTAGTGTTTTAAAAGAGTTTTAAAAAAGTTTTTAAGTCAAAAAGATTTCATCTTATTTGTTTTTGGGTTTTGGAAAATCAAAGAAAGCTAGGGTTTTGGGAGATTGTTTTGTTTTTCGTTTTCTATCATTTACAAGTGATTTCCCAAGTAGATTTTCTTTGTTGCTGGTTTCCAAAAACACCTTGTTTCCACACTTGAGCTATCACCTATCCTAATCTATTAGGATCTTATTTTTGTGAAAAAAAAAGAAAAGAGAAAAGAAAGAAAGATTGTGTTTGTGGTCTTTGTAACCACTTATTGTAAACCCTCCTTGCTTTTGTGAATCCCTCTTCGGTAGAGGTGATCGGAGTGGTATTGGTTTGGATCCCTCTTAGGTAGAGGTGATTGTGTTGGTTGTGAGCCTCTTCGGTAGAGGTGGTTGTTGGTTGGTTGTTGGCCTCGGTGGAGGTTGTTGTTTGAGAGAGGAGTTTGGTACTCCTAGTGTTGTAACAAATCCTCTTCGGTAGAGGTTCCCTCGGTGGGAGATAGTGGATTGGAAATCCTACACGGTGGTGTAGGCGGGGATGTAGAGCAAGGTGCTCGAACCTCGAAACATATCTTGGTCTTTGCGATTGATCCATTGTCTCTCTAACTCTCTCTCTCATTTATATTGTGCAAAGCATCATACTTCATTCATATCATATTTGCTTGTGTTGAGCATATTTCATCTTGTCATATTTATTTGCTTGTGTTGTGCCTTGCATAATCCATATTGCTATATCCTTGATTGCTTGGCTTAATTGTGTGTGCACATTGCTTGGATTGCTTGTGTGTGTGTGCCTAACTTATACTCATCCAACAAGAGCTTCACATAGCACCTCAACCCATTTAAAGGGGAATCAAGGGGAGTTAGTCCAGAGCCTCGCAAGGGGAATTCGGCTACACTTGTTGTATTGTATTAGTTTGTGCAACATTTGCATTAGCTTCCGTTTTTAGCGCACTTAGTTTTGCATTTAGTTCTAGATTAGCATTTACACCTATTCACCCCCCCCTCTAGGTGTTTTTCAGCTTTATCTAATTTAAACACAAAATTCGGATGTGTAGGATCAACAAACCCGGGGGGTTGTTCAACATACACCTCCTCTTCAATAAAACCATTTAGAAAAGCACTTTTAACATCCATTTGAAACAATTTAAAATCTTTATATGAGGCAAATGCTAGTGTCATCCGTATGGCTTCAAGCCGTGCTACGGGTGCAAAGGTTTCTTCAAAATCGATTCCTTCGATTTGAGTGTAACCTTGGGCAACTAACCTAGCTTTATTCCTAACAACGTTACCTGATTCATCCAATTTGTTCTTAAAGATCCACTTAGTACCAATTGTTGGTCTATCGTGGGGCCTAGGAACAAGGTGCCAAACTTGGTTGCGCTCAAATTGATTGACTTCCTCTTGCATGGCTAGCAACCAATATGAATCGGCCTCGGCTTCGAGGACGTTCTTGGGTTCAACAAGAGAAATAAATGCATAATGTCCACAATAATCATGAAGTTTAGAGCGAGTGGTTACCCCTTTTGATACTTCACCTATGACGAGGTCCTTGGGATGATGTGGATTGTATCTCCAACCCTTTAGAAGTTGTTGAGTAGGCTCCACTTCATTTGTTTGATTTTCATTTCCTTGAGCCTCTTCTACTTTAGCTTCACTTCCTTCATCATCCTTTGGCTTGTCTCCCATAGTAGTAGTATCCTCCAAGGTCACTTTCTCCAAGCCTTCATCCAAAGCATCTATTTCTACAACATTCTTAACAAACAAGTTAGATTCTTCAAACTTAACATGTATAGATTCCTCAATAGTCAAAGATGATTTATTGAAGATTCTATAAGCCTTACTTGTATTAGAATACCCAACAAAAATTGCCTCATAAGCTTTAGCATCAAATTTTCCTAAATTTTCTTTGGTATTTAAAACAAAACATTTACATCCAAAAACCTTGAAATATGAAACATTTGGTTTTCTAGAAAAGTACATTTCAAAAGAAGTCTTTGAAGTATTTTTACACAAGAAAACACGATTTGATATATAGCATGATGTATTTACGGCCTCGGTCCACAAATAATGTGGTAGACCATATTCACTTAGCATTGTCCTAGCCATCTCTTGTAAAGTTCGATTTTTCCGTTCAACTACTCCATTTTGTTGTGGAGTTCTAGGACAAGAAAGTTCATGCTTAATTCCATGTTCTTCACAAAAAGTGGTAAAGGGTAGGTAATGAACTCACCTCCTCTATCACTTCTTATTCTTAAAATTGAAACATCTTTTTCTTTTTCAACTCTTTTCTTAAAAGTTTGAAAATATGAAAAAGCTTGATTTTTATGTTCAAGAAAGAAAACCCAAGTAAATCGTGAAAAGTCATCAATCAAAACAAATGCAAATCTATTCCCACTTAAACTTTTGGTTTGTGTCGGGCCAAATAGATCCATATGGATTAACTCCAAAGGACGTGATGTCATGATATCCTTAATTGACTTGAAAGAAGACTTAGTTTGTTTCCCAAATTGACATGCGTCACAAACTCGGTCCTTTTCAAAACTCAAACAAGGAATACCTTTCACCATTTCCTTTGTGTTTAACCTAGATATGTGGTCAAATGAAATATGGCCTAATCTTCTATGCCACAACCAAGAGTCGTCATCGAGGGCTTTTAAACAAGTAATATTACAAGACATATTAGACATATCTATCATATAAACATTACTTTCACGAAAACCGAAAAACACACAAGTATTAGAAATTCTATCAATTACTTTACAAGCTATATGATCAAAAATAACATCAAAACCTTTATCACAAAGTTGACTAACACTCAAGAGGTTATGCTTGAGTCCATCAACTAAAACTACATTTTCAATTAAAGGGGATGTGCCGAGTTTTACATTACCAATACGATGATTTTACCCTTGGCATCATCTCCGAAGGTGACGGTGCCACCTTCATGGTATCTTGATAGGGTTGCAAAGTTGTTGATGTCCCAATTCATTTGCCTTGAGCAACTACTATCAAGATACCACAATCCTCTACGTCGTTGGGCTTTGGAAGGTACCTATATCATTTAACAAAATTGTTGACTTTGGTACCCAAACTTTCTTGGGTCCTTGAAAGTTAGTGTTTCGAACCCAAAAATTATGATAAGATGCACTTAGTCTATCATAGCAAAAATTGGCTAAGTGTCCTTTTCGCCCACAATGTGAACATGAGAACACTCTTCCATACATGAATGCATGATGTGTGTGTGAAGTGTGAGCATGCTTTGGGGGTTTGCCACGATGTAAAGGTTGTGTGGTATGAACATGAGCATGAGCATGGTGAACATTTTTCTTAGGGGCTTGTTTCTTAGGAAACATGGCCTCTATCTTCTTCTTATCAAACTCACAATTTTTTAAAACAATTCCTAATGAGTCTATTCTTTCTTTAAGCAAAGTAATCTCATTAGAATCAATTTGTGGAGACTTGCCTTTACAAGAAATCTTATACTTGTCAAAATCTTTTTGAGTGGAAACAAGAGTGGAAAGTAATTCATCCTTTTCTTTAGAAAGAGTAAAAACTTGATGATTAAGAGATTCATTTTCCTTTTTCATTTTAAATACTTTTTCTTTAGGAAATCATAATTATGTGATAATTCTACAAAAGCTTCTCCTAATTCATCCATGAAAAGTTCATCATTAGGAGAAGTGGAAGGGGTTACCTTGCTTGTGCTTTCATTAGCCATGAAGCACATGTTGGCGGTATCAATCTCCTCCTCGGATTCGCTCTCGGAATCCCATGTAGCTTTCATTGCCTTCTTCTTGTGAGGCTTCTTTGAGGTGGAGGGCTTCACTTTATCCGGACACTCCGCCATTATGTGTCCCGGCCTTTGGCAATTGAAGCAAATGATCTTTCTTTCTTCTTTGCCTCCTTGCCATCTCTTCCTTCCTTGAAATTTAGCCTTGTTGTACATCCTCCGGACGTTCTTCACAAGAAGTGAGAGCTCTTCGTCATCTTCTTCTTCATCGTCTTCGTCGGAGTGTGTGGATTGACTTTTGAAGGCTATTGTCTTCTTCTTGGAAGGAGCCATGTCCTCCCTCACTTTCCTCTCCATCTCATGGGTTTTGAGGTTCCCAATGAGACCAATCAATTCCATCTCTTCCTTGTCATTGAGTTCCTTCAAGGTTGTTGCTTTTACTTCCCATGAAGGAGGAAGAGCCCGGATGATCTTTCTAACTCTTTGTTCATTATCAATAGCATCACCTAGAGAAGAAAGTCCATTAGTAATCTTTGTAAATCTTGTAACCATATCATCTATGGTTTCATTTTCTTGCATGCAAAAATTCTCATATTGGGACCGAAGAAGGTCAATCTTAGCCCTCTTCACTTGTGAGGTCCCTTCATGTGTAACTAGCAAATGTGTCCAAATTTCATATGCGGACTTGCAATGAATAACTCTAGCTATGTCATCATCATTAAGGGCTTGAAGTAGTGCATAGTGAGCCCTAGCATTGGCATCAAATTCTTTGGTCTCTATTTCGGACCAAGTGGATTCATCACCGGGGGGTACACTAAAGGGTTTGGTCACGGCCTTTGCAACTCGGCTACCTAGAGATTGCAAGAAAACGGTCATCTTAACCTTCCATATGGGAAAGTTAAGTCCATCAAATTTAGGAGGGGTTTTAATTCCATCGGCCATTTTTACTAAGTGAATATGAATGAAATGATTAGCAAAATTGGGATCTCTCTAAGGTTGTTAAGCCAAATCCTAGAGTCCAAGCTCTGATACCAATTGAAAAACACCTAGAGGGGGGGTGAATAGGTGTAATTGCTAATCTAATGATTCTTTTTAAAACTAAGTATGATGAATGATGCAACGATCTCTCAAAACAAGACTAAGAGCCGAATACCCCGTGAGAGGTTCTGAACTCCTTCCTCCCAATTCCCCTTGAATGGGTTAGAGGTGCGCAATGCAACCTTGTTGTATGAGATATGATCGATCAAGGCAAAGTATGATGGATGAATAGAGAGATGCACACAAAATATCACAAGTATCACAAGCTTGAAGTAATAGCACAAAGAAAGAAACAAGATCACAAGCAAGTAATTGAAAGCAATATAGTGCAATAGAAATTTAAAGCAAGAATGACACAAGGCAATCGCAAACACAAGAATTTGTTTCGAGGTTCGAGCCACCGCTCTACTCCCCGCCTTCACCTCCGTGAAGGGTTTCCACTATCCACCGAGGACGCCTTACAATGGTCTACCGAAGACCCGAGCACCGAGCTCTCCAACTTACAATAACCTCTACCGAAGAGGTGTCTCCACAAGAAGAAAAAGATTACAAGTCACCAAGGTGATCACAAACAAGATCACCAAACTCTTTTACAAACTCTCACTCTTTTACACTTCCTATAGAATGAGTAAAGGATTTTTGGCTCTAAGAAGTGTGGTGAGAAAACTTCAGTTGTAGAGTGATATTTGTTATCAAAACACAACTGAAAAACAAGCTCAAAAAGAATTGGAAATGAGTAGCTTAAACAATTTTTCTTCTCTTTTGAAAACAATGAAAAACTTGAGAATTTTCTTGGTATTTAGTAAGAGAGTCTTCTCCTCTATTTATAGGGAGAGAAATGGGTTTAAAACATTTTATTTAGACCTTATTTGCTCTGAAAACAAACTAGAGAACCCTGTAAATGTCTGCCAAAAAGCAAATCAAAAAACAGATTTCAGAATTGCACAAAAGAGGAAAGAGCCGTTGGGCAGCAGCAGGCTTGGCGGTCGACCGGGCCGGTCGACCGCCAGCTCAGCTGGTCAAAGAGCCGTTGGCTCGGGTCTTCTGGCGTCGACCGGCCGGTCGACCCAGAAAACCCGAGAACAAACAGTCTTCCTCTGGCGGTCGACCGGACGGTCGACCTAGAAAACCCGAGAGCAATCCTGCTCTCAGACGGTCGACTGCCCGGTCGACCGTCGGACGTGCACAGACGTGCACGCCCAAGCACAAAGGCCGGTCGACCGGGCCGGTCAGCCTGTCAGCCTGAAACAGGAAAAACAGTGTATTTTTGACTTGAAAAATTTTGCAAAATAATTTTTGACTTTAAGGAAAGTTGAGTAATATGCTAGTAGGAGCATATAAACAAGATCTGAACATGGTATTTATTTTTGTAAAATATAGAGTCATGTAAATATATCTTTAAGGCATGAAACCTAATTTAAAACATGAAAACTTTAAATACAAGACTCACATTTTAACAAAACCAAATTGTGTGTGTATCCTAGAGCCAATATCCAACACTCAAACTTTAACATTCTATTCTTACATTAGTTCTAAGTACTACAAGCTCTTCAAGGGGGCTTTTCACCATCAAGGTCTTCAACACTTGAGTCTTGAGCCCACTTTGAGTTGACTTGAGTCCAAAACACTTTCTTTTAGGGTGTAAACCTTTTAGTAGAGTTAGAACCCTGAAACACACTTAAACAATAAACAATATTAGTACAAATAACTAATATGTTTTGTAATCATCAAAACACACTAAACAAGGGTGATTGTAACCTTGGGCCAACAGATATTGATATTGATATTGACTACTGTTATTTATCATGAGGTACCTGACATAATATTTGTTACTGACACTGATTAGTGACATTGATACTGACTACTTATACTGACATTACACCTGACATATAGATACTGACTACAAAACATATACTTATTACCAAACGATACTAAAACTCTTGATAAACTACATTACACTGGTTTCAAACTTGGTACCGTAACTCCTGACTGAATATAATACCTGAATCATGATAATCGCTTTACGGGGAATCACTACTGAATCCTGATACATGATACTCCTGTTACTGTTTTGGTATATGGAACTAAGTGCCACGTAAAACAACACGGGGGCCACCTCTAGAATCTCATACTTGATGCGTTGAACTAAGTGCCACGTGGAACAAAATTCCACATCACATATCCTAGTGATGGGGGCCACCTCTTGAATCCTTGGGGCCACATCTAGAATCCCACACCTCCTGATTACTGTACTTTTGATGCGGTATTCCTGTTGATCCCTGTAAATCGATATCGTGAAACTTATCTCAAAATAACTGAACATTTATAATAAAAGGTACAACTTATACTGCGTCGAGAGAAACTGATGGACTTCAATAAGTACGTCTTCATAATAGCTCGATGTTGCAACTGCTGTAGAGGCTACCTGAGGTTACAGGAGTTCTTGTGGGGTGTAATGGCACCCTGACTTGATCTTGTTCCTGTTAGCGCTGCAAGCCTTACGGTGTGGATTGGAGGCCATATCCAATCACCTGAGACTATTGTCCCGGGCATGCACATGGCCCATTATGAACATGATACCTTGATTTCTCATCAGCTTTCAATAACTAACCTCAGACTACTCCTATTTGGATATATGTGAACTGGGATGCTAGGGCACATACCTTGACATCTGAGTAGGATGAGTCCTAATAATAATAATAATAATAAAAATACTTCTGACTTAACACCTGTACTGATCATGATTCTACAAACATAAGCTGACATGATTCCACAAACATGACATGACTCGACAACTCTAACTCTTAGCCATTTTGGTTATATATATACCCAGTTGATGGTGAAGTGAGGTATATGATATATAGATGAGGGTTTTCTTGTTTGGATTATCCCTTCGACGTACTAATCTCATGGGTCCAGATATTGAGTTTATACAATTGATTTTGCCTACATTTAGATTATACATGTACAGTTATTGAATTACATATACTTTCATTGACATGATTTAAACATGATTTCATGCATACATAAACATGTTTTCACATAATTCCATTTATTTTCTACACATGTGTATTTGCTTTTGCACATGCCATTTGACTTTCTTATATTCTCGCTGGGTTGCATCCTGACAACACTGGATTTGCATGTTCAGATCCTAGAGCTTAGAGCATCTGAGACTTCCTGTAGCTGATCGGAGTGCGTAGTGATCGGTCGCTAATATTGCACATTCATTACCATATTCTCATACTTATTATAGAATAAACTCTACTTTTTTCTAATTATTGTTTAATTTATTTGCAGGCCCATTACTAAAGGAGAGGGAAGAAAAATAGCCTAAAAGCACATCAAATTCTGATTTAAATCAGAATTAATTCGAAGTCAGTAAATCAGGGCAGATCAGGTTGGTTCAGATCGGTTGAAAATCAGTTAAAAATATATCTCTTCAAATCAATCAGTTAAAGCCAACGATCAAAGGCCGTTTCGTCAAATCCAGGAGCTGAAACGAGAAATCTAGAACCGGGTAAAATATTCACTCGAAACCAGGGATCCCCACCATCTGGGTGTGGCTGGCCACACCCAGACTGCAGAAATACGGCCAAAGCCGTGTTTTCGCGGCTTTGTTGCAGCAGTTGGGGGAGCATTTGCTCCCCCTATCTTCGTACGCCCCTCCTTGTTGGGTTTGCCTATAAATACTGGGATTTTCAAAGCGTACAGAGGCCGATGATGCAGAGATAGATTTTAGTCCACTTTTTCATTATTTTTAGTGTAGGTATTTGTTTTTCTTTTTATGTAATTTTCAGTTTTCATTTATATAATTTAGAGGATATCACAGTTTCATAAGAGAATGAGAATGAAGCTTGTGCTGAGAGTGACACCGGTGTAAGTTGTTCTTCATTTCTCTTATTATTATAAAATCGAATCTCTATTTACCTTTTTATGTACTTTGTTTTTGTGGTCTTCTTCTTCTTTTCTCCTTCTCTCTTTCTTGTACCAATTGCTATCCAAGTGAGTCTTATAGCATCGAGTGAGTCTTATAGCATCGAGAGAGCCTTGCATTTGCGAGTGCCACCGATAGCTCATGACGATGGATTTTAGTCTCAGTCTGTATCATTTCATGCTTGTTTTGTCTTAATGATATAATGTGGAAGAGACGAGAATCAACTCTTATGGGCTATGCACTGATTACCTCCACTTCAAGGTAACATCGTCGCCAAAGATTCAAGGTAAGCTTTTGGTCAAAGGAGGTGAGTAATTATTTTTAATTTCTTTCTTTTAACTTTTAGTATAAATTACCAACACGACAATCTTTCAAATCTCTTTTACTCTTTTTCAATTTCATTGTACATATCACTTCTATTTTCTTCACCTTCTCATTCTACCACTTTCTTCCTAACTTGACTTTAACTCCATTTTTTTCTTTTCTTTTTAAGAACTAAAAGAAGAATTTTAATCATTAATTTTAGCATAAAAGAGAACTTGCTTAACTAGTCCCTCCTTATGGATCACGACCGGCATAGCCACTTGCAATCGTGGTAGAATTGAGCACCTGCACTTTTTATTTAAAAGTTCTGACATTCTGTATTCTTGTGTGCAGGTAGAACCTCAATCAAATTTTGACGTCATTGCCAGGGAGGGACGGTAAGTTATTCTCTTTTTAAGTATACACTTTTGGTTAATTTTCTTCTTTATTCTTGGTGTACAGGTTCAACAAGGAATTTTTGCTGCAATGGACATATAAGTGGCCCTGGACTCGGTGTACAGGTTCAATAAGGAATTTTTGCTGCAGTGGACATATAAGTGGCCCTGAACTCTACTTACGAAAGCAGAGCCCAGAAGTCCTCAGATTTGCTACATTCCTGTGGCAATCTGAGTGAAATACTAACCAGCATTTTCTGCAGGTTGGCTAAATTGCATAGTTAAATCTGTGTAGCATTTATTTCCTTATTTGACTCACTGTATATACATTTCTAACACAACAGTAAAAAGTTAGTTGTAAATGCTAAAAATGATTTAGACTTTGCATTTAGGCATGTGTCTATTTCATTACATTTTCTATTCACTGTTGAAGAGTGCTGAGCCAAGGTATGTGTGCATAGCATTTAGTATAAGGTTCATTCTTATATGAAATATTGCTTGAGTGTTACTTTTTTCTATATACTTGTGCACTACACTAAATTGATTTAAGGGCTTGTCCTATAAACAAGATAAGGTGGGGAAGTCATTACCCTCCCTTAGCTCACAAACAATCTCTTCACTCACTAACCCAAGCCTAACTAAAACTGAGTAGACATTGGCCCTAGGGACATCTCGGACTCAAATAAGAGACTGACCTAAGGGGGAAGTTGATTTGAATATGACCCTTACCAAATCGGTGACTAAGGTTAGGGATTGAGGGGCGAAACCCCGAAGGTTGGTGGTTTGGCTTAATTAGGCCCGTCGTTTTTGCACAGATTCCTCCCACCAATCTTTTCCCTACCTGGCCGATTAACTTGTGATCAGATTCAGCAATATACCCCCCATGGACAGTCTAACCAGTTAGGAGTCATCTAGGTCTAAGGCTTACCCTAACTTAGGTTAGATTTTTTTTCTTTTTATTTGTTTGCTTATTTGTTTGTTTTTCTTTATTTGTGTTTGACATCTCCTGTGTGATATGGCTTATAACAATAATTTTTTCAATTTTAATGGTAATCTATATTACAGCCCTACTTCTTTTCGGATATTACCAACCCGGCATATCATAACTTTAATCAACCTAGTGTGCCGGATTGGTCTTATCCGAATCAATATAACCCATATCCCCAATTTTATGACTATAATTTCTAGAATAATTTCAACTCTTCACAGAGTTAATGGGGATTCATCTCCCCTGAGTCCAATTTTCAACCAACTTGTCCTCCTTATCCACCTTGTCCATAATATTTCCAAGATTCATATTCAGTTCCACCAGTTCAAAATAGAAAACCATCAATCTTGGAAATGAATATGCGTGAGTCCAAGCAATAATCACAAAATCTGACGGACTCACAATTTCACCACAAATTCTAAAACAAAACTTCATCTTTTCAAGTCCACTCACAGCAAAATGATGAACCAATCGACTATGAAAAGATGCTTGAAGCCATGACTCAGGCTCAAATCGCTCGTAATCATGACATAGATCTAATGGTCCAAACTTTCCATTCTCACCGTTTGACCCTTTTCGATGTCGCTAACCATTCTGTTAGAGCCAAAGAATCATGTTGTTTTGGAAAACAAGATTCCATTTTCGCACACCCATTTGAACTTGCCCAAATTCTAAATTTTGAAAAGGACATTGACAGTTTGGCAAGTTATCCCTTTCCTGAAATTGAACTTGAGAATGAATATGATCCTGAACCTTAACTTGGTGATTCAATTCTACTTCCTCATTCAATAATGACTGCGGTGTCTTCACCTGATTTCAATTTTTTTTCCGAGTCAATATTGGATCCTGTGCCAATTCATGATGAAATTGAATCGCCAATCTTTTATGATCATCATATTGAACTTAACCAATTTCATAATTTTGAAAGTCTCATTGACAAATTGGGAAGTTCTCATTTTTATGAAATTGAACTCAATGAGAAATGTAACCTAGATTCCCAAATTTGTGATCCAGTTCAAATTCCCGAATCAATATTGACTCCTATTTTGTTACCCGACTTGAGTAATATTTTAGAGTCAGTTTGATTCCCACACCTGTCATGCCTGAACTTGAATCACCAATATTAAGTCATATTTCATTGTGGGGAAATGAATGTAGACTTGAGTTTCAACTTCTTGATTTGGACCCACTTTCTGAACCAATCTTGACTCCTGAACCTTTACTTGGCTTAAGTCACTTTCCTGAGTCGGTATTAGTTCCCGTACTTCCTAAATCCAAGTCAATCATTCCATCTTTTCACACTCTATTTTGGGACAAGGGTGTTGATAAAATTGACTCTGAAATTAATTATGAAATTTAGAAATTAGATGGGGTATATATTTAATAAAAATCATTCATGTATACATCATTTTAGTGGGTTATATTAGAGAGATTCTGGTGGGTTCCTCCAAACTCCATGCAAATTAGATTGGGCTGCATTTCGTGGACCAATCTAACCACCACCAGAACCACCACCTTAAGGTAATATTTCCCTTTCCTTTCTTCTTTTTCATGCATCTATGCATTAATTCTTACATTGAGGACAATGTATGAGATAGGTGTAGGGGAGGGTTCTAACATAACTTAGGTTTTTCTTTTTTAAAAAAACTGAAAAAAATTAACATTTTCTTCACTTTTAAAAACTTTTGGAAATAGAAATAATATTTTGACATATTTTTTTGTAAGAAATTAAGTCAATTTTAAGGAATAGGAAAATCAAAATTAGGATTTCTTTTATACTTGGTCAAAATAAGATTATTTGTTTGATTTTTAGGGTTAGGAAGATAATTTGTCAAAATAATTTAGTCTTGATCTTTGCCTTGATGAAATATGCGCACTTTATACACTTACACACTTAGGGTTCAAAAATAAAGATTTTTATGCCTTATTTTATATATATATGTATGTATATCTATGAAAAATAAACAAATCTAATTTTTGATTAGCTAGGTGCTTTGGCCTAAGCAAGCATTGGTATTTATGCAAAAGATGATTAGATAAGTTTGAAAAAAAAGAAAAAGAAAAAATATATATAAAAATCCTCTGATTAAGCTGGGTATTTGTGCCTCACAAAGCACAAGTATTAATGCCTAAAAGCCGTTCATATAATAAAATTCTTATTTTTGTGGCCTTATTTGCTCAAGTCCTTAAGTCCTTGGGGTGTTTTGTCACCCGGTGCCCTAAGACCGTTTGGTTTGGGAGTCACTGATTAAAGGCTCATTACATGGGTAGATTAGAAAGCCTAATAGAACTAAGGAATAATACCACCAAAAATAAAAATATAAATAAAAAATAAAATAAAATAAGGCATATGAGTTAGAGTTAAAGAACCTTTATAGTTAAAATTTCACAGTCACAAAGGTGCATATGACTTAGGGTAAAGTAATAGACTAGATGAGAAATATAATTTGACTCCTTACTTTGATTGATAACAAATTTTTGAATAGTAAGTTTAGGAATGAAAAATTCAGTTTTCCTATAACTTATAGATTACTAAAATCTTACAATAATATTTCAAATATTTTCTCTTTCAAAATGATTTTCGAAAATACTAGCTTTTTGTTTCTCTTTCTTTATGGATTTTGTGGGTGCAATCTACTGAAAACCTTCATGAGACAAAATTCGTCCTCTAGGGGTAACCTAGAGGTTTAACGGCTTGTTGCACAAGCTCAGTGCAATCGCGTGACCTGCGAAAGTGGTCTAATAATTTCTGATTCAGTTTTGTTGTTTTGCTCGAGGACGAGGAAAAAATGGGTATGGGGGTGTGATCGGTCGCTAATATTGCATATTCATTATCATATTCTCATACTTATTATAGAATAAACTCTGCTTTTTCCTAATTATTGTTTAATTCTTTTGCAAGCCTGTTACTAAAGGAGAGAGAAGAGAAACGAGTCTAAAAACCCATCAAATTCTGATTTAAATCGGAATTAATTCGAAGTCAGTAAATCAGGGCAGATCAGGTCGGTTCAGATCGGTTGAAAATCAGTTAAAAACATTTCTCTTCAAATCAATCGGTTAAAGCCAATGATCAAAGGCCGTTTCATCAAATCCAAGAGCTGAAACGAGAAATATAGAACCGGATAAAATATTCTCTCGAAACCAGAGAACCCCACCATTTGGGTGTGGCTACCTGGCCACACCCAGGCCACGAAAACGTAACAGTTAGGGGAGCGTTTGCTCCCCCTATTTTTGTACGCCCTTCCCCGTTGGGTTTTGCCTATAAATACTGTGATTTTCAGAGTGTACAGAGGACGATGATGTAGAGATAGAGTTTAGTCCATTTTTTCATTATTTTTAGTGTAGGTTTTTGTTTTTCTTTTTATGTAATTTTCAGTTTTCATTTATGTAACTCAGAGGAGATCAGAGTTTCATAAGAGAATGAGAATGAAGTTTGTGCTGAGAGTGACACCGGTGTAAGTTGTTCTTCTTTTCTCTTATTGTTATAAAATCGAATATATAATTACCTTTTTTATGTACTTTGTTTTTGTGTTCTTCTTCTTCTTTTCTCCTTCTCTCTTTCTTGTACCAATTGCTATCCAAGTGAGTCTTATAGCATCGAAAGAGTCTTGCCTTTGTGAGTGCCACTGATAGCTCATGACGATGGATTTTATCATTTCATTCTTTTTTTTTCTTGATGATGTAATGTGAAATAGACGAGAATCAACTCTTATCGGTTATGCGCTGATTGCCTCCACTTCAAGGTAACATCATCGCCAAAGATTCAAGATAAGCTTTTGGTCAAAGGAGGCAAGTAATTATTTTTAATTTCTTTTTTTTAACTTTTAGTGTAAATTACCAATACCACAATCTTTCAAATCTCTTTCACTCTTTTTCAATTTTTTTTGTACATATCACATCTATTTTCTCCACCTTCTCATTCTACCACTTTCTTCCTAACTTGACTTTTAATTCCATTTTTCTCTTTTCTTTTTAAGAACTAAAAGAATAATTTTAACCATTAATTGTAGCATAAAAGAGAACTTGCTTAAAAGCTTCCATCGTTAGTCCCTCCTTGTGGATCACGACCCGCATAGCCACTTGCTATCGCGGTAAAATTGAGCACCTGCACTCTTTATTTAAAAGTTCTGAAATTCTGTATTCTTGTGTGCAGGTAAAACCTCAATCACGTAGCGGAAGCGAAGTAAGTCCCAGGATCGGAACCTGGCAGAAGCATTAGATCAGTCAGATAGTCCTCCTAATTCATCTCCTTTATCTGACTCTCGAGATTCCTTTTTAGCTCGGGAGCCTCTTCCAATGTTATGTTTCGTAAATAACTTGTAAATCATATTTTGGTACGATCCAGTGATGTAATATTCATGTAATATTGGATAACATGCTGCAATAACAATGTACTTGGATTGTAATATTGGAATGTATAATACCATTATGCTTACGTACTATGATTTCTGACTATACTGATTTGCTTAATGTATGTATGTGAGGCATTTCCGCCCCGCGTATGTGTAAACTCACCTAGAGGGGGGGGGGGGTGAATAGATGATGGCTAATCTAATGGTCACTAAGTGCGGAATTAAAAACTTATATTGTTGGCCCAAGAGGTTACACTCTCCATTTGTCTTTTGGTTTTGATGATGACAAACCAAATATGAGCTATTTGGTACTAACAAGTTTGTTAAGATGAGTTTCAGGTTTTGTACCATGTTTAGAGACCATTCGCTTAGCTATTGCAAGAACTTCTAAGTTTCACAAAGTAAGGAAGGCAAATTGCACATCAAGGAAGGATCATAGAAGAGAAGGCACTAGCAAGGCATTGGATGGCTCAAAGACTTGAAGATAGCTCAAGAAGTCCTCATGTAATTTGTTTTTCAGTTTATAGTATATTAAAGAATAGTGGATAGGTTTGAAGCTCTATCACACACGTTTTTGCGCACATGCTCATTCCAAAATAATTTCTTATAAATTATACAAAAATATTTTGCATACAAGTTTTTGCCTACAAATACATCTTTATGTTTAATTCTATTCCCTGTTCAAAAGTATTTTTGTTAAAATCAAAATCCTCTTTATTTTCTTTTCCAAAAATGATTTTTGACCTGATCCGGTCGACCGGGACAGTCGACCGAGTCTGTGTCAGTCTGGTCCGGTCGACCGGACCAGTCGACCGCAGTTCTGGCAAAGGCACGTATCAGTGTGCATGTCTGCCAGTCGACCGGGGCGGTCGACCGAGATATTGTTTTTGCTCACAGGTTTTCTCAGTCGACCGGGTCGGTCGACCGCTAGCCTATAAGGTCGAATTTTTGAACTACCGGTCGACCGGCCCAGTCGACCGATGTGTCCGTTGAACAGTAACGGGCAGATTTTAAGTGAGCTGTTTATTTTTGTCTTTTATGTTTAAAAATTCGTTTAAGGATATATTTTGATCTAATTACCTCCTAAACATCAGTAATTATGTTTTATCCCTAAACCCTAGCCCTCTCCTATAAATAGGGGTGTTTGGGGAGAGATTGGTTACAACAATTTTTGCTAGAAAATTCAAAAGTTTAAGGCTTTCAAAAGAGACTTGTTTCTTGGTTTTTGTGCTGAATTTCTCACTGATTTTCTGAAGGGTTTTCAAATACTCTCTGATTTAATTTTCTTTCTTCACTTACAACAAGAGCTTCATTCCTACTCAATATTCTCTAAGGACCTTTGTAAGGGAAGAGATATTTGAAAGAGAGAGTTTGTGGTCTTTTGACTACCAAGGAAATTACTTGTTCTTGAGATTGTAGGAGTTGGGTACTCCATTGTATTTGAGATCTTTGTGATAGTGGAAGTGGTCGGAATCCTTCTGGGGAAGGCGGGGAGTAGAGCTGGGTGCTCGAACCTCGATAACATATCCTTGTGTTTGCGATTGGTTTACATTCTTGCAATTCTTGCTCTACTTTGCTTGCACTTATTACTTGCTCATCATATTCATTGTCATACTTACTTGCTTGCATTCATCTTGTGATTCTTGATTGTGATTGTTGTAGCTTTAAATTTTTATTTGCCCTTTGATTAGCATTGTCACCTATTCACCCCCCCCTCTAGGTGACTTTTCAATTGGTATCAGAGCTTGGATTCTAGGTTTGGATTAACATCCATAGAGAGATCCTTAAAATTTTGCTAATCAACATTTTCATTCATCCATTCATACACTAGTAAACATGGCCGACAACATTAAATCCCCACCTAAATTTGATGGCCTAAATTTTTCCATTTGGAAGGTTAGGATGACTATATTTTTGCAATCTTTGGGTAGCTTAGTAGCCAAGTCCTTGACCAAACCCTATGAAGCACCCGATGGTGATGAGAGCACTTGGACCGACCTTGACTTAAATTATATGAGGCTAACTCCAAGGCCCAAAACTCCCTATTGACCGCCTTGAATGAGGATGACCTTACACGGGTAATTCATTGCCAATCCGCCTATGAGATTTGGCAACACTTATTGGTCACACACGAGGGGACTTCACAAGTCAAGAGAGCTAAGATAGATCTCTTGAGGTCCCAATATGAGTCATTTAAAATGCTTGATGATGAGTCTATTGATAGTATGGCTACAAGGTTTACTAAAATCACTAATGGTCTTTCTTCCTTAGGTGATGACATCTCCAACGATCAAAAGGTGCGGAAAGTAATTCGGGCTCTTCCTTCATCATGGGAGATCAAGGCCACCACCTTGAAGGAGTTGAACGACAAGGACGAGATGGACCTCATTAGTCTCATTGGGAACCTAAATACCCATGAGATGGAGAAGAAGGCAAGAGAGGAGGCCACTACTTCAAAGAAGAAATCCATAGCCTTCAAGACTTCATCCACTAATGATGACGATGAAGATGACGAAGAAGAAGATGAGGAGCTTACTCTACTTGTTCGCAACGTCAAGAGGATGTACCGGAAGAACAAACTCAGCTTCCGGAGAAAATTTGAAGGCAAAGAGGAGCGGAAGATCATATGCTACAATTGCCGCAAACCCGGACATATCATGGCGGATTGTCCGGAGTTCAAGAAGAAAATGACTTCCTCCTTCAAGCCAAAGAAGCCGGAGGAAAAGAAAGCTTACAAAGCTACGTGGGATTCGGAAAGCGAGTCCGAAGAGGAGGTGGATCAAGCTAATATGTGTTTCATGGCAAACACACCCAAGGTAACCCCTCAATCCCTTGATGATGAAGATGATGATGTAAGTAATGAAGTTCTAGTGCATGCTTTTGTAGAACTTTCTGAAACTTATGATAATAAGAAACTTGAATGCATAAAATTACAAAAAGAAGTTGCTTTTCTTAAGAATCAACTTGCCATTATTTCTAAAGAAAAAGATGATATTTCTTCTAATTTTATTTCCATGCAAAAAGAATTTTGTGCCTACAAGAGTACTTGTAAGGCAAAATCTCCTATTGTTGATGAAAAAGAAATTTCCTCTTTTAAATCCAAAATGAATGATTTTGAAAAAGTTTTAAATGATTGTGCTTTCAATACTAAGAAACTTGAGAACATGTTTTCTAAAAAGCACACTTTACATGCTAAAATTTCACAAGATAAAAATTCTCATGCTAGCACCTCTCATGCTTATGCTCACAATGCTCATACTCACAAATCACACACCATTATGCTTTTAAATATGGTAGAGTGTATAGATGCACATATTGTGGTAAAAATGGACATTTAGCTAAGTTTTGCTATGATCAACTAAATAGAACAAATAATCTTGTTTGGGTTCATGACACTAACCCTAGAGGACCCAAGAAAATGTGGGTACCAAAATCAAGTCTTAAATTGTTTGATGTAGGTACACACCAAAGCTCCAAGACGTAGGGAGCGGTGGTACCTTGATAGTGGTTGTTCAAGACACATGACATGGGACATCAACAACTTCACAACCCTATCAAGGTATATGGAAGGTGGCACCGTCACCTTCGGGGATGACTCCAAAGGAACTATCATCGGTATAGGTAACATTCAAATTGGTGCATCTCCTATTATTGAGAATGTTGTTTTAGTAGATGGTTTAAACCATAATTTGCTTAGCATTAGTCAACTTTGTGATCGTGGACTTAAAGTTGTTTTTGATGATACTTCTTGTAAGATTTTTGATGTTAAATCCGATGTTTGTATTCTCACCGGTTTTCGTGATAATAATGTTTATATTATTGACATGCTTAATTTAGATTGTTCTACTAAATGCTTAAATGCTTTTGATGAAAATTCTTGGCTTTGGCATAGAAGATTAGGACATGCATCTTTTGACCATATCTCTAGGATTAATTCAAAGGAATTGGTGAAGGGTATACCTTACTTGAATTTTGAGAAAGACCGCATTTGTAGTGCGTGCCAACTTGGGAAACAAACCAAGTCTTCCTTTAAACCAATCAAGGATATCATGTCAACTAGGCCTTTAGAATTAATTCATATGGATCTTTTTGGACCAACTAAAACTAAGAGTTTAAATGGAAGTAGATTTGCATTTGTTTTGGTTGATGATTTCTCCCGTTTTACTTGGGTTTTCTTTTTGCAAAATAAAGATTAAACTTTTTCTCATTTTAAAATTTTTCGAAAAAGAGTTGAAAAAGAAAAGGGTTTTCCGATTTTGAGAATAAGGAGTGATAGAGGTGGTGAGTTTGTTAACCAACTCTTCATGACTTATTGTGATGAAAAGGGAATTAAGCATGAAATGTCTTGTCCTAGAACTCCACAACAAAATGGAGTTGTAGAAAGAAAAAATAGAACACTTCAAGAGATGGTTAGGACAATGATAAGTGAGTATGACCTCCCTCAATATTTATGGGCCGAGGCCGTAAACACCGCATGCTATATATCGAATCGTATTTATTTATGCAAAATTCTTCAAAAACTTCTTTTGAAATGTATCATTCTAGAAAACCAAATGTTGCATATTTTAAAGTTTTTGGATGCAAGTGTTTTGTTTTGAATACTAAGGATAATTTGGGTAAATTTGATGCTAAGGCTTATGAGGCTATCTTTGTTGGATATTCCTCTACTAGCAAAGCATATAGAGTTTTCATTAGATCTTCTCAAACCATTGAAGAATCCATGCATGTTAAGTTTGAAGAATCTAATGTGTTTGTTGAGAATGTTGTAGAGTTTGAACCATTAGGTGAAAACATGGAGAGACTATCCTTGAAGGACTCACCCGCTCAAGAAGAAAAGCAAGAATCTATAGGTGAAGTTCAAGAGGATAAGGAGGAAAGCACTCAACCGCTTCCTAAAGCTTGGAGATACGCTACAAATCATCCTAAGGAGCTCATCTTGGGTGATGCATCTAAAGGAGTCACAACGCGCTCCAAACTCCATGACCTATGTGGTAACTTTGCTTTCATTTCTCATTTTGAACCAAAAGACATTCTCGAAGCCGAGACGGACCCATATTGGTTGCTTGCCATGCAAGAGGAACTCAATCAATTTGAGCGCAACCAAGTTTGGCACCTTGTTCCTAAGCCCCACGATAGACCAATAATTGGTACTAAGTGGATCTTTAGAAACAAGATGGATGAGTCCGGAAATGTCATTAGGAATAAAGCTAGGTTAGTGGCCCAAGGTTACACTCAAGTTGAGGGAATTGACTTTGAGGAGACCTTTGCACCCGTAGCACGGCTTGAAGCCATACGGATGACACTAGCTTTTGCATGTTTTAAAAATTTTAAACTTTTTCAAATGGATGTAAAAAGTACATTTTTAAATGGTTTTATTAATGAAGAAGTTTATGTTTCTCAACCTCCCGGTTTTGTTGATCATGTTCACCCCGATTTTGTTTTTAAACTTGATAAAGCTTTGTATGGATTGAAACAAGCTCCAAGAGCTTGGTATGAAAGGCTTTCTAGTTTTCTCATTTCAAATGATTTGATTAAAGGCAAAGTAGACACAACTCTTTTTACTAAGCATGTTGATAATGATATTTTAATTGTGCAAATTTATATTGATGATATAATTTTTGGATCTACTAATGAGCTTTTATGCAAGGATTTTGAGAAAGTCATGCAACTTGAATTTGAAATGTCTTCAATGGGTGAGCTCAATTTCTTCCTTGGACTCCAAATCAAGCAATTGCAAGACGGAACCTTCATTAACCAAGCCAAGTACGCAAAGGAGCTAGTAAAGAAGTTTGGGCTTGAAGGATCAAAGGCTTGCAACACTCCAATGGCAACTACAACCAAGCTTGATAAGGACGAACAAGGTAAAAATGTTGATATTAAATTACATAGAAGCATGATAGGAAGTCTTTTATATTTGACGGCAAGTAGGCCGGATATCATGTTTAGTGTGTGTCTTTGTGCTAGATTTCAATCGTGTCCTAAAGAGTCTCATCTTATTGCGGTAAAACGCATTATTCGTTATATTAAGGGCACTATTGGAATGGGTCTTTGGTATCCGAAAACTAGAGATTTTTCAATGACTAGCTATTCGGATGCCGACTATGCGGGTTGTAGAGTAGATAGAAAGAGTACTAGTGGGACATGTCAATTTCTTGGTAATTGTCTTGTTTCATGGTCCTCTAGGAAACAAAATTCCGTTGCTCTCTCAACCGCTGAGGCGGAGTATGTTGCCGCGGGGGCTTGTTGTGCACAAGTCCTTTGGATGAAACATACTCTCCTTGATTTTGATTTGCACTTTGATCATATAAAAATATTTTGTGATAATACTAGTACTATACACATGACCAAAAATGCAAATCAACATAGTAAGACCAAGCACATTGAAATTAGATATCACTTTCTTAGAGATCATTTTGAGAAAGGTGATATAGATATTGATTATGTTTCCACGAATTTACAACTAGCCGATATTTTCACTAAACCTCTTGATTTTGCTAGATTTTCGTTTATTTGTGGAGAACTTAATGTTTGTATTATTGAATAGACATGTTTTTCATAACCCTTTTTGATGTATGACAAAAAGGGGAGAATAAGTTTACATGACAAAAATAAGTTCATTTGGTCTTGGTTTCATATGAATTTATATGCTTTAATTTTAAAAATTTGTTTTATGAGTTTTATGTTTATGTATGTATGAGTTTTTGAATTCATGTATTTTGAGAATTCTTTTGTTTTGTCTCAATTTCTTTCTATTGGTATCAAGTGCATAAATCTTTTGTTTTCAAATGAATTCTTGTGTTTTAAGCTTAAGTGTCTTTTTATATAGCATAATTTGAGGGGGAGTTTTCTCCTCCCCTATATTTTTGTTTATAGCCTATTTGTTTTGTCATCATCAAAAAGGGGGAGATTGTTGGCCCAAGAGGTTACACTCTCCATTTGTCTTTTGGTTTTGATGATGACAAACCAAATATGAGCTATTTGGTACTAACAAGTTTGTTAAGATGAGTTTTAGGTTTTGTACCATGTTTAGAGACCATTCGCTTAGCTATTGCAAGAAATTCTAAGTTCCACAAAGTAAGGAAGGCAAATTGTACATCAAGGAAGGATCATAGAAGAGAAGGCACTAGCAAGGCATTGGATGGCTCAAAGACTTGAAGATAGCTCAAGAAGTCTTCATGTAATTTGTTTTTCAGTTTATAGTATGTTAAAGAATAGTGGATAGGTTTGAAGCTCTATCACACACGTTTTTGCGCACATGCTCATTCCAAAATAATTTCTTATAAATTATACAAAAATATTTTGCATACAAGTTTTTGCCTACAAATACATCTTTATGTTTAATTCTATTCCCTGTTCAAAAGTATTTTTGTTAAAATCAAAATCCTCTTTATTTTCTTTTCCAAAAATGATTTTTGACCTGATCCGGTCGACCGGGACAGTCGACCGAGTCTGTGTCAGTCTGGTCCGGTCGACCGGACCAGTCGACCGCAGTTCTGGCAGAGGCACGTATCAGTGTGCATGTCTGCCAGTCGACCGGGGCGGTCGACCGAGATATTATTTTTGCTCACAGGTTTTCTCAGTCGACCAGGTCGGTCGACCGCTAGCCTATAACGGTCGAATTTTTGAACTACCGGTCGACCGGCCCAGTCGACCGATGTGTCCGTTGAACAGTAACGGGCAGATTTTAAGTGAGCTGTTTATTTTTGTCTTTTATGTTTAAAAATTCGTTTAAGGATATATTTTGATCTAATTACCTCCTAAACATCAGTAATTATGTTTTATTCCTAAACCCTAGCCCTCTCCTATAAATAGGGGTGTTTGGGGAGAGATTGGTTACAACAATTTTTGCTAGAAAATTCAAAAGTTTAAGGCTTTCAAAAGAGACTTGTTTCTTGGTTTTTGTGCTGAATTTCTCACTGATTTTCTGAAGGGTTTTCAAATACTCTCTGATTTAATTTTCTTTCTTCACTTACAACAAGAGCTTCATTCCTACTCAATATTCTCTAAGGACCTTTGTAAGGGAAGAGATATTTGAAAGAGAGAGTTTGTGGTCTTTTGACTACCAAGGAAATTACTTGTTCTTGAGATTGTAGGAGTTGGGTACTCCATTGTATTTGAGATCTTTGTGATTGTGGAAGTGGTCGGAATCCTTCTGGGGAAGGCGGGGAGTAGAGCTGGGTGCTCGAACCTCGATAACATATCCTTGTGTTTGCGATTGGTTTACATTCTTACAATTCTTGCTCTACTTTGCTTGCACTTATTACTTGCTCATCATATTCATTGTCATACTTACTTGCTTGCATTCATCTTGTGATTCTTGATTGTGATTGTTGTAGCTTTAAATTTTTATTTGCCCTTTGATTAGCATTGTCACCTATTCACCCCCCCCTCTAGGTGACTTTTCATATATGACCTAAACTAAAATCCTTAAACTAAACACCACGTATAACACAAGAGTGTAGCCGAATTCCCTGTGAAGGGCTCTAGACTAACTCCTCTAGATTCCCCTAGATAAGGGTTGAGGTGCCGCGTTGGCTCTCTTGGTTAAATACAAGTGTTAGCAAACAAACCCAAGCATATACAATATGAGCACACAATATATCAAGCATATAAGTGTAATGACAATAATAGCATGCAAGATATAAACAAGAGCAAAGAGAGAGAGAGAGTGAGCAATCGCAAACACAAGGGATTTGTTTCGAGGTTCGAGCACCCTTGCTCTACTTCCCCGCCTTCGAGACACGAAGGATTTTCACTATAATCGATCCCACCGGATCACTCGGTGCCGCAACACCTACAAGCTCTCGGACTCCCTAGTCCGTACACACCGCAAGCTCTCTAGCTCGCCGAGGCCGCACCTCAAACACCGAGTTCACACACGAACTCAAAACAACGCGAACGCACTCGTCCACCTCCTCAAAGAACAAAGTAGAACTTTGGTGATCACAACTCTTGATCACCTAAAATCCTCTCACAACAAATCCCTATGGGTAGATAGCAATGGATAGCTCAAGTGTTGTGTGAGAAAACAAGGATGGAAATGGTGGAGGAAAACTCAAAGAAAATCACTTTAAAAACACTCTTACAGTTTAAGCAGACAGCCAATGAAAATGGACTGCATTGATTAGGAAGAATATCCTACAGTTTAAGCAGACAGCCAATGAGCCCTTTTGGAAATACTTCGAACGTTTCAAGGACCTCCTTGCCCAATGCCCTCACCATGGGATAGAGAAATGGCGATTATGCCAAGTTCTATATGATGGATTAGAATATCAAACTAAAACGTTGTTAGAATCCATGTGCCAAGGAGGATTTCTGAAAAAGGACGAAACTGATGGATGGCAATTGTATGAGGAATTAGCTGAAAATACCATCCAATGGGAACCTACTCCTGAAAAATCTAGGACTAATGACCCTACTTCTTCAAAAGGAGGTATCCATTCCATTGAGGCCAACATAGCAACCGATGCTAAGTTAGCTGCTGTTATGCGAAGACTTGAGGCTCTTGAAACTAAAGAACCAGTCTCTGTGAACCAAGTCAGCCCAACATCTTTGGTGGGCTGTACTTATTGTCAAAATATGAACCATGTGTTCAAGGAATGTCCCGTCTTTATCGCGCATCAAAGCTTGCCAGAACATATGAGTGCGGCCTTCACAAGGCCCACCAACAATCCGCCCGTCAACAATCCATATTCGCCCACTTACAATCCCGGTTGGAGAAACCATCTCAATTTGTCATGGGGCCAAAGTAACAATGATCAAACTAGGCCCAAATTCTCCAACAATTTTCAAAATCCGCCCTATCAAAATCCTCCACCCTCTTTCCAATATTCACAAATGGAAACAAGGCTCTCCAATATGGAAAGAAAGGTGGACACTCTCGTTAAAAGCAATGACACACTGGCTCAAGTCTTGACTAGGATAGAGATGCAAATGAATCAGCAAGAAAGGCAAAAGGGTACTCTACCTAATCAACCATTCCCAAACCCTAGGAACTCTAGTCAAGCTCACTTGGCTGAAGAGAATCATATGAGTCAGTGCAATGCGATTCATACATTGCGGTCAGGAAAACAAGTTGATAACCAAGTATCAACACCATCAAGTTCTAAACAAGCATTCAGCTTGCCTGATCCCACTCCATCTCAACTTGATGCCAACAACACGAAAAAAGACAAGTCAGCCGAAGATATGCACAAGCCCATCGCACCCTACCCAAATAGGCTTAAAGATAAGCAATGTGCACAAATGGATAAGGTACGCGAGATTTTTAATCAAGTCAAGATCAATATACCTCTTCTTGATGCAATTCAACAAGTCCCTAAGTATGCCAAGTTTATTAAGGACATGTGCACAAAGAAGTGAAAGACTAATGTGCCCAAGAAGGTTTTTCTAGCCACTAACATTAGTGAGCTATTGTCCAACCAGATCCCTGTCAAGTATAAGGACCCTGGTTGCCCCACCATCCCTTGCACAATAGGTCAAACTGCAATTAAGCATGCACTTCTTGATTTGGGAGCAAGTATCAACTTACTCCCCTTCTCAGTCAACCGACAACTTGGGTTGGGCGAACTTAGTCCGACTAAGGTTACAATCCAATTAGCTGACCGATCCATAAAAATTCCCAAAGGAGAAATTACCGATGTGCTCATCCGAGTTGGGGAGTTTATCTACCCAGTAGATTTTGTTGTTCTGGAGACCGAACCTGTATCCACTCTTCGGTCTCAAACTCCCGTTATCCTAGGGCGTCCGTTCCTTGCAACTGCAAATGCGATCATAAATTATAGGAACGGATCCATGAGGTTGACCTTTGGAAACATGACTAAAAAGGTCAATGTCTTCAACCTGGAAAACCAATCTCGTAAGATAAAAGACCAAACATTTGAGGTGAACTTCATCGAGAACATTTGTGAAAAAGAAAGTGAAAATGAGTCTCTATTTCTTGACAAGTTATTTGAGGATAAGTGCGATTTTAGTGATAAGATGACACATGTTGAGGATTATAATTTTAAAGTTCCCTTTAAAAAACGAAGATTTGATCTAAGTATCTTCAAAGAGCCAAGCACTGAAATATCGCATATAGTTCAAGAAACTCCGATTGACTTAACTTTCGAAAGTCTCTTTGAAGAAGAACTCCTGTGTTTAGATACACCGATTAAGGAGATTTGGTTAATTATTCACTTCCAGGGAAAAGTGTTGATTTAAGTTTTGAGGAGATGTACGGAACTGAGCTAGAATTTCTCGGCAAGGAAGTTCCAACTGAAAGGTGTGATGAATTTTAAATAATGGAGGTGGACATATGATGAGGAAGAGCCTAAAGAAGATGAAACTGGGGGGAGAGAAAGTTAAAACAAAAATGTTGGTCTCCCCATTGTGCCTTATAAGAGAACCCATTGGAATGATGGGAAACGAGCTAGAGGGATGAATCCTAAGCAGCTCTAGGTGAGAGTGATACATGTGTTGTACATATTATGGTATACTATTATTTTTTGCCTCTCTTTACATTTTTCTTCATGCATTCATGCATTTCATACATTGAGGACAATGCATGAGATAAGTGTGGGGGAGGGTTTACTAACATAGAAAAGATTAATTAATAAAATAAAAAAAATATTTTTCTCTTTATTTGTTCTAACATTTCAAAAAAAAAAAATAAAAAAAAAACTTATAAAAAGGATAATACTTTGACTTATTTTTTGAAAGAAATCTAAGTTAGTTTTAAGGATTAGGAAAATCATGATTAGGATTTCTAAAAACTTGGTCAAAATAAATAAATTGTTTAAATTTTAGGTATAGGAGGAGAAATTGAATAATTAGTTAGTCTTAATTTTTACCTTAATGAAATGTACATTCTTAGTACATATCTAGGATTCTAAGACAAAGACCTTGTGCCTCAAAAAAAAAAAAAATCACCAATTGAGCTGGATACATGTGCCTCAAGAAGCATAAGTATTCATGCCTAAAGGTGAGTTCTAAATAATAATAAAATCCTTAGTTTTGGGGCCTAGTTCACTCGAATTTGAGTCCGCGGGGTGTTTTCTCACCTGGTGCCCTAAAGCCAACCGGTTTGGGAGCCACCGACTTTAAGTTCGCTACATGGGTGGATTAGAAAGCCTAAGAAAACTGAGAAATATTATACATGTATTAACACATCTATTAGTCAATTAGTTAGGTATGAGGGCCTCAAGAAGCCTTGATACTTATACGAAAGAAAATTAGATGAGTTATACATGCCAAAAAAAAAAAATTATATTAGTACATCTAATAGTCAATTAGTTAGGTATGAGGGCCTCAAGAAGCCTTGATACTTACACGAAAGAAAATTAGATGATCTTATAAAAATACTAAAGAGGCATGAGAGTCCAAGTTAAGGAATTCCTAGATTCACAAGGGAGCATATGATTTTTGGTAACGAAAAAGACTATATTAGAAATTCAATTTTAATCCTTACTTAAAATGAATAACAATTGACTTTATAAAGACTAGGTTTGAAGAATGAATAAAAATGAGGATCCTAAAACTTATAGACTACTTAGTCTCTTCCAATATAAGTCAAATATTTTTCTTTTTATGGATTTTGTGGGTGTAATCCGCTGAAAACCCTCACGAGACAACACTCGTCCTCTAGGGTAACCTAGGGGTTTAACGGCTTGTTGCACATGCTAAGTGCAACCATGATTCCTACGAAAGTGAGTTAGCTAGGTTAGATTTTTCTCTTTCTTTTTGATTTTTACTCGAGGACGAGCAAAAAGATAAGTGTGGGGGTGTGATAGGTAGTGAAAAATGCATAATTGTCATCATATATACCATCACATTTGCACATTTATTCATATTATAATGCACATTTATTAATATTTCGTTATTTAATGTGTGCAGGCCTCGAATTATTATTTTAATAAGAAATAAAGCTTAAAGAGCCCAAAAGCCCAGATCCAAGCCCATGTTTGAAGCCCAGGTGAAAAAGCGCAATTACAAGAAGTCAAAATGCAAATAGACTTCTATCCAACCCTAAACACTTGCAGGATGAGGATAAAAGCCCAAGATAAGAAGGAAATTCGTGGATAGAAGATTTGGGATATTTGAGATCAAGGTAACTTGATTTCTAAGTTATCTCGAATTCCCAATATGAAGAGCCAGGATCAAACTTCCAGAAGCAGACGACCATATGGACGGACCAGGAGAAGCCACGCGCCAAAGCGCGTGGCCTGAATCCACTAAACTGCCGCAGATTTGCGGCAAAAGCCGCAATTCTGCGGCATAGTGGATGAATTTGGATACCAGATTTCGTCTGCGATCTTATCCAGGACTCTATCACCTTCTGCACTATAAATATCCCTGCAGGCGCAACGTACAGGGCATCCAGAGACGTATTAGGGTTTCTTTAGCCATTTTTCTTTAAATTTCAGCAAGTTGTAATCTTTGTTTCAAGCACGGTGTGGAGAAGAAGGAGCTTTGTAATTGGAGTTTACTCTCGAATAAAGGTTACCTTTTTGCCACTTAATTTCTGTCATTTAATTTTGCATTTACTTTGTGATTTCTTGAGTTTGGTTTGATCTGTGATCTCTCGATTCTCTTTATTTTCTCTCTTTCTTTATTCTTCTCATATAAAAAAAAAAGAAAAGAAAAATAATAAAAAGATGATGAACTAATCTTCCTTTGTGGTTTGCTGAATTCTTAAGCAACCCTAAGCATGTTTGGAGTTGAACAGATTAATAATACTTTTTAGAAACCCTAGGTTTAAAGAAGATTGCTTGAGGACTAAATGGATAATCAGCTTTCTAATCTAGGTTATACTTTTAAATAATTCCTCACCCTTCATATTTAAGAACTTTGACAGCGTAACTTCAAGGTAATGCTTTTCTTCCGCTGTACTTAGATGTTAAGATGAAATCGTGTTGAATGTTCAAAGGTGTGAACTAGTAAGATTCTAAACTCTTTTATTCTTGCTTGCATCTTTGCTAATAAACCTAGGATTAATTTCACATATATTAAGATGATGTTCAATCTCCTTAACTTGCAATAGGGTTGTGGTAGAAGATCAGTAAAAACCACATTTTTTATATCATATATATCTCTCAAATCTAATCTCTCTTTTCTTACTTAAAACATACAGGGGAATCGGCCGAAAAGCTTGCATCGCATCCTTCCTTGAGGATCACGACCCGCTTGAGCCCTTGCTACAGCGGATTCGCATTGAGACTAAGAAATCTGAACTCCATTTCTATTATTAAAATCTCAATCAAATTTTTGGCGCCGTTGCTGGGGAAGGAACGGCACGATTTCCTCGTTCTAATCATTCTTTATTCTTTCTGTTGCAGGTACAGAGAACAGGAAACAAAAACAGAGCAGCAGCAAGGACATACAGCAATCCAGTGCCTCTGCCCTCGAAGGCAGAGCACCTGGACCTACTAATTTGCCGCAGAAACGCAGCAAAAGCCGCAGATCTGCGGCAGTAGTAGTGAACTACTAACCTGCTTTTCTGCAGGTTGCTCTGCATTGCAAAAATCTGCTTACTGCTGTGATATTATTTCTCTGTGATCACTCTGCAACTGCTAATTAATAACATTAACCCATTTGTTGAAAAAAAAAAATTTAGACTCTTGCATTTAGGGCACGTGTCTATTTACATTTTTTTAATTCTGTTGAAGAGTGCTGGCGACAAGGTACATTTGCATAGCATATAGATTAGGAAACACTCTTGGTTGTTTACTGCTTTCTTGAGTGATTACTTTTCTACAGCTTTACACGTACACTAATTCATCTTAAGGGCATAACCCATAAGCAAGATAAGGTGAGGATTTCATCACCCTTCCTTGGCCCACAAATCATATCCGTCACACTCACAACCCTAACCTTAAGTAAAATTTGACTAGACGTTGGCCCTAGGTTAACTCGGACTTAATAGGAGATTGACCGAAGGAGGAAAATTGTTCGAAATTAACTCTTGTCAAATCGGTGTCTAGGCAGGGGATTGAGGGCCGAAAGCCCGAAGAACGGTGGTTATTTAATTAAGGAACGTCTCTGACGGAAAACCTCCCACCGGTCTTGCCACCTACCTGGCCGATTAGCTTGTGGTTAACGTCGACAGTAGACCTCCTAAGGATAGTCTAAAGTTAGGAGTCGTCTAGGTCAAGGCTTACCCTAGATTAGGATTTTTGATTGTTTTTCTTTTTTTTTATTGATTGGTGAACTTGTTTGCTGATTGTGCATGCCCGCTTGGTCGAGAGACCCACTTACATCCATGCTAACTAGAACTAGTTCACCACCCGAGCTCAAGCCCGACCCACACATGGCACAGCCAATATCACTCCAAGATAGGTTCTATCCTATTAGGACCTCTCTTCCTTCTTGCATCAAGCTTAACGATGAAGGTGTTGACCCATTTGAGCTTAAGCCACAATACATCAACACCCTTCCGAAATTTCATGGACTTGACTCCGAGGATGCATACTTCTTCATAAGGGAATTTGAGGAAGTATGTCTCATGATGAATATTCCTAAGTTAGGAAAAGATGACATCAAACTTAGGTTTGTTCCCTTTGCTTTGAAGGATTTAGCAAAGAAATGGCTCTACAGTCTAGAGGCCGGTTCTATATCTTCTTGGGATAATTTTGTTAAGGCATTCTTAAAGAAATTTATCCTGTTCACAAGACTGCATTGATTAGGAAGAATATCCTACAGTTTAAGCAGACAGCCAATGAGCCCTTTTGGAAATACTTCGAACGTTTCAAGGACCTCCTTGCCCAATGCCCTCACCATGGGATAGAGAAATGGCGATTATGCCAAGTTCTATATGATGGATTAGAATATCAAACTAAAACGTTGTTAGAATCCATGTGCCAAGGAGGATTTCTGAAAAAGGACGAAACTGATGGATGGCAATTGTATGAGGAATTAGCTGAAAATACCATCCAATGGGAACCTACTCCTGAAAAATCTAGGACTAATGACCCTACTTCTTCAAAAGGAGGTATCCATTCCATTGAGGCCAACATAGCAACCGATGCTAAGTTAGCTGCTGTTATGCGAAGACTTGAGGCTCTTGAAACTAAAGAACCAGTCTCTGTGAACCAAGTCAGCCCAACATCTTCGGTGGGCTGTACTTATTGTCAAAATATGAACAATGTGTTCGAGGAATGTCCCGTCTTTATCGCGCATCAAAGCTTGCCAGAACATATGAGTGCGGCCTTCACAAGGCCCACCAACAATCCGCCCGCCAACAATCCATATTCGCCCACTTACAATCCCGGTTGGAGAAACCATCCCAATTTGTCATGGGGCCAAAGTAACAATGATCAAACTAGGCCCAAATTCTCCAACAATTTTCAAAATCCGCCCTATCAAAATCCTCCACCCTCTTTCCAATATTCACAAATGGAAACAAGGCTCTCCAATATGGAAAGAAAGGTGGACACTCTCGTTAAAAGCAATGACACACTGGCTCAAGTCTTGACTAGGATAGAGATGCAAATGAATCAGCAAGAAAGGCAAAAGGGTACTCTACCTAGTCAACCATTCCCAAACCCTAGGAACTCTAGTCAAGCTCACTTGGCTGAAGAGAATCATATGAGTCAGTGCAATGCGATTCATACATTGCGGTCAGGAAAACAAGTTGATAACCAAGTATCAACACCATCAAGTTCTAAACAAGCATTCAGCTTGCCTGATCCCACTCCATCTCAACTTGATGCCAACAACACGAAAAAAGACAAGTCAGCCGAAGATATGCACAAGCCCATCGCACCCTACCCAAATAGGCTTAAAGATAAGCAATGTGCACAAATGGATAAGGTACGCGAGATTTTTAATCAAGTCAAGATCAATATACCTCTTCTTGATGCAATTCAACAAGTCCCTAAGTATGCCAAGTTTATTAAGGACATGTGCACAAAGAAGAGAAAGACTAATGTGCCCAAGAAGGTTTTCTAGCCACTAATATTAGTGAGCTATTGTCCAACCAGATCCCTGTCAAGTATAAGGACCCTGGTTGCCCCACCATCTCTTGCACAATAGGTCAAACTGCAATTAAGCATGCACTTCTTGATTTGGGAGCAAGTATCAACTTACTCCCCTTCTCAGTCTACCAACAACTTGGGTTGGGCGAACTTAGTCCGACTAAGGTTACAATCCAATTAGCTGACCGATCCATAAAAATTCCCAAAGGAGAAATTACCGATGTGCTCATCCGAGTTGGGGAGTTTATCTACCTAGTAGATTTTGTTGTTCTGGAGACCGAACCTGTATCCACTCTTCGGTCTCAAACTCCTGTTATCCTAGGGCGTCCGTTCCTTGCAACTGCAAATGCGATCATAAATTGTAGGAACGGATCCATGAGGTTGACCTTTGGAAACATGACTAAAAAGGTCAATGTCTTCAACCTGGAAAACCAATCTCGTAAGATAAAAGACCAAACATTTGAGGTGAACTTCATCGAGAACATTTGTGAAAAAGAAAGTGAAAATGAGTCTCTATTTCTTGACAAGTTATTTGAGGATAAGTGCGATTTTAGTGATGAGATGACACATGTTGAGGATTATAATTTTAAAGTTCCCTTTAAAAAACGAAGATTTGATCTAAGTATCTTCAAAGAGCCAATCACTGAAATATCGCATATAGTTCAAGAAACTCCGATTGACTTAACTTTCGAAAGTCTCTTTGAAGAAGAACTCATGTGTTTAGATACACCGATTAAGGAGATGTTGGTTAATTATTCACTTCCAGGGAAAAGTGTTGATTTAAGTTTTGAGGAGATGTACGGAACTGAGCTAGAATTTCTCGGCAAGGAAGTTCCAACTGAAAGGTGTGATGAATTTTTAAATAATGGAGGTGGACATATGATGAGGAAGAGCCTAAAGAAGATGAAACTGGGGGGAGAGAAAGTTAAAACAAAAATGTTGGTCTCCCCATTGTGCCTTATAAAGAGAACCCATTGGAATGATGGCTAGAGGGATGAATCCTAAGCAGCTCTAGGTGAGAGTGATACATGTGTTGTACATATTATGGTATACTATTATTTTTTGCCTCTCTTTACATTTTTCTTCATGCATTCATGCATTTCATACATTGAGGACAATGCATGAGATAAGTGTGGGGGAGGGTTTACTAACATAGAAAAGATTAATTAATAAAATAAAAAAAATATTTTTCTCTTTATTTGTTCTAACATTTCAAAAAAAAAAAACTTAAAAAAAAAAACTTATAAAAAGGATAATACTTTGACTTATTTTTTGAAAGAAATCTAAGTTAGTTTTAAGGATTAGGAAAATCATGATTAGGATTTCTAAAAACTTGGTCAAAATAAATAAATTGTTTAAATTTTAGGTATAGGAGGAGAAATTGAATAATTAGTTAGTCTTAATTTTTACCTTAATGAAATGTACATTCTTAGTACATATCTAGGATTCTAAGACAAAGACCTTGTGCCTCAAAAAAAAAAAAAAAATCACCAATTGAGCTGGATACATGTGCCTCAAGAAGCATAAGTATTCACGCCTAAAGGTGAGTTCTAAATAATAATAAAATCCTTAGTTTTGGGGCCTAGTTCACTCGAATTTGAGTCCGCGGGGTGTTTTCTCACCTGGTGCCCTAAAGCCAACCGGTTTGGGAGCCACCGACTTTAAATTCGCTACATGGGTGGATTAGAAAGCCTAAGAAAACTGAGAAATATTATACATGTATTAACACATCTATTAGTCAATTAGTTAGGTATGAGGGCCTCAAGAAGCCTTGATACCTATACGAAAGAAAATTAGATGAGTTATACATGCCAAAAAAAAAAAAAATTATATTAGTACATCTAATAGTCAATTAGTTAGGTATGAGGGCCTCAAGAAGCCTTGATACTTACACGAAAGAAAATTAGATGATCTTATAAAAATACTAAAGAGGCATGAGAGTCCAAGTTAAGGAATTCCTAGATTCACAAGGGTGCATATGATTTTTGGTAACGAAAAAGACTATATTAGAAATTCAATTTTAATCCTTACCTAAAATGAATAACAATTGACTTTATAAAGATTAGGTTTGAAGAATGAATAAAAATGAGGATCCTAAAACTTATAGACTACTTAGTCTCTTCCAATATAAGTCAAATATTTTTCTTTTTATGGATTTTGTGGGTGTAATCCGCTGAAAACCCTCACGAGACAACACTCGTCCTCTAGGGTAACCTAGGGGTTTAACGGCTTGTTGCACATGTAAGTGCAACCATGATTCCTACGAAAGTGAGTTAGCTAGGTTAGATTTTTCTCTTTCTTTTTGATTTTTACTCGAGGACGAGCAAAAAGATAAGTGTGGGGGTGTGATAGGTAGTGAAAAATGCATAATTGTCATCATATATACCATCACATTTGCACATTTATTCATATTATAATGCACATTTATTAATATTTCGTTATTTAATGTGTGCAGGCCTCGAATTATTATTTTAATAAGAAATAAAGCTTAAAGAGCCCAAAAGCCCAGATCCAAGCCCATGTTTGAAGCCCAGGTGAAAAAGCGCAATTACAAGAAGTCAAAATGCAAATAGACTTCTATCCAACCCTAAACACTTGCAGGATGAGGATAAAAGCCCAAGATAAGAAGGAAATTCGTGGATAGAAGATTTGGGATATTTGAGATCAAGGTAACTTGATTTCTAAGTTATCTCGAATTCCCAATATGAAGAGCCAGGATCAAACTTCCAGAAGCAGACGACCATATGGACGGACCAGGAGAAGCCACGCGCCAAAGCGCGTGGCCTGAATCCACTAAACTGCCGCAGATTTGCGGCAAAAGCCGCAATTCTGCGGCATAGTGGATGAATTTGGATACCAGATTTCGTCTGCGATCTTATCCAGGACTCTATCACCTTCTGCACTATAAATATCCCTGCAGGCGCAACGTACAGGGCATCCAGAGACGTATTAGGGTTTCTTTAGCCATTTTTCTTTAAATTTCAGCAAGTTGTAATCTTTGTTTCAAGCACGGTGTGGAGAAGAAGGAGCTTTGTAATTGGAGTTTACTCTCGAATAAAGGTTACCTTTTTTCCACTTAATTTCTGTCATTTAATTTTGCATTTACTTTGTGATTTCTTGAGTTTGGTTTGATCTGTGATCTCTCGATTCTCTTTATTTTCTCTCTTTCTTTATTCTTCTCATATAAAAAAAAAAGAAAAGAAAAATAATAAAAAGATGATGAAATAATCTTCCTTTGTGGTTTGCTGAATTCTTAAGCAACCCTAAGCATGTTTGGAGTTGAACAGATTAATAATACTTTTTAGAAACCCTAGGTTTAAAGAAGATTGCTTGAGGACTAAATGGATAATCAGCTTTCTAATCTAGGTTATACTTTTAAATAATTCCTCACCCTTCATATTTAAGAACTTTGACAGCGTAACTTCAAGGTAATGCTTTTCTTCCGCTGTACTTAGATGTTAAGATGAAATCGTGTTGAATGTTCAAAGGTGCGAACTAGTAAGATTCTAAACTCTTTTATTCTTGCTTGCATCTTCGCTAATAAACCTAGGATTAATTTCACATATATTAAGATGATGTTCAATCTCCTTAACTTGCAATAGGGTTGTGGTAGAAGATCAGTAAAAACCACATTTTTTATATCATATATATCTCTCAAATCTAATCTCTCTTTTCTTACTTAAAGCATACAGGGGAATCGGCCGAAAAGCTTGCATCGCATCCTTCCCTGAGGATCACGACCCGCTTGAGCCCTTGCTACAGCGGATTCGCATTGAGACTAAGAAATCTGAACTCCATTTCTATTATGAAAATCTCAATCATGAAGCATAGTGTGTATGGATATGATCCACTACACAAACATGGTGAAATATTTATGTTTTTGACATAAAGCTCAAAACATGGTTTTGGTAAAAACATAAAACTTGAATACCAAAAACCAAAATGATATTTTGGCAAAGAGAAAAATCTTTTCTAAAACAAACTAAATCAAGAGTGTGTGTATATGTGTACTTGAGCAATCTACCAACTATTCTATCCTTTACATTTTATCTAAAAATAAAATCTTCTAAAAAACAAACCTAGACACAAGTCTTCATCTTCATGAAGTCTTCACTTAAAGTCTTCTCATCTTCTTGACTTGGTCCAAACATGATCCAATAGTTCTTTGGATCAAACCGTGTAAGCTCCAAAACTTGACTTTAAATCCTTTGTTGAAGCTACACACCTACTAAGATCTTGATCATGAATCTGTCACTAATTAAACACAAGATCATTAGTACTACAACTACATGAGTTAGTACTACAACTACATGAGTTGATCATCATCAAAATTAGAGTGATAGGCCTTTGGGCCAACAATCTCCCCCTTTTTAATGATGACAAAACTCATGGAGTTATATATGCATGGATTAAAGAAAAGCTTCAAAGAAGCTCCCCCTTAACTCATGCATAACAAATAAACAAATAGATATGCAATAACGCTCATAAATATATATGCAAATATATGGAGATAAAACATGCTAACAAGCATAAAACACATCAAATTCTTTTTCTCCTATTTGCAAAACAAAACATATATGCATAAACATAAATACTACTCCCCCTTTATGAATAAAGAAAGGAAAACATGCATATATACCAAAATACTTCTCCCCCTTTCTGTCAATCATCAACAAAGGGGTTAAAGTAAAAACAAAATCAATCCGAAACATAGAATCAATAAAGGGGTAATCATAAACAAATCAATAAAAGTTTATATGCGATATACATTCATGAAGAGGAAGATGCTAAGTTAGCTTCCCTACATATATGCATTACATGAAGAAGGGATGACAAGCCCCAATTCACATAACACATAATCTGTAATGCATAAGAGGAGATGTGAAGCTCCCCCTACACACGTGTATCACATAAAGAAGAGTTGTCAAGCTCCTCAATACAAGATACACTCAACATGAATCTATATGTGGAACAGATGTTAAGCTCTCCTTGCATATAGGCAATACAAATCAAAAATGTTTTGATTATTAATTGTTCAAACAAAATTTTGAATTTTTCTCAATAAAACAAATTTTGAGATATCTTAGAAAAAAATTTTAAGGTACCACATGTAATCAAATTTTAAGATACCAATTGTAAAAAAATCATGTTGATACCAATTGTAAATGAACATTATAAATTTTGAATTTTTCAAATAGGTAATACATATTGATACCAATTGTAAATTTATAACAAATTTGAAATAGAAACATATTGATATCAATTGAAAAATAATGCATAAGCTTTATTAAAAATGTCAATTGAGATACCAATTGAAAATAAAGTTTTAACTTAAGCTTAGCATAAACTTTGTGCTTTAAATAAGTAAACCAATTGTAAAGCAAGCACACGAGAATCATATATATGTATGAAAAGAGAATACCAATAGCAATTGATATTATTTGAAATAATGAAGCATACATATATAGAATACAAAATATGAGTATATACAAAATTATCAATTTAGATACCAATTGAAAAGATTCAATGATACCAATTGAAAATAACAATGTAAATCAAGTATATAACTCATAACCTACCATCCTTTATATGCACAAGGTAAAGGATTTTTCAATAAAACTTACAAGGCATACTCGCCCAGCCGTCCGCCCATAAAGGTTGGAAGGGGTTTTCAAAAATAATTTTGAAAATATTTGAGCATTGAAAATCTCTTCCAAATGAAGAATAATTAACTAGTTAAAATTAATTTTGAAAAACTAGTTAAAGATCCTTCAAAAACATGAAATCAATTTATATATTTTTTATGAATCATACTAAATACACAAGAGATGACACTCAAAGACTATAAAGCTCAAAAATATGTTCATGAACCAAGGTCATGACAAAACAAATAAAGTGTGAGTGTTCAAGAATCATGTAATTAGCATTGTCATGAAAATAGTCAATAAAGCTCAACTTAAACATGAATATTATTTTCTCAAACAAATCATGAAAATTCATTTTTCATTTTTAAAACAAACTTCTAAGTATATGTATATTTTTATTCAATCCTAACAATATGCATACATATCCCAAATATAAAAAGAGTCCAAAATGTAAATTGCATGAAGGCAAATGATTCATGGGGTATACATGTATATTTATTAAATTTGAATAAAAATGCATATACATGAAGCAAAAACATGAAAATAGGTAAAACAAGTGTAAATGAGAGAATCATCAAAACGAGACTATACATGTGCATATAGTGAGTACAAATGAACAATGAAGTGCAAACATATATGAATCAATTTGTTGCTCACTACTTGTACATGTATAAATCCAAGTTTTAATAAAAACTACAATTAAACTAGTATTTACCACATAAAGCACAAAAACAATTAAAACATGAACATGCTAAATGATATTATCAAATGAAAAGCATGTAAATAAATTAAGAGTTTAGAAATAGTTACCAAAACAAGGAACTACTCCAAATCTCCAAAACATGGTGGCCTTTCCACCAAAACTCCTTGATAGCGGTGCATCAAATGTATGTCCTTCTAGTCCATGCAACCACCACCAAGGCACCAAATCTCTCACATCTTGTGAGAGCCCTCACCTACATCAAAAACAAAAGGTGGGGACTTTGGTACCCATTTTTTCATGGGTCCTTGGGGGTTAGCTTTGTAAGGAACCCAAACATTTTTATTATTAGCAAAATTTAAATGATGTATCTTATCAAAACAAAATTTTGCGAAATGGCCTTTGCGGCCACAATGTGTACATTTGTACACCTTAGGATGCTTATGTGTGAGAGTGTGATCATGGCGTGCAACATAAACATAAGCATGATGAGGATGATGTGCATGAACATGTGGAACTTTTTTCTTTGAAAACAAGGTTTCCAATCTTTTATGATTAAATGCACATGTGCTCAAAGTTGAGCTCAAACAATCAATTTTATTTTTCAAAACATTAATCTCATTAGTGGTGGCATGTAAAGCATGATGAGATATAAAATCATTTTTCTTTTTCTTAGAAACTTTTTCTTTTTCAACCATTTTTCTTTTTAAACAAGAGTTTTCTTGAAAAGTAACTTCTTTTTGTTTTTCCACCAAAACAATTTTATTTTTCAAAATAGTGTTTCCTTCACACAAATCATTCAATTTAGAAAGCAAGGAAACATTCTCATTTTTTAAATCATCATTCTCTTTTTCAAAACATGCAATCTTAGTTTTAAAAGACTCATTTTCATTTTGCATGCAATCAAAATTCTTTTTCAAATTTTTATTATCTTTTCTAAGCATGTCATATTTTTCTAATAGTTGTTGACAAAAGGATGCAAGCTCATCATATGACATGTCATTTTCATCTACCTCGGATTCGGTAGTTACCTCAAAGGGGTTATACCCTTGGACCATGTAGCACATGTTGGAGGTGTTGCTTCTAACATCCGAGTCGCTCCCCGCATAGTGTTGTTCATTTTCGCCAAGGGAGATGAGGGTGTTCCCTGCTACAAAAGCCGAATCAATGTTAGCAACCCTAGATAAATAAACATCATTTAGGGTAGATCTTAAAGCATGTAGGACTTTTGCATTAGCCTCAATATTTTTGCCATTTAAACAATAAGAATCTTTAGTTGTGGCAAAATAAACATGAATTCCTAGGGCTTTGAGGTACAAGGACATCTTCACCTTCCATATAGGGATGTTAAGAATGTCAAACATGGGTGGTGACATGAAGTCCATGATGTGTGTACAAATATTTTGTGATTAGCCTAAAAATGAGGATCTTTAACTCTAGGTTGTAAGACCCAAATCAAGAGCACTTGGCTCTGATACCAATTGTAAACTCACCTAGAGGGGGGTGAATAGGTGATGGCTAATCTAATGGTCACTAAGTGCGGAATTAAAAACTTATATGACCTAAACTAAAATTCTTAAACTAAACACCACGTATAACACAAGAGTGTAGCCGAATTCCCCATGAAGGGCTCTGGACTAACTCCTCTAGATTCCCCTAGATAAGGGTTGAGGTGCCGCGTTGGCTCTCTTGGTTAAATACAAGTGTTAGCAAACAAACCCAGGCATATACAATATGAGCACATAATATATCAAGCATATAAGTGTAATGACAATAATAGCATGCAAGATATAAACAAGCGACAAAGAGAGAGAGAGAGAGAGACTGAACAATCACAAACACAAGGGATTTGTTTCGAGTTTCGAGCACCCTTGCTCTACATCCCCGCCTTCGACACACGAAGGATTTCCACTATAATCGATCCACCGGATCACTCGGTGCCGCAACACCTACAAGCTCTCGGACTCCCTAGTCCGTACACACCGCAAGCTCTCTAGCTCGTCGAGGCCGCACCTCAAACACCGAGTTCACACACAAACTCGAAATAACGTGAATGCACTCGTCTGCCTCCTCAAAGAACAAAGTAGAACTTTAGTGATCACAACTCTTGATCACCTAAAATCCTCTCACAACAAATCCCTATGGGTAGATATATCAATGGATAGCTCAAGTGTTGTGTGAGAAAACAAGGATGGAATGGTGGAGGAAAACTCAAACAAAATTACTTTAAAAACACTCTTGGTAAACTCCCCTTTTGATTGGAAATATTTGGCTCTAAAACTTGTGGATATAACCACTGAAATGAATGGAAAAAACTAGCCCAAAACTCTTCTTAAAATCTTAGAGAAAACAACCCCTAAATGCCCCTTTTTATAGAGCTAGAAAAACTAGCCGTTGGGGTCTGACAGAGCTGTCGGTCGACCGCCCGGTCGACCGACAACGGTCAGAAATCCGACCGTTGGGGCTTCGGTCGACTGGCCCGGTCGACCGAGCCTCTGGAACAGAGAACAGATTCTCTGTCGGTCGACCGCTCGGTCGACCGGGGTTTTCCAGAGAGCAGAACCTCTCTGGCGGTCGACCGGTTCGGTCGACCGGCCCTCCAACCAGACTCGTGCACGTCTATGCACGTCGCGCGGTCGATCGTCCCGGTGACTGGCTGAAGCCAGGACAGAACTGTTAAGGGATTAAAAACTTGGTCTTTTTGGTTCAAATAAAATCCCATAAAATCATGAAAAATCTACAAAAATAGTTTTACCAATATACTTTGATAAACAAACATGATTGCACAAAATTAAGGCATGTTTCAAATGATTTAGACTATTTTTGTAACTTGAAAATTTTGGCTTAAAAATAAAAACTGTATTTTTTCAAACTTGATTTTTCAAAACTTGTTTTTCCAAAACTTCACCAATTATAAAAACAAGATATTTAAACAACTTTGAAGCATAGTGTGTATGGATATGATCCACTACACAAACATGGTGAAATATCTATGTTTTTAACATAAAGCTCTAAACATGGTTTTGGTAAAAACATAAAACTTGAATACCAAAAACCAAAATGATATTTTGTCAAAGAGAAAAATCTTTTCTAAAACAAACTAAATCAAGAGTGTGTGTGTATATGTGTACTTGATCAATCCACCAACTATTCTATCCTTTACATTTTATCTAAAAATAAAATCTTCTAAAAAACAAACCTAGACACAAGTCTTCATCATCTTGAAGTCTTCACTTGAAGTCTTCTCATCTTCTTGACTTGGTCCAAACATGATCCAATAGTTCTTTGGATCAAACCGTGTAAGCTCCAAAACTTGACTTTAAATCCTTTGTTGAAGCTACACACCTACTAAGATCTTGATCATGAATTTGTCACTAATTAAAAACAAGATCATTAGTACTATAACTACATGAGTTGATCATCATCAAAACTAGAGTGATAGGCCTTTGGGCGAACAGTATGTACATTGTAGTAGCGTTTTCGTACCTGGTGGGGCAGGGTGTTACAACATGCAAGATATAAACATAAGTGAGTTGAGGGAGAGATGAGCAATCCCAAACACGGGAGAATTGATTCAAGGTTCGAGCACACTTGCTCTATATCCCGGCCTTCACCACTGTGAAGGACTTCCACTAAAATCGATTCCGCAAGATCACTCAGTGCCGCAACACCTATAACGAGCTCTTTTAAGAACTTTTGGACCCGCAAATCTCTTACTTGTTCCAGTAAGAACAACACACATAAGCACACTAGCTTACCGAATCTGCACCTCTACAATGAGTCCCTCAAGAACTTTACACAATGCGAACCCGCAAGCTCGCTGAGGCCTCAACCTCTACAGCTCCTCCAAATACAAAATGGTGGAAACTTGGTGATCTATTCACATGATCACCAAATAAACTCGAACAAATAAGGATCCTATAGGATAGATTGTCAATGGATAGCTCAAGTTTGTGTGAAAACACTAGATAGATGTTGTGGTGAAAAACTTAAGAAATCTCTTTTGAAAAACAAGATAAACACTATTTTAAAACTCTCGTTTTGATAGGAAAGTTTTAGCCCAAAATAAGTGGAGAAAAAATTCTAAGTGAGATGGAAAAAACTGGCTCAAAAACATCTTCAAAATCTTGTAGAAAACTGGCCAAAACAACCCCCTTTTGTAGAGTCACAAAAACTAGCCGTTGGGGCCAATACCCAGGCCAGATGATCGGTCGGTCGACCAGCCTGTTGACCGACCAGCAGTCATTTTTTAGACTATTGGGGTTGCCGGTCAACCGTCCGATCGAACACACCAGGTCATTGACCTATCAGTCGACCGCTCGATCGACCATGACCAAAATCAGAGTGCACTGCTCTTTGGTCGGTCGACCGGGGCCAGATCCAGAGAGCAAGCTCTCTGGATCGATCAACTTGTGTGGTCGACCGGCTCAATGGCCCAGGCTTGTGAACGTTGCTGTGCATATCGCCTGACCACTCGATCGACCGACCCATGGTTCGATCGACCGATCGGTCGACCGCCAGAAGCTCAAAAATCAGGGTTTAAGAATTGAAAACTTGGACTTTAAAAACCCTAAATTTTTTTTCTAAATCCAATAAAATCCAAAAAAAAGAGGTTCATATAAATACTTTGAAGTGCAAAGCATGTGATCAAAATTCAACACATATTACAAATAAATTGAAGTATTTTTGCGATATAGAAGTTAAAGCTTAAAGCGGAAACCATATTTTTCAAAAACCAATTTTGAAATGGAAAATTTATTTTTTTCAAAACTTGCTCAAATACAAAAACAAGAAATTTAAACATTTTTTAAGCATAGTGTGTATGGATATGATCCAATACACATATAAGATGAAATATCAATATTTTTGACAATAAGCTCTAAAATAAGTTTTGATAAATATAACACTTAAAAAAACATGAACTAGAAACGTCAAAATAAGTTTTTCTAAACATTATGAACATCAATGTGTATGGATGAAATTTAATACACATATAAACCATGTAAACTTCTTTTGATGAAATCTAATCATGAAACCAATAAATATATTCTTTGAACAAAATCAAAACATATATTTTCAAAAACTAAAACTATTTAACATGAAATATTTTTAAATATTTTGTATGTGTGTGTATATAAGCTTGAGTATTTCACAACTAATCTATCCTTAACATTTTATCTAAAAACTCAAATCTTAAAACTTACAAACATGACAAAAGTTTTCTTGAAAATCCTTTTTTGAAAATCTTCTCTTCATCTTGACTTGGTCCAAACCCGATCCAAAGAGCTAGACCCCTCTTTGATTTCTTAATTTGATCTTGAAGAGCGAGCTATTAAATTAACACGTTCTAGCTTCAAAACTTGACTTCAAATCTTTTATTAAAGCTAAACACCGACAAGATTATGATCAAATATCTGAAACTTATTAAACATAAGATCATTATTACTATAACTACATGAGTTAATCAATATCAAAATTAGAGTGATGGGCTTTTGGGCCAACAATCTCCCCTTTTTTGATGATGATAAAACTCATGGAGTAATATTTGTATGAATTAAAGATAAGCTTTATAAAAGCTCCTCCTTAACTCATGCATAGCAAAAATAATAAGAATATTCAATGAAGGCTCATAAATTAAATAAACATATATGCATAAACAACAATAAACAAAGCATGCATATATAAACTCTCTGAATTCTTCTCCCTCTTTTTGTCAACTCATCAACAAAGAGGTGAAAATAAACAAACAAGAAAAATATATAGGCGATATAAATTGATGAAGAAGAGAGACATTAAGTTAATTCCCTCTACATACATGCATTACATGAAGAAGGGATGACTAGACCCTAACCTACATAAGCATAATATACAATGTATAATGGAGATGCTAAGCTCCTCTACACACGTGTATCACATAAAGAAGAGAGGTCAAGCTCTTCAATATGCAAAATATACTCAACATGAATCTATATATAAAGGAGATGTTAAGCTCCCCTTATATACAAGCAATACTTATCAAACAAATTTTGAAAAACAATTTTGATAACACTTAAAACAAATTTTAAATTATTTGTAGTCAGTAAAATAAATTTTAATACTAATTGAAATCAAATAGTAGTTGACAAAACAAATATTGATATCACTTGTAGATAAACATTATTATTATCTTATATCAACTTGAAATCATTTAAAAAAAAAACTTTTCCTTTCCTTTTTTTTGAAATAACAACCAAATACATGCATAAGTTTGTAAAAGATATCAATTATCATTTAAAAATAGTAAACAATTTGTGCTATAAAAATATATATGTATAGACATTTTTAATCTTAGCAAAAGAAATCATATATATGTATGTATGAAAATTGAAATACCACTTGAAATTTGAAGCATACATATATAAGAAAATAAATATGAGTATACAAAAATAAAATATCATGAAAATTATGTGTATAACTCATATCATCCATCTTATCATGCACATGTTAAAAAGATGTTCAATAAGGCACATAAGGCATGGTCGCCCAACCAACCGCCCTTTAAGTATAGAAGTTTTTAAAAATAAGGTTTTAAAAATAATTGTAGATTGAAAACACTATCAAGTGAAGAATTAAGAAACTTGTTTAAAATAGTTTTAAAAATTAGTTAAAGATCCTTTAAACATGAAATTAAAACATGTATCCCATGAAAGATGTATATTACACAAAAATTGACGCTTAAGATCTATAAAGCTCATATATAAGCTCATGAAAATCGAATCATGAGTAAACATAAAATGTGAGTACACAAGAATCATGTAAATGACATATTCATGGAGATAATCAATAAGGCTCAAAACAAAACTAACATGAAATTTGTTTTCGCAAAAAAAAATATGATATATTATATTAACATGCAAGAATTATCAAAATTAGGGCATACAATGTACAATCAAATATAAAATGAGTACACAAAAGAAATAAGACATGTATCGCGTGTAACTCAAAAATTACATATGTATAACACAAGTTTTAATAGGATATGCATATGAACATGATATAGATATATAAGCATTAAAAATATTTTTAAGGACGAGGAAGAAATGATTATTGTTTGCGACTTGACATGAAAAACTCCATCGTTGTTGAATCTCGTACAAGTTATGAAACCTAAATTTGCTAAATCTTTTTAGCAAAGTATGTACTGGCAAGTATAGGATCAAATCCATAGAGACTTGTTCTTGAAAAATCTAGTTATTAAAAATCTAACTTTTATCTTTCTCTAGTTAAGAAATCCCTTGGATGAAAGTTGAAATTTTTGTTTTAAAAAAATAAAGATCTTGTGGATGAAAGTAAAAGAAAAATAAAAATATATAAAAGTAAAAATAAAAATATATAAAAGAAAAATAAAATATGATGAAAGAAAAAGAAGAAAGAAATACTAACCTTTTTGCGAAGATTTGAATAACTAAACTGAATAAGAAGAATTAAGAGATTGTACGAAGGGAAGAGGAAGATGAACTAGTAAACTTGTTTCTTCTCATCGTCTTGATGTTTATCTCTTCCAAACGATGCTAAAAACAAAAAGAACTAATAAGAAAAAGAGAAAAGAATATGCATACAATTAAGGATGAATTCATAGAATCAAACAAAAAAAGAAAAGAAAAGAATTGCATAAAAAATAAAGAAAAATTAAAAGAGACTTAGGCTGAAGATGGTGCATAATCTTAAAGAAGAATCCTGAATTTTATTTCAGTAATTTTTGATTACAAAACCCTCGATATCCTCCAATCTCGCATTACAACGCTCAAAGAACTCTTTTATTTTTGGCTTTTCAGCTCTTCGGTGTGTTTCTCTCTCTCTCTCTCTCAATAAATTCAAGTATTTATAGAAAAATAGGGATAAGGGAGAGCATATGGAGATAGGAGCTGGCTATTTCTGAATTTAAATCTTCCCCTTATCTCCAAACTTAATTTAATTTATCCAGAATTCTGATCTGTAGCTTATTATTGATTACTAAATATTACTTATTTGATGATAGAATTCGAAATAGCGATCAACAGAAAAGTTATAGCTCTTTAAATCTTCTTTCTAGATCATCTTGAATAATCAGATTTGAGTTTAGATAGCGAAATTTATGATTAAAATGCTAAAATATATCCAATCTGAATCCGAATCTAAATTGCTTCATCTCATCCGTTGATCTTCTCTCTATCCACTTATTCTCAATGAAACCGATAGGATCTTCAAAAGTTCAATTTTCTTTTGAATTTTATACTATTATCTTATCTGGCAAATCCAACCCTCAGATAAGTTAGCCTCTAGATTCTCTGAATTTGAGTCGATCCCCGTTTGATTTAAACTTTTGAATTTATTTGGATAGGATTCATGCTTATCTTCTCTTTGTCATACTCTGCATGAATTAAGACATTAGAACATATGAGTTTGTAGGAATTATTATAGAATGAATGTAGGAATGCCATAATAGTTATGCAATATATGTGTCCAAACACACCCCCACACTTATGTTTTGCTCGTCCTCGTGCAAAACAAAACTAACCTAAGGTTTTTATTGAACCACTTTCCCAGGTCTCACAATTACTTTTAGCATGTGCAACAAGCCTTTAAACCTTTAGGTTACCCCTAGAGGAGGAGTTGCAGTCTCTTGAGGGTTTTCAGTGGATTACACACAAAAAATCCATAAAGAAAAGAAACAATTTGTTAATATTTTCAAAAATGCATTTTCAAAAGAAGAGAAAATATTTGAAGTGCTTTTACAAGTATTAATCAACTTGTAAGTTATAGGAGCATCGAACTGTACATCCCTAAACTTGGCCTCTATTCAAATATTTATTATTAATTAAGGTTAGGAATAAAATTGTATTCTCATCTAGTCTATTATTTTACCCGAAGTCATATGCATCTTTTGACCGTGAATATTTTGACTAAGGGCTTTTCAACTCTAACTTTTATGCCTTATTAGTAATATATTGGTGGTAATATTTCTTCGCTTTCTTAGGCTTTCTAATTTGCCCATGTAATGAGCCTTAGTCGGTGACTGATCGATCACATATATTGCATACATATTGTCACATATCCATGCGTATTATCTAAATAAAACATATTAATAAGTCCTATTGTTCTTTATAAAATGCAGGCCCATTGCTAAAGGTTAGGCCAGAGAAACGAGCCCAAAAGCCCATTTAATTCAGAATAAATTCGAAACCAAGGAATCAGGGCAAATCTTGGCATATCAGAGAGGTTGAAAACTGATTGAAATGAATCCTCCCAAATCAAGCGATTGAAGCCAACAAATCAAAGATCATTTCGTCAAATCTGGGAGCTGCAACAGTGAATCCAACAAGACAAAAAGAAGCCCAAACCCACGCCAGCTGATTCTCTACCTGGATGTGGCCAATTGGCCACATCCAAGCCGCGGATCCGCGGCTTGTTGGTGGAGATAAGGGGAGCGTTTGCTCCCCATATCTCTTCACTCCCTTCCCTCTGAGGTTTTGCCTATAAAAGCTAGGGTTTTGTACTGAAAATTTGCAAAGACTAGGATTAGAATTTTTGTTATTTCTTTAAAGATTTAGGCTCTTTGTTAGATAGTTTAAAAGTTGTATTTTATTTTTCAATTTGTAGTTCAATACAAACACTTGTGAGAGAGAGGAATTGAGTGCTTATAACTTGAAGATTGAAGTGACATCAATACAAGAGTCGAGCTCCATTTTCTTCTACTCATTTTACGGTATGTTATACTTTAATTACTTGCATTGTGTCTTGTTTTCCATGAGTAGCTAAATCGATTTTCTGGGCTCACTATTGTACCTCTCTCCAATTCTTCTTCTTTTCTGATTTGTATGAAAAAGACCCAATGAATCATTTGCATGCCTAACTTAAAGCCTTTCTTTTAGAAAGTGTTCTTGAAGGCACATGAGGATGGGTTTTGATCTTTAAACTTTTACTTCTTTTAAGAACATTTCTTAAACTGTTTTTATTTCATACTTGCTTCTTCGCGCTTGATGATTTAACATTCGATTCGAAATGATTTCTTAAAGAAAAGAGTGAACTATTCCAACCATCTTATGTGCTTTACTTCAAACTTTCTAAAGTCAACCTTAAGTTTTACCTATGATCAAGTTGAGGCACTTAGGATTTCAATAGAAGAATAAACGGTTGAGTAGTGAGATAGTGAGCCCAGATTTTCTTCTTTATTAAAATCAACCAAACAATTTTCAAGCTTTTTAAATCACTTTTTTCAAAGCCTTCTCCAAAGTTGTAATTTCTCTTTTATTCATTTCCCTTCTCTCCATTCTTCTTTTCAACTAAAAAATGAGCACAATTCTTTGTTATTAAACGAAACACTGAAAAGCTTTCATCGCATTCCTCCTCGTGGACACGACCCGTTAGCCACAAGCTACACGGTAATTTCTTAACTCTTTGATTGTTCTTTCATTTTAGCAATCAAATTTTGGCGCTGTTGTCGGGAAGGGAACGGTGTATTTATCTTTTAACAAGTTTTGTGTGTTGTTTCAGGGACTTTAAGATTCAGATCTAGCATTCAAGCTTTGCAAGAGAAGACTTGCAAATTCTGTGCCCCTACTCTCGAAAGTAGGAAACAGAATTTCAAGAAATTGCGTTGCAAAAGTTGAAAATTTCATTGGACTACTAAAACTCTTTTTTGCAGGACATATTGCTGGAAAAAAATTAAGTTTTTATATGTTATATTCTTGCTGTATCTGTTATCCACCATCCCTGTTTTAATCCAATAGTAATTTGAGTGATTGTTAATTGCTTAAAAAATGTTTAGACTTGCATTTTAGGTATTTGTCTAATTACGTTTACTTTATAATTACTGTTGAAGATAGCTGGAGACAAGGTATGTATGCATATCATATAGTTTAGGAAACATTCTGGGTGATATTTGCTTTTGAATGCTACTTTTCTATATCTTGCACACTTTGTACAAATCATTTCTAAGGGCAAAATTCAAGTCAAGATAAGGTGGGGGAAGTCATTACCCTTCCTCAGCCCACAAACCATCTCCAAGCACGCACAACCTAAGCCTAAGTAAAATCTGATAGACGTTGGCCTTAGGGACATCTCGAACTAACTAGGAGATTATCCTAAGGGGGAAGGTGTTGGAATTTGACTCCTGCCAAATCAGTGTCTAGGAAGGGGATTGAGGGCCGAAAGCCCGAAGGTTGGTGGTTACTTAATTAAGGAACGTCTTTGACGGATAACCTCCCACCAATCTTGCCCTGACCTGGCTGATTAGCTTGTGATCAAAGTCTACATTATATCTCCTGTGGACAATCAACCAGTTAGGAGTTGTCTAGGTCAAGGTTACCTTAGACTAGGCTTGGTTGTTTTCTCTTCTTGACTATCGGTGAACTTGTTTGTGATTGTGTTTATGTATGCAAGTGTGGTCAAGAGACCCTAATTCATCTAGGTTAACTAGAAACACATCACCACCCAAGTTCGAAACAAGACCAGATTCGGTTATGGATCGACCGACATCTTTGCAGGATAGGTTCTATCCCATTAGAACATCACTTCCATCCTGCATCCAACTTCCATCGGTTGGTGAACACAACTTTGAGCTTAAGCCACAGTTCATCAATACACTCCCTAAGTTTCATGGCTTAGAGTCCGAAGATGCCTATTTCTTCATAAGAGAATTTGAGGAAGTATGCTTAATGATGAAAATCCCACACCTTGCAGATGATGCTATTAGGTTGAGATTTATCCCATTTGCTCTTAAGGACTTAGCCAAGAAATAGCTCTACAGCTTAGCAGCCAGCTCCATCACATCTTGGGATGGTTTCATCAAGGTCTTCTTGAAGAAATTCTATCCAATCCACAAGACCGCTCTCGTTAGGAAAACATCATGCAGTTCAAGCAAGAACCTAGTGAACCATTTTGGAGGTACTTTGAACGCTTCAAAGACCTCCTTGTCCAATGTCCTCATCATGGAATAGAGAAATGATGACAATACCAAATTCTTTATGACGGTTTAGACTACTTGACCAAGACCTCTTAGAAAGTATGTGCCAAGGGAGATTCTTGCAGAAGGATGAGCATGAAGGATGGGATTTATATGAGAATCTAGCTGAAAAGACCATCCAATGGGAACTTACTAGTGAAAGCTCTAGAAATCCAAACTCTATCTCTTCAAAAGGAGGTCTCCATTCAATTGAATCATCCATAACTAACGAGGCAAAGTTAGCTAACCTAGCGAGAAGACTGAAAGCTCTAGAAACTAAGGAACCAAGTCCAGTCAATCAAGTCAGCCCAAACCAATTTCTAACTCCGGGTTGTACTTACTGTCAGGCCATGAATCATGTGTTTGAGGAGTGTCCTGTATTTCAAGCTCACCAACACTTTCCTGAACCGATGAACGCGGCCTTTTCAAGGCCGAACAATGATCCTTACGCTCCAACGTACAATCCTGGCTGGAGAAATCACCCAAATTTCTCATGGAGCCAACAAAATAATGACCACCTATGGTCAAATCATGCAAGCCACTTTCATCATTCCAATAATTCTTTCAATCATCAACCTAACTTTTCCAATCACCCTCACAATTCTCCCAACAATTTTTCAAATTATCAACAAAATTTTCCCAACCAAGCTCCACCATCTTCCTTCCAGAATCCTCAACTCGAAAGGAGAATGACTGATTTTGAGAGAAACATGGAAAGGTACATGAAGAATCAAGATTCCCTCATGCAAACAATACAGAGGTTAGAGGGTCAAATGAGCCAGTTAGCCAACCCACAACATGAGAGGCAAAAGGGTACCTTACCCAGTCAACCAATTATGAATCCTAGGAATTCACAACAAGCTCATTTGGTTGAGGATCAATCATTGAATCAATATAATGTTGTTCATACATTGAGGTCAGGAAAGAAAGTTGATAACCAAGTGTCAACACCGCCTAATCCTAGTCAGCACAATCACACTTCAGCATCCACCTCATCTAATCCCACTCCTCCTAAACTTGATGAATCTGAAAAGATAAGTCAACCAGTCATGTGCACCAGCCTTTAGCATCATTTCCTAATAGACTGAAAAACAAGCAAAATCCACACGTGGATAAGATAATTGAGATCTTTAATCAAGTGAAGATAAATGTGCCACTTCTTGATGCCATCCAACAAGTCCCATCTTATGCTAAGTTTCTTAAGAACATGTGCACAAAGAAGAGAAAGACTAATGTACTTAAAAAGGTCTTCTTAGCCACTAACATTAGTGAGCTACTATCGAGTCCGATCCCTGTTAAGTACAAGGATCCAGGTAGTCCAACCATTGCCTGCACAATAGGACAAGCTGAGATTAGTCGTGCACTTCTTGACTTGGGAGCAAGTATCAACTGTTGGCCCAAAGGCCTATCACTCTAGTTTTGATGATGATCAACTCATGTAGTTATGTTACTAATGATCTTGTGTTTAATTAGTTTCAGATTTGTTGATCAAGATCTTAGTAGATGCATAGCTTCAACAAAGGATTTAAAGTCAAGTTTTGGAGCTAGCACGGTTTGATTCAAGAGCTTGTGCATCAAGACCACATCAAGTACTCAAGATGAGTCTAGCTCTTTGGATCATGTTTGGACCAAGTCAAGAAGATGAGAAGACTTCAAGTAAAGACTTCAAGAAGATGAAGACTTGTGTCTAGGTTTGTTTTTATAAGATTTTGTTTTTAGATAAAATGTAAAGGATAGAATAGTGGTGGATTGCTCAAGTATACACATACACACACACACACACTCTTGATTTAGTTTGTTTTAGAAAAGAATTTTAACCAAAACCAAACCAGTTTGAGTTGGGCTTGTTTTTTTTGGTATTCAAGTATTATGTTTTAAACAAAACCATATTTAGAGCTTAATGTCAAAAACATATATATTTCACCATGTTTGTGTAGTGGATCATATCCATACGCACTATGCTTTAAATGAGTTTAGAATATCTTGTTTTTGTATTTTAGAGAAATTTGGAAAACAAGTTTTGGAAAAACAAGTTTTGGGAAATACAGTTTTTGTTTTAAGCCAAAATTTTCAAGTTACAAAAATAGTCCAAATTATTTGTAACATGCCTTGATTTTGTGCAAGCATGTTGGTAAAACTATTTTTGTAGATTTTTCATGATTTTATGGGATTTTATTTGAGCCAAAATGACCAAGTTTTTCTTTCCCTAAAATCCCTGACCTGGTTTCAGCCGGTCGACCGGGCCGGTTGACCGCGCGACGTGCACAGACGTGCACGAGCCTGGCTGGAGGGCCAGTCGACCGAGACGGTCGACCGTCCAGAGAGCTTTGCTCTATGGAAATCCTCAGTCGACCGGGACGGTCGACCGGCAGAGAGTCTACTCTCTGTTCCAGAGGTTCGGTCGACCGGGCCGGTCGACCGCTACCCCAACGGTCAGAAATCTGACCGTTGGCGGTCGACCGTCAGCTCTGTCTGGCCCATAACGGCTAGTTTTTGGAGCTCTATAAATTGGGCCATTTTGGGGCTGTTTTCTCTAAGATTTTTTAGTGGGTTTTGAGTCAGTTTTCCTACTTCATTAAAAGAGTTTTCTCCACTAAATTGAGAGCTAATACTTCCAATCAAAAGGGGAGTTTTATCAAGAGTGTTAAAAGAGATTTCTTTGAGTTTTTCCTCCACCATTTCAATCCTTGTTTTCTTACACAACACTTGAGCTATCCATTGCTATATCTACCCATAGGGATTTGTTGTGAGAGGATTTTAGGTGATCAAAGTGTTGTGATCACCAAAGTTCTTTTCTTATACTTTGAGGAGGCGGACTTGCGGGTTCGCGGTGTTTCGGGTTCTAGTGAGGACTTGGTGTTTGAGGTGCGGCCTCGGTGAGCTAGTAGGCTTGCGGTGTGTACGGGACTAGAGAGTCCGAGAGCTTGTAGGTATTGCGGCACCGAGTGATCCGGTGGGATCGATTATAGTGGAAATCCTTCGTGTGTCGAAGGCGGGGATGTAGAGCAAGGGCGCTCGAACCTCGAAACAAATCCCTTGTATTTGCGATTGCTCACTCTCTCTATCTCCTTGTTTATATCTTGCATACTATTATTGTATTTATCTTTATATGCTTGATATTCATTGTGTGCTTTATTGTATATGCTTGGGGATTGTTTGCTAACACTTGTATTCAACCAAGAGAGCCAATGCGGCACCTCAACTCTTATTTAGAGAAATCTTGAGGAGTTAGTCCAGAGCTCTTCACGGGGAATTCGACTACACTCTTGTGTTATACGTGGTGTTTAGTTTAAGAATATTAGTTTAGGTTATAATAGTTTTTAATTCCGTATTTAGTGACCATTAGATTAGCCATCACCTATTCACCCCCCCTCTAGGTGATTTTACAATTGGTATCAGAGCCAAGTGCTCTTGATTTGGGTCTTACAACCTAGAGTTAAAGATCCTCATTTTTAGGCTAATCACAATATTTGCACACACACGATGGACTTCATGTCACCACCCACTTTTGACATTCTTAACATCCAAATTTGGAAGGTTAAGATGTCCTTGTACTCAAAGCCTTAGGCATTCATGTTTATTTTGCCACTACTAGAGACTCATATTGTTTAAATGGCAAAAATTTTGAGGCTAATGCAAAAGCCCTAAATGCTTTAAAGTCTACCCTAAATGATGATTATTTATCTAGGGTTGCTAATATTGATTCGGCTTTTGTAGTTTGGAACTCATTGATCTCCCTTGGCGAAAATGATCAATACTATGCGGCGAGCGACTCGGATGTTGGAAGCAACACCTCCAACGTGTGCTACATGGTCCAAGGGGATAACCCCCTTGAGGTAACTACCGATCCGAGGTAGAAGATAATGACATGTCATATGATGAACTTGCTTCATTTTGTCAACAACTATTAGAGAAATATGACATGCTTAAGAAAGATAATAAAAATTTGAAAAAGAAATTTGATTGCATGCAAAATGAAAATGAGTCTTTTAAAACTAAGATTGCATGTTTTGAAAAAGAGAATGATGATTTGAAAAATGAAAATGTTTCCTTGTTGTCTAAATTGAATGATTTATGTGAAGGAAATATGTTTTTGAAAAATGAAATTGCTTTGGTGGAAAAACAAAAGGAAGTTGCTTTTAATGAAAACACTTCTTTGAAAAGAAAAATTTTTGAAAATGAAAAAGAAAAAGTTTCTAAAAAGAATAAGAAAAATGATTCTAAATCTCACCATGCTTTACATGCCACCATTGATAAAAGTGAGATTAAATTTTTGAAAAATAAAATGGATTGTTTGAGCTCAACTTTGAGCTCGTGTGCATTTAACCATAAGAGATTGGAGTCTTTGTTTTCAAAGAAACAAACTCCACATATTCATGCACATCATCCTCATCATGCATATGCACATTTTGTACGTCACAATCACACTCATACACATATGCATCCTAAGGTGTACAAATGTACACATTGTGGCCGCAAAGGCCATTTAGCAAAGTTTGTTTTGATAAGATACATCATTTAAATTTGCTAATAATAAAAATGTTTGGGTCCCTGACAAAGCTAATCCCCAAGGTCCCAAGAAAAAATGGGTACCAAAATCCCCACCTTTTGTATTTGATGTAGGTGAGGGCTCTCACAAAACGTGAGAGGGAAGGTGCCTTGATGGTGGATGCATATGGACTTGATGGACACACATTTGATGCATCGCTATCAAGGAGGTTTGGTGGGACAACCACCATGTTTGGAGATTTGGAGCATAGTTCCTTGGTTTGATAACTATCTCTAAAACTCTTAATTTATTTACATGCTTGTTCATATGTGATATTTTTAGCATGTTCATGTTTTAATTGTTTTTGTGCTTCATGAGGTATATAACTTGTTTAGATGTAGATTCTATTAAAACTTGGATTTATACATGTACAAGTAGTGAGCAACATTTGATTCATATATGTTTGCACTTCATTGTTCATTTGTACTCACTATATGCACATGTATAGGCTAGTTTTGATGATTCTCTCATTTATACTTATTTTGCCTATTTTCATGTGTTTGCTTCATGTATATGTATTTTGTATTCAAATCTAATAAATATACATGCATACCCCTTGAGTCATTTGCCTTCATGCAATATATATTATGGACTCTTTTGAATGTTTGGGATATGTATGCATATTGTTAGTTTTAGATAAATCATACATATACCATGAAGTTTATTGTTTATATGAAAAATTAATTTTTATGTTTTGTTTGAGAAAATAATATTCATGTTTAATTTGAGCTTTATTGACTATTTTCATGACAATGCTAATTACATGATTCTTGAACACTCACACTTTATTTGTTTTGTCATGACCTTGGTTCATGAACATATTTTTGAGCTTTATAGTCTTTGAGTGTCATCTCTTGTATATTTGGTATGACTCATGAAAAACATATGATTTGATTTCTTGTTTTTGAAGGATCTTTAACTAGTTTTTCAAAAATTATTTTTAACTAGTTATTATTCTTCAATTGGGTAGTGGTTTTCACTATAAAATGTTTTCAAACCCTATTTTCGAAAACCCCTTTCTACACCATTTATGGGCGGATAGCTGGGCGAGTATGCCTTGTAAGCTTTATTGAAAAATCTTTTACCTTGTGCATATAAAGGGTGGTAGGTTATGAGTTATATACTTGATTTACATTGTTATTTTCAATTGGTATCATTGGATCTTTTCAATTGGTATCTAAATTGATAATTTTGTATATACTCATATTTTGTTTTCTATATATGTATGCTTCATTATTTCCATAATATCAATTGCTATTGGTATTCTCTTTTCATACATATATATGATTTTCGTGTGTTTACTTTACAATTGGTTTACATTTTTTAAAGCACAAAGTTTATGCTAAGCTTAAGTTAAAACTTTGTTTTCAATTAGTATCTCAATTGACATTTTAACAAAGCTTATGCATGGCTTTTCAATTGATATCAATATGTTTCTATTTCAAATTTGTTATAAATTTACAATTGGTATCAATATGTATTGCCTATTTGAAAACTTCAAAATTTGTAATGTTTAATTTACAATTGGTATCAATATGATTTTTTTTTTTACAATTGGTATCTTAAAATTTGATTACAAGTGGTACCTTAAAATTTTTTTAAAGATATCTCAAATTTTTTTGAGAAAAATTCAAAATTTTGTTTGAACAATTAAAAATCAAACATTTTTGATTTGTATTGCCTATATGCAAGGAGAGCTTAACATCTCTTCTACATATAGATTCATGTTGAGTGTATCTTGTATTGAGAAGCTTGACAACTCTTCTTTATGTGATACACGTGTGTAGGGGGAGCTTCACATCTCCTCTTATGCATTACAGATTATGTGTTATGTGAATTGGGGCTTGTCATCCCTTCTTCATGTAATGCATATATGTAGGGAAGTTAACTTAGCGTCTTCCTCTTTATGAATGTATATCACATATACCTTTTATTGATTGATTTGATTTCACCCCTTATTGATTTCCTTGTTTCGAACAAAAAGGGGGAGAAAAATTTGTTGATTTTGTTTTTACTTTAACCCCTTTGTTGATGATTGACAAAAAGGGGGAGAAGTATTTGAGATATATGCATGTTTTCCTTCCTTTATTCATAAAGGGGGAGTAGTTTTTATGTTTATGCATATATGTTTTGTTTTGAAGTAGGAGAAAAAGAATTTGATTTGTTTTATGCTTGATTGGCATGTCTATCTCCTAGATTTGCATACATGTTTATGAGCATACATTGCATATTTATTTGTTTATTTGTTATGCATGAGTTAAGGGGGAGCTTCTTTGGAGCTTTACTTTAATCCATGCATATATAACTTCATGAGTTTTGTCATCATCAAAAAGGGGGAGATTGTTGGCCCAAAGGCCTATCACTCTACTTTTGATGATGATCAACTCATGTAGTTATGTTACTAATGATCTTGTGTTTAATTAGTTTCAGATTTGTTGATCAAGATCTTAGTAGGTGCATAGCTTCAACAAAGGATTTAAAGTCAAGTTTTGGAGCTAGCACGGTTTGATTCAAGAGCTTGTGCATCAAGACCACATCAAATACTCAAGATGAGTCTAGCTCTTTGGATCATGTTTGGACCAAGTCAAGAAGATGAGAAGACTTCAAGTGAAGACTTCAAGAAGATGAAGACTTTTGTCTAGGTTTGTTTTTATAAGATTTTGTTTTTAGATAAAATGTAAAGGATAGAATAGTGGTGGATTTCTCAAGTATACATATACACACACACACTCTTGATTTAGTTTGTTTTAAAAAAGAATTTTAACCAAAACCAAACCAGTTTGAGTTGTGCTTGTTTTTTTTGGTATTCAAGTATTATGTTTTAAACAAAACCATATTTAGAGCTTAATGTCAAAAACATAGATATTTCACCATGTTTGTGTAGTGGATCATATCTATACACACTATGATTTAAATGAGTTTAGAATATCTTATTTTTGTATTTTGGAGAAATTTGGAAAACAAGTTTTGGAAAAACAAGTTTTGGGAAATACAGTTTTTGTTTTAAGCCAAAATTTCCAAGTTACAAAAATAGTCCAAATTATTTGTAACATGCCCTGATTTTGTGCAAGCATGTTGGTAAAACTATTTTTGTAGATTTTTCATGATTTTACGGGATTTTATTTGAGCCAAAATGACCAAGTTTTTCTTTCCCTAAAATCCCTGACCTGGCTTCAGCCGGTCGACTAGGCCGGTCGACCGCGCGATGTGCACGAGTCTGGCTGGAGGGCCGGTCGACCGAGACGGTCGACCGTCCAGAGAGCTTTGCTCTCTGGAAATCCTCGATCGACCGGGACGGTCGACCGGCAGAGAGTCTGCTCTCTTTTCCAGAGGTTCGGTCGACCGGGCCGGTCAACCGCTGCCCCAACGGTCAGAAATCTGACCGTTGGCGGTCGACCGGGCGGTCGACCGTCAGCTCTGTCTGGCCCATAACGGCTAGTTTTTGGAGCTCTATAAATTGGGCCATTTGGGGGCTGTTTTCTCTAAGATTTTTTAGTGGGTTTTGAGCCAGTTTTTCCTACTTCATTAAAAGAGTTTTCTCCACTAAATTGAGAGCTAATACTTCCAATCAAAAGGGGAGTTTTATTAAGAGTGTTAAAAGAGATTTCTTTGAGTTTTTCCTCCACCATTTCAATCCTTGTTTTCTCACACAACACTTGAGCTATCCATTGCTATATCTACCGATAGGGATTTGTTGTGAGAGGATTTTAGGTGATCAAAGTGTTGTGATCACCAAAGTTCTTTTCTTATACTTTGAGGAGGCGGACTTGCGGGTTTGCGGTATTTCAGGTTCTAGTGAGGACTCGGTGTTTGAGGTGCGGCCTCGGCGAGCTAGTGAGCTTGCGGTGTGTACGGGACTAGAGAGTCTGAGAGCTTGTAGGTGTTGCGGCACCGAGTGATCCAGTGAGATCGATTATAGTGGAAATCCTTCGTGTGTCGAAGGTAGGGATGTAGAGCAAGGGTGCTCGAACCTCGAAACAAATCCCTTGTGTTTGCGATTGCTCACTCTCTCTCTCTCTATCTCCTTGTTCATATCTTGCATACTATTATTGTATTTATCTTTATATGCTTTATATTCATTGTGTGCTTTATTGTATATGCTTGGGGATTGTTTGCTAACACTTGTATTCAACCAAGAGAGCCAACGCGGCACCTCAACTCTTATTTAGAGGAATCTTGAGGAGTTAGTCCAGAGCCCTTCACGGGGAATTCGGCTATACTCTTGTGTTATACGTGGTGTTTAGTTTAAGAATATTAGTTTAGGTCATAATAGTTTTTAATTCCGTATTTAGTGACCATTAGATTAGCCATCACCTATTCACCCCCTCTCCAGGTGATTTTACATCAACTTGCTTCCATTCTTAGTTTATCAACAACTCGGGTTGGGCGATCTTAGTCCAACTCGAGTCACTATCCAACTGGCTGACCGTTCAGTGAAAGTTCCAAAAGGGGAGATTAATGATGTCCTTATCCGGGTTGGGGAGTTTATCTACCCTGTTGATTTCATAGTTCTAGAGACACAACCTGTGTCTAACTCCAATCATAGGGCTCAAACTCCTGTTATCCTAGAGCGACCATTCCTTACTACTCCCAATGCCATCATCAATTGTAAGAATGGGTCCATGAGGTTAACTTTTGGGGACATGACTAGAGAAGTCAATGTCTTCAACCTAGAAAAACAATCTCGTAAGATAAGAGATCAAACATTTGAGGTCAACTTTATTGAAAATAATTGTGATGAAGAGAGTGAAGATATAGAAGATGAGTCGCTGTTTCTTAATGAATTATTTAAGAATGAATGCGATTATCTTGATGAGAAGGCATATGTCGGAGATCCTAATATTAAAGTACCCTTTAAAAAGGGAAAATTTGATTTGAATGTCTTCACTTTCGATGAGCCAACCAATAATGTATCACATGAGAATATAGTTCACGAACCTCCGATTGACATACTCTTTGATAACCTCTCCGAAGAAGAACTCATGTGTTTGGATGAACCAACTAGGGATCTTTTGATTAATTACACATCTCTAGGGGAAAGTGTTGACCTAAGCTTTAAGGAGATATATGGAACTGAGTTAGAATTCCTAGGCATTCAAAGTGAGGAAGTTCCAACTGAGAAGTGTGGTTGTGATCAATTTTTGAATAATGAATGTAGAAATGTGAAGAAGGAAAACCTAAAGAAGTTGAGACTGGGGAGGAAGAGAGCTAAAATGATAGAAAAATTAGCCTCCCCACTATGCCCTATAAAGAGGACCCATTGGAATGACGGGAAGAGAACTAGAGGGATAAGACCGAAAAAGATCTAGGTGTGGGAGAAACTTGATGTTGTACATATTTTTATATAATATATGTACCTCTTTTATATTTCATTTCATGCATGTATACATTTCTTTCATACATTGGGGACAATGCATGAGATAAGTGTGGGGGAGGGTTCTAACATGACTAATATATTCTAACATGACTAATATAACTTCAAAAAAAAAAATGTAAAATGTAAAATTTTTTTTTATGTATATATATATATATATATATATATATATATATATATATATATAAACTTTTTTGAAAGGTAAGAACAATCTTTTGATATATTTTTGTAAGAAATTAAGTCAATTTTAAGGAATAGAAAAATCATAATTAGGATTTCTTACACTTGGTCAAAATAAGATGACTTGTTTGATTTTTAGGGTTAGGAAGAAAATTTGTGAAAGTAATTTAGTCTTGATCTTTACCTTGATGAAATATGCACACTTTATACACTTACACATTTAGGGTTTAAAAACAAAGACTCTTATGCCTTATATAAAAAAAAAGAAAAAAATAATAAACAAATCTAATTATTGATTAGCTAGGTGCTTTGGCCTAAGCAAGCCTTGGTATTTATGCAAAAGATAATTAGATAAGTTTGAAAAAAAATATATATATATAAATCCTCTGATTAAGCTGGGTATTTGTGCCTCATGAAACATAAGTATTCACGCCTAAAAGGGGTACATTTTGTAAATAAAAACCATGGTTTCGTGGCCTTGTCTGCTCGAGTGTTTAAATCCTTAGGGGTGTTTTCTCACCTGGTGTCCTAAAACTGTCCGGTTTGGGTGTCACCGACTAAAGGCTCGTTACATGGGCAGATTAGAAAGCCTAATGAAATTGTGGAATAAATTCCACCAAAAAAAAATATAAATAAGGCATAGGAGTTAATGTTAAAAAATTCTTAGTCAAACTTCACAGTCACGATTGTGCATATGACTGAGGGTAAAGTAATAGACTAGATGAGAAAGACAATTTGACTCCTTACTTTGATTGATGACATGTTTTTAGAATGGAGACTAAGTTTAGGAATGAAAAATTTGATATTCCTATAACTTATAGATTACTTAAACTCTCACAAATATACTTCAAATATTTTCTCTTTTCAAAATGCTTTTCGAAAATACTATTTTTTTTCTCTTTCTTTATGGATTTTGTGGGTGCAATCCACTGAAAATCCTCACGAGACAAAACTCGTCCTCTAGGAGTAACCTAGAGGTTTAACGGCTTGTTGCACATGCTCAATGCAATCAAGTGACCTGCAAAAGTGGTCTAATAATTGATTAAGATTAGTTTTGATATTTTGCTCGAGGGCGAGAAAAAGATAAGTGTGGGGGTGTGATCAGTCACATATATTGCATACATATTGTCACATATCCATGCGTGTTATCTAAATAAAACATATTAATAAGTCCTATTGTTCTTTATAAAATGCAGGCCCATTGCTAAAGGATAGGCCAGAGAAACGAGCCCACAAGCCCATTTAATTCAGAATAAATTCGAAATCAAGGAATCAGGGCAAATCTTAGCATATCAGAGAGGTTGAAATAAATCCTCCCAAATCAAGCGGTTGAAGCTAACAAATCAAAGATCGTTTCGTCAAATCTGGGAGCTGCAACAGTGAATCCAATAAGACAAAAGGAAGCCCAAAGCCACGCCAGCTGATTCTCTACCTGGATGTGGCCAATTGGCCACTTCCAGGCCGCGGATCTGCGGCCCAAGCCGCGGATCCGCGGCTTGTTGGTGGAGATAAGGGGAGCGTTTTCTCCCCTTATCTCCTCACTCCCTTCCCTCTGAGGTTTTGCCTATAAAAGCTAGGGTTTTATACTGAAAATTTACAAAGACTAGGATTAGAATTTTTGTTATTTCTTTAAGGATTTAGGCTCTTTGTTAGATAGTTTAAAAGTTGTATTTTGTTTTGCAATTTGTAGTTCAGTACAAACACTTGTGAGAGAGAGGAATTGAGTGCTTGTAACTTAAAGATTGAAGTGGCATCAATACAAGAGTCGAGCTCCATTTTCTTCTACTCATTTTACGGTATGTTATACTTTAATTACTTGTATTGTGTCTTGTTTTCCATGAGTAGCTAAATCGATTTTCTAGGCTCACTATTGTACCTCTCTCCAATTCTTCTTTTTTCTGATTTTCATGAAAAAGACTCAATGAATCATTCGCATGACTAACTTAAAGCCTTTCTTTTTGAAAGTGTTCTTGAAGGCACATGAGGATGGGTTTGGATCTTTAAACTCCTACTTTTTTTAAGAACATTTGTTAAACTATTTTTATTTCATACTTGCTTCTTCGCGCTTGATGATTTAACATTCGATTCGAAACGATTTCTTAAAGAAAAAGTGCACTATTCCAACTATCTTTTGTGCTTTACTTCAAACTTTCTAAAGTCAACCTTAAGTTTTGCCTATGATCAAGTTGAGACTCTTAGGATTTCAATAGAAGAATAAACGGTTGAGTAGTGAGATAGTGAGCCCAGATTTTCTTCTTTATTAAAATCAACCAAACAATTTTCAAGCTTTTTAAATCACTTTCTCCAAAGCCTTCTCCAAAGTTACAATTTCTGTTTTATTCATTTCCCTTCTCCCATTCTTCTTTTCAACTAAAAAACGAGCACAATTCTTTGTTATTAAACGAAACACCGAAAAGCTTTCATCGCATTCCTCCTCGTGGACACGACCCGTTAGCCACAAGCTACACGGTAATTTCTTAACTCTTTGATTGTTCTTTCATCTTAGCAATCGGTGACTCCAAAACCGAACGATTTTAGGGCACCACGTGAGAAAACTGAAAATCACCTAGAGGGGGGGGTGAATAGGTGATAGTGCTAATCTAGAAACTAAATGCGAAAGCTAAAAACTATTTTGCAACACACTTAATACAACCAATTAGTGTAGCCGTATTCCCCGTGAAGGGCTCTGGACTAACTCCTCTTGATTCCCCTAGATAAGGGTTGAGGTGCTATATAAAGCTCTTGTGGTTAAGTATAAGTGAGGCACACACAAGCAAGCCAAGCATATAAAGATAAACAATATGAAATAATGCAAGGCACAAATGCAAGCATAAGATATGAATGAATGAATGATGCTTTGCACAAGTAAAGAGAGAGGGTTAAGAGACAATGGATCAAACGCAAACACAAAGATATGTTTCGAGGTTCGAGCCCCTAGCTCTACGTCCCCGCCTTCACCGAGAAGGATTTCCAATCCACTAAGGAGTACCGAACTCCTCTCTCAACCTTACAATGCCACCGAGGCAATACAACCACAATTCACCTCTACCGAAGAGGGATAAGGTCCGTAGCCAACAACCAAACTCCACCTCTCACTAGAGGGAGCAAACCAACAATCTCAACCTCTACCAAAGAGGGAGCAACCCAACAAGAATAAGGGTTTACAACAAGTGATCCAAAAAGACCACAAACACAATTTCCTTTCCCACAAACAAAAGATCCTATAGAATAGGATAGATGATAAGCTCAAGTGTGGAAAAACAAAGTGTTTTGATCAAAGAAATTCTCTTGGGAAAACACCAAAATAGATATAGAAATTTTAGACCAAAACTAATTCCCAAAAACCTAATTTCTTTGAAATAAACAAAACACTTTAAAACAAATAAATGAATCTTTTTGGCACAAAAACTATTTTGAAAAATTGTTTAAACACTAGAGAAACACTGAAATTTTTCTTGTCAAGAGTCTTGTTAAAATCCCCAAATAGATGGGGTATTTATAGGCCAAACAGAAAACTAGCCGTTAGGCAGATCTGTCAGCCTGACAGGCGTGCGGTCGACCGACCGGTCGACCGCCCAGATACAGAGAGCAAAGCTCTCTGGTCCGGCCGACCGACTGGTCGACCGGCCCACTGTGCCAGCAAACGTGCACAGGTCTGTGCACGTCGGTCGACCGCCCGGTCGATCGGATCCTGGCTCGGTCGATCTTGCGGTCGACCGACCTGGCCTGTTAGCACAGTTCTAGGTCAGAAACTGAGGTTAAAAATAATTTTAAAAATTCTTTTATCTCTTCTAAAAATCCCCAAAAATAGTTTTCTCATTTTGCATTGATATATAAACATGTGATAAAGACTTCAACTCAAATATCAAGCATATGAAACAATTTTTGTATCTTAACATTTTTTACCAAAAATCAAAACTAGTATTTTATCAAACTTGGATTTTTCAATACATGAATAGGAAAGTCAAAATAAGTTTGTTTAAAAGTTAAGCATGCATGTATAGAATGAAACTACTATACATAAACCAATTAAACTTGTTTTGATCAACTATTCATGAAAACAAAATCCAAAACATAAAACTTGTGTGTGTTGTGCACTTGAGCATATCAACTATTCTAATCTTTACACATGGATCTAAAACACACTAAACTAGGATACCTAAGTCTTCTTGACGATCTTCCATCTTCAAGTCGACCCGATCCAAAATGTGATCCATGAGCGAGACTCCGACGAGTGTAAGGTATGATCTTGATGCTCGGGCTTTGGAATCACCATGTGAAGGCTTCAAAACTCATCTTGTTGAAGCAATCACCAACTAATATCTTGCTAAATGATCTGAAACTAAAATCACAAGATTATTAGTAAACATAACTACATGAGTTAATCATCATCAAAACTAGAGTGGAAGGCCTCTGGGCCAACAATCTCCCCCTTTTTGATGGTGACAAAACTCATGGAGTTATATATGCATGGATTAAAGTTAAGCTTCAAAGAAGCTCCCCCTTAACTCATGCATAGCAATAAACAAATAAATATGCAATAAAAGCTTATAAACATGTATGCATAGTCATGCATAAAACAAGGTACCAAATACAAAAACATGCTCTTGATACCAATGAAATTTTCAAAAACAAAACATGCTCTAGATACCAATTAAACTTAATATATGCAAAACATAAATATGCATATAAAACTCAACATCTTTCTCCCCCTTTTTGTCAATCATCAATAAAGGGGTAAAAACAAAAGCAAAACAATAAATTTTTCTCCCCCTTTTTGTTCGAAACAAAGAATCAACAAAGGGGTCAAAAACAATAAAAACAATGTTCTCCCCCTTTTGTCTAAAACAAAAAGAATATCAATAAGGGGTTACAATCAATTAAGATATCAATTTAAATATATGTCAAAGATAGCATCTTGATACCAATTGAAAGTGAACATAGATCAATCAACAAATGGTATATGCGATATACATTCATGAAGAGGAAGATGTGAAGCTTCCCTACATTGATACATTACATGAAAGAGGGATGACAAGCCCTAATTCACATAACGTACACTATGCAATGCATAAGAGGAGATGTGAAGCTCCCCCTACACACGTGTACCACATAAAGAAAAGTTGTCAAGCTCCTCAATACAAGATACACTCATCATGAATGTATATGTAGAAGAGATGTTAAGCTCTCCTTGCATATAGGCAATACAAATCAAAACTTTTGAATATTTCCTTTAAACAAAATTTTGAATTTCTATCATAAAGTAAGGGAGTGGAAATACAAATACCAATTGAAATATGAAAATCGAAATTTCTCCCTCTTTATGAAATACAAACTAAACACATGCATAAGCTTGTTTAAGAATACCAATTGAAAACTAATCAATTGAAATATGATAGTCATTAGCAATTCAAGCTTAGCATAAACAAAATTTGTGCTCAAGATATAGGGATATAATGAGCACAAATAAAAACATATATATGTATGAAAAATTAGATACCAATTGAAATTGATACTCTTTCAAGTGCAAGCATACATATACAAAAAAATATATGAGTATACAAAAATGTCAATATTGATACCAATTGAAAGAATCCAATGATACCAATTGAAACAACAATAATATCAAGTATATACCTCATATCCTAGCCTCCCAATCATGTTCAAGTTTAAAAAAGATTTTCACTATAAAGCATACATGAGCATGATCTCCCATCCAACCACCCTTGAAAGGTAGGGGTTTTCAAAAATAGGTTTGAAAATTATAGTATGTTTGAAAACATCTACCATAACGAAGAATACGAACTAGTTAAATGGAAAAACTTATTAACTAGTACGAAATCCTTCAAGCAAGGAATAAATCAAAAATATTTTTCATGAAACACATGTAAATCACATGGCACTAAACACTCAAAATCCATAAAGCTCATATCATACTCATGAAAACATAATCATGAGAAACATTTAAATAAGGTGAGTGAACAAGTGTTATGTGAAACATATCAACATGAAAATAGACATTCAAGCTCAAAATTCCTTTAAACATGAAAACATGAAAATCATCAAAACTATTTAATCTTCAAGGCATATGTATGTCTTATACAAACTAAAGTATACATACATATCCAAACACAACGAGTCCACAAATGTATATGCATTAAGGCACGTGGCTCAAAGGATGTATATGTATAAATAATAATTTGGATAAAATGGACATATACATGAAGTTAAACAAGAATTCATAAAACAAATTCAAGAATGGGAATACAAGTTTAAAATGCATGGATCATCAAAACTAGACTATACTAGCACATCTAATGGGTTCAAATAAGCATTCAAGCTCAAACATATATAGATTTATTTGTGGCCCACTATATGCACAAATATATACCTAGTCTTAATGAAAACTAACATTTAAACATATATTCAAATCATGAAGTATAAAAACAAGATATGAATAAACATGAAAAACATAAACATGATTATTATGTAAATTCACATGTTATTAGAGCTATGATAAACATGATAGCTAAATAAAGGTGAGAACACTAAAATAATGATCCATATTAAACATGGGTGTCTCAAATGCTATACATGCATGCCAATAGTCTAATAATCATGGCATTTTCATAATGATCATATAAATAACAAAACATGCTACAAATAATGAACATGAAAAGCATGCATAAATAAAAATAAGGAGTTAGAGATTGATACCAAAACCGATGAAGGCACCTCTCGAGTTCTCCAAACCAAGGTGGTCTTCCCACCAAACATCCCTTGAAAGTGATGCATCCAAATGATTTTCATGAAGTTCGGAACGCATCCACTCCAAGGTACCGCTACTCTCACGTCATGCGAGAGCCCACACCTACATCATAAACAAGAGGGGTGGTCTTTCGTACCCATACTCTTTTGGGTCCATGGGGTTAGTCCCTTCTCTAACCCAAACAAATTTATTTGCTAAATTAACATTATTTATACGATCATAGCAAAATTTAGCAAGGTGGCCCTTACGTCCACAGTGTGTACAAGTGTACACATGAGCATACAAGTAATGATGGTGTCCGTGAGGAGCATGTGTATGCCGTGTATGGTGTGCATGCAAAGATGGAACTTGTTTCTTTCGAAACAAAGATTCCAAACTTGTATGACCCACAACACATTGGCTCAAAGTGGAGCCCAAACAATATACACTTTTCTTCAAAATATTTATATCATTTTTAACACTTGAAGATAAAGTGGAGCATGCAAGGGGTGATCTAGGTGAAACTACCCTAACATGGCAAACATGGAAATCTATTTTATTTTCCAAAACTTCATTTTTCTTTAAACAAACATTTAAATCATTTGAAATAGAAATTATTTTATTTTTCAAAGCAACATTCTCTTTTAAAACAAAATCAATTTTTGAAGACAAGTTTTCATTTTTCTTTAATACATCATTGCAATCAATTTTAGAATTTAAAAATTTATTTTCCTTTAGAGCAAGGTCTAGTTGAGATCTCAATGAATCTCTTTCATTATAGACCTCAACCTTCTCTTGCAAAACATTGTTAATTCTAGAATGCAAACTTTTATTTTCATTAACAATTCCTAGACTTTTCTTTTTCAAAACATTATATTTTTCAATCAATTTTTCACTCTCAATGGAAAGTTCTTCATTCAAAGCATGGGCATCAATATATTCATCACATGAAGAACTAGCATCAAAACTATCTAATTGAGATTCCGATTGTACCTCAAGGGAGTCATTCCCTTGGACCATTAAGCATTGAGATTCGATTCTCCACTAGATTCTTCCTCTTGTTGGATTGGCAATTGAAGCTTGGAGGTGGAGGTGGTTGTCAACTTGTTTCACACTGCAAAGGCGGAATCAAGATTAGAAACAGCATAAGATATTCTTTTGAAAGCGTGCTTCTAATAGCCTCTAGGGCTTGTGCATTGGCCCCTATATGATTGCTATTACCAAGATAGCGTTTCTTGGTAGCGGCAAGGAAAACATGCAAGCCTAGGGTCTTCAAATATATGGACATCCTATATTTTCATGTGTCAATGTTGGAGACATCGAACATGGGAGGTGAAAAGTAATCCATGGGTGTGCAAACTAAATGTATGCAAACAAATATATGCAAATGATAGATTAGCAAACAAGGATCTCACTCCTAGGATGTTAAGCCTAAGTATCAGGAGTGGAGGCTCTGATACCAATTGAAAATCACCTAGAGGGGGGGTGAATAGGTGATAGTGCTAATCTAGAAACTAAATACGGAAGCTAAAAACTATTTTGCAACACACTTAATGCAACCAATAAGTGTAGCCGAATTCCCCGCGAAGGGCTCTGGACTAACTCCTCTTGATTCCCCTAGATAAGGGTTGAGGTGCTATATGAAGCTCTTGTGGTTAAGTATAAGTGAGGCACACACAAGCAAGCCAAGCATATAAAGATGAACAATATGAAATAATGCAAGGCACAAATGCAAGCAATAAGATATGAATGAATGAATGATGCTTTGCACAAGTAAAGAGAGAGGGTTAAGAGACAATGGATCAAACGCAAACACAAAGATATGTTTCGAGGTTCGAGCCCCTAGCTCTACGTCCCCGCCTTCACCGAGAAGGATTTCCAATCCACTAAGGAGTACCGAACTCCTCTCTCAACCTTACAATGCCACCGAGGCAATACAACCACAATTCACCTCTACCGAAGAGGGATAAGGTCCGTAGCCAACAACCAAACTCCACCTCTCACTAGAGGGAGCAAACCAACAATCTCAACCTCTACCAAAGAGGGAGCAACCCAACAAGAATAAGGGTTTACAACAAGTGATCCAAAAAGACCACAAACACAATTTCCTTTCCCACAAACAAAAGATCCTATAGAATAGGATAGATGATAAGCTCAAATGTGAAAAAACAAAGTGTTTTGATCAAAGAAATTCTCTTGGGAAAACACCAAAAGAGATATAGAAATTTTAGACCAAAACTAATTCCCAAAAACCTAATTTCTTTGAAATAAACAAAACACTTTCAAACAAATAAATGAATCTTTTTGGCACAAAAACTATTTTGAAAACTTGTTTAAACACTAGAGAAACACTGAAAATTTTCTTGTCAAAAGTCTTGTTAAAATCCCCAAAGAGATGGGGTATTTATAGGCCAAATAGAAAACTAGCCGTTAGGCTGATCTGTCAGCCTGACAGGCGTGCGGTCGACCGGCCGGTCGACCGCCAACGGTCATAAATATGACCGTTGGGCAACCCGGTCGACCACCCAGATACAGAGAGCAAAGCTCTCTGGTCCGGCCGACCGACCGGTCGACCGGCCCACTGTGCCAGCAAACGTGCACAGGTCGGTGCACGTCGGTCGACCGCCCGGTCGACCGGATCCTGGCTCGGTCGATCTTGCGGTCGACCGACCTGGCCTATCAGCACAGTTCTGGGTCAGAAACTGAGGATAAAAATAATTTTAAAAATTCTTTTATCTCTTCTAAAAATCTCTAAAAATAGTTTTCTCATTTTGCATTGATATATAAACATGTGATAAAGACTTCAACTCAAATATCAAGCATATGAAACCATTTTTGTGTCTTAACATTTTTTATCAAAAATCAAAACTTGTATTTTATCAAACTTGGATTTTTCAATACATGAATAGGAAAGTCAAAATAAGTTTGTTTAAAAGTTAAGCATGCATGTATAGAATGAAATTACTATACATAAACCAATTAAACTTGTTTTGATCAACTATTCATGAAAATAAAATCTAAAACATAAAACTTGTGTGTGTTGTGCACTTGAGCATATCAACTATTCTAATCTTTACACATGGATCTAAAACACACTAAACTAGGATACCTAAGTCTTCTTGACGATCTTCCATCTTCAAGTCGACCCGATCCAAAACGTGATCCACGAGCGAGGCTCCGACGAGTACAAGGTATGATCTTGATGCTCGGGCTCTGGAATCACCATGTGAAGGCTTCAAAACTCATCTTGTTGAAGCAATCACCGACTAATATCTTGTTAAATGATCTGAAACTAAAATCACAAGATTATTAGTAAACATAACTACATGAGTTAATCATCATCAAAACTAGAGTGGAAGGTCTCTGGGCCAACAAAATTACCCCAAGGACTTAGGATTCGAGCAAACAAGGCCACAAAACTAAAAATTTATTTGGTAATATCAACCACTTTTATACGTGAATAATCATGCTTTATGAGGCACAAAAATCTAGCTTAATCAAAGGATTCTTATTAATATATACAATATTTTTTCTTTTTTTATTCTTTTTTTAAGGCATAAGAATCTTGGTTTATGAACCCTAAGTGTGTAAATGTATATGCATATTTCATTAAGGTAAAAATCAAGACTAAATTATTTTTTCAATTTTTTCTTCCTATCCCTAGAAATTAAACGAATATTCTTATTTCAACCCAGTATTATAATTCTCCTATTTCTTAAAATTAACTTAATTTCTTACAAAAATAAGTCAAAGTATTATTTTCCTTTTCAAAAAGTTTATTTTTAAAGAAAATATTTTTTTATATCTTTTTTGGGAAAATCTAAAAGAAAACCTATGTTAGAACCTTCCCCCACACTTAAACTTGACATTGTCCTCAATGTTAAAATGTATGCTCATTATGCTAGCATTGAAAATGAACAAAGTGAGGGGTACTTATTACCTTGGGAGCTGCAATAAGCATATAAGTTAGGGGGTAAGAGTAAATAAAAAGACAAAGGCACACCCCCAAATCTGGATAAAAGCATCTCTCTATAGAAAAGAAAAAGAAACTCTAGAAAGGAACAAATAAAAAATAAACTTTTTATAGAAAAAACAATTGCTCTGGGATGCCCTATCCGTTCTGGAATATTATCCGAGAGACCGCTTTGCAGGTCACCCATTACCTTTGGGTTTCGTGGTGACTGGGGCCTGAGGGTACCCAGTTCAGGAGCACAATATGGAACCTGTGACTGTATTTATAATTATATTATATTATTGATTGCCTATGTGTAGTACTAACACTTTCTGCAGGTACATATATTACCTTCGGCACAGCCTCTAGGCTTAACTAACCTCTTGGAGGTTTTTAACAGCTTAGTTCCATTTTAAAGGATTAATTCCGTTTATATTGCTGCCGTCTGGTAAGCGGAACCAAGCGCCTAGGTAGAGCTCTGCCGGAATTCAAACTCGCATTTTAAGATCAAGTTATTCCTGAGTTCCCTTATGGTGTATAAACACTGTTCGTTGATCTAGCCCCAACACCGCTTTGCTCTGCTTGTATGTGCATAGCTGTAGTGCTGCTTTAATACTATTGACTAGATATTGATACCGATATTACTGATACTGATATTGATATTGCTACTGTTATTTATCATGAGTTATCGACATAATATTTGTTACTGACACTGACTAGTGACACTGATATTGACTATTTATACTGACATTACACCTGACATATGGATACTGACTACAAAATATATACTGATTACCAAATGATATTATAACTCTTGATATATTACATTACACTGGTTCCAAACTTGGTACCCTAACTCCTGACTGAATATAATACCTGAATCATGATTATTGTTTTACGGGGAATCACTACTGAATCCTTATACATGATACTCCTGTTACTGTTTAGGTACGTGGAACTAAGTGCCATGTGAAATAACACGGGGCCCCCCTCTAGAATCCCATACTTGATGTGTTGAACTAAGTGCCACATGGAACAAAATTTAACATCACATATCCTAGTGATGGGGGCTACCTCTTGAATCCTTGGGGCCATCTCTAGAATCCCACATCTCCTGATTACTATACTCTTTATACGGTATTCCTGTTGATCCCCTTAAACTGATATCGTGAAACTCAACTGAAAATAATCCTGAACATTTATAATAAAGATACAGCTTATACTGGTTTGAGGGAAACTTATGAACTTCAATAAGTACGTTTTCATAATAGCTCGATATTGCAACTATTGTAGAGGACTACCTGAGGCTACAAGAGTCCTTGTGGGGGTGTAATGGCACCTTGAATTGATTTTGTTCCTGTTAGCGCCTTGCGGCGTGGATTGGAGGCCATATCCAATCACCTGAGACTATTGTCCCGAGCATGCACGGGGCCCATTATGAACATGATACCTTGATTTCTCATCAGTTTCTAATAACCAACCTCGGACTACTTCTATTTGGATGTATGTGAACTGGGACGCTAGGCACATACCTAGACATCTGAGTAGGATGAATCCTAATAATAATAATAAGCATACTACTGACTTAACTCCTGTACTGATCATGATTCTACAGACATAAGCTGATATGATTCCACAGACATAACATGACTCGACAACACTAACTCTTAGCCATTTTGGTTATATATATATATACCCAGTTGATGGTAAAGTGAGGTATATGATATATAGATGAAGGTTTTCTTATTTGGATTATCCCCTCGACGTACTAATCTCATCCAGATATTGAGTTTATACAATTGATTTTGCCTACATTTATATTATACATATACAGTTAATGAATTACATATACTTTCATTAACATGATTTAAACATGATTTCATGCATACATAAACATGTTTTCACATAATTCCATTTATTTTCTGTACATGTGTATTTGCTTTTGCACACGCCATTTGGCTTTCTTATGTACTCGCTGGGTTGCATCCTGATAACCCTGGATTTGTATGTTCAGATCCCGGAGCTTGGAGCATCTGGGACTTCCTTTAGCTTATCGGAGTGCGTAGCGAAAGCGAAGTAAGTCCCAGGATCGGAACTTGGTAGAAGCATGAGATCACGTCAGATACTCCTCTAGATCCATCTCCTTTATCTGACTCTCGAGATTCCTTTTCAGCTCGGGAGCCTTTTCGAATATTATGTCTTGTAAATATCTTGTAAATCATATTTTTGTATGATCCAGTGATGTAATATTCATGTAATATTGAATCACATGCTGCGATGACAATGTACTTGGACTGTAATGTTGTAATGTATAATACCATTATACATACGTACTCTGATTTCTGACTATACTGATTTGATTAGCGTACGTATGTGAGGCATTTCTACCCCGCGTATGTACATTGCAGTAGCGTTTTCGTACCTGGTGGGGCGGGGCGTTACAACATGCAAGATATAAGCACAAGTGACTTGAGAGAGAGATGAGCAATAGCAAACACAGGAGAATTGATTCAAGGTTTCAGCACACTTGCTCTACGTCCCCGCCTTCACCATTGTGAAGGACTTCCACTGAAATCGATCCCGCAAGATCATTTGGTGCCGCAACACCTACAGCGAGCTCCCTCAAGAACTTTTGGACTCGCAAGTCTCTTACTTGTTCCCGCAAGAACAACATACATAAGCATACTAGCTTATTGAGGTCGCACCTCTACAATGAGTTCCCTCAAGAACTCTACACAATACGAACCCGCAAGCTTGCTGAGGCTCAACCTCCACAACTCTCCAAATACAAAATGGTGGTACACTTGGTGATCTTTTCACTTTATCACCAAAAATTAACTCTCACAAATAAGGATCCTATAGGATAGATATGGCAATGGATAGCTTAAGTTTGTGTGAAAAAACTAGATAAATGTTGTGGTGGAAAACTCAAGAAATCTCTTTTGAAAAACAAGATAAACACTATTTAAAAACTCTTATTTTGATATGAAAGTTTTAGCCCAAAAACAAGTGGAGAAAAAAATTCTAAGAGAGATGGAAAAAAACTGGCTTAAAAACAACTCCAAAATCTTGTAGAAAACAGGCCAAAACAGCCCCTTTTGTGGGTCACAAAAACTAGCCGTTGGGGCTAATACCTAGGCCAAATGATAGGTCGGTCGACCAGCCTGTTGATTGGTCTCTAATGTTGCATATTTAATATCATATTTCCATACTTATTTTAGAATAAAAGCCTGCATTGTCCTAATTAATTGCTTAATTTATTTGCAGGCCCATTCTTTAAGGAGATGAAGAAAAATGAGCCCAAAGCCCACAAAAATTCTGAATTAAATCAGAGTTAATTCACACTCAGTAAATCAGGAAAAAATCAAGAGGTTGAAAACTGGTTGAGAAGAATCCTCTCAGAATCGATCGGTTGAAGCAAAGATCAAGCAAGTTTGATTCAGATTCTGACTGGATACATTTTAGTATTCGAATCATAACTTTTGCTACAAAATCTCAATTCTGATGATTCAAGATGATCCAGAAAGCAGACTGACAGAGCTATAACTCTTATGTTGATCATTATTTCTAATTCTGTCAGTTGTTAAGTGATATTCAGCAATCAACAAGCCAACAAACAGCAGATCAGAACTGAATATCCACCTCTACCCCCTCCATTTCTCCTATAAATACCTGCACTCAAAGGCAAAAGGGACGCCAATGGAGAGTTAGGATTTTAGACTAGTTTTTCCATTTTGTAGTTTAGTTTTTACTTTTATGTAACTTGTATGTAGCTTAGGTTAGAAGATGATTCATGTAAGTAAGAGAGAGAGGCTGATGTTGAGAGTGACACCGATGTACTCCTCCTCCTTTCTTTCATTGTCTCAGTAAGCAATAAAGGTAAACTTTTCTTTGTGTTCGTTTCTTTACTTTCCTTTACATTTGTTTTGCTTTTCGTTTTCCTTTTCTACTTCACCTTGGTTGTATGTGTTGAGTCTACAAGTGAACTCTAAAGCAAGTACACCGATGCTACTTGAGAGCCAGCGATAGTTCATGAAGACGTTCTCCTCTTCCAAGCTCGCATCACTTCGTTCTTCTTATGCTTGACGATATAATGTGCACGGGGACCGAGTTCGAGTTTATGATCTATGCGTTGAACGCCTCCGAAGCACAAAGGTAGAACTTGCAAAAAGGTTTCCAAGTAAGTCATCACCAAACTAGGTAAGTAATTCTTAACTTTGTTTCTTTTCTTTTATCGCTATAGTATAGATCGCCAACACGATTTCTTTCACCACTTCTTCCCAATCGTTTTCGATCTTTTCCTCCACTTCATTTGTACATAGTCGCTTTTTATTGTTTTCCGATTTTCCACCTTCTTCATCTCTCGCTTTCTCTCTAACTTTAACCAGTAACTTTCTTTTTCTTTTTCTTAACTTTAAAAACAGAGAAGAACTTTTGCTTTTCTTCTTAACATTTCAATAGAACCGTAAAAAGCTTCCATCGCAAGCCCTCCTTGTGGATCACGACCCGCATAGCCACTTGCTATAGCGGTAAGAATTGAGCACTTGCACATTCTCTTTTTAAGTTCTATAATCTCGTATTTTTTGTGCAGGTTAGCCTCAATCAAATTTTGGCGCCGTTGCCGGGGAGGGTAAAACAGTTTTTATTGAAATCTGAATTTTTCTTGCAAATCTTTTAGAACTAAACGATTTTTCTTCTCTGTTGCAGGTTACAGGGCAAAGAAAACAGGAACTTTGCATTGCAGTGACATATAAGTGGACCTGGGCCTCTGCTCTCGAAAGCAGAGACCAGGATCCCTCCAAATTGCCGCAAAATCCTGGCTTTTGCCGCAAATTTGCGGCAATAAGGAGTGCACTACTGATCATTTTTCTGCAGGGTCTTTGATTCTGCAAAATACTTCTGCTGCATTACTTAATTCCCTGTAATATTCACCCTATACCTGCTTAATAAAGTCAACAGTAAAAAATTGGTTGTAATCGTTAAAAGTTGATTAGACATTTGCATTTCTAGGCACGTGTCTTTTCAATTCATTTACTTTTACTGTTGAAGAGTGCTGGAGGCAAGGTACGTTTTGCATTGCATGTAGACTAGGAATCAACTCTTGCTTGATTTTCATGCTTTGAGTGTATCCTAGTTATATTTCTTGTACACTTGCACAATTCAATTTTAAGGGCATACCCGTAAATAAGATAAGGTGGGGATTTTATCACCCTTTCCTTAGCCCGCAAATCATTTTCCCAAGCACTCACTAACCCAAGCCTAATTTAATAAAAAATAGACGTTGGCCCTAGGGACATCTCAGACTCATTTAGGAGATTATCCTAAGGGGGAAAAATGTTGGAATCTAACTCCTGCAAAATCAGTGTCTAGGAAAGGGATTGAGGGCCGAAAGCCCGAAGGTTGGTGGTTATTTAATTAAGGAACGTCTTTGACGGAAAACCTCCCACCAACCTTGCCCTGACCTGGCTGATTAGCTTGTGGTTAAAGTCTACATTAGACCTCCCGTGGACAGTCTAACCAGTTAGGAGTCGTCTAGGTCCTAAGTCTACCCTAACTTAGGCTAGAATTTTTTCTTTTTTTGTTTGTTTATTTGTTTGTTTTTCTTTGTTTGTATTCTATTGTGTGATATGGACTATAATAATAATTTTTTCAACTACAATAATAATCCATATTACACACCGGCTTCATTTTCGGATATTACCAACCCGGCATATCATAACTTTGACCAACCTAGTGTGCCGGATTGGTCTTATCCGAATCAATATGACCCATACCCCCCATCTAATAACTATAATTTCCATAATGATTTCAACTCTTCACCGAGTCAGTGGGGATTCACCTCCTCCGAGCATAATTTCCAACCACCTTGCCCTCCTTCTCCACCCAGTCCACATTATGTTCAAGATTCATACTCAGTTCCACCCGTCCAAAATAGGAAACCATCAATTATGGAAATGAGTATGCGTGAGTCCAAACACAAATCCCAAAATCTGATGGACTCACAATTTCACTACCACTTCCAAGACAATTCTTCATCTTTTCATCAAAATAATGAACCTGTCAACTATGAAAAGATGCTTGAAGGCATGACTCAGGCTCAAAACACTCGTAATCGTGACATAGATATGATGGTCGAATCTCTACGTTCCCACCGTCCTGATGTCACTAACTATTCTGTTAGAGCCGAAGAGTCATGTAGTTTTGGAAATCAAGATTCCATTTCAGAACAACCATGTGAACTTACCCAAACTCCATATGATATTGATAGTTTGGCTAGTTTTTCTTTTCCTGAAATAGAACTTGAAAATGATTATGATCCTGAACCCCAACTTAGTGATTCAATTCTATTTCCTGATTCGATTATGACTCCGGTATCTTCACCTGACTTCAATCTTTTCCCGGAGTCAACATTGGATCCTGTACCAATTCATAAAGAAATTGAATCACCCATCTTTGAGGATCATGTTGAACTTGACCAACTTTACAATTTTGAAAATCCCATGGATAAATTGGCAAGTTCTCCATTTTTTGATATTGAACTCAATGAGATATGTGACCTAGATTCTCAAATTTGTGATCCAGTTCAACTTTCTGAATCAATCTTGACTCCCGTTTTGTTACCAAACTTGAGTAATATTTTAGAGTCAGTTTTGATTCCTCCACCTATCATTCCTGAACTGGAATCACCCATATTAGGTCACATTCCATTGTTAGAAAATACATGTGGACTGGAGTTTCAATTTCTTGACTTGGACCCAATTTCTGAACCTATTTCGACTCCTGAACCTTTACTTGACTTAAGTCACCTTCCTGAGTCGGTATTAGTTCCTGTCCTTCCCGAGTCCAAGTCAACCGTTCTATCATTTCATACACCATTCTGGGATGAGGTGGTTGACAAATTTGACTCCGAAATTAGTTATGGAATATGGAAATTAGATGGGGTCAAATATTTAATAAAAATCCTTAATGGATTTATCTTTTTAGTGGGTCATATTAAAGATAGTGCTGGTGGGTTCCTTCGAGACCCAAGAAAAGTTGATTGGGCCATGTTTCGTGGACCAATCAGACCACCACCAGAACCACCACCTTAAGGTAACCTTTTCGTTCCCTTTCTTCTTTTTCATGCATATATGCATTAATTCATACATTGAGGACAATGCATGAGATAGGTGTGGGGGAGGGTCTAACATAACTTTTCTTTTTCTTTAAAAAATAAAAAAATAAAAAAAATTGACATTTTTCTTTACTTTTAAAAAAACTTTTTGAAAAATAGAAACAATATTTTGACTTATTTTTGTAAGAAATTAAGTTAATTTTAAGGAATAGGAAAATCCAAATTAGGATTTCTTATACTTGGTCAAAATAAGATAATTTGTTTGATTTTTAGGGTTAGGAAGATAATTTGTCAAAGTAATTTAGTCTTGATCTTTACCTTGATGAAATATGCATACTTCATACACTTACACACTTAGGGTTCAAAAATAAAGATTCTTATGCCTTATAAAAAAAATATATATATATAAAAAAATGAATAAGTCTAATTATTGATTAGCTAGGTGCTTTGGCCTAAGCAAGCCTTAGTATTTATGCGAAAGATAGTTAGATAAGTTTGAAAAAAAAAAATGAATAAGTCTAATTATTGATTAGCTAGGTGCTTTGGCCTAAGCAAGCCTTAGTATTTATGCGAAAGATGATTAGATCCTCTGATTAAGCTGGGTGTCTGTGCCTAATAAAGCATGAGTATTCACGCCTAAAAGAGGTTCATATAATAAAATCCTTAGTTTTGTGGCCTTGTCTGCTCGAGTCCTTAAGTCCTAGGGGTGTCTTTTCACCTGGTGCCCTAAGACCGTTTGGTTTGGGAGTCATCGATTAGAGGCTCATTATATGGGCAGATTAGAAAGCCTAATAGAACTAAGGAATAATACCACAAAAAAAAAAGTATATATATAAAAATAAATAAGGCATAAGAGTTAGAGTTAATGAACCCTTGTCAAAATTTTCACATTCACAAAGTGCATATGACTTAGGGTAAAGCAATAGACTAGATGAGAAGCACAATTTGACTCCTTACTTTGATTGAAAATAAATTTTTGAATAGAGACTAAGTTTAGGAATGAAAAATTCGGTTTTCCTAAAACTTATAGATTGCTTAGATCTTACAATCATATTTCAAATATTTTTTCTCTTTCAAAATGCTTTTCGAAAATACTAACTCTTTATTTCCCTTTCTTTATGGATTTTGTGGGTGCAATCCGCTGAAAACCCTCACGAGACAAAACTCGTCCTCTAGGGGAAACCTAGAGGTTTAACGGCTTGTTGCACATGCTAAGTGCAATCGCGTGACCTGCGAAAGTGGTCTAATAATCCTTAGTATAGTTTAGTTGTTTTGCTCGAGGACGAGCAAAAGATAGGTATGGGGGTGTGATTGGTCTCTAATGTTGCATATTTAATATCATATTTTCATACTTATTTTAGAATAAAAGCCTGCATTGTCCTAATTAATTGCTTAATTTATTTGCAGGCCCATTCTTTAAGGAGATGAAGAAAAATGAGCCCAAAGCCCACAAAAATTCTGAATTAAATTAGAGTTAATTCACACTCAGTAAATCAGGGAAAAATCAAGAGGTTGAAAACTGGTTGAGAAGAATCCTCTCAGAATCGATCGGTTGAAGCAAAGATCAAGCAAGTTTGATTCAGATTCTGACTGGATACATTTTAGTATTCGAATCATAACTTTTGCTACAGAATCTCAATTCTGATGATTCAAGATGATCCAGAAAGCAGACTGATAGAGCTATAACGCTTATGTTGATCATTATTTCTAATTCTGTCAGTTGTTAAGTGATATTTAGCAATCAACAAGCAACAAACAGCAGATCAGAACTGAATATCCACCTCTACCCCCTCCATTTCTCCTATAAATACCTGCACTCAAAGGCAAAAGGGACGCCAATGGAGAGTTAGGATTTTAGACTAGTTTTTCCATTTTGTAGTTTAGTTTTTACTTTTATGTAACTTGTATGTAGCTTAGGTTAGAAGATGATTCATGTAAGTAAGAGAGAGAGGCTGATGTTGAGAGTGACACCGATGTACTCCTCCTCCTTTCTTTCATTGTCTCAGTAAGCAATAAAGGTAAACTTTTCTTTGTGTTCGTTTCTTTACTTTCCTTTACATTTGTTTTGCTTTTCGTTTTCCTTTTCTACTTCACCTTGGTTGTATGTGTTGAGTCTACAAGTGAACTCTAAAGCAAGTACACCGATGCTACGTGAGAGCCAGCGATAGTTCATGAAGACGTTCTCCTCTTCCAAGCTCGCATCACTTCGTTCTTCTTATGCTTGACGATATAATATGCACGGGGACCGAGTTTGAGTTTATGATCTATGCGTTGAACGCCTCCGAAGCACAAAGGTAGAACTTGCAAAAAGGTTTCCAAGTAAGTCATCACCAAACTAGGTAAGTAATTCTTAACTTTCTTTCTTTTCTTTTATCGCTATAGTATAGATCGCCAACACGATTTCTTTCACCACTTCTTCCCAATCGTTTTTGATCTTTTCCTCCACTTCATTTGTACATAGTCGCTTTTTATTGTTTTTCGATTTTCCACCTTCTTCATCTCTCGCTTTCTCTCTAACTTTAACCATTAACTTTCTTTTTCTTTTTCTTAACTTTAAAAACAGAGAAGAACTTTCGCTTTTCTTCTTAACGATTTCAATAGAACCGTAAAAAGCTTCCATCGCAAACCCTCCTTGTGGATCACGACCCGCATAGCCACTTGCTATAGCGGTAAGAATTGAGCACTTGCACATTCTCTTTTTAAGTTCTATAATCTCGTATTTTTTGTGCAGGTTAGCCTCAATCACCTGTCGGCCGACCAACAGTTATATTTCAGACTGTTGGGGTTGCCGATCGAATGCACCCATGTCATTGACCTATCAGTCGACCACTCGATCGACCGTGACCAAAATCAGAGAGCACTGCTCTCTGGTCAGTCGACTGCTTGGTCGACCGGAGCAAGATCCAGAGAGCAAGCTCTCTAGATCAGTCGACTTGTGCGGTCGACCGGCCCAATGGCCAAGAATGTTGCTGTGCATATCGATTGACCGCTTGGTCGACCGACCCCTGGTTCGATCGACTGATCAGTCGACCGCTAGAAGCCCCAAAATCAGGGTTTAAGAATTGAAAACTTGGACTTTAAAAACCCTAAATTTTTTTTAAATCCCATAAAATCCAAAAAAATAAATTCATATAAATACTTTGAAGTGCAAATACATGTGATCAAAATTCAACACATTACAAACAAATTGAAATATTTTTGCGATATAGAAGTTAAAGCTTAAACCGGAAACCCTATTTTTCAAAAACCAATTTTGAAATGGAAAATCTATTTTTTCAAAACTTGTTCAAATACAAAAAAAAAGATATTTAAATACTTTTGAAGTATAACGTGTAAGGATATGATACAATACACATATAAGATAAAATATCTATGTTTTTGATAATAAACTCTAAATTAAGTTTTGATAAATACAACACTTAAAAGACATGAACTAGAAACATCAAACAAGTTTTTCTAGACATTATGAATATCAATGTGTATCGATCAAATCCAATACACATATAAACCATCTAAACTTTTTTTGATGAAATCTAATCATGAATCAATAAATATATTCTTTGAACAAAATCAAAACATGTATTTTTCAAAAAACTAAAATTATTTAACTTGAAATATTTTGAAATATTTTGTATGTGTGTGTATATAAGCTTGAGCAATTCATAACTAATCTATCCTTTACATTTTAGCTAAAAACTCAAATCTTAAAACTTACGAATATGACACAAGTCTTCTTGAAAATCTTTTTTTGAAAATCTTCTCTTCATCTTGACTTAGTCCAAACCCGATCCAAAGAATTAGACTCCTCTTTGAGTTCTTGATTCGATCTTGATGTGCAAGCTGTTAAATCAACACATGCTAGCTTCAAAACTTGACTTCAAATCTTTTGTTGAAGCTAAACACCGACTAAGATGATGATCAAATATCTGAAACTTATTAAACATAAGATCATTAGTACTATAACTACATGAGTTAATCATTATCAAAACTAGAGTGATAGGCCTTTGGGCCAACAATCTCCCCTTTTATGATGATGACAAAACTCATGGAGTTATATATGTATGGATTAAAGATAAGCTTCATAAAAGCTCCCCTTAACTCATGCATAGCAAAAACAGTATGGATATTCAATGAAGGCTCATAAATTAAATAAACATATATGCATAAATAACAGTAAACAAAGCATGCATATATAAACTCTCTGAATTCTTCTCCACCTTTTTGTTCATCAACAAAGAGGTGAAGATAAACAAACAAGAAAAATGTATAGGCGATATAAATTCATGAAGAGGAGAGACGTTACGTTTACTCCCCTTGCATACATGCATTACATGGAGAAGGGATGACTAGACCCTAACCCACATAAGCATAATATACAATGTATAGGTGGAGATGTTAAGCTCCCCTGCATACGTATATCACATAAAGAAGAGAGGTCAAGCTCTTCAATATGTAAAATATACTCAATATGAATGTATATATAGAGGAGATGTTAAGCTCCCTTTGCATATAAGCAATACTTATCAAACAAATTTTGAAAACAATTTTGAAGGCACTTAAAACAAATTTAAAATTAGTTGTAGTCAATAAGATAAATTTTGCTACTAATTGAAATCAAATAGTAGTTGACAAAATAAATATTGATGCCACTTGTAGATAAACATGATTATTATCGTATATTACCTTGAAATCATTTTAAAAAACTTTTCCTTTCTTTTTTTTGAAATAACAACCAAAAATACATGCATAAGTTTGTAAAAGATATCAATTATCATTTGAAAATAAATCAAGCTTAGCATAAATAATTTGTGCTATAAAAATATATATGTATTGACATTTTTAATCTTAGCAAAAGAAATCATATATATGTATGTATGAAAATTGAAATACCACTTGAAATTTGAAGCATACATATATAAGAAAATAAATATGAGTATACAAAAATAAAATATCATGAAAATCATGTGTATAACTCATATCATCCATCTTATCATGCACATGTTAAAAAGATGTTCAATAATATATAAGACATGATCGCCTAACCAACCGCCCTTTAAGTATAGAAGTTTTCAAAAATAAGGTTTTAAAAATAATTGTAGATTGAAAACACTATCAAGTGAAGAATTAAGAAACTAGTTTAAAATAGTTTTAAAAATTAGTTAAAGATCCTTTAAACATGAAATTAAAACATGTATCCCATGAAAGATGTATATTACACAAAAATTGACACTTAAGATCTATAAAGCTCATATATAAGCTCATGAAAATCGAATCATGAGTAAACATAAAATGTGAGTACACAAGAATCATGTAAATGACATATTCATGGAGATAAAGCAATAAGGCTCAAAACAAAACTAACATGAAATTTATTTTCACAAAAATAATATGATATATCATATAAATATGCAAGAATTATCAAAACTAGGACATACAATATACAATCAAATATAAAATGAGTACACAAAAGAAATAAGACACGTATCGCGTGCAACTCAAAAATTGCATTTGTATAACACAAGTTTTAATAGGATATACATATGAACATGATATGGAAATATAAGCATTAAAATGATATTAAGGAGGAGGAATAAATGGTTATTGTTCGCGATTCGACATGAAAAACTCCATCGTTGTTGAATCACGTACAAGTTATAAAATTTGAACTTGCTAGAATCTTTTTAGTAAAGTGTGTAGTGGCAAGTATATGATCAAATCCACAGAGACTTGTTCTTAAAAATCTAGTTATTAAAAATCTAACTTTTATCTTTCTATAGCTGAGAAATCTCTTGGATGAAGGTTGAAATTTTTGTTTAAAAAAAAATAAAGATCTTGTGGATGAAAGCAAAAGAAAAATAAAAATATATAAAAGCAAAATAAAAATATTAAGAAAACAAAAGAAAAAAGAAATACTAACCTTTTTGTGAAGATTTGAATAACTAAACTAAATAAAAGAAATTAAGAGATTGGTACGAAGGGAAGAGGAAAATGAACCGGTGAACTTGTTTCTTTGCATCGTCTTGATGTTTTCCTCCTCCAAATGATGCTAAAAATAAAAAGAACTAATAAAAGAAAAGTGAAAAGAATTTGCATACAATTAAGGATGAATTCATGGAATCAAATATAAAAAGAAAAGAAAAAATTGCATAAAAAATAAAGAAAAATTAAAAGAGACTTAGGGTGAAGATGGTGCACAATCTTGAAGAAGAATCCTGAATTTTATTCAGTAATTTTTTTATTACAAAACCCTCGATCTCCTCCAATCTCACATTACAACACTTAAAGCTCTCTCTCTCTCTCTCTCTGTTATTTTTTGTCTTTTCAGCTCTCTGGTGTCTCTCTCTCTCAATGAATACATGTATTTATAGAAAAATAGGGATAAGGAAAGCATAGGGAGATAGGAGCTGGCTATTTTTGAATTTGAATCTTCCTCTTATCTTCAAACTTAATTTGATTTATCCGAAATTCTGATCTATAGTTTATTATTGATTACTGAATATTACTTATTTGATGATAGAATTTAAATAGTGGTCAACAGAAAAGTTATAACCCTTTAAATCTTCTTTCTGGATCATCTTGAATCATCAGATTTGAGTTTAGATAGCGAAAGTTATGATTAAAATGCTAAAATATATCCAATCTGAATCCGAATCTAAATTGCTTCATCTCATCTGTTGATTTTCTCTCTATCCACTTATTCTCAACGAAACCGATAGGGTCTTCTAAAATTAATTTTTCTTTTGAATTTTTATACTATCTTTTCTGATAAATCTAGCCCTCAGATAAGATAGCCTCTAGATTATCTGAATTTGAGTCAACCCCGTTTGATTTAACCTTTTGGATTTATTTGGACAGGATTCATGCTTATCTTCTCTTTGTCATACTCTGCATGAATTAGGACATTAGGATATATGAGTTTGTAGAAATTATAACAGAATGAATGTAGGAATGGCATAATAGTTATGCAATATATGTGTCCAAACACACCCCCACACTTATCTTTTGCTCGTCCTCGAGTAAAATAAAACTAACCTAAAAATTTTATTGAACCACTTTCGCAAGTCACACAATTGCACTTAGCATGTGCAACAAGCCTTTAAACCTCTAGGTTACCCTAGAGGAGGAGTTGCAGTCTCTTGAGTGTTTTTAGTGGATTACATCCACAAAATCCATAAAGGAAAAAAACAATTTGTTAATATTCTCGAAAATGCATTTTGAAAAGAAGAGGAAATATTTGAAGTGCTTTTACAAGTATTAATCAACTTGAAAGTTATACGAGCATCGAACTGTTCATCCTTAGACTTGGCCTATATTCAAATATTTGTTATTAATTAAGGTAAGGAATAAAATAGTATTCTTATCTAGTCTATTATTTTACCCTAAGTCATATGCATCTTGTGACCGTGAATATTTTGACTAAGGGTTCTTCAACTCTAACTCTTATGCCTTATTACGTATATATTGGTGGTAATACTTCTTAAGTTTCTTAGGCTTAATAATTTGCCCATGTAATGAGCCTTAGTCGGTGACTTCTAAACTAGACAATTTTAGGGCACCGGGTGAGAAAACACCCCAAGGACTTAGGATTCGAGCAAATAAGGCCACAAAATTAAGAATTTATTTGGTGATATGGATCACTTTTACGCGTGAATAATCATGCTTTAAGAGGCACAAAAATCCAGCTTAATCAGAGGATTCTTATTATATATAAAATATTTTTTCTTTTTTCTTTTTTTTAAGGCATAAGAATTTTTATTTATGAACCCTAAGTGTTTAAGTGTATATGCATATTTCGTTAAGGTAAAAATCAAGACTAAATTATTTTTTCAATTTTTCTTCCTATCCCTAGAAATTAAACGAATATTCTTATTTCAATCAAGTATAAGAAATCCTAATTATGATTCTCCTATTCCTTAAAATTAACTTAATTTCTTACAAAAATAAGTTAAAGTATTATTTTCCTTTTCAAAAAATTTATTTTTAAAGAAAATTTTTTTTTTATATATTTTTTTAGAAAACCTAAAAGAAAACCAATGTTAGAACCTTCCCCCACACTTAAACTTGACATTGTCCTCAATGTTAAAATGTATGCTCATTATGCTAGCATTAAAAATGAACAAAGTGAGGGGTACATATTAGTTTGGGAGCTGCAATAAGCATATAAGTTAGGGGATAAGAGTAAATAAAAAGACGAAGGCACACCCCCAAATCTGGATAAAAGCATCTCTCTATATAAAAGAAAAAGAAACTCTAGAATGGAAAAAATAAAAAATAAACTTTCTATAGAAAAACAATAGCTCTGGATTGCCTCCAAGCAGCGCTAAATTTAACATCCTCAGACAGATACAATCACATGTCACTCAACCTCTATGTATGGCCTTCCGATGTTGGACCAGAAAATTGAATAATTTTCTTGCGTGGTCCTTGAAGCAAAACAGTGGTGCATTCGAGAATGTTGAAATATATGTCCAAGAGTTTTCAATTTAAGTGCAAAATATCTTGCGTAATGTGGTATAGGGAGGCAATTGTTTAATCACATTTAGGAGTGGAATGCCAATTTTGACAGGTTTGATATTTTCTAGCGCTTCAGCCATCCTAGTCTTATTCTCATCCAAATGAAGGGGCTGATCTAGACATTTGGGAAAGTATTCACGGGGTATATCAGATGCCTCAATGGTTGTCTTAATTTGTGATCCGTGAAAGATTCAGAAGAAGAAACCAATTCTGTCTGATTTTGCTGCCTAACTGTAGACTTTAAAAGTGTGTCAATTTTAAAATCGTCTACATGACCTTGGTCCTTTTCGTCTGTTTTATTGACCTGAACCCAGTTTTTAAAAGATTGATTATTAGATGGCTCAGCAAAAGTGAAGATACTTTAGACTTAATTCCTCAACACATGTTTTCTCAAAACACTCATCCTTAAACAATTCTATAAGAAATATAGGCTCATCATCCATGCATACATCCTTAACATTATGATCAACATGCTTCAAAGAAGTTGTGTGCATTACTAAATCATCCTTAACCAAAAATATTGAATCATCATCAAAGAATTGTTCAATTAGTGGCTCATGGCAAGATGGGGTGTCAAGTACATGGATATCTCTAGTATCCTGTTCAAACTTTTTAATTTGATTTAAGTGAAATGATAAGGGAACTAGTTCCAGTTTTGAGTCAACATGTGGTGTGGACTCTTGTGGTATGTCCAATTGGATCACTTGACAACACTGATAGAACTCTTTAGTTTGATCTGGAACTGGGATTGAAGCAGATTGATTGAGATAACTCATTATTTCATTAAAATGCATATCTCTGTGAGCACTTGTCTCAATTAGCTCTTGATTAAGTTGACTGTTTTGCAGTATACATTGTTGCATGATTTCTATACTTTTCTCTAATGTGCTCTGTATATCCTCATTCTTATTATCAAATCCCCAAGATGGAAGTGATGGTTCAGTGTAGGACCAATTTGATTGACATAATTGATCCCATGAATATCGAAGACAATTTTAACCCTCAGAATTGAAGTTTGATAGATAGGGTTCATTCATAGGTCCTTAAAATGTGTCGAATTAGTTTTGACCTAGTCCTAACGAATACCCTATTAAAGAAAATTGTTCTGAAAGATGAGATGAATCATAGCAGAGATGGCACCACATGAGAGGATAAGGTGAATAAGATGAACTAGCGGGTTGGTTGTAGCCATGAAAGCTCAGAGGTAAGGATGGCGGATGAGAATGAGGAAATGGCCTATCATGATAATAGTTATAAACATCTTGATTTGGATAGGCTATTGGAGGAAAGAATTTCAAAATGATAGAAGGGTAGAGGGATGGATGAAAATTGATTTTTTTAACATATTATTATTTTCTAAAATTTTTGTTGCACATACAAATGACTCAACCAATCAATTGCAAGTGTTTTCTTTATCTTGAATTTAATTTAAAGGTAATCAGTTTTTTCAACCACTAATCTTAAGAGAATAGAATTCTTTCTAATTAGATAGCTCCTAACTGGGTTGGAAGGATTGTGAGTTCACCAGTCAAATCCATCAAATAAGCGATTCGGCTCTCCCCCCAGGCTGGGCGCTTACTAAATTCAGCCACCCATTCTTAGACAAGAAAGTTCCTCGGTTCTTCTTCTAGACCAGGCACTGCAGCAATGGCTAAGTCACCCTTTCTAGTTAAGAAAGTCCTCTTTCACGATCTTGAAAGTGTTCACCGGAGTCTTCCCACAACAGTTCCACTTAAATGAGCTCAAAATTCTAATGGTTGAGTTCTAATTGATTTTAAATTAATTTAAGCTTGAGAAAAAACTTATATGCGGTGTTATTTTTGAACTACGGAACGGGTGATGAAATCCCAACCTTATATGAGGGGACCAGCTCTTAAGATCTTTTAATGCAAATATAAACTAATGCTGCACAAAATTCAATCAATTAGCACCTCCAAAACCCCACTGTCAAGAGATTTGCGGGTAGAGTTAGAAAAATAACCTTTTCGGCGACTCTGAAGCAAGCAATTTTTTTTATTTTAGTTTAGCAAAGCAATATGTCATAAGCAAGCAAGTTTCTTCTTGTTATCAAGTCTTCCATTGTTCATGCAATATCCCTGCAAAAGAAAATTTGAAATTAAATCTTAGGGATTGGAAGAAAAATAATAAAAAGGAAAAGAATTTTGAATTTTTTCTTTTAAAGATTTAATTTTCTAAATTTTTTTAAATTTCTAAAATTATTTTTTAATTTTTAAAATTTTTTTAATATTAAACTAGAAAAAGATTAGATATTGATTTTCAAAACCAAAAAATTTCACAAGTCCCCAGCAACGGCGCCAAAAACTGTTCGCGATTCGAAGTTCATGAAAAACTCCATCGTTGTTGAATCACGTTTAAGTTATAAAATCTAAACTTGTAGCAAAGTGTGTGGCGGTAAGTATAGGATCGAATCCACAGAGACTTGTTTTTGAAAATTTTAGTTATTAAAAATCTAACTTTTATCTTTTTCTACTTGAGAAATCCCTTGGAAGAAGGCTGAAATTTTTGTTTTAAAAAAAATAAAGATTTTATAAAAGAAAGCAAAAGAAAAATAAAAATATAAATAAAGTAATAGAAAAATAAAAATATGAAGAAAGAAAAAGAAGAAAGAAATACTAACCTTTTTGCGAAGATTTGAATAACTAAAGTGAATAAAAAGAAATTAAGGGATTGGTACGAAGGGAAGAGAAAGATGAACCAGTGAACTTGTTTCTTATTGTCGCCTTCATATTTCCCTCCAAACGATGCTAAAATAAAAAAAATAATAAAATAAAAAAGAAAATAATATGCATAAGATTAGAGATGAAATCATGGAATCAAACATAAAAATAAAAGAAAAGAATTAGATAAAAAATAAAGAAAAATTAAAGGAGACTTAGACTGAAGATGGTGCACAATCTTGAAGTAGAATCATGAATTTTATTCAATAATTTTTTATTACAAAACCCTCACCTCCTCCAATCTCGCATTACAACGCTCAAAACTCTCCTTTTTTTGGGCTTTTCAGCTCTTCAGTGTGTCTCTCTCTTAATGAATACATGTATTTATAGAAAAATAAGGATAAGGGAGAGCGTAGAGAGACAAGATAAGCTGACTATTTCTGAATTTGAATCTTTTCCTTATCTCCAAACTTAATTTGATTTATCCAGAATTCTAATCTGCAGCTTATTAACATGTTCATTGCTGACTATTACTTATCAGATGATAGAATTCAAAAATAGTAATCAATAGAAGGGTTGTAGCCCTTTAAATCTTATTTCTGGATCATCTTCAATCATCAGATTTGAGTTTTGATAGTGAAATTTATGATTAAAATGCTAAGATATATCCACTCTGAATCCAAATCTAAATTGCTTCCTCTCATCTGTTGAGCCTCTCTTTATCTACTTATCCTCAGCGAAACTGATAGGGTCTTCAAAAATTCAATTTTCCTTTAAATTTTTTTTACTATTATCTATCTGGTAAATCTAACCTCAGATAAGATAGCCTCTAGAATATCTGAATTTGAGTTGATCCCCATTTGATTTGAACTTTTAGATTTATTTGGATAGGGTTCATGTTTATCTTCTCTTTGTCATACACTGCATGAATTAGAAATTAGAACATATAAGTTTGTAGGAATTATTACAGAATGAATGTAGGAATACCATAATATTTATGCAATATACGTGTCCAAATAGTTACCAACATGAAGTAGCCAATCTATTTCTACAAAATAAGGGTGGTCCTCCCACCATGCTTCTTTGATAGCGATGCATCAAATGGGTGTGCTCTTCAAGGTCCAATGCATTCACCACACCAATCCTCTCACATCTTGTGGGAGCCCACATCTACATCAAACACAAGTGGTGTGAATTTTGGTACTCATAACTTTTTGGGTCCACAGGAGTTAGAAACAATTGAAACCTAAATATTTTTTGCAAAATTTTAATAATTTATTTTATCAAAATAAAAATCTTGCAAGATGCCTTTGCGGCCACAATGTGTACATGTGTATACTATAGCATACATGTGAGAATGGGTGTGATCATGGTGTGCATGTGTATGGCGTGGGGTATGTGCATGCATTTATGAAACTTATTTCTTGCAAAGCACAGATTCCAATCTAGAGATATTAATAACACATTGGCTCAAAGTGCAGCCCAAACAATCAATATTTTTTTTTTCAAAATACATATACCATCATTTATTTTAGAAGAAGAAACATAAGCATGAGAAGAATTATTTTTCTTTTTAGAAATCTTTTCTTTCCACTTCAAAACATTTTCCTTTTTCAAATAGTTATTTTTCTTTAGAGCAAAATTCTTTCTTTTTCAATCAAAATAATTTTTCTTTTTAAAGATTCATTTTCTTTCAAAACTAGTTCAAATTTATTTTGAAAAGAATCTTTTTCTTTTAAAACCAAATCATTTTCATTTTTAAACTTTTGTTTTTCATTTTTAGCAATTCATATTTTTAAGAAGTTGTTGACAAAATAATAGAAGCTCATCATAAGGCATATCAATATCTTCATCAACCTCAGCTTCGGAATTTACCTCAAGGGGGTCAAACCCTTGGATCATGTAGCACATGTTGAAGATAGCACTTCCATTATGCGAGTCACTCCCCATATAATATTGCTTTTGGTCACCAAGGAAGCAAATAGTGTTCCATACTACAAAAGCCGAGTCAAAGTTAGAAACCCTAGATAGATAATCATCATTTAGGATTGACTTTAAAGTATGAAGAGCTTTCACATTAGCCTCAAGTTTTTTGTAATTTACAAAATATGAATCTTTTATAGTGGCAAGAGAGACATGAATACTTAGGGCCTTGAGGTACATAGACATCTTAACTTTCCAATTTTAGAAGTCAAGAATGTCAAACAAAGGAGGTGTCATTAAATTCATGTTTGTGCATGCAAATATTGTAATTAGTTAAAATGAGGATCTTCAACTCAAGGCTGTTAGACACAAATCAAGAGCACTAAGCTCTGATACTAATTGTAGGTCACCTAGAGGGAGATGAATAGGTGACAAGCTAATCAAATATCAAATTAATGCGGAATTAAACTAATTATGCAAATTAAAACTATTAAGCTAACACACTAAGTATAACCAATGAGTGTAGCCGAATTTTCAGTGAAGGGCTCTAGACTATCTCCTCAAGATTCCTCTTGATTAAAAGTTGAGGTGCCACTATGACTCTCTTTGTTGAATACAAGTGTAAGCAAACAATTCCAAGTACATATTCAATTAAGCACAAGTATATCAAGCATATAAAGAAATGAACAGTAAAAGCATGCAAGATATAAACATAAGTGAGTTGAGAGAAAGATGAGCAATTGCAAATACAGAAAAATTATTTCAAGGTTCGAGCATACTTGCTCTATGTCCCCGCCTTCACCACTATGAAGGATTTCCACTAAAATTTATCCCGCAAGATCATTCGGTGCCACAACACCTACAATGAGCTCCCTCAAGAACTCTTGGACCCGCAAGTCCCTCACTTGTTCCCACAAGAATAACACACACAAACATACTAGCTTGCCGAGGCTGCACCTCTACAATCAGTTCCCTCAAGACCTCTACACAACGCGAACCAGCAAGCTCGTCGAGGCCTCAAGGTCTACAACTCCTCCAAATATAAAATAGTGGAACACTTGGTGATCTCTTCACTTGATCACCAAAAACAAACTCACACAAACAATGATCGTATAGGATAGATCTGGCAATAGATAGCTCAAGTTTGTGTGAGAAAACTAGATAGATGTTGTGGTCAAAAACTCAAGATATCTCTTTTGAAAAATAAGATAAACATTATTTAAAATTCTCCTTTTGATATGAATGTTTTAGCCCAAAAACAAGTGAAGAAAAAGCTCTAAGAGATATGGAAAAAATTGGCTCAAAAACTTCTCCAAATTCTTGTAGAAAACTAAAACAACCCATTTTATAGAGTTACAAAAACTAGCCCTTGGGGCTAATACCCAGGCCAGATGAACTGTTGGGGTTGCTGGTCATATTTCAGACCGTTTGGGTTACTGATCGATTGCCCAGTCAACCGCACCCAGGTAATTAACCTATCGGTCAAGTGCTCGGTCGACTGTGGCCAAAACCAGAGAGAACTGCTCTTTGGTCGGTCGACTGGGGCTAGATCCAGAGAGAAAGCTCCCTAGATCGGTCGATCGTGTGGTCGACCAAACTAATGGCCAAGGCTTGTGCACGTTTCTATGCACATCGGTCGACCACCAGAAGCCCAAAATCAGGGTTTAAGAATTGAAAACTTGGACTTTGAAAACCCTAAAAATTCTATTTAAATCCCATAAATTTCAAAAAAATAGGTTTATATAATTGAAGTGCAAATATGTGTGATCAAAAATCAACACATATTACAAACAAATTGAACTATTTTTGCGATATGGAAGTTAAAGCTTAAACTAGAAACCTTATTTTTCAAAAACCAATTTTTTAAATGAAAAATCTATTTTTCCAAAACTTGTTCAAATACAAAAACAAAATATTTAAACACTTTTGAAGTATAGTGTGCATGGATATGATCGAATACACATATAAGATGAAATATCTATGTTTTTGATAATAAACTCTAAAATAAGTTTTGATAAATACAAAACTTAAAAACCATGAAGTAGAAACATCAAAATAAGTTTTTCTAAACATTATGAAGCTCAATGTGTATGGAAGAAGTCCAATACACATATAAACCATGTAGACTTATTTTGATGAAATCTAATCATGAAACCAATAAATATAATCTTTAAAGTTAAAAATCAAACATGTATTTTTCAAAAACTAAAACTATTTAACATGAAATATTTTGAAATATTCTCTGTGTGTGTAAGCCTGAGCAATCCACAACTAATTTATTCTTTACATTTTATCTAAAAACTCAAATCTTAAAACTTACAAACATGACACAAGTCTTCTTGAAAATCTTCTCATCATTTTGACTTGGTCCAAACCCGATCTAAAGAGCTAGACTCCTCTTTGAGTGCTTGATACGATCTTGAAGCGCGAGCTCTTGAATCAACACGTGCTAGCTTCAAAACTTGACCATGAATCCTTTGTTGAAGCTAAAAATCGACTAAGATCTTGATCAAATATCTAAAACTTATTAAACACAAGATCATTAGTACTGTAACTATATGAGTTAATCATCATCAAAACTAGAGTAACGGGCCTTTGGGCCAACAATTGTTCACCAGAACTGTCATATCTGTCATAGTACTCACCATCAAGGTCAGATCTGACACTTAATTTTCTTGCTGTGTTAAGTTTCAACTTCAGCTCTGAATATTTTGAACATGTCTAGAGACTCTGATTTCTCATGAATGAGATATAGCTACCCATAGCATGAGTAATCATCTATGAATGATATAAAGTCTCGTTGGCCATTCCAAGAAGCCATAGGGAAACGTCCACAGATATCCGTATGTATCAATTATAAGACGCATGAAGATCTGTTGGCATCTAATCTCTTTTGTTTGGTCTGTTTTCCTTTGATACAATATTTGAATTTAATGAAAGACTAAACTGATTGTTTACAAAAGAAGAATGATAACCAAATTTGTCCAATACATAAACAGAAACCAAATTCTGTCTGAATGATGGTACAATAAAAGTGTCTTTCAAGTCCAAATAAAGACCAGTTCTTAATAACAACCTAAAAGCCCTATTGCCTCAACTTTTATCGACATTCCATCACCCACAAAGATTTATCTTTCACCATTGATTGGTCATCAATAATACATATTTTTAGTCACATTTTCATACTTATTCTTTATAAAATATTACTATTTAATTTATTTACAGGCCTCCATAATTCAAGAGAAAGTCCAAAGAAGCCAAAAGCCCACAATTATTATGATAATATAGATTAATTGGGAAGATAAAGGAAGCTTCTATTCTATCCCATTTAAATTTGGGTCTTAAATTAATCTAATTTAAAACCTAGAGGAGGAAAAGGATATAACAAAATAAATTCTCATCCTAATTGAAGAAAGAGGTGGACTTCCATTCAAATTTCGGTTGCTTGCACCACAAGCTGAAGATAAAAGAGAGAAAATTTGAATTTAACCTGGATTTAGAGATAACTTGATCTCAAAGATCTAAATATTTCAAAATTTGGAGATCAAATGAAGATTCTAAGGATGGATCTCCATAGGAACAGACGAGATGAAGTCACATGCCAAAGCGCGTGACCAAACGCCACAAAAAAGCCATGGCAACCCTTTTTGGCCGTGAAAACACAGTTGTTCTGGGGCCGCGTGCGTCGAGTTTTGGTGGAGGTGTTTGTGTGAGACTCTACTTCTCAAATCTCCTATAAATACCCCTGAAGAGCAACAGATCAGAGCCCTCAGAGATTGAGTATAGGATTTTTGTTAGCCATGTAATTTTTTGAATTTCAATTGTATTATTTAGCTTTCAATTTTGAGAAGAAGATTTTTGAAGAAGAAGAAGGGCTTTGTAATTGGCAAGTGACAGCCATAACAAAAGTTCATTATTCTTTTCATCTCTCATGTTCTTCAATTTAATTGTGTTTCGTTTATTTGTTTTCTCTTTTATGCAAGTTTTCTTTTTATTATAAATCTTGAAAATAATAAAAATATGAATAACTAATTAAAACTTGTAGTTTGCTAATATCTGATCAACTTAAGTTTAGTCTAAAAGATAAACTGATTGAAATCTATGCTTGTTAGAAAACCTAAGATTAAATTGATAATTCTTGAAGATGAATAATTTGTTAAGTTGAACTAATTTAAGGTTACACTTGTTAATGGTTACTCTTAATTCATATTTAGATACTTTGATAGCATCATGTTAGGTTTAAAAGACTTTTCCTATGTTATACTTAGATACTAGGATGAACTAAAGTTTAATTTTAATTAGTGTACTCTAATTATGATTTACAATTTTTTTACTCATCTTACTTGATTCTCAATCAAAATTCTTGGGTAGATTTTTATAGATTCAATATGATATTCTCCCTTCTTAGACTAATACTTGGTTGTGGTAGATGATTAGTAGACTATAATCTCTTATGCTTAATTAAAATCTTTTCTTAGAATCAATATTTTTTTCCAAGTTATTTGTGCAGAGAATTCATTCTAAAAAGATTCCATCACATTCTTCCTTGTGGATTGACCCGTAACCTAAACGACTCCTAACTGGTCGATTACCTAAGGGAGGTTGTTGTATGAATCCTGACCATAAACAAATCGGCCAGGTTGGGGCAAAATACGGTGGGAGGTATCGTGCGTAAGTAACGGGCCTTAATTACGTCAAACCACAGTATCTTCGAGGCGTAACCTCTTAATCCCCAACCTTAAACACCGATTTCACAAGAGTAAGATTCAAAACAAGTTCCACCCTCGGTCAATCTCTTAATGAGTCGAGATGTCCCTACGGGCCAACTTCTATCAATTTTTATTAGGGCTTAAGTTGTGTGAGTGGGGAGGTGATTTTTGGGCTAAGGAAGGGTGATGAAATCCCCACCTTGTCTTGTATGAGTTTTGCCCTTAAGTCCAATTCGTGCAAGTGTGCAATATAGACAAGAATATAACATAAAGCGATAAATCACTCACGTGTTTGTTCTATGTTATATGCAATGCTATATGTACACCTCAATCCAGATCACAACAACAAAACAAAATACAGTATATTGAAATTGAAACTGACACGTGCCTGAATGCAAATGTCTAAACCGTTTTAAAAATATCCAATTATCGTATTTTAGTTCTTTAATTATTGCAGTATGTAGGCAATCAAAGCAGGAAAATAATAGTACAGATCCACTAGCTATTACAATGAACACATCCCAGCACAACAAGATACACAATGATCACAAAATAGCCGCGTTGGCGCGGTAAAGGTCGCGCTTGCGCGACTTTTCTTTAGAAGCTGGGTCCCTACTTTCAAGAGCAGGGATATGCAAAGCTAGTGTATGTTATGCAATGTTAAGCTCCTATAAAGATTGTCCTGCACACCAAAACAGAGAAGAAAATGTTAACAAAAACGTGAGTTTAAACCATTCTCGTCCCTGGCAACGGCGCCAAAAATTTGATCAGAGCGGAACCAGCACTTTGAAAACGTGTATTTATGAAATCAGTGTAAAATCTTGTATATGCTAATGTTCCCGCGATACTTCCATTATAGTATTGGCTCAACAGGTCAAATCCACAGGGACGGGAGGCGATAAAAGCATTAACAGTTTTTGTTCACGTGTTATATTAACAGTTCTTCTTTGTCTAAAGAATGAAAAAGAAAATAAAAGAAAAGAAATCCAGAAGTGATAGATGGAGAAGGGCGATGAAATGGCGATGTGAAAATAAAGAGAAATAGTTTTGAAAAATAAAAGAAGATGAAATAAAGGTGAACTAAGCAGATGGTAAAAACAACAATAAGAAAAAATGATAAAAGAGTTTGGAATTGGTTTTTAAAACAAAGTAAAAAAACTCATGGCCACTAACTACTAATTACTCTACTAACGATGCTAACCTCTTAGTGATAATTGCCTCACATGGATCATTGGCCATCACTAATCCTTGGCTTCAAGAGAGGATACAGAGCATGGCCCATAAGATTGTTCTTCTTTATTCAAATAATACATCCATACCACATAATAAGTTGCAAGCTACTATTAAATCATAAAAATCGGAGCATGAAATAAAGAAGACATTACAAGTTAGCAAGTTAGTGGGTTAGGTGTTAGAAATGTTAGAATGTTAGAATCCATCATCATGAGCCATCAATGGCTCATGCGAGCAAGGCCTTGTAGAGGCTATTAGATTCATGTGGATTATCAAGTAAGTGGTTAGATGGTCAGTGGTTAGTAGTCGATTGCCATGAGAAGAAATATTAGCAAAGCATCATGTAGAAGATGGAGAAGATTACAATGGAGAAGAAAGGAGACACCTTTACATAGATTGTCACCATCTATTACATCAATATCTCTCTATCTCTCTCTGAATCAAATCAGCCCTAATATATTATAAAAAACAAAATCAAAATACAAAAGAAAGAAGAAGAACACGTATACTGATTGCAAAATCGAAGAGTTAAGAGATTTTACCGTGTAGCTTCGGGCTAACGGGTGGTGTCCACGAGGAGGAATACGATGAAAGCTTTTCGGTGTTTTGTTTAGTAACAAAGAATTGTGCTCGTTTTTTAATTGAAAAGAGAATGGAAAGAAGGGAGATGATTAAAAGAGAAATTGCAACTTTGGAGAAAGCTTTGGAAAAAGGTGATTTAAAAAGCTTTGAAAGTGATTGGTTGTTTTTAATAAAAAAGAAAATCTGGGCTCACTATCTCACTACTCAACCGTTTATTCTTCTATTGAAATCCTTAGTGCCTCAACTTGATCATAGGCAAAACTTAAGGTTGACTTTAGAAATCTTGAAGTAAAGCATATAAGATGATTGGAAAAGTCCACTCTTTTCTTTAAGAAGCCGTTTTGAATCGAATGTTAAATCATCAAGAAGTTCAAGTATGAGATAAAAACAAGTTCAAAAGACGTCCTTAAAAGAAGTAGGAGTTTGAAAATCCAAACTCATCCTCATGTGCCTTCAAGAACACTTTCAAGAAGAAAGGCTTTAAGTTAGGCATGCAAATGATTCATTGGGTCTTTTTCATTAAAATCAGAAGAGAAGAAGAATTGGAGAGAGGTACAATAATGAGCCCAGAAAATCGATTTAGCTACTCATGGAAGACAAAAAAAATGCAAGTGAATAACGCAAAACATACCGTAAAATGAGTGGAAGAAAAAGTAGCTCGATTCTTCTATTGATGTCACCTCAATCTTCAAGGTACAAGCACTAAATTCCTCTCTCTCACAAGTATTTGTACTGAACTACAAATTGCAAAACAAAAATACAACTTTTATACTATCTAACAAATAGCCTAAACCTTAAAGTATAAACAAAAATTCTAATCCAAGTTTTCGCCCATTTTTCAGTAAAAAACCCAAGCTTTTATAGGCAAAACCTTAGAGGGAAGGGAGTGAGGAGATAAGGGGAGCAAACGCTCCCCTTATCTCCACAAACAAGCCGCGGATCCACGGCCTGGATGTGGCCAATTGGCCACATCCAGGTGGAGAAATAGTTGGCGTGGCATTAGGCTTCCTTTTGTCTTGTTGGATTTATTGTTGCTGCTCCCAGATTTGACGAAACGATCTTTAATTTGTTAGCATCAACCGCTTGATTTGGGAGGATTCATTTCGACCGGTTTTCAACTTCTCTGATATGCCAAGATTTGCCCTGATTCCCTAATTTCAAATTTATTCTGAATTAAATGGGCTTTTGGGCTCGTTTCTCTGGCCTATCCTTTAGCAATGGGCCTGCATTTTATAAAGAATAATAGGACTTATTAATATGATTTATTTAGATAACAACCATGGAAATGTGACAATATGTATGCAATATATGTGACCGATCACACCCCCACACTTATCTTTTGCTCGCCCTCGAGCAAAATATCAAAACTAATCTTAATCAATTATTAGACCACTTTTCCAGGTCACTCGATTGCACTGAGCATGTGCAACAAGCCGTTAAACCTCTAGGTTACCCCTAGAGGACGAGTTTTGTCTCGTGAAGGTTTTCAGTGGATTGCACCCACAAAATCCATAAAGAAAGAGGAAAAAAGTTAGTATTTTCGAAAAGCATTTTGAAAAGAGAAAATATTTGAAGTATATTTGTAAGAGTTTAAGTAATCTATACGTTATAGGAATATCAAATTTTTCATTCCTAAACTTAGTCTCCATTCAAAAACATGTCATCAATCAAAGTAAGGAGTTAAATTGTCTTTCACATCTAGTCTATTACTTTACCCTGAGTCATATGCACCATCATGACTGTGAAGTTTGACTAAGGGTTCTTTAACATTAACTCCTATGCCTTATTTATATTTATTTTTGGTAGAATTTATTCCTCAATTTCATTAGGCTTTCTAATCTACCCATGTAACGAGCCTTTAGTTGATGACACCCAAACCGGACAGTTTTAGGGCACCAGGTGAGAGAACACCCCTAAGGACTTAAATACTCGAGCAGACAAGGCCACGAAACCAAGGTTTTTATTTATAAAATGTACCCCTTTTAGGCGTGAATACTTATACTTCATGAGGCACAAATACCCAGCTTAATCAGAGGATTTATATATATATATGTTTTTCAAACTTATCTAATTATCTTTTGCATAAATACCAAGGCATGCTTAGGCCCAAGCACCTAGCTAATCAATAATTAGATTTGATTTTTTTTTTACATATATTTTTTTATAAGACATAAGAGTCTTTGTTTTTGAACCCTAAGTGTGTAAGTGTATTTAGTGTGCATATTTCATCAAGGTAAATATCAAGACTAAATTATTTTCACAAATTTTCTTCCTAACCCTAAAAATCAAACAAGTCATCTTGTTTTGACCAAGTGTAAGAAATCCTAATTATGATTTTTCTATTTCTTAAAATTGACTTAATTTCTTACAAAAAATATATCAAAATATTGTTCTAACCTTTCAAAAAGTTTTTTTAATATATATATACAATTTTTTTTTTGAGTTATATTTGTCATGTTAGAACCCTCAAATATTGTTCTAACCTTTCAAAAAGTTTTTTTTATATATATATATACAATTTTTTTTGTGTTATATTAGTCATGTTAGAACCCTCCCCCACACTTATCTCATGCATTGTCCCCAATGTATAAAAGAAATGTATACATGCATGAAATGAAATGTAAAAGAGGTGCATATATTATACAGAAATATGTACAACATCAAGTTTCTCCTACACCTAGATCTTTTTCGGTCTTATCCCTCTAGCTCTCTTCCCGTCATTCCAATGGGTCCTCTTTATAGGGCATAGATCTTTTTCGGTCTTATCCCTCTAGCTCTCTTCCCGTCATTCCAATGGGAGGCCAATTTTTCTGTCATTTTTGCTCTCTTCCTCCACAGTCTCAACTTCTTTATGTTTTCCTTCTGAAGGTTCACCTAGAGAGGGGGTGAATAGGTGATGGCTAATCTAATGGTCACTTAATGCCAAATAATGCGGAAGCTAAAAACAATTATGACCTAAACAAACTATTTAAACTAAACACCACGTATAACACAAGAGTGATGCCGAATCCCCGTGAAGGGCTCTGGACAAACTCCTCTAGATTCCCCTTGAATGGGTTGAGGTGCCGCGTTGGCTCTCTTGGTTGAATACAAGTGTTAGCAAACAATCCCAAGCAAGTATATCAATAAAGCACACAATGAATATCTAGCATATAGAGATGAGCATAGTAAAAGTATGCAAGATATAAACAAAGGAGACAAAGATAGAGAGAGAGTGAGTAATTGCAAACACAAGGGATTTGTTTCGAGGTTCGAGCACCCTTGCTCTACATCCCCGCCTTTGACACACGAAGGATTTCCACTATGATCGATCCCAATGGATCACCCGGTGCCGCAACACCTACAACTCTCGGACTCCCTAGTCCGTACACACCACAAGCCCACCGGCTCGCTGAGGCCGCACCTCAAACAAGAGTTCGCAGCCGAACCCGAAACAACCGAGTCCACACTAGGACCCGAAACAATGCGAACACAACCGTCCGCCTTCTCAAAGAACAAAGTAGAACTTTGGTGATCACAACTCTTGATCACCTAAAATCCACTCACTACAACACTCCTATAAGATGAGTAGCAATGGATGGCTCAAGTGTTTGTGTGAGAAAACTAGGAAAGAGATGGTGGAGGAAAACTCAAAGAATCTCTTTTAAACACTCTTGAATAAAATCTCCCTTTAGATAGGAAATATTTGCTCTCAAATATGTGGAGAAAACTCTTTTAATGGAGTGGGAAAAATTGGCTCAAAGCTCTCCTAAAATCTTATGTCAAAACAATGACCAAACCCCCAAATTTATAGGCTGTCAAAAACTAGCCGTTGGGGTCTGTCAGACCTGCCGGTCGACCGCCCGGTCGACCGCCAACGGTCAAAAATCAGACCGTTGGAGCCTCCGGTCGATCGCCCGGTCGACCCAAAAGAACAGATAGCACTGCTCTCAGTTCCGGTCGACTGTGCCGGTCGACTGGCCAACTGCCAGGTCAAGCGTGCACGTCCGTGCACATCGGTCGACCGAGCCGGTCGACCGACTTCAGAGTTAGTCGACTAGTAAGGTAGTAAGTCGACTATCTGAAGCCTGAAAATAGTTTTCTGGAATTAAAAAGTTTGTCTTTTTGGCTCAAATAAAATCCCATAAAATACTTAAAAATCTACAAAAATAGTTTTACCAATATACTTTGATAAACAAACATGTTTGCACAAAATCAAGGCATGTTATAAAAATTGGACTATTTTTGTAACTTGAAAATATTTGGCTCATGATAAAAACTGTTTTTCCAATACAATATTTTTCCAAAACATGTTTTTCCAAATCTTTATCAAATACAAAAACAAGATATACTTTTAAAGCATAGTGTGTATGGATATGATCCACTACACAATCAAGATGAAATATCTATGTTTTTGACAATAAGCATAAACTTGATTTTGGTTAAAAGACATGTAAACATGAAAACCAAAATCCAAACATGTATTTTTCAAAATGAAAATCTTTTGTAAAAACAAAACTATCAAGAGTGTGTGTGTGATATATACTTGAGCAATCCACCAACTACTCTATCCTTTACATTTTTAACTAAAACAAAAATAAAAACTTATACCTAGACACAAGTCTTCATCTTCTTGAAGTCTTCACTTGAAGGCTTCTCATCTTCTTGACTTGGTCCAAACACGATCCATAGAGCTAGACTCCTCTTGAGTACTTGATGTGATCTTGATGCATAGGCTCGTGAATCAACCGGTGCTAGCTCCAAAACATGACTTCAAATCCTTTATTGAAGCTCCACACCTATTAAGATCTTGATAACAAATCTGTCACTAATTAAACACAAGATCATTAGTAAACATAACTACATAAGTTGATCATCATCAAAACTAGAGTGATGGGCCTTTGGGCCAACAATCTCCCCCTTTTTGATGATGACAAAACTCATGAAGTTATATATGCATGGATTAAAGTAAAGCTTCAAAGAAGCTCCCCCTTAACTCATGCATAACAAATAAACAATATAATATGGAAATGAAGCACATGACATGTATGCAAATCAAGGAGATAAAACAAAATCAAATTCTTTTTCTCCTATTTGCAAAACAAAACATATATGCATAAACATAAATCCTTTCATAAAAACATGCATATATAGCAAATACCTCTCCCCCTTTTTGTCAATCATCAACAAAGGGTTTAAGGTAAAACAAAATCATCAAATCTTTTCTCCCGCTTTTTGTCATAAACAAAGAGATCAATAAGGGGTCAAACATATCAATAAAAGGTTATATACGATATACATTCATGAAGAGGAAGACGCTAAGTTAGCTTCCCTACACATATGCATTACATGAAGAAGGGATGACAAGCCCCAATTCACATAACACATATTATGTAATGCATAAGAGGAGATGTGAAGCTCCCCCTACACACGTGTACCACATAAAGAAGAGTTGTCAAGCTCCTCAATATACAATACACTCAACATGAATCTATATGTAGAAGAGATGTTAATCTCTCCTTGCATATAAGAAATACAAATCAAAAAATTTTGAATTTTTTTAATTTTTCTTAAACAAAATTTTTAAAGGTATCAGAGCTTTTGTAAAACAAACAAATTTTAAGATACCAAATTGAAAATAATCATTATTGTAAAACATATTGATACCAATTGAAGTTTAACAAATATGAAGTTGAAACATATTGATACCAATAGTAAACATAATGAAAAAAATTTTATTTTTCATCATAAACTTTGTGCTTTTAAAAATGTGAAACAATTGAAAGTTAAGCACATGAAAATCATATATATGTATGAAATGAGTATACCAATTGACAGTGATACATATATAAGAAAACAAAATATGAGTATATATAAAAATTATCAATTTAGATACCAATTGAAAGAGTTTCAATGATACCAATTGAAATAACAATGTAAATCAAGTATATATCTCATATAACTACCACCCAACTCATGCACATGTATCATTGGATTCTTTCAATATAGAGCATACATAAGCATGGTCGCCCATTCATCCTCCCATTGATGGTAGGGGTTTTCAAAAATAGATTTGAAAAATAAGCTTTGTTTGAAAAACTCTACCAAATGAAGAACAATTAACTAGTTAAAATAATTTTTGAAAAACTAGTTAAAGATCCTTCAAAACATGAAATCAAAGCATATGTTTTTCATGAATTATACTAAGTACAAAAAAGTTCAAGCACTCATAGTCCATAAAGCTCAAAATTATCTTGAAAAGTAAAAGATGAGTGTTCAAAGGTTATGTAAATAGCATTTTCATGAAAATAGACATTGAAGCTCAAAAAGATCATAAGTCACATTTTTAACAAAACAAAAACATGAAAAATTATTTTTCATTAAAACACTAATCTTCATGGTATATGTATGATTTATCCAAAACTAACAATACACATACATATCCCAAACATAAAAGAGTCTATCAAATGTATTTGCATGAAGGCAAGAGACTCACGGGTATACATGTATATTTATTAGATTTGAATTAAAAATACATATACATGAAGTAAAATCATAAAATAGGCATAACAAGTATAAATGAAGGAATCATCAAAACTAGCCTATACATGTGCATAAAGTGGGTACAAATGAGCATGAGGTACAAGTCATATATGAATCAATTTGTTCTCACTATTTGTACATGTATAAATACAAGTTTTGATAACAACTACATTTAAACTAGTATATACCACATGAAGCACAAAAATACATAAATCATGAACATGCTATGAATATGATAAATGAACTAGCATGTACATAAAAAGTAGGAGTTTAGAGATTGTTACCAACTCCAAGGCTCCTAACATGGTAGTTGTCCCACCAAAGCTCCTTGATAGTGATGCATGCCAAAAGTATGTCCATCATGTCCATTTGCATCACTACCAAGGCACCAAATCTCTCACGTCTTGTGAGAGCCCTCACCTACATCAAATACACAAGGTGAGAATTTTGGTACCCATATTTTCTTGGGTCCTTTAGGGTTAGTCTTGTAAGGAACCCAAAAATTTTTATTATTAGCAAAATTAAAATGATGCAACTTGTCATAACAAAATTTTGCTAAATGGCCTTTGCGGCCACAATGTGTACATGTGTACACCTTAGGATGCTTATGTGAATGTTTGTGATCGTGTTGTGCAACATAAGCAAATGCATGATGGGTATGATGTGCATGAACATGTGGAGTTTGTTTCTTTGAAAATATTGACTCCAATCTAGTATGGTTGAATGCACAAGAGTTCAAAGTTGAACTCAAATAATCCATTTTATTTTTCAAAACTTTTATCTCATTTGTGGTGGCATGTAAACCATGATGAGATAAAGAATCATTTTTCTTTTTCTTTTTCGAAACAAAATCCTTTTCTTTTTCACAAATTTTTCTTTTTAAAGACTTATTTTCTTGAAAAACACTTTCTTTTTGTTTTTCCACCAAATCAATTTTATCCTTCAAAATAGTGTTCCCTTCACACAAATCATTTAATTTAGACATAAGAGAAACATTTTCATTTTTTAAAACATTATTTTCTTTTTCTAAAACATGCAATCTTAGATCTAAATGAATCATTTTCTATATGCATGCACTCAAACTTCTTTTTCAAATTTTTATTTTCTTTCTTAATCATGTTATATTTCTCAAGCAGTAATTGACAAAATGTAGTAAGCTCATCATATGACATGTCCTCATCCTCGGATTCGGTAGTTACCTCAAGGGGGTTATCCCCTTGGACCATATAGCACAAGTTGGACGTGTTGCTTCCAACGTCCGAATCGCTCCCCGCATAGTATTGATCTTTTTCGCCAAGCGAGATGAGGGTATTCCATACTATAAAAGCCGAATCAAAGTTAGAAACTCTAGATAAATAAACATTATCTAGGGTAGACTTTAAAGCATGAAGGGCTTTTGCATTAGCCTCAATATTCTTACCATTTAAACAATATGCATTATTAGTTGTGGCAAGATAAACATGAATACCTAAGGCTTTGAGGTACAAGGACATCTTCACCTTCCATATAAGGATGTTAACAATGTCAAACATGGGTGGTGACATGAAGTCCATGGTGTGTGTACAAAATATGTGATTAGCCTAAAAATGAGGATCTTTTACTCTAGGTTGTTAGACCAAATCAGAGTACCAAGCTCTGATACCAATTGAAGGTTCACCTAGAGGGGGGGTGAATAGGTGATAGCTAATCTAATGGTCACTTAATGCCAAATAATACGGAAGCTAAAAACAATTATGACCTAAACAAACTATTTAAACTAAACACCACGTATAACACAAGAGTGTTGCCGAATTCCCCGTGAAGGGCTCTGGACAAACTCCTCTAGATTCCCCTTGAATGGATTGAGGTGCCGCGTTGGCTCTCTTGGTTGAATACAAGTGTTAGCAAACAATCCCAAGCAAGTATATCAATAAAGCACACAATGAATATCTAGCATATAGAGATGAGCATAGTAAAAATAGGCAAGATATAAACAAAGGAGACAAAGAGAGAGAGAGAGAGTGAGCAATTGCAAACACAAGGGATTTGTTTCGAGGTTCGAGCACCCTTGCTCTACATCCCCGCCTTCGACACACGAAGGATTTCCACTATGATCGATCCCAATGGATCACCCGGTGCCGCAACACCTACAACTCTCGGACTCCCTAGTCCGTACACACCACAAGCCCAACGGCTCGCCGAGGCCGCACCTCAAACAAGAGTTCGCAGCCGAACCCGAAACAACCGAGTCCACACTAGGACCCGAAACAATGCGAACACAACCGTCCGCCTTCTCAAAGAACAAAGTAGAACTTTGGTGATCACAACTCTTGATCACCTAAAATCCTCTCACTACAACACTCCTATAAGATGAGTAGCAATGGATGGCTCAAGTGTTTGTGTGAGAAAACTAGGAAAGAGATGGTGGAGGAAAACTCAAAGAATCTCTTTTAAACACTCTTGAATAAAATCTTCCCTTTAGATAGTAAATATTTGCTCTCAAATATGTGGAGAAAACTCTTTTAATGGAGTGGGAAAAACTGGCTCAAAGCTCTCCTAAAATCTTATGTCAAAACAATGACCAAACCCCCAAATTTATAGGCTGTCAAAAACCAGCCGTTGGGGTCTGTCAGACCTGCCTGTCGACCGCCCGGTCGACCGCCAACGGTCAAAAATCAGACCGTTGGAGCCTCCGGTCGACCGCCCGGTCGACCCAAAAGAACAGAGAGCACTGCTCTCAGTTCCGGTCGACTGTGCCGGTCGACTGGCCAACTGCCAGGTCAAGCGTGTACGTTCGTGCACGTCGGTCGACCGAGCCAGTCGACCGACTTCAGAGTTAGTCGACTAGTAAGGTAGTAAGTCGACTATCTGAAGGCTGAAAACAGTTTTCTGGGATTAAAAAGTTTGTCTTTTTGGCTCAAATAAAATCCCATAAAATACTTAAAAATCTACAAAAATAGTTTTACAAATATACTTTGATAAACAAACATGCTTGCACAAAATCAAGGCGTGTTATAAAAGATTGGACTATTTTTGTAACTTGAAAATATTTGGCTCATGATAAAAACTGTTTTTCCAAAACAATATTTTTCCAAAACATGTTTTTCCAAATCTTCATCAAATACAAAAACAAGATATACTTTTAAAGCATAGTGTGTATGGATATGATCCACTACACAATCAAGATGAAATATCTATGTTTTTGACAATAAGCATAAACTTGATTTTGGTTAAAAGATATGTAAACATGAAAACCAAAATCCAAACATGTATTTTTCAAAATGAAAATCTTTTGTAAAAACAAAACTATCAAGAGTGTGTGTGTGATATATACTTGAGTAATCCACCAACTACTCTATCCTTTACATTTTTAACTAAAACAAAAACAAAATCTTATACCTAGACACAAGTCTTCATCTTCTTGAAGTCTTCACTTGAAGGCTTCTCATCTTCTTGACTTGGTCCAAACACGATCCATAGTGCTAGACTCCTCTTGAGTACTTGATGTGGTCTTAATGCATAGGCTCGTGAATCAACCGGTGCTAGCTCCAAAACATGACTTCAAATCCTTTGTTGAAGCTCCGCACCTACTAAGATCTTGATAACAAATCTGTCACTAATTAAACACAAGATCATTAGTAAACATAACTACATGAGTTGATCATCATCAAAATTAGAGTGATGGGCCTTTGGGCAAACATTTTCCTCATATTTCTACATTCATTATTCAAAAATTGATCACCACCACACTTCTCAGTTGGAACTTCCTCACTATGAATGCCTAGGAATTCTAACTCAGTTTCATATATCTCCTCAAAACTTAGGTGAACACTTTTCCCTAGAGATGTGTAATTAACAAAAAGATCCCTAGTTGGTTCATCCAAACACATGAGTTCTTTTTCGAAGAGGTTTTCAATGAGTATGTCAATCGGAGGTTCTTGAATTATATTCTCATGCGATATATTATTGGTTGGCTCATCGAAAGTGAAGATATTCAAATCAAATTTTCCCTTTTTAAAGGGTACTCTAACATTAGGATCTCTTACATGTGCCTTCTCATCAAGATAATCACATTCATTCTTAAATAATTCATTAAGAAATAGCGACTCATCTTCTATATCTTCACTCTCTTCATCATAATTATTTTCAATAAAGTTTACCTCAAATGTTTGATCTCTTATCTTACGAGGTTATTTTTCTCGGTTGAAGACATTGAGTTCTCTAGTCATGTCCCCAAAAGCTAACCTCATGGATCCATTCCTCCAATTGATGATGGCATTGACAGTAGCAAGGAATGGTCGCCCTAGGATAACAGGAGTTTGAGCCCTATGATTGGAGTTAGACACAGGTTGTGTCTATAGAACTATGAAATCAACAGGGCAAATAAACTCCCCAACCCGGATAAGAACATCATTAATCTCCCCTTTTGGAACTTTCACTGAACGGTCAGTCAGTTGGATAGTGACTCGAGTTGGACTAAGATCGCCCAACCCGCGTTGTTGATAAACTGAGAATGGAAGTAAGTTGATACTTGCCCCCAAGTCAAGAAGTGCACGACTAATCTCGGCTTGTCCTATTGTGCAGGCAATGGTTGGACTATCTGTATCTTGTACTTAATAGGGATCAGACCCGATAGTATCTCACTAATGTTAGTGGCTAAGAAGACCTTTTTAGGTACATTAGTTTTTCTCTTCTTGGTGCACATGTCCTTAAGAAACTTAGCATAAGATGGGACTTGTTGGATGGCATCAAGAAGTGGCACATTTATCTTCACTTGATTAAAGATCTCAATTATCATATCCATGTGTGGATTTTGCTTGTTATTTTTCAGCCTATTAGGAAATGGTGCTATAGGCTGGTGCACATGACTGGTTAACTTATCTTTTTCAGATTCATCAAGTTTAGGAGGAGTGGGATTAGATGAGGTGGATGCTTGATTGTGGTTGTGCTGAATGGGATTGGTTGGCGTTGATATTTGATTATCAACTCTCTTTCCTGACCTCAATGTATGAATAGTATTACACTGATTTAATGAATGATCCTCAGCCAAATGAGCTTGTTGAGAATTTTTAGGATTGGTTATTGGCTGACTAGGCAGGGTAAACTTCTGTCTCTCATTCTGTAGAGTGGCTGTTGGCTCATTTGAACCTCTAACCTCTGTATAGTTTGCATGAGAGAATCTTGGTGTTTCATGTATCTTTTCATGTTTCTTTCAAAATCAGTCATTCTCCTTTCTATTTGAGGATTCTGGAAGGAGGATCGTGGAGCTTGGTTGGGAAAGTTTTGTTGATAGTTTGAAAAGTTAGGTGGATGGTTGGGAGAATTATTATGGAAATTGAAAAAGTTGGGTTGATGATTGGAAGAATTATTGGCATGATGGAAGTGGCTAGCATGATTTGACCGTGAGTAGTCATGGTTATTTTGGTTCCATGAGAAATTAAGGTGATTTCTCCAGCCAGGGTTGTACGTTGGTGCGTAAGGATTATTGTTCGGCCTTGAAAAGGCTGCATTCATCGGTTCATGGTATTGTTGCTGAGCCTGAAACACAGGGCACTCCTCGAACACATGATTCATGGCTTGGCAGTAAGTACAGCCCGGAGTTGAAAATTGGTTTGGGCTGACTTGATTGACTGGACTTGGTTCCTTAGTTTTTAAAGATTCCAGTCTTCTTGCTAGGTTTGCTAACTTAGCCTCATTAGCGATGGATGATTGATAGAATGGAGACCTCCTTTTGAAGAGATGGAGTTTGGATTCCTAGAGGTTCCCCTTGTAGGTTCCCCTTGGATGGCTTTTTCAGTTAGGTTTTCATACAAATCCCATCCTTCATTTTCATGCTTCTGCAAGAATCCCCCTTGGCACATACTTTCTAAGAGGGTTTTGGTAGAATAATCTAGACCGTCATAAAGAATTTGGCATTGTCGCTATTTCTCTATTCCATGATGAGGACATTGGACAAGGAGATCTTTAAAGCGTTCAAAGTACCTCCAGAACGGTTCACTCGGTTCTTACTTGAATGCATGATGGTCTTCCTAATGAGAGCGGTCTTATGAATTGGATAGAATTTCTTCAAGAAGACCTTGATGAAACCATCCCATGATGTGATCGAACCGGCCGCTAAGCTGTAAAGCCATTTCTTTGCTAAGTCCTTAAGAGCGAAAGGGACAAATCTCAACCTAATAGCATCGTCTACAAGGTGTGGGATTTTCATCATTAGACATACTTCCTCAAATTCTCTTATGAAGAAGTAAGCATCTTCGAACTCTAAGCCATGAAACTTAGGGAGTGTGTTGATGAATTGAGACTTGAGCTCAAAATTGTATTCACCAACCGATGGAAGTAGAATGCAAAATGGAAGTGAGGTTCGAATGGGATAAAACCTATCCTGCAAGGATGTTGGTTAAGCCATAACTGGATCAGGTCTTGGTCCAAACTTGGGTGGTGATGTGTTTCTAGTCAACCTAGATGAGTTAGGGTCTCTTGACCACACTTGCATACACAAACACAATCACAATCACAATCACAAACAAGTTTACCAACAGTCAACAAGAGTAATCAACCAAGCCTAATCTAAGGTAACCTCGACCTTGACAACTTCTAACTGGTTGATTGTCCACAGGAGGTATAATGTAGACTTTGACCACAAGCTAATCAGCTAGGTCAGGGCAAGATTGGTGGGAGGTTATCCGTCAAAGACGTTCCTTAATTAAGTAACTACCAACCTTCGGGCTTTCGACCATCAATCCCCTTCCTAGACACTGATTTGCCAGGAGTCAAATTCCAACACCTTCCCCCTTAGGATAATCTCCTAGTGAGTTCGAGATGTTCCTGAGGCCAACGTCTATCAGATTTTACTTAGGCTTAGGTTGTGCGTGCTTGGAGATGGTTTGTGGGCTAAGGAAGGGTAATAACTTCCCCACCTTATCTTGAATTGGGTTTTGCCCTTAGAGTTAATTGTTCAAAGTGTGCAAGATATAGAAAAGTAGCATTCAAAAGCAAATATCACCCAAGAATGTTTCCTAAACTATATGCTATGCATACGTACCTTGTCTCTAGCTCTTTTCAACAGTAATTATAAAATAAACGTAATTAGACAAATGCCTAGAATGCAAGTCTAAACGTTTTTTTTAAGCAATTAACAATCACTTAAATTACTATTGGATTAAAATAGGGATGGTGGATAGCAGAAATAGCAAGAATATAACGTACAAAAACTTAATTTTTTCGCGAGCAATATGTCCTGCAAAAAAGAGTTTTAGTAGTCCAATGAAATTTTAAACTTTTGCAATGCAATTTCTTGAAATTCTGTTTCCTACTTTCGAGAGTAGGGGCACAGAACTTGCAAGTCTTCTCTTGCAAAGCTTGAATGCTAGATCTGAATCTTCAAGTCCCTGAAACAACACACCAAACTTGTTAAAAAACAAATATACCGTTCCCTCCCCGGCAACGGCGCCAAAAATTGATTGCAAAATCGAAGAGTTAAGAGATTTTACCGTGTAGCTTCGGGCTAACGGGTCGTGTCCACGAGGAGGAATACGATGAAAGCTTTTTGGTGTTTTGTTTAGTAATAAAGAATTGTGCTCGTTTTTTAATTGAAAAGAGAATGGAAAGACAGGAGATGATTAAATTTGCCCTGATTACTTAATTTCAAATTTATTCTGAATTAAATTAGAATTTTGTGGGCTTTTGGGCTTGTTTCTCTTTCTTTCTTTTAGCACTTGGGCCTACATTTAACAAAGAAAAAGAAAACTTATTAATAGGATTTATTAGCTAAAAAGTATGGTAAGGTGACAATGTAAATGCAATATATGTGACTAATCACACCCCACACTTATCTTTTGCTCGCCCTCGAGCAAAACATCAGACTAATTCTAATCAATTATTACACCACTTTCGCAGGTCACTCGATTGCACTGAGCATGTGCAACAAGCTGTTAAACCTCTAGGTTACCCCTAGAGGACGAGTTTTGTCTCGTGATGGTTTTCAGTAATTTGCATCCACAAAATCCAAAAAGAAAGAGAAAAAAATTAGTATTTTCGAAAAGCATTTTGAAAAGAGAAAATATTTGAAGTATATTTGTAAGGCTTTAAGTAATCTATAAGTTATAGGAATATCAAATTTTTCATTCCGAAACTCAGTCTTTATTCAAAAACATGTCATCAATTAAAGTAAGGAGTCAAATTGTACTTCTCATCTAGTCTATTAATTTACCCCGAGTCATATGCACCATCGTGACTGTGAAGTTGACTAAGGGTTCTTTAACATTAACTCCTATGCCTTATTTATATTAATTTTTTGGTGGAATTTATTCCTCGATTTCATTAGGCTTTCTAATCTGCCCATGTAACGAGCCTTCAGTCAGTGACACCCAAACCGCACAGTTTTAGGGCACCAGGTGAGAAAACACCCCTAAGGACTTAAACACTCGAGCAGATTAGGCCACAAAACTAAAGTTTTATTTATAAGATGCACCCCTTTTAGGCGTGAATACTTATGCTTCATGAGGCATAAATAACCAGCTTAATTAGAGGATTTATGTGCATACTTTTTTTTTTCAAACTTATCTAATTATCTTTTGCATAAATACCAAGGCTTGTTTAGGCCAAAGCACCTAGCTAATCAATAATTAGATTTGTTTATATTTTTTTTTTCATAATATTTTTTTTTATAAGGCATAAGAGTCTCTGTTTTTAAACCCTAAGTGTGTAAGTGTATTTAGTGTGCATATTTCATCAAGGTAAATATCAAGACTAAATTACTTTCACAAATTTTCTTCCTAACCCTAAACATCAAACAAGTTATCTGACTTTGACCAAGTATAAGAAATCCTAATTATGATTTTCCTATTCCATAAAATTGACTTAATTTCTTACAAAAAAATATCAAAAGATTGTTCTAACCTTTCAAAAAGTTTTTTTTATTTTTATATATATATTTTCTTTTTTTTTTACATCAGTCATGTTAGAACCCTCCCCCACACTTATCTCATGCATTATCCCCAATGTATGAAAGAAATGTATATATGCATGAAATAGAATAGGAAAGAGGAAAGTTACCGATACACTGGGTCAAAAAGACCCATAGCCGTTTCATTTACCGGCACCGATTCCAAGAAAGGTTTAAGGCGTTGACCATTTACCTTAAAGTCATTTCCATTCTTGGTGTCACTGATCTCAACTGCACCGTGTGGAAACACGGTTTTTACAACGAATGGCCCAGTCCATCTTGATTTCAATTTTCCTGAAAAAAGATGAAGCCTAAAATTATAGAGTAAGACTTTTTGTCCGGGGACAAAGTTTTTTCTTATGATGTGTTTATCATGGAAAATCTTGACTCTATCTTTAGTGATCCTAGCATTTTCATAGGCCTCATTTCTCAATTCCTCTAATTCAGAAATTTGTAATTTCCAAAGGTCACCGGCCTTAGTCAAGTCAAAATTCAACTGCTTGATTGCCCATAAGGCTCGGTGCTCTAACTAAACGGGCAAGTGACAAGGTTAGCCATAGACTAACCTATAAGGAGACATTCCTAGAATCGTCTTGAAAGCGGTCCTGTAGGCCCATAGGGCATCTACAAGTTTGATGGACCAATCTTTCCGGTTTTGGTTCACAATTTTCTCCAAGATAAGCTTGACTTGTCTATTGGAAACCTCAACTTGCCCACTGGTTTGAGGATGATAAGGTGTGGACAACTTGTGAGTTATGGCATACTTTCGCATAAGAGCTTCAAAAGATCTATTGCAAAAGTGAGTGCCATTAACACTGATGATAGCACGAGGGGTTCCGAAGCGTGAAAAAAAATTTTCTTTCAAAAACTTTATGACAACTTTGTTATCATTAGTTTTACAAGGAATGGCTTCTATCCATTTGGACACATAATCCACAGCAACCAATATGTATTGGTTTCCAAATGAATTAGGAAATGGACCAATAAAGTCGATGCCCCAAACATCAAAGAGTTCTATTTCTAGAATTGGGTTGAGGGGCATCATATTTCGTTTTGAAATCCTTCATACCATTTGGCATCTATGGCACGTCTTGCAAAATTCATAAGCATCCTTGAACAAAGTGGGCCAATAAAACCCGCTTTGTAGCACTTTTTCAGCAGTCGTCCGGGGACCAAAGTGTCCACCGCATGCAAGTTCGTGACAAAAATATAGAACACTCTTAACCTTCTCATCGGGAATGCATCTCCTAATAATTTGGTCAGAACAGTACTTGAAAAGATACAGTTCCTCCCAAAAGAAATACCGGACTTGGGATAAGAACCGGTATACATCGTTTTTGGACCAATGAGACGGAGTTTGGTTTGAGACTAAGTAATTCACTATATCCACAAACCAAGGTTCCCTAGAGATAGCTAAGAGATATTCATCAGAAAAATCCTCATTTATGGGTAATTCGTTGCATGGAGAATTAGGGATCCGTGAGAGATGGTCAGCAACGACATTTTCTACGCCTTTCTTATCTCGAATCTCAAGATCGAATTCTTGAAGAAGGAGGATCCAACGAATGAGTCGGGCCTTGGCATCCTTCTTCATCATGAGGTACCTAAGCGCAGAATGATCGGTAAAAATGGTGGTTTTGGACCCTAGTAGGTAGGGACGAAACTTCTCTAAAGCAAAACACTACTGCCAAGAATTCCTTCTCAGTCGTAGTGTAGTTCAATTGAGAATCGTTCAGAGTCCTACTAGAGTAGTAAATCACATGCTGCTTGTTATTAATGCGTTGTCCTAGGACAGCGCCTATGGCAAAATCGGAAGCATCGCACATGATCTCAAACGGCTTAGACCAATCCGGTGCAGATATGATTGGTGCAGAAATAAGCTCTCTCTTAAGCTTCTCCCAAGAATTCATGCATTCAGTATCGAAAGTGAAGGACACATCCTTAGCTAATAGATTAGTCAAGGGTCTAGCAATTTTGCTAAAATCCTTGATAAATCTTCGGTAGAAACCAGCGTGTCCTAATAAGGATCTAATGTCCTTAACGCATTTGAGCATGGGAAGCTTAGCAATAACCTCGATTTTGGCTCTATCCACTTCAATTCCTTTCTTGGAGATTTCATGTCCCAAGACAATTCCATGTTTTACCATGAAGTGGCATTTCTCCTAGTTCAATGTCAAATTTTTCTCAGCACAACGTTGGAGGACAAGTTCTAAAAGGTGGAGACATTGAGTGAATAAATCTCCGTAGATGGAGAAATCATCCATAAAGATCTCTAAGAATCATTCTACCATATCAGAGAAAAGACTCAACATGCAACGTTGAAACGTTGCTGGGGCATTGCATAAGCCGAAAGGCATTCGACGATAAGCAAATGTCCCAAATGGACATGTGAATGTAGTCTTTTCTTGGTCCTCAAGAGCAATAGGGATCTGATTATACCCTGAGTAATCGTCCAAGAAACAGTAATACTCGTGACCCACCAAACGTTCAAGCATTTGATCAATGAAGGGAAGTGAAAAATGGTCCTTACGAGTTGCAGCATTCAGCTTCCTATAGTCGATGCAAACTCGGATCTTCGTGGGAAGTCGAGTTTGGACCAACTCCTTGTTCTCGTTTTCCACTACGGTGAAATCGGACTTCTTTAGAACCGCGTGGACAGGACTGACCCATTGGCTATCAGAAATGGGATAAATTATCCCATTATCTAAGAGTTTGACAATTTTAGTATGAACAGCTTCTTGCATTATAGGGTTTAACCTACGCTGCGGGTCTCTTTTAGGTGTGGCGTCTTCATTGAGATGAATGCGATATTGAACGATGGTTGGACTTAATCCCTTTATATCGGTCATAGTCCACCCAATGGCTTCCTTATGTTTTCTTAGAATAGCTTTAAGATCTTCTTCTTTCCCGTTATTTAAATGTGAGGCCATGATGACAGGAAAGGTCTCTTATTCGCCTAGATAGGCGTACTTGAGATGTGCAGGTAATGCTTTCAGTTCTAAGGAAGAGGAAGGCTCACTGGAAGGACTAGTCAAATCTGTTGGCTCCATTATTGGTGAAATAGGGTTCGAGGCCCAATTCACAGCAGAATCTACAACCTGATCAATATTAAAGTCGTCAGACTCTAATCCGAAGTCACACTCTGTTTCTAATTCCAATTCTTCCCCATGTTCACTTGTCAAGTTCTCAATTAGGTTGACTTCAAATGTTTGGTCCTCGATATCGCGGGGTTATTTTTCTAGATTGAAGACATTGACTTCTCTAGTCATGTCCCCAAAGGTTAGCCTCATAGACCCATTCCTACAATTGATGATGAAATTAGCAGTAGCAAGGAATGATCGCCCTAGGATAACAGGAGTTTGAGCCCTGTGATTGGAGTAGGACACAGGTTGTGTCTCCAAACTATGAAATCGAAATGGTAAATGAACTCTCCTACCCGGATTAGGACATCATTAATCTCCCTTTTTGGAACTTTTACAGAACGATCAGCCAGTTGGATAGTGACTCGAGTTGGACTAAGATCGCCCAACCCGAATTGTTGATATACTAAGAATGGAAGCAAGTTGATACTAACCCCAAGTCAAGAAGTGCACGACTAATCTCGGCTTGTCCTATTGTACAGGCAATGGTGGGACTACCTGGATCCTTGTACTTATAGGGATCGGACCCGATAGTAGCTCACTAATGTTAGTGGCTTAGAAGACCTTTTTTGGTACATTAGTCTTTCTCTTCTTGGTGCATATGTCCTTAAGAATCTTAGCATAGGAAGAGACTTGTTGGATGGCATCAAGAAGTGGCACATTTATCTTCACTTGATTAAATATCTAAATTATCCTATCCATGTATGGATTTTGCTTGTTGTTTTTCAGCCTATTAGGAAATGGTACTATAGGCTGGTGCACCTGACTGGCTGACTTATCTTTTTCAGATTCATCAGAATTGGAAGGATTTGGATTAGATGAGGTGGATGCTTGATTGTGGTTGTGCTGAATGGGATAGGTTGGTGTTGACACTTGATTATCAACTCTCTTTCCTGACCTCAATGTATGAACTGCATTACATTGATTTAATGAATTATCCTCAGCCAAATAAGCTTGTTGAGAATTTCTCGGATTGGTTATAGGCTGACTAGGCAGGGTACCCTTTTGTCTCTCATTCTGTGGAATGGTTAGTTGACTCATTTGAACCTCTAACCTCTATGTAGTTTGCATGAGAGAATCTTAGTTTTTCATGTATCTTTCCATATTTCTTTCAAAGTCAGTCATTCTTCTTTCTAGTTGAGGATTCTGGAAGGAGGATTGTGGAGCTTGGTTGGGAAAGTTCTGTTGGTAATTTGAAAAGTTAGGTGGATGGTTGGGAGAATTATTATGGAAGTTGAAAAAGTTGGGTTGATGATTGGAAGAATTATTGGCATGATGGAAGTGGCTAGCATGATTTGATCATGAATGGTCATTGTTATTTTGGCTCCATGAGAAATTAGGGTGATTTCTCCAGCGAGGATTGTACGTTGGTGCGTAAGGATTATTGTTCGGCCTTGAAAAGGCCGCATTCATCAGTTCATGGTAGGGTTGCTGAGCCTAAAACACAGGGCACTCCTCGAACACATGATTCATGGCTTGACCGTAAGTGCAGCCCAGGGTTGGAAATTGGTTTGGGCTGACTTGATTGACTGGACTTGGTTCTTCGTTTCTAGAGCTTCCAGTCTTCTAGCTAGGTTAGTTAACTTAGCTTCATTAGCGATGGATGATTCGATAGAATGGAGACCTCCTTTTGAAGAGATGGAGTTAGGATTCCTAGAGGTCTCACTAGTGGGTTCCCATTGGATAGTCTTCTCTGCTAGATTTTCATACAAATCCCATCCTTCATTTTCATCCTTCTGCAAGAAACCCCCTTGGCACATACTTTCTAAGAGGGTTTTGGTGGAACAGTCTAAACTGTCATAAAGAATTTGGCATTATCGCCATTTCTCTATTCCATGATGTGGACATTGGACAAGGAGGTTTTTAAAGCATTCAAAGTACCTCCAGAACGGTTCACTCGGTTCTTGCTTGAATTGCATGATTGTCTTCCTAATGAGAGCGGTCTTATGAATTGGATAGAATTTCTTCAAGAAGACCTTGATGAAACCATCCCAAGATGTGATAGAACAGGCCGCTAAGCTGTAAAGCCACTTCTTTGCTAGGTCCTTAAGTGCAAAAGGGACAAATCTCAACCTAATAGCATCGTCTACAAGGTGTGGGATTTTCATCATTAGACATACTTCCTCAAATTCTCTTATGAAGAAGTAAGCATCTTCAGACTCTAAGCCATGAAACTTGGGCAGTGTGTTGATGAATTGAGGCTTGAGCTCAAAATTGTATTCACCAACTGATGGAAGTAAAATGCAAGATGGAAGTGAGGTTTTAATGGGGTAGAACCTATCCTGCAAGGATGTTGATTGAGCCATTACTGGATCTGGTCTTGGTTCAAACTTGGGTGGTGATGTGTTTCTAGTCAACCTAGATGAATTTGGGTCTCTTGACCACACTTGCATACACAAGCACAATCACAAACAAGTTTACCAACAATCAACAAGAGTAATCAACCAAGCCTAGTCTAAGGTATCCCCGACCTAGACAACTCCTAACTGGTTGATTGTCCACAGGAGGTATAATGTAAACTTTGACCACAAGCTAATCAGCCAGGTCAGGGCAAGATTGGTGGGAGTTTATCCGTTAAAGACGTTCCTTAATTAAGTAACCACCAATCTTCGGGCTTTCGGCCCTCAATCCCCTTCCTAGACATTGATTTGGCAGGAGTCAAATTCCAACACCTTCCCTTTTTAGGATAATCTCCTAGTGAGTTCGAAATGTCCCTAAGGCCAACGTCTATTAGATTTTACTTAGGCTTAGGTTGTGCGTGCTTGGAGATGGTTTGTGGGCTAAGGAAGGGTAATGACTTCCCCACCTTATCTTAAATTGGATTTTGCCCTTAGAGTTAATTGTGCAAAGTCTGCAAGATATAGAAAAGTAACATTCAAAAGCAAATATCACCCAAGAATGTTTTCTAAACTATATGCTATGCATACGTACCTTGTCTCCAGCTCTCTTCAACAGTATTGTAAAGTAAACGTAATTAGACAAATGCCTAGAATGCAAGTCTAAACATTTTTTAAGCAATTAACAATTACTCAAATTACTGTTGGATTAAAACTGGGATGGTGGATAGCAGAAATACCAAAGATATAACATACAAAAACTTAATTTTTTTTCGAGCAATATGTCCTGCAAAAAAGAGTTTTAGTAGTCCAATGGAATTTTAAGCTTTTACAACGCAATTTCTTGAAATTCTATTTCCTACTTTCGAGAGTAGGGGCACAGAATTTGCAAGTCTTCTCTTGCAAAGCTTGAATGCTAGATCTGAATCTTCAAGTCCCTGAAACAACACACAAAACTTGTTAGAAAATAAATACACCGTTCCCTCCCTGGCAACGGCGCCAAAAATTGATTGCTAAAATGAAAGAACAATCAAAGAGTTAAGAATTTACCGTGTAGCTTGTGGCTAACGGGTCGTGTCCACAAGGAGGAATGCGATGGAAGCTTTTCGGTGATTCGTTTAAAAACAAAGAATTGTGTTCGTTTTTTAGTTGAAAAGAGAATGGAAAGAAGGAGATGATTAAAAGAGAAATTGCGACTTTTAGAGAAGGCTTTGGAGAAGGTGATTTAAAAAGCTCGAAGATTGTTTTGTTGATTATAATAAAGAAGAAAATCTGGGCTCACTATCTCACTACTCAAAAGTTTATTCTTCTATTGAAATCTTAAGTGCCTCAAATTGATCATAAGCAAAATTTAAAGTTGATTTTTAGAAAGTTTGAAGTAAAGCACATAAGATGGTTGGAAGAGTTCACTCTTTTCTTTGAAAAATCGTTTAGAATCGAATGTTAGATCATCAAGCGCGAAGAAGCAAAAATGAAGTAAAAATAGTTCAAGAAACGTTCATGAAAGAAGTAAGAGTTTAACAATCCGAACCCATCCTCATGTGCCTTCAAGAACACTTTCAAGAAGAAAGGCTTTAAGTAAGGCATGCAAATGATTCATTGGGTCTTTTTCTTTAAAACAAGAAGAGAAGAAGAACTAGAGAGAGTTACAATAGTGAGCCCAGAAAAACCGTTTTAGTTACTCATGAAAAACAAAGAAGAAAGCAAATAAATAATGCAAGTCATACCGTAATACGAGTGGAAGAAAAAGCAGCTCGATTCTTGTATTGATGTCACTTCAGTCTTCAAGTACAAGCACTCAATTCCTCTCTCTCACAAGTATTGATACTGGACAATAAATTAAAAAACAAGAATATAACTTTTTCACTATCTAACAAAGAGCCTAAATCCTTAGAAAATAAACACAAATTCTAATCCTAGTCTTCGCTCCTTTTTTCTCTGTTGAAACTGGTATTTATAGGGAAAAACCAAAGGGGGAGGATCCCGGGAAGATTGGGGGAGCAAACGCTCCCCCAACTGATGTAACAAGGCTACGGAAACGCGGCTTAGGCCGCGTTTCGTGGCCCTGGTGTGGTCAGGTGGCCACACCCAGTTGGCTGGCTCCCCTGGTTTGGTGAATTTCCCGTATCTTCTTCTAGTTTTCTTATTTCTGCTCCAAAAGTTGACAAAATAGCCTTTGATTGTTTGGCTTCAACCGCTTGATTCAGGGAGGATTCTTCTCAACCTCTTGATATGCCAAGATTTTGCCCTGAATCCTTAGTTTCGAATTTATTCTGAATTAAATCACAATTTGGTGGGCTTTTGGGCTTGTTTCTCTTTCTTTCTTTTAGCACTTGGGCCTACATTTAACAAAGAAAAAGAAGACTTATTAATAGGATTTATTAGCTAAAAAGTATGGTAAGGTGACAATGTAAATGCAATATATGTGACTAATCAAAGGTACAAGCACTCAATTCCTCTCTCTCACAAGTATTTGTACTGAACTACAAATTGCAAAATAAAAATACAACCTTTGTACTATCTAACAAAGAGCCTAAACCTTAAAGTATAAACAAAAATTGTAATCCTAGTCTTCGCCCATTTTTCAGTAAAAAACCCAAGCTTTTATAGGCAAAACTTCAGAGGGAAGGGAGTGAGGAGATAAGGGGAGCAAACGCTCCCCTTATCTCCACCAACAAGCCGCGGATCCGCGGCTTGGGCCACGGATCCACGGCCTGGATGTGGCCAATTGGCCACATCCAGGTGGAGAAATAGTTGGCGTGGCATTAGGCTTCCTTTTGTCTTATTGGATTTACTGTTGCTGCTCCCAGATTTGACGAAACGATCTTTGATTTGTTGGCTTCAACCGCTTGATTTGGGAGGATTCATTTCAACCAGTTTTCAACCTCTCTGATATGCCAAGATTTGCCCTGATTCCTTGATTTTGAATTTATTCTGAATTAAATGGGCTTTTGGGCTCGTTTCTCTAGCCTATCCTTTAGCAATGGGCCTGCATTTTATAAAGAACAATAGGACTTATTAATATGATTTATTTAGATAACAAGCATGGAATTGTGACAATATGTATGCAATATATGTGACCGATCATGCACTACACTACCCTAAAAGATAAAAAAACTAGCCTAAATCTAAATCTACTTGCATTTTGGCCAACCCCTGCCCTATTTATAGGCAAAAGGAGGTTCTAGAAGACGAGACGAGGCCACGTGTCGAAGAATAAAGGTGAACTAAGAAGGTGGTGAAAACATTGATAAGAAAATGATAAAATGTTTTGAAAATTGTTTTTAAAATAAGATAAAAAGAATGATGAAAACTATGAAAGAAAACTTATGGCTACTAACTACTAACTACCAATTGCTTCACTAATCATGCTAACCTCTTAGTGATAGTTACCTCACATGGATCCTTGGCCATCACTAATCCTTGACTTCAAGAGACGATACAGAGCATGACCCATAAGATTGTTCTTCTACATTCAACAATACATCCAACCATATAACAAGTTGCAAGTTACTATTAAATCATCAAAACCGGTTAGAGGTGAGCATAAAATAAAGAGGACATTGCAAGTTAGCAAGTTAGTGGATTAGGTGTTAGAATGTTAGAATGTTAGAATCCATCATCTTGAGCCATCAATGGCTCTTGCAAGAGCAAGGCCTAGTAGAGGCTATTAGATTCATGTGGATTATCAAGTAAGTTGTTAGATGGTTAGTGGTTAGTAGTTAGATTACCATGAGAAGAAAAATTAGTAAAGCATCATATAGAAGATGGAGAAGATTACAATGGAGAGGAAAGGAAATACTTTACATAGATTGTCACCATCTATTACATCAGTAGCTCTCTATCTCTCTCTGAATCAACTCAGCCCTAATACATTATCTAAAAACAAAATAAAATATAAAAGAAAGAAGAAGAACACCTACACTACACTACCCTAAAAGATAAAAAAACCTAGCCTAAATCCAAATCTGCTTGCGTTTTGGCCAACCCCTGCCCTATTTATAGGCAAAAGGAGGTTCCAGAAGATGAGACGAGGCCACGCGTCGAAGATCGACGCATGGCCCCCCCACATTGCCATTGAAATGCGGCTATGGCCGCGTTTTGCGGCAATACCATAGACCTAGGTCCCTGGTTTTGGTGCGGGGATGTACGACGCTTCGGGGACCTTCTAGATATGCTCCAATTCGGGTAGTTTCATCAGGATATTCGTCTGACGTGCGCAAGGGTCTAGGTTCAATGTATCTTCTAGAAGATCCCTTACTTGGCCTCCAAGAAATACGGATTTAATTACCCAAAAATGGGTTTAATTAAGTTCTTATTGCTCTTTTGTCCTCCTTGTCTTGATTATCTGCAAGAGAGACCAAAACACGGTTTAGACCGACATTTTATTCATAAATCGGTTAAAAAATGTGATATAATAATGATGAACTGTAGACTAATCAATTTCTAATTCAAATTCTTCCATGTGTTCACTTATCAAGTTCTCAATGAGGTTGACTTCAAATGTTTGATCCTCAACGTCAAGGGGTTGCTTTCCTAGGTTGAAGACATTGACTTCTCTAGTCATATCCCCAAAGGTTAACCTCATCGACCCATTCCTACAATTGGTAATAGCATTGGCAGTAGCAAGGAGTGGTCGCCCTAGGATAATAGGAGTTTGAGCCTTAGAATTAAACACAGGTTGTATCTTTAGAACTATGAAATCAACGGGATTGATAAACTCCCCGACCTAGATAAGAACATCATTAATTTCTCCCTTTGGAACTTTCACTGAACGGTCAGCCATTTGGATAGTGACTTGAGTTGGACTAAGATCACCAACCTGTATTGTTGATAAACTGAGAATGGAAGCAAGTTGATACTTGCTCCCAAGTCAAGGAGTGCACGACTAATCTCGGCTTATCCTATATATAGGCAATGGTGGGACAACCCGGATTCTCGTACTTGATAGGGATCAGACCCGACAGTAGCTCACTAATGTTAGTGGCTAAGAAGACTTTTTTTAGGTACATTAGTCTTTCTCTTCTTGGTGCACATGTCCTTAAGAAATTTTGCATAGGATGTGACTTGTTAGATGGCATCAAGAAGTGACATATTTATCTTTACTTGATTGAAGATCTCAATTATTTTATCCATGTGTGGATTTTGATTGTTGTTTTTCAGCCTATTAGGAAATGATACTATAGGCTGGTACACCTGACTGGTTGACTTATCTGTTTCAGATTTGTCAGATTTGGACGGACTGGGACTAAATGAGGTGGATACTTGAGTGTGATTGTGTTGAATAGGTTTAGATGGTATTGACACTTGATTATCGACTTTCTTTCCTGACCTCAATATATGAACAACATTATATTGATTTAATGATTGATCCTCAGTCAAATGAACCTGCTGAGAATTCCTAGGATTTATTATTGGCTGACTAGGCAAAGAACCCTTTTGTCTCTCATTCTATAGATTAGCTAATTGGCTCATTTGAACCTCTAGCCTCTGTATAGTTTGCATGAGGGAATCTTGGTTCTTCATGTACCTTTCCATATTTCTCTCAAAGTTAGTCATTCTTCTTTCTGGTTGAGGATTCTGGAAGAAAAATTGTGGAGCTTGGTTGGGAAAATTTTATTGATAGTTTGAGAAATTGGGCGAATGGTTGGGAGAATTATGATGGTAATTGAAAAAGTTGGGTTGATAATTAGAAGAATTATTGGAATGGTGGAAGTGGCTTGCATGGTTTGACTGTGAGTGTTCATTATTGTTTTGGCTACATGAGAAATTCGGCTGATTTTTGCAGCCAGGATTGTATGTTGGTGCGTAAAGATTATTGTTCGGCCTTGAAAAAGTCGCATTCAACGGTTCTGGAAAGTGTTGTTGAGCTTGAAACACATGACACTCCTCAAACACATGATTCATGGCTTGACAGTAAGTACAGCCCAGAGTTGAAAATTGGTTTAGGCTGACTTGATTGACTGGACTTGATTACTTAGTTTCTAAAACTTCAAGTTTTCTCGCTAGATTTGCAATTCTAGCCTCGTTAGATATGGATGATTTAATTGAATGGAGACCTCCTTTTGAAGAGATAGAGCTTGAATTCCTAGAGCTTTCACTAGTTGGTTCCCATTGGATGGTCTTTTTACCTAAATCCTCATATAAATCCCATCCTTTCATTCTCATCCTTCTTTAAGAATCCCCCTTGGCGTATGGTTTCTAAGAGGGTCTTGGTAGAGTACTCTAAACCATCATAAAGAATTTGACATTGTTGCCATTTCTCTATTCCATGATAAGGATATTGAACAAGGAAGTCTTTGAAGCGTTTAAAGTACCTCCAAAACGGTTCACTAGGTTCTTACTTGAATTGCATGATGTTCTTCCTAATGAAAGCGGTCTTATGAATTGGATAGAATTTCTTCAAGAAGATCTTAATGAAACCATCTCAGGATGTGATAGAGCCGACCCCTAAGCTATAAAGCCATTTCTTGGCTAAGTTCTTAAGAGCGAATGGGATAAATCTCAACCTAATAGCATCATCTATAAGGTATAAGATTTTCATCATTAAGCATATTCCTCAAACTCTCTTATGAAGAAATAAGCATCTTCGAACTCTAAACCATAAAACTTGGGGAGTGTGTTGATGAATTGAGGCTTGAGCTCAAAATTGTATTCACCAACTGATGAAGTTGGATGCAAGATGGTAGTGTAGTTCTAATGGGACAGAACCTATCCTGCAAAGATGTCGGTTGAGCCATAATCGGATTTGATCTTGGTTCAAACTTGGGTGGTAATGTGTTTCTAGTTAACCTAGATGAATTAGGGTCGCTTGACCATACTTGCATGCACAAACAAGTTCACTAATAGTCAACAAGAGGAAACAATCAAGACTAGTCTAAGGTAACCTTGACCTAGACAACTCCTAACTGGTTGATTGTCCAAGGAGGTATAATTTAGACTTTGACCACAAGCTAATCAGCCAGGTCGGGGCAAGATTGGTAGGAGGTATCCGCGCAAAAGCGACGGGCTTAATTAAGCCAAACCACCAACCTTTAGGGTTTCGCCCCTCAGTCCCTATCCTTAGACACAGATTTGACAAGAGTCAAATTCTAACACCTTCCCCCTTAGGATAATCTTCTAATGAGTTCGAGATGTCCCTAAGGCCAACGTCTATCAGATTTTAAATTAGGCTTAGGTTGTGTGTGCTTGGAGATGGTTTGTGGGCTAAGGAAGGGTAATGACGTCCCCACCTTATCTTGATTTGGGTTTTGCCCGTAAGATTTATTGTGCAGAGTGTGCAAGATATAAAAAAGTAACATTCACAAGCAAATATCACTCAAGAATGTTTCCTAAATTATGTACTATGCATACATACCTTATCTCCAGCTATCTTCAACAGTAATCGTAAAAGAAATGTAATTAGACAAATGGCTAGAATGCAAGTCTAAACGTTTTTTTAAGCAATTAGCAATCAATCAAATTACTATTGGATTAAAAGCAGGGAGTGTGAATATCATATATAGAAAAAATAACACACAAAAAACTGTATTTTGCAAAGCAATGTGTCCTGTAAAAAAGAGTTTTTAGCAGTCCAAAAAATTTCAAACTTTTGCGCTGTAATTTCTTGAAATTCTATTTCATACTTTCTAGAGTAGGGGCACAGAATAGCAAGTCTTCTCATGCAAAGTTTGAGTGCTAAATCTGATTCCTTAATGTCCCTGAAACAAGACACCAAACTTGTTAGAAAATAATTACACCATTCTCTCCCCGGTAACGACGCCAAAAATTGATTGTAAAATGAAAGCAGTGAGAATTGCCATCTGGCTTTGGGCAAATGGGTCCTGTCCATGAGGAGGAATGTGATAGAAACTTTTCGATGAATTATTGAATAACAAAGAATGGTGTTGGTGTTTTTCTTTTTTTTAATATATTGAAAAGAGAATGGAGAGAAGGGAAGTGATTTAAAGAAAAATTTAAAACTTGGAAAAGGCTTTGGAGAAGGTGATCTTTAAAAAAAATGTTGAAGATTGTTTGATTGTTTTTAATATAGAAAAAAGATCTGGGCTCATTAATTTTCTACTCAACTACTTACTTATGTCAAGAACATTTTGGTGCATCACTTTTATCATAGGCAAAAACCCTTAGTTTCTTTTAATGTCCAAGTAAAACAAATAAGATGATTTTGGTTTAAATCTTAAGGCCTTTCTTAACACATCATTAAAAAGAGAATGTTAAACCATCAAGCGCGAAGAAGCAAGTATGGAATGAAAATAATTTAAAGATACTTGTGCTTTGTAAGTCCAAGTTTAAAAGAAAAGCATCCTCATGAGCTTTCAAGAACAAAGTTTAACTCGGGCATTATTGTTATTCAAAAAAGTTGCTTTCATAAAAATCAATCAAGAGAAAGGAGGTAGAAGAGATTAATTAGTGAGCTCAGAAGATGATTTAGTTACTCATGATAAAAAAAAAACAAATAAGAGAATGAAAATAAAACATAGACATACCAATTGAGTCGAGTTGAATATGCAAGTTGAATCTCCTTTGATTGTCATTTCAAGGATGAATTACACACTCAGTTCCACTCTTCTCTCTTTGCTGGTCTAAACTGAAAAGTAAAGATGAGATACAGCTTCTCAGAACTATCTAACAATACTCCTAAAATCCTATAAATGAACAAGAATTCTAATCCTAATCTTCGCTACTCTCTTCTCTGTAGAATGCATCATTTATAGGGAAAAATCAAACGGGGGAGGGCGTACGAAGATAGGAGGAGCAAACGCTCCCCCAACAGACGCAACCAAGCTACGAAAACACGGCCACCCCCAATAGACGCAACCAAAGTCGCGTTTTTTGCAGCCGTGGTGTGGCCAGGTAGCCACACCTGGTTGGTGGCACTCCCCGGTTTGGTGATTTACCCTTATCTTTTGTTGGTTTTCCCGTTTCAGCTCCTGGATTTGACGAAACGGCCTTTGATCTTTGGCTTTAACTAATTGATTAAGAAAAAATCATTTTAATCGATTTTCAACCTCTCTGATTTTTCATGATCTGCCCTGATTTTCTGATTTTGAATTAATTCTAAATTAGATCAGAATTTGTTGGGCTTTTAGGCTCGTTTCTCTTCCCTTTCCTTTGGCAATGGGCCTGCATTTTGTAAAGAAAAAATAAGACTTATTAATATGATTTATTAGATAATAAACATGGTAATGTGACAATATATATGTAATATATGTGACCGATCATGTACCATGTAGCACATACTGGAAGCATCATTTCCATCATCCGAGTCACTCCCCATATAGTATTGCTTTTGTTCACCAAGGGAGATAAGGGTGTTCCATACTACAAAAGCCGAATTAAAATTAGCAACCCTAGATAAATATTCATCATTCAGGGTAGACTTTATAGCATGGATAGCTTTTATGTTAGTCTCAAAATACTTGCTATTAACAAAATAAGATTCCTTAATGGTGACAAGATAAACATGGATGCCTAGGGCTTTAAGGTACATATACATCTTAACTTTTCAAGTTTCGATGTTAAGAATATCAAACATAGGATGTATCATGAAATTCATATGTTTGTAAAAAATTATTGTCATTAGCTATATGAGAATCTTTAACTCAAGGTTGTTAGACCCAAATCAAGAGCATTAGGCTCTGATACCAGTTGTAAGTCACCTAGGGAGGGGGTGAATTGGTGACAAGCTAATCTAATGCAAAATAAAAGAAGAATTAAAAACTTAACTGCAAACACACTATGTGTAATCAAAGAGTGTAGCCGAATTCCCGGTGAAGGGCTCTGGACTATCTTCTCAAGATTTCTCTAGATTAAGAGTTAAGGTGCCACTATAACTCTCTTGGTTGAATACAAGTGTGAGCAAACAATCTCAAACATATATCAATTAAGCACAAATATATCAAGCATATAAAGAGATAAACGATATAAGCATACAAAATATATAAACAAAAATGAGGGGGAGAGAGAGATGAGCATTCACAAATACGAGAGAATTGTTTCGATATTCATCACACTTGCTCTATGTCCGCCTTCAACACTATGAAGGATTTCCACTAAAATCGATCCCATAAAATCTTTCGGTGCCGCAACACCTACAACGAGCTCCCTCAAGAACTCTTGGACCCGCAAGTCCCTCACTTGTTCCCACAAGAATAACATATTCAAGAGCACTAGCTTGTTGAGGCCGCACCTCTTACAACTCCTCCAACCATAAGTTGGAACACTTGGTGATCACTTTACTTGATCACCACAAAACTCTTTTCATTGAGGTTACAACCTCTACAACTTCTCACAATATAAGAATGAAAACTTGTGATCACTTTTCTTGATAAAAAAATAATTCTCACAACAAGAATCCCAAGAGGATTGATATAGAAATTGAAAGTTCAAGTTTGTGTGAGAAAAACAAGATAGAGTTGTGGTGGAAAACTCAAGAAATCTCTTTTGAAAATACTCTTAAAAAACTCTCCATTTGATATCAAAGTTTTAGCTCAAAAATATGTGGAGAAAAATCCAAAGATAGATCGGAAAAACTGGCTCTAAAACTTCTCCAAAATCTTCTATAAGAGTAACCAAAACAACCCCCTTTTATAGAGCTACAAAAACTAGTCGTTGGGGGCAAATCCCCAGGCCAGATGACTTGTTAGTCAACTGGCCGATCGACTGGCCAATAGTCATATTTATGACCGTTGGGGTTGTTGGTCGACTGTCCGGTCGATCGCACCGAGGTCTTGACCTATCGATCGACCGAGGCAAGAACCAGAGAGTAAAGCTCTCTGGCCGGTCGACCTCTCGGTCGATCGGGGCCAGATCAAGAGAGTGAACTCTCTAGATCGATTGACTAGCCTTCAAGCCAGTGCTTGTGCATGTCTCTGTGCACATTGATCGACCGCTTGGTCGACGGACTTCTGGTTTGGTCGTCCGCCAGAAGGCCAGGTCTGGGATAAAAGGGGATTAAAACTTAGTCTTTTAACATCCTATAAAATCACATAAAATCCTATAAAATCAATAAAATAAGTTCATTTAAATACTTTGAAATGCAAATATGTGTGATCTAAAATCAACAAATATTACAAACAAGTTGAACTATTTTTGCGATAAAGAATTCAGCTTTAAACAAAAATCAGTATTTTTCAAAAATCAACTTTGAAATGAAAAACTGATTTTTTCAAAACTTGTTCAAATTTAAAAACATGACATTAAAACTTATTTGAAACATAGTGTGTATGGATATGATCCAATACACATATAAGATGAAATATCTATGTTTTTGATAATAAGCTTTAAACAAAGTTTTGATAAATACAAAACTTAAAAACTATGAATTGGAAACATCAAATAAGTTTTTCTAAACATTTAAACCATCAATGTGTATGAATGAAGTCCAAAACACATATAAAACGTGTAAACTTGTTTGATGAACTCTATTCATGAAATATAAAGATATCTTCTTTGAAGCTCATAAACCAAAACAGTATTTTCTAAAATCAAAACTATTCTTATAAAAACACTATATAAATTTTATATGTGTGTATATGAGCTTGAGCACTCTACAACTAATTTATCCTTTATATTTTATCTAAAAATAAAATCTTAACACTTACAAACGTGACACAAGTCTTTGAAAATCTTCTCTTGAAAAATATCTTCTCCATCTTGACTTAGTCTAAACTTGATCCATGAGCTAGCCTCCTTTTTGTGTACTTAATGCGATCATAAAGTGCGAGCTCTTAAATCAACACGTTCTAACTTCAAAACTTGACTTCGAATCTTTCATTGAAGCTAAACACCGACTAAGATCTTGATCAAATATCTAAAGCTAAATAAGCACAAGATCATTAGTACTATAACTACATGTGTTAATCATCATCAAAATTAGGGTGATGGACCTTTGGGCCAACAATATAAACAGAAATTTTAATAAAAATTACCTCTAAACATATAATCAAAGCATGATATGCATCCAAAACATCAAAATATGGTAAATAAACAAATTTGATCATTAGCATAAATACATGTATTATTAACACTAGGATATACACAATAGCTAAACTATAATAAGAGCACAAAGGATATGGATTCATAAAAATATGAGTGTATCTCAAATACTATCGTTGTATATCACAAGTCTAATAAATATTGCATTTAATTCTAATGTGCATGAAATTCAAGACATGCTAAAAATCATCAATCTAAAAACATAAAAGCATATAAACATAAACAAAGTAAGGAGGATAAAGATAGTTACCAAACCGAGTGAACTAGTCTCTATATCTCCAAACCATGGTGGTCCTCCCACCAAAACATCCTTGATACCGATGCATCCAATGTTGTGTTCATTTGAGCTCAAATGCATCCATCACCAAGGCACCAATACTCTCACGTCATGTGAAAGCCCTGATTAGTCACTAAAATTGTATGTATATCACATCTTCACATTTATTTAATATTAAATCCTGTTAATAACATCAATCCTGTATGTTTCTAGGTCCATGGCATGAAATGAAGAAGAAGCCCAAAAATTCCATTTAATTGGTAACTAAAACCCTACAACAATAGCCACTGACCTTGAAGGGTGGTTTCGTCAAAACCGGGGGGCCAAATCAGATTTCAGGAAGTACAGCCCACAGGAGGACAAACGGGGAGCACGTAGCAGGCAGCGCCATGCGCGTTGCCCTAGGATTGCTGCGAAAACATGACAATTGCCATGTTTTCACACAATTGCGTGGGCCGCGTGTCATGATTTGATGCACGGCTCCATACCTGTACCATGGTGCCCCCTTTCGCCTACAAAAGCCCTGGGATTTTCAGAGCTGAATGAGAAGAATAGTTTCGAGGAGTTTTTAGAAGAGTTTTAGGGTTTTATTCTCCATGTATGTAGTTGTTAGGGCAGTTTAGGTTAGTTGTTCTTCTTCTTCCTCTTTTGTATTTTTTTTTATAGATCTTATAATAGGAAAGAGAGTAGTATATAGGATGAAAGCAAGAGTGCATGTAATAGAGGGTGACACTCTATGAAAGATTCTCTCTTTATCTCTACTTGTTTTCTTTTTTCTAACTCCTTTAACATGTTTAGCTAATTTTCTTCTCATGCCAACTAACTACTAACCACTAACTTTCTGACTTCTTACTTGATATTCTATATGAATCTAATAGCCTCTACTTGGTCTTACTCTTGCAAGAGTCATTGATGGCTCATGATGATGGATTCTAACACTGTAACATTCTAACTCTCTAATAAGTTAACATTACTTTATTTCATGCTTGCTCTTATTTAGTTTTGATGGTTTAAGTGTAACTTGTACTTGTTTGTTGAGTTTGGATGTGATGAGTTATCTTATGCCTCATGCTTTGAAACGCTCTTAAACCAATGACTAGTGATGACTAAGGATACATATGAGACAACTATCACTAAAAGACTAGCATAGTTAGTGGAGCCATTAGTATTTAGTAACCATGAGTTTTCTTTCTTTTTTTACTTTATTTTAGAAATAATTTCAAAAACCACAAATATCTTATTTTCTATGTTCCCACTTCTTCGTGTTTCACCGTACTCTTCTCTTTTCACTTTTTATTTTATTTTGTTTTCATTCTTTAAAATATAAAAGAACCATTAACACACACTTGAATAGACCGGTAAAGCTTCTATCACTTTCTGTCCCTGTGAATTCGACCTGTTTAGCCTTTATGCTATAACAAAAGTGTCGAAAAGCCAAAGCACACACTTTTAACTCGTAATTTCAAAACATACACTTTTCGTGTATGATTTTCCCCCGATCAAATTTTGGCGCCGTTGTCGGGAATGGGAACGGTTTGATTTCATATTTTTGTTAACTTTTATTCTTTGTTTTTGGTGAGCAGGTCAAATTTTTAGCATTGCAGAAAGTCCACAATTGCTTAACCTAAAAACCACCTCCCCACTCACACAACCCAAGCCTTAATAAAAATTGCTAGACGTTGGTTCCTAGGGACATCTTAGACTCATTTAGGAGATTGACCTAAGGGAAAAGTTGTTAGAGTTTGACTCTTGTCAAATCGGTGTCAAAGGTTGGGGATTAGAGGCGAAACCTAGAAGAATAGTAGTTTGGTATAATTAGTCCCATTGCTTCGGCACGGATACCTCTCACTGGTCTTGCCCCTACCTGACCGATTAACTTGTGGTCAGATTTCTATAAGGTACCCCCGTGGATAGTCTAACCAGTTAGAAGTTGTCTAGGTCTAAGTCAATCCTATTATAGCCTTGTTTTCTTTTTCTTTTTCTTTCCTTGTTTGTTTGTTGTTTTCTTTTTTGTAAATTGTGAAATGGATTTTAACAACAATAATTTTTTCAATCCTAATATGAATTCAAATTTCACCCCGACCTCATTTGACTTGGATAACTCTGACCCGACTATGTATAACATGAACCAATCATATATGCCGAGTTAGGATTATCTGACTCAATATAACCCATATCCCCAATCCTATGACTATAATTTTCAAAATAACTTCCACTCTTCACAGAATTTATTGGGATTCATCTTTCTCGAGTCAAATTTTCAACCACATTGTCTACAATATTCACAATATTCATTCTTCAATTCTGCTTCACGTCCTCCTTTTCCTGAACCACCAACTGAAAAAATTATCGTTGCAAAGGAGTTTGGAAGAAGTGATAGAGGACCAAAAATAATTTGAAAACATGGTGGCCTCATCATGTCCACAAAATTTTCAAAATTCATTTAGTTCTTTTCCAGAACCACTCAAAGAAAAATCATTGTGAGAAAAAACTATTGAATTCGTGTAAGAGACCGAGCGAATAATGCAAAATAGATTGACTTCCCACGTCCATCAAATGTTCATATGACTCACGAATCATGTCATTTTGGAAATCCAGCTTCAACTATATCATACCAACCTGAACTTGACCAACATCAAATTCTTGATAGTTTGGCAAGTTATCCATTTTCTGAAATTGAACTTGAAGATGAATGTAAACCTGAGCTTCAATTTAGCAATTCAAGTCCAATCACTGAATCAATATCGACTCCTGTAATGTTACCTAAACTAAGTCTTGAGCCAGTTTTGACTCCCATAATTTTTGAACTTGAATCGATCATTTCACCCATTCACATTCATTCCGTGAACAAAAATAAAGATTCAATTTCATTGCATCCATTTGAACTTGCCAAAATTTTGAGAACAACCTTTACATTTTGGCAAGTTATCCTTTTCTTGAAATTGAACTTGAGCTTGAAAGTGATCCTAAACCTCAAGTTGGTAATTCCATTTTACTTTTTGATTCAATAACGATTCTGTTATCTTTACCAGATTTTTTCTCTATTCCAGAGTCAACATTGAATCCTGTACCAGTACACCGTGAAATTGAAACACCAATATCTTATGATCGCACTTCGTTGATGGAGAAAGTGTGTGAACATCAATTCTTTGGTCCGGACCCCATTTTTCAGCCAATTTTGACTCCCCCTATTGAATATCAACTTGATCTGAGTTAAATTTCTGAGTCGGTATCAGTTTTTGTGACTGTTCTATTTGAGTCCAAATCAATCATCTCCCAAAATCACACTTCATTGTTGAACAAGGATGTTGAAGAAAAAGACTCAGTAATTATATTTGAAAATTGGAAATTGAATAGGAATAATTTTTTAAATAAGACCATTCACTCAATAATCATTCTTTTACTGGGTCGTATTAGAGAGGTCACTGGTGGGTTTCTACAAGATCCACGATTTCTAAATTAGGACACATTTCATGGACCAATTAGACCACCACCGGAACCACCACCATGAGGTAATTTTTTCTTCCCTATTTTGTTTCATGCATATACACATTCACATTGCATTGAGGACAATATATAAGATAAGTATGGGGGAGGATTTACTAGCATAATTAGTTTTACATTTTCTTCTTTTACACCTCTTTTTAGGAACTTTTTTAAATTTTCTTTTGTATAAAACTTTTTCTTTTCTATTTACAAAACTTTTTGAAATAAGATAAATAGTTTTAATTTATTTTTAAGAAAATTAAGATTATCTTATGAATTAGGAAGACCTAGAATTATGAATTTTTAAACTGAGTCAAAATAATAGATCCTTTTTAAATTTTAGGATAAGGAAGTAAGATTGGAAAGATAATTTGATCTTGATTTTTTTGCCTTAGATATATGTACTTCACACTTACACAATTTTTTGGGATTGAAACAAAGACTAAAATGCCATTAAAAAATATAAAAAAAATGATGATAATAAAAATCACTTATTGAAGTTAGGTAATTATGCCTCAGAAAGCATGATTATTCACGCCTAAAATAGTGAATAATAATAAAATAATCCCCTGTAGTTTTGTGGCCTTGTTTACTCGAGTCCTTAAGTCCGAGGGATGTTTTCTCATCTAGTGCCCTAAAACTATCTGGTTTGGAGTCACCGGCTAAAGGCTCACTACCCAGATAAATAAGAAAGTCTAAGAAAACTAAAAGAAGAAAAAGAAATAAATATACACAAATCAATGGCATGAAAGTTAGATTCGATATCCCAAAAATCTTCACAATTCATAATGTGCATATTTTCTAAGAGTTTTATGAAAGATCAAAGAATCGATTCAATTTTAAATTCTTGCATTTAATTTATAACAAGATTTTGTATTTAGACTTAGTTTAAGGAAGAATAATTTTTGGTTAACCTATGACCTTGGATCACTTAAATTTTCGCAAAAATATTTTAACACTTTTCTCTATTTCAAAATGCATTTTCAAAATACTAATAGTTGTTTTTTTTCTTTATAGATTTTGTGGGTGTAATCCGCTGAAAACCTTCTGCAGACAAAACTCCTCCTCTAGGGGAAATTTAAAGGTTTAACGGCTTGTTGCACACGCTTAGTGCAATCGCGTCACCTGCGAAGCTGGTGTAATAATTATCTTAGGTAGTTTTTTTTTATTTTGCTCGGGATGAGCAAAAGATAAGTGTGGGGATGTGATTAGTCTCTAAAATCGCATATTTCATACCACATCTTCACATTTATTTAATATTAAATTCTGTTAATAATACCTATCTTGTATGTTTCTAGGTCCATGGTTTGAAATGAAGAAGAAGCCCAAAATTTCATTTAATTGGTGATTAAAAGCCTACAAGAATAGCCATTGACCTTGGAGGGTGAATTCGTTAAAACCTGGGGCCCAAATCTAGATTTCAGGAAGTATAACTGACAAGGGAACAAGCGGGGAGTACGCAGCGGGCGGTGTCGCGCGCGCTGCCCTAGGATTGCCGCAAAAACAATTGCCGTATTTTCACTGCAATTGCATGGAGCTGCGTGTCGTGATTTGTTGTACGACTCCATACCTATACCCTGGTGCCCCCTTTCACCTGTAAAAGCCCTGGGATTTTTAGAGCTGAATGAGAACAGGAATTTTAGGAGTTTTTAGGAGAGTTTTAGGGTTTTCTTCTCCATGTATGGAGTTGTTAGGGTAGTTTAGATTAGTTGTTCTTCTTCTTCCTCTTTTATATTTTTCATTTCTTGTAGATCTTGTAATAGGAAAGAGAGTAGTAAATAGGATGAAAGTAAGAGTGCATGTAATGGAGGGTGACACTCTATGAAAGGTTCTTTCTTTATCTCTACTTGTTTTCTTCCATCTAACTCCTTTTACATGTTTAGCTAATTTTCTTCTCATGCCAACTAACTACTAACCACTAACTTTCTAACTTCTTACTTGATAAGCCACATGAATCTAATAGCCTCTACTTGGCCTTACTCTTGCAAGAGCCATTGATGGCTAATGATGATGGATTCTAATACTCTAATATCCTAACTCTCTAACAAGCTACCATTACTTTATTTCATACTTGCTCTTATTTAGTTTTGATGGTTTAAGTGTATCTTGCACTTGTTTGTTGAGTTTGGATGTGATGAGTTATCTTATGGGTCATGCTTTGAAACGCTCTTGAACAAAGGACTAGTAATGGTCAAGGATACATGTGAGGCAATTATCACTAAGAGGTTAGCATGGTTAGTAGAGCCATTAGTAGTTAGTAGCCATGAGTTATCTTTTCTTTTTACTTTATTTTAGAAATAATTTCAAAACCCACAAATATCTTATCTTCTGTGTTCCCACTTCTTCGTGTTTCACCATACTCTTCTCTTTTCATTTTTTTTTGTTTTCTTTTCATTCTTTAAAACATAGAAGAGCCATTAACATCACGCGAATAAACCGGTAAAGCTTCTATCGCTTCTCGTCCATATGGATTCGACCCGTTTAGCCTTTATGCTATAACGGAAGTATCGAGGAAGCTAAAACACGCACTTTTAACTCGTGATTTTAAAACATACACTTTTCGTGCACGGTTTTGCCCCGATCAAGCCCACACCTAAATCAAATGAAACAAGAATAAATTTTGGCACCCAAACTTTCTTCGGTCCATGAGGGTTAGTACCTCTCATAATCCAAACATTTTGACTTACAAAATTTAAATCATTTAACCTATCACAATTAAATTTTACAAGATGGCCTTTGCGATCACAATGTGTATAAGTGCACACTTTAGCATACATATGAATATGAGCATGGTGTGCATATTGTTTATATCATGATGGGTGTGCATGCAAATGTGGAGCATGTTTCTTGCGAAACATGAACTCCAATCTATTATGATTGAAAGCACATTAGCTCAAAGTGGAGCCCGAACAACCTATATTCTTCTTCAAAAAACAAATAACATTTTCAATAGAAGAAAAAGTGGAGCAATCAATAGAAACCAAATTCTTATCACAGAGGATAAAGCTATAGGTTTATAACAACAATGGGAAGAAAAATTATTTTTCAAAACTATATTTTCTAAAGAAGTGCATTCCAATTCTTTTGAAATCAAGACAATTTTGTTTTTCAAAGAATCATTTCCTTTAAAACAAAATCAAATTTTGAAGATAAAATCTCATTTTTCTTCAAAACAACAACAAAATCTTTTTATTTTTCAAAATCTTATTTTATTCAAAACAAGACCGAGTTGAGCTTTCAAGGAATCCCTTTCACTTGAAATCTCATCCTTCTTTTTTAAAACCAAATCGAGTTTTGAAAATAATAATTCATTTTCTTTCTTTAATTCAAAACTCTTATTTTTCAAAGCTTTATATTTTGAAAGCAATTTTTCACAAAACATTAAAATCTCTTCATTTAATGTATGTGCATCCATACTATCATGATTATCATTTGAAGTACTAGCACAATCATCTAGATGAGTGTCCGGAGTTACCTCAAGGGAGTCATTCTCTTGGACCATATAGCATGTTTGCTTAGGCTCATCTCCAATAAGTTCTCTCTCCAAATTGTTTGAAGTTTGTTCCTTGAGGAAGGTCAATGTGTTTCACACTGCAAAAGCAGAATCACAATGAGATCAAAGAAATATGTTCTTCGCTTAGTGTGTGCTAAAGTGCGCCCATGACTTGTGCATTAGCCTCAAGTACTTGCCATTATCAACATCTGATTTCTTGATAGTGGCAAGATAAACACGTAATTCTAGGACTTTTAGGTAAGCACTCATTTTAAACTTCCACATATCAATATTGGAAACATCATACATCAGTAGGGCAAGATAATCCATAACTGCAAACTAATATATGTACAAAGCAATTATATAGATTAGCAAAATGAGGATCACTCCTAGGTGGTTAAACCGAATGTCAGGAGCACTAGCTCTGATACTAATTGAAAAATACACCTAGAGGGGAGTTAATAGGTATAGTGCTCATCTAATGACAAATAATATGAAATTAAAATTTTTACACTAATAGACAATGTATAACCAAGAGTGAGTCCGAATTCCTCGTGAAGGACTTTGAAACTTTTCTTCACATTTCATTTAAATTATGAGTTAAGGTGCTTCAATAACTCTCTTGGTTCAATACAAGTGTGAGCACACAAATTATATCAAGCATGTATAAAAAATGATTAAGAATAGCAATGCAAGATATAAAGAGATTAGACAGTTGAGAGAAAAAGATCCAAACTCTAACGCCAAGATATATTTCGAGATTCGGGTCACTGCTCTACGTCCCCGACTTCACACAGAAAGATTTCCATTGTCCACTAAGGATCTTCCACAAAGGGATCTTCACTGGGAAATTACAACTATACAAATAAGGAGTACACAACTCCAACTCTCACACCTCTACACAGGAGGGAAGGCACTAAGCCAAGCACAAAGTAAAGAGAAAATAGAGCTTAGAAATCACAAAGATCACAAACAATACTTGGTGATCACAAAAGATCACAATCAAAACACCTCTCACAATACAAGATCCAAGAGGATAAATTTGCAATGAAAAGCCCAAGTATGTGAGTAAAATAAAGTTTTTGGAAAAGAAACACATAGATAAAACACTTGAAAAACCTCTAGAAATGATATAGAAATTTAGAATAAGAAACTAGAATCCAAAAACTTGTTTTTTTTTGATTTTTCAAAACTTTGAAACTAAATAAACATATAGAATTTTAGTATCAAAAACTTGTTTAAAAACTCTTCATAAAGTAGGCAAAATAGCTCTTGAAAACTTATTGAAAATCTTGTTAAAAATTGGCCAAGAAAACCCTTTATATAGGCCAACCAAAAACTAACCATTAGGGCTCAGAACCAGGCCAAATTGGCTTGTCAGTCGACCGCAAGGTCAACCGGCCAACAGCCAAATTTCTGACCGTTGGGGTTTCCAGTCGACCGCTCGGTCAACAGCACCCAAGCCATGCTCTGTCGGTTGACCGGTCGGTCGACCGTAACCCAACAGAGACAAACTATCTCTCAGTCGGTTGACCGACCTAGTCGACTGCTATGGGCTCATGTACATTGTGGGCGTCGGTCGACTGAGCCTGCCTTCGGTCGACCGCAAGCAGCCCCAGTACCAAATTTTGAACATTTTTAAGTACATTTTAAATCCCATAAAATCTCTATAAAATCCACAAAAAATAAGTTCATTGAAATACTATGTAGAAAAATGTGTGATCAAAAATCAACACATACTATAAATATGTAAACTATTTTTGAGGCATAGAAATTTAAAGCTTAAACCAAAAACTGCATTTTTTAAAAAATCAACTTCTAAATGCAAAACCATTTTTTTTCAAAACTTGTACAAATACAAAAACAAGATATTTGAAACACATTTGAAGCATGATCTGCATGGATAGAATTCAATACACATAGTAGATGAAATATACTTGTTTTTGACAATAAATACCAAAATAATTTTGTATAAAAACAAAACTTAATCATATGATCTAGATATATCAAAATAAGTTTTTTTAAACATATGAAGCATAAATGCATATGAATGAAATCCAATACACATATAAACCATGTAAACTTGTTTTGATGAAATCTATTCATGAAACCAATATATGTATACTTAATAAACCGAAGCTCAAAATGTATACATGTTAAACCGAAACACAAATTTAAAACTTATTTCTATGAGTTTTTTTTGTAAATTAAGTAAACATAAACTTTTAAAACTAAAAATGGTTAAATCAAAAACCAAAAACTATAAACTTGTGTGTGTATATACTTGAGCATTTCAATACTCTTCTATCCTTACGCAAGATCTAAACAAAACATCTAAACAAACCTAGATACAAGTCTTCTTGTCCAAGTAGAGTTGATCCAAAATGCGATCTATAGAGCTTGACTCCATCTTGAGTACATGATGCGATATTGACGCGCGAGCTCTTGAATCAACTCACGTGATAGCTTCGAATCTTGACTTTGAGTCCTTTGTTGAAGCTAAATACCAATAATGATCTTGATCTATATCTGAAACTTATCAAACACAAGATCATTAGTAACATAACTTCATAAGCTAGTCATCATCAAAACAAGGCTGAAAGGCCTTTGGCCAACATCTCGGTCTAGGGCAAAAAAAATCCCCAAATTCGCTCGCTCGTCGTCCTCTCCGCAAGCTCATCGTCGTCTCCTCGTCAGCGCTGAGAAGAAGAAGAAAGAAGAAGAAAGAAGAAGATGTACCTCTCTCTGAACGATAACAAAAGAAGAAGAAGTCCTAACTCTGGTGGTTCTCCGTCGTGGTGGTTCTTATCGGCGTCGTCTCCAAGCAATGGTTCTCCATCTCCAAGCACATATAAGCTATCTCCCCCGATCTCTCTCTTCTCTCTCTCCAATCTCCCCCTGGATCTCTATCTGCTCTCTCCCCCCGTTCACTCTCTCTGCTCTCTGTAGACTGTCTAAAAATCACTAAAGACAAGTCATCAGATAACAGAGTCCATACTTCAGATGCAAGGATGATCAAAGCCATTGATGCACTATCAAGACTCGCAGTTCGAAGCCCGCGTCTCAACATCACTGCAGTACCAAAATACAGAGCTCGAGGCACGCGTCTCAATATCAGTGTAGTATCAAAACGTAAGGCTCAAGGTCCGCATCTCAACATCACTGTAGTGCCAAAATGCAGGGCTCGACGCTTGCGTTTCAACACTACAGCAGTGCCCAAATGCAGAGCTCGAGGTCCGCATCCAGCATCATTTCAATGGCTAAACGCAGAGCTCAAGCCCGTGTTTTAACTGCAAATGAGCCCTACATCTCAGTTATAACTACCCTCATTACTGGGTCAAGTACTACCACGTAATGACGGGAATTAACCCCCATTATGGATGGTTTTTAGGGGACAGTTTTATCCCTAGAACTCTTATAAATAGCTAAAGCAGCTATTGAAAAGGGGTTGAATTTTTTCAGCTGAAGAATATTTGCATTAAATAGAGTTCAACTCTTCTACATAAACTTGATGAGTTCATTTTTTGCCCAGATCTCTTTGAGATTTCATTTGATAGAGCTGTGCTACTCCATCAGTGACCCAAGGGGAGAGTTTCAAAGAATCTTGATATTCACCCAGTCAATGGAAAACAAGATTCACTTTCCACTGCTACGCAAAGAACCCAACATTAAGCAAAGAGAAGATTTGATCTTGAACATTTCCTCTCTCTTGTAATTGGATTTTGAGTTATTATAATCTTCCATTGATTCAAGGAAACTTTGCAATATTTTCAATTTTTCGACCCGTACAAGAGATGGCAACTCTGCTGGGGACTACTGTCACGTCTCGCTTTCCAAAATATGTGAAAACGGAGTCAGAACGAGAGTCGGAGACACATATACGCGAGAAAAATACTCCATATATACACGCTAAATCTAAAATAACCTGAACAAGCTATAAAAAAAACTAACTATAATAGATCAAAATTACTGTAATACTACATATGGGTGTCCACACATGATATCATATTAATATACAAAAGGAATAATGATTGATAGCAATATATAAGAATCATGAAAATTACAGAATCAACAGGAATGAAAAAGGAAGCAATAATACCGAAATAGGTAGAGATCTAGCTCCTCGCGAAGCGTACGAGCTCAACAAACACCTGAATAATATAATAAAGCGTCCAATATCTGGACGTGCAAATCTAGAGTCGTCAGAAGCGACCTAATGAGTGTATAAGAAAATAGAAAGTGCTCATGCATATAAACAGTGTGAACAAAATAACAATATGTCAAAAGCTGGAAAAAAAGGATAAGGAAATAAAAGATATCTGAATAACAATAACATGAAAAAGTCTGCAGATAAAAGACAACTAATACAACTATAAACAAACAGTTGATGTCAAGATATGTAAATTAGCATATGTCACTAATCTGGTATACAATCCAGTCATATGTAAAATCATATGTCTATCATAACTTATATGATATTTAGTCAGGTGAGTACAGTGAATTATAGTATATAATAACAATTAATCAATATTAATTATGTCAGCGAATACCAATTGTCACTTATAATATACACATTCCATACTACGCCACTACACGTGTCAATCAGGGCCTGAATTATTGAAACTGATCGATTGGAGACATTGTTCATGCTTTAGGTGAGTCCCATACATACCCGGGACCACGGCCCAGATGCCTGGCGCTGAGCCAGGCCCTACCACCAGGCAGTCAGTAACAGTAACAGTACTCACAATATCACTGTGGAACAATACTCATAGTAACATTGTAGAACAATAAACAGATGGGATGTCAGTCATCCCCTGGAACCCTGCAGCAGAACCGCAAGTCGGCTGCGCAACCTGTATCATAGGTCCACCGAAAATATAGACGGTTTCCTCCATCAATTTCCCCAATCTTAGTGTCAGTGGTCTTTTTCATTATTAGTTAATTCACTTAAAATAATCAAGATCATATTACTTAGAATACTGGGATGATACAGAGACAATAACAATGCAGTATAACAGTCAACAGTAATTGTATACACGATGAACAGTAATCAGAACAGTAAATAGTATCAGTAACCATGTATACGATGAACAATAGGATTGTACATAGTTATACAGTCTAACAATACTTTCTCAATGATTTCAGTAACATGAAATAATACTATATCAAGTCTGAATACTGAATTTTTACTGTACAGTCTCATCTAGAATATCATAACTCATCCATCTGTACTAAAACGATATCAGTAACTGATCCATCAATCTATAGTCTCAATATAATTATCGTGAACATCAAGTATTGATCCATGTCCAAGTAATCCGGTACAGTAACACACAAGTCCAATAAAAAATCAATAGTTCTCTCATCTTATAATCTAATATGATCATCTATACCCATCAGTCTGTTCCAATCTCAACATAATGGAATAAACACTCAGCTACCTCTAACCAATCATCACTATCCAATGCAAACAATGTTATCAATCCACTCCCACTTCCATCAATCTCAGTCACAGATTCAAACAACATAACAAATCTACTACACATCTATAGATCCACTAGTTCAGGTAATCAAATCTACACATATTCATCAATCTACTCTAGTCCTTTAAGTCGCCAATAACAGAGATCACACTCATAATAACTGCTATCAAACTCTGAACATATAAAAATACTGATATCAATGAAATCACTCTCATAATAACTCAATCTCTATAATTGAATAACTGAAATGGTCAAGAACCAATCATGAAACACTAAATACATCCTCGAGATTAGCTAAAACAACAAATATCGAGATCACAAATAAAGAATGAAAACATCCTCAAACCAGATTTATTCAACTATAATCAAGATCATGGCTAAGGAGTGTAACATCCTCAATCAATAAGAAATCTAGATCATCTCTACATCGAGTATCCAACGTCGATAGGATCATTAGTGCTCAATCAATATAATCAGAATAAATATGAAAGTCCTTGTCTCAATAATCTAAAACTAAGATCATGTTACATATCAATGTCAAAAGTAAGCTATACACACAATACCTGATGACAATCTAATAAGATAAATCTTCTCTATAAACTGATCAAAATCCAATATAAAAATATATCACGGGTCAACTCCAACTCTAAGTCCATATCAATTCATGTATCAGTTAGTCTATTGATAAAGCAATGTCACACCTACTTGTTCTCAATATCCAAAAGAGTTCTGGCCGGAATATCACCAATAATGGTCAATAAACACTATACATAAAATATGAATATCTAACCTCAATTGTGAACCAATCAACTGCAAGATTAATAAATTTATATTCTAAGATTTATCACAACTAGGTCAGTTATAAGATCAAGTCCAACCTATGATATATCAATATTAGGCCTAAGCCAACAACGGCGAATTACTAACACATGAAATGATGCTAGAAAATGCTCATATCAAGTAGATACATAAGTTGTATGGTCAGTGATGTCATATGAAATGGTACAGATAATCTCAAATATATCATATAATTAAATGAAATAATAAGAACAGATTATACTAACATCTACATGTAACAATTAATAAAGAAAAATATAAGAACAAACAATCATATGAAATGACGCGGTTTTGAAATCGAAACACCGTCTGATCTTTATTGCACGAATCGGTACTGTCTACGGATCATCTCATGGATCGGTCTTTGAATCGCCAATGTATCGGGTCCATAACAGGTACAAATCCGAATCTCTTATTACTGAGTTCAGATCACACGAACGAGTCTAAAACGCAGTAACATGAAACCAAACATATAGAGAGAAATGGGAATCAACACGCACGTAATACACTCACACATGTACCCGTACACACATGCCATATGTGTATACATACACAGTACAACTATATACATACTTACATATACAAGTATACATATTCATAATACACTATTAACACACAACATTCATACATTATAAAAGTGTTGGCCCAAAGGCCTTCCACTCTAGTTTTGATGATGATTAACTCATGTAGTTATGTGTACTAATTATCTTGTGATGTTTAAGTTTCAGATCATTAATCAAGATATTAGTTGGTGAAAGCTTCCACACATCTTTCACATGTTGATTCAAGAGCCCGAGCGTCAAAGATCATACATTGTACTTGCTCGGTGAATCAAGAGTTTTTGGATCGAGCCGTCTTGGAGATTGCGCTCTAGCTTGGAGATTGCGCTCTACAAGAAGACTTAGGTATCCATAGTTTTAGTTTGGGTTTAGATCTTAATTGTAAAGATTAGAATAGTATGATAAGCTCAAGTTCACAACACACACCTTTCATGTTTTGATTTTCGGTTTTAGGTTTAACCGATCTTGGTTTTCATGAATAGATTTTTTATCAAAACAAGTTTACATGGTTTATGTATATTAGATTTGTTCTATATACATGCATGCTTCAATTGTTTAGACAAACTTTGTTTGATAATCTATTCCATATGTTTTATGTTTTGGTATTTACAACAAAACATATTTTTGGACTTAATGACAAAAATCATGATATATATATATATATATATATGTTTCTTGTATATTGAATTTCTATTCATATACAATATGCTTCAAAGTGTTTAAATATCATATTTTTGTATCATGGATGAGTTTTAGACAATGTGTATTTTCTATTCAAAATACAAGGTTTTAGAAAATACGGTTTTGGTTTTTGGCAAAATTTCTATGACACAAAAATAGTCAAATATGTTTGAAATTTGTGTTAGGATTTTTAACACAAGTTTGTATTTCAATATAAAATGATAAAACTATTTTTGTGGAATTTTAAAGATTTTGTGGGATTTATTGGAATATTTTTTACCTCAATTTTCTGACCTATTTGCTGCCTGCCAGGCTAGTTCGGTCGACCATAACGGTCGACCGACGACGTGCACAAACCTGTGCACGTTTCTGGCACAGTCAGCGGTCGACCGGGACGGTCGACCGAAGCAGAATAATCTGCTCTCGGGATTATTCGGTCGACGGGCCGGTCGACCGTTAGTTGCCAACGGTCAAAAATTGACCGTTGGACGGTCGACCGGGCCGGTCGACCGGAAGGCTATTTCTGGCAAAAATTCTGTAAACGGCTAGTTTTCTAAATTGCCTATAAATACCCCATTTGAAAGAGTTTTTCTCTAAGAATTTTTGTGCGAAATTTTTCATACTCTCTGGTGTTTTTACAGCAATCAAAAGAAGTTTTTGAGCTCAAATTGAACAATACATTTGGTGTTTTTGTTAGGGTTTGGAAAATCAAAGAAAGGGTTTTTGGGAAAGGATTTTGATTGAACTTCTCTATCTTTGTTTCAGTTTTTTCCAAGGATTTTTCTTTATGATTTCTGATTTCCATTCCTTTGGTTTTCTCCACACTTGAGCAAAAATCTACTATCTATATCTTTAGGATATTTGTGTGGGAAAAGATAGTGTTTGTGGTTGTTGTTTGAAACCACTTAGTTGTAAACCCATTTCTTGCTTTGTGCCATTTCCCTCATTGTGTTGAGGAGGTTGTGCAAATTGGGTTGTGAGGAGTTTTGTGTAAGCTTGGTGCTAATCCCTCAAGTTGTGAGGTGATTGTTTGTTGTATTGGAGGAGTGCCTCAAGAAGGAGGTTGAGATTGTAAGAAGGGGAGTTGAGAACTCCTTGTAATTGTGATTGCCCCAAATCCTCGGTGGAGGTTCCCTTAGTGGGAGTCCTTAGTGGACAAGCTAGTGGATTGGAAATCCTTCGTGTGTCGAAGGCGGGGATGTAGAACTGGGTGCTCGAACCTCGGAACATATCTCTTTGTTTGCGCTTGATCCATTGACTCTTGCTCTCTCTCTCTCTCTTTACTTTGTGCCTTGCATTTATTTACATTGCTCATTCATATTTGCTTGGCTTGGTTGTGTGCATCACTTGTTAATAGCACTTGAGTGTAATTTGCAATTAATTTTTAAATTCCGCATTTAGTTCATAGATTAGCATTGTCACCTATTCACCCCCCCCTCTAGGTGACTTTTCAATTGGTATCAGAGCTAGTGCTCCTGATATTTAGGTTTAACCACCTAGGAGTGATCTTGGTTTGCTAATCTTCATTTGCATTTTTATTTGCACTCATATAGTTGCACTAATGGCTAGCCCTCCCATGTTTGACCATTTTAGACTTGATACTTGGAAGTCCAACATGACTAAACATTTAAAAGGACTAGGACATTTAGTTTATCAAGCCATCACTATAGAATCCCTCCCTAATAGTAGCAAGCATAAGAAGGCCAATGCATTAGCCCTTAGGACACTTCTAGCATCTCTAAATGAACATCTTTTACCTATTTTTGATCGCTATGATTCGGCTTTTGCAGTTTGGAGCATCTTAACGTCTCCCGAGCTTCCAAGGATCATCAACAATTTGAGGAGATCCAAGAGAGACATGTCCAAAGATAAATGCTTCATGGTCCAAGGGAAAGACTCCCTTGAGGTACACTCGGATTCCCCTCTTGATGATAGCTCTAGCTCTTATTGCCATGGATGTTTTGAGGTTCAAAATTTAAATGTTGAACTTGCTTCTAAACTTGAAAAATTCTTGGAAAAACATAACTCTTTGAAAGAAAAACATTTTGATTTACAAAAAGAAATGAAGGATTTATGCTCTACTTTTGAAACCGTTTTGCAAGAGAAAGAAGAGATTACTAGTGAATGTGACTCACTAAGATCTCAACTAGACATTGCTTTAAAAGAAATTGAAGTTTTAAAAGGCAAAAATGATTGTGATGATATTTTGGAGCACAATGAGATTTTATCCTCAAGATTGGATTGTGTTTTCAAAGAAAACCTTACTTTGAAAAATAAAATTGATTCAATTACAAAGAATTGAATTTGGTTTTGTCTAAAAATGAATCTTTGCAAAATGATATTGATTTGCATGTTTGCCATGCTAGCATTGCTTCTACTTCTTGCACTCCTATAGCTTGTTCCACTTTGTCTTCTAGCATAGAAAATGATATAGATAATTTGAAGAAAAGTGTTGATTGTTTGGGCTCCACTTTGAGCCATTGTGCCATGAATCACACATGATTGGAAACCTTGGTTCGCAAGAAACAAGTTCCAACCTTGCATGCACACCCATCTAAGCATACACATGCTTTTCATGATCACCACCATCATATGTATGCTCACGTGTACACATGTACACATTGTGGTCGAAAAGGCCACCTTGCTAGATTTTGTTATGATCGTATTTATAATGAAAATTTAGCAACTAATTATGTTTGGGTTAGAAAGGATACTAACCCCCGTGGACCCAAAAAGAAATGGGTACCAAAGACCACCTCTATACTTTTTGATGTAGGTGGGAGCTCTCGCATCACGTGAGAGTTTTGGTGCCTTGAGGTGGATGCGTTCTAAGCCTAAAAGAGAATTATTTGGATGCTTCACTCTCAAGGAGATTTGGTGGAAGGACCACCGTGGTTTGGAGAACTAGAGATGCTCCTTCATCGGTTTTGGTATCATTCTCTAACTCCCATTTTTATTTTGCATGCTTTTTATGTCCATCCTTTTATAGCATGTTGTGTTTTGATTCATTATGCTTGTGCTATGATCATTAGATTAAGGTTGTACATGTTTAGCTACTTGAGCACCCATGTTTCATTTGGAATCTACATTTAGTGTCTCACCTTGTTTAAACTAACATGTATGCCCTATATCTAATGCACATGCATATGCATTATGACCATTTGGATGTTTATGATTACATGATTTTTTTTGTGTTTTAATGATTCGTGTTTTTGATTATCACCTTGTTGACCCGTTTTATGCTTCATGTTTTGACAACTTGCTTGAATGATAGTTTTCATTAAGACTAGGATTTATACTTGTACAACTAGTAAGCTACAAATAAACCTTTATATATGTTTGTGCTTGAACGCTCATTTGTATTCACTTGATGTACTAGTATAGTCTAGTTTTGATGATTATTACATTTGACTTGTATTCACTATCTTACATGTTTTGTTTTAACTTTATGTATATGTCCATCTTGTCCAAACTATCATTTATACATATACATCCTTGAGCCACGTGCCTTCATGCATATACTTTTGTGGACTCTTTATGTTTGGGATATGTATGTATACTTTAGTTTGTGCATGACATACATATGCCTTGAAGTTTAGATCATTGGATGAATTTCATGTAATTTCCCATTTATGATGAGAATCTTGTTTTTAAGATGATTTTTCAATTAGTATCATGAATTTCAAATTAGTGATTTCGCATCCTAGATGAACTTTCATGGATTTCATGATTCACTTATGTTTCATATCTTGATGATTATTTTTTAAAAAAAATGGACAATCAAGCTCACAACATTTTCATGTTGATATGTTTCTCACAACACTTGTACACTCACTCTATCTATGTTTTCTCAAGACTTAGTTTTCATGAGTACAAGTTATGCTATATGGATTTTGAGTGTTTTAGTGCCATGTGGTTTACATGTGTCTTCATGAAAATTTTTTTTGGATCTCATACTAGTTGATTCATATAACTAGTTATGATATTCTTCCTTGGTAGAGATTTTCAAACATACTACATTTTCAAACCTATTTTTTGAAAACCGCTACCATCAAGGGTGGTTGGATGGGAGATCATGTTCATGTATGCTTTATAATGAAAATCATTTTTAAACTTGCACATGATTGGGTGGTAGGTTATATGAGATATACACTTGTATTTATTATTGTTTCAATTGGTATCATTGAACTCTTTTAATTGGTATCAAGATTTTCATTTTTTTTTTTGTTTTCAATTGGTATATGTTCTCGTTTTGATTTCAATTGATTTGTTGTTTTTCAATTGGTATCAATATACACTTCATTGCCACATTTTTTTTGGTATCATATTTGATTTAACCCTTTATTAGTTCTTTGTTTTGAACAAAAAGGGGGAGAAAAATTTATTGTTTTTGATTTTATTTTTAACCCTTTTTGATGATTGACAAAAAGGGGGAGAAGAATTTGAGTTTTATATGCATATTTGTGTTTACATATAGTTTACATTTGATGAAAAGAAGCCTTGTTTATATGCATGTCTATGCATGTTTTATGTTTCATTTTTATTGGTATCAAGAGCATGTTTTATGTTTTATATGCATATTTGTGTATGCATATAGTTTACATTTGATGAAAAGAAGCCTTGTTTATATGCATGTCTATGCATGTTTTATGTTTCATTTTTATTGGTATCAAGAGCATGTTTTGATATTGTTTTAAACACATATAAACATGTTTTTTTTAAGAACATTCATTGCATATCTTATATGTTTTATTGTTATGCATGAGTTAAGGGGGAGCTTCTTTGAAGCTTTACTTTAATCCATGCATATATAACTCCATGAGTTTTGTCATCATCAAAAAGGGGGAGATTGTTGGCCCAAAGGCCTTCCACTCTAGTTTTGATGATGATTAACTCATGTAGTTATGTGTACTAATTATCTTGTGATGTTTAAGTTTCAGATCATTAATCAAGATATTAGTTGGTGAAAGCTTCCACACATCTTTCACATGTTGATTCAAGAGCCCGAGCGTCAAAGATCATACATTGTACTTGCTCGGTGAATCAAGAGTTTTTGGATCGAGCCGTCTTGGAGATTGCGCTCTAGCTTGGAGATTGCGCTCTACAAGAAGACTTAGGTATCCATAGTTTTAGTTTGGGTTTAGATCTTAATTGTAAAGATTAGAATAGTATGATAAGCTCAAGTTCACAACACACACCTTTCATGTTTTGATTTTCGGTTTTAGGTTTAACCGATCTTGGTTTTCATGAATAGATTTTTTATCAAAACAAGTTTACATGGTTTATGTATATTAGATTTGTTCTATATACATGCATGCTTCAATTGTTTAGACAAACTTTATTTGATAATCTATTCCATATGTTTTATGTTTTGGTATTTACAACAAAACATATTTTTGGACTTAATGACAAAAATCATGATATATATATATATATATATATGTTTCTTGTATATTGAATTTCTATTCATATACAATATGCTTCAAAGTGTTTAAATATCATATTTTTGTATCATGGATGAGTTTTAGACAATGTGTATTTTCTATTCAAAATACAAGGTTTTAGAAAATACGGTTTTTGGTTTTTGGCAAAATTTCTATGACACAAAAATAGTCAAATATGTTTGAAATTTGTGTTAGGATTTTTAACACAAGTTTGTATTTCAATATAAAATGATAAAACTATTTTTGTGGAATTTTAAAGATTTTGTGGGATTTATTGGAATATTTTTTACCTCAGTTTTCTGACCTATTTGCTGCCTGCCAGGCTAGTTCGGTCGACCGTAACGGTCGACCGTCACGGTCGACCGACGACGTGCACAAACCTGTGCACGTTTCTGGGACAGTCAGCGGTCGACCGGGACGGTCGACCGGAGCAGAATAGTCTGCTCTCGGGATTATTCGGTCGACCGGGCCGGTCGACCATTAGTTGCCAACGGTCAAAAATTGACCGTTGGACGGTCGACCGGGCCGGTCGACCGGAAGGCTATTTCTGGCAAAAATTCTGTAAACGGCTAGTTTTCTAAATTGCCTATAAATACCCCATTTGAAAGAGTTTTTCTCTAAGAATTTTTGTGCGAAATTTTTCATACTCTCTGGTGTTTTTACAGCAATCAAAAGAAGTTTTTGAGCTCAAATTGAACAATACATTTGGTGTTTTTGTTAGGGTTTGGAAAATCAAAGAAAGGGTTTTTGGAAAGGATTTTGATTGAACTTCTCTATCTTTGTTTCAGTTTTTCTCAAGGATTTTTCTTTATGATTTCTGATTTCCATTCCTTTGGTTTTCTCCACACTTGAGCAAAAATCTACTATCTATATCTTTAGGATATTTGTGTGGGAAAAGATAGTGTTTGTGGTTGTTGTTTGAAACCACTTAGTTGTAAACCCATTTCTTGCTTTGTGCCATTTCCCTCATTGTGTTGAGGAGGTTGTGCAAATTGGGTTGTGAGGAGTTTTGTGTAAGCTTGGTGCTAATCCCTCAAGTTGTGAGGTGATTGTTTGTTGTATTGGAGGAGTGCCTCAAGAAGGAGGTTGAGATTGTAAGAAGGGGAGTTGAGAACTCCTTGTAATTGTGATTGCCCCAAATCCTCGGTGGAGGTTCCCTTAGTGGGAGTCCTTAGTGGACAAGCTAGTGGATTGGAAATCCTTCGTGTGTCGAAGGCGGGGATGTAGAGCTGGGTGCTCGAACCTCGGAACATATCTCTTTGTTTGCGCTTGATCCATTGACTCTTGCTCTCTCTCTTTACTTTGTGCCTTGCATTTATTTACATTGCTCATTCATATTTGCTTGGCTTGGTTGTGTGCATCACTTGTTAATAGCACTTGAGTGTAATTTGCAATTAATTTTAAATTCCGCATTTAGTTTATAGATTAGCATTGTCACCTATTCACCCCCCCTCTAGGTGACTTTTCAAAAAGTACATGCATTCACTACACATAATTATACATAGATGCATATATATATACACACACCATTTAAATACACACACATATATACATATCATAATACATACATCTACATATACTCTCACCTTTAAATACATACACATACACATGCATAATACGCTACATCTATACATACCCATCCATTTAACACACACACTCACACATACATACATACACCTATATACATACATGCACTTAATTAAATATCCACCCACATCCACACATGAATTAACACACTTCCACATTATTACATACATACCCCTACCAAACTAATTCAAAGCAAAAAAATGTACAGAGAGGGAAAGAGGACTCACAGCCATGGGGGAGGCGCTCCGATGGAGGCTCCGACGGAGGTGGCGGAAGCCGCAGAGGATGTCGCTGGAAAGCCGGAGAAGAGTGGAGTGTCCTCACGCTCGCGCAGGGGAAACTAGGCTTCGGCGGGTCTCGATGGCAACGAGAAAAAGAGAACAATGGCCAAGGGGTGGTAGTATACGGGGATTGCTCGGCTACAGAGGAGATGGGGGCCCCATGGAGCGATCAAGGCGTCGTGCGTTCGCTATGGGAGTTGGAGAGAGATGACCTGGTGCTCACGCAAGTAGTGGGAGGTTGATTGGTTTTGGTGATGGACGTATGGTCGTGGGTTCCATGGCTGGGTTCGGCCATAATAAAAAGGAGAAAGGGGCTCAGCCTGAAGTGATGGATGGGCTCGGGCCCGGTATCAGTAGAAAGAGGCCATGGAGGCTCACGCATCAGGAAAGTGCAGCTACTGGGCTGGGCTGCGGCAGGATAGGGTTTCAGGACTGCTGTGGAGGAAGTCTCACGGCCTGAAGAGGGAGAGTTGTGGAAAGATCTTGGAGGAGAAAAGGCATTGAGGAGGAGGACTTGGTTGATGCTGCCGTGGGCGAGAGAAACATGAGGGTGACCGGGCTCTGATCTTATAGGCTATTGCCGCTACTATTGGGGAGGCGCTTGCGAGTGTTGACGCCAGGGAGATTGAGAAGATGATTAATAAAAGAAGATTAGGGTTAGGGTAGGATTAGGATGAGATATATAAGGGATGATATGGGTTTGGGTTTGCTATTGGGTTAACGGGTTGGTGGGTTATTGGATTAAGGGTTAAAGGGTTTAGATAAAGGGTTATAGGATATGGGTAATGAGTTGGATGCTAATGGGTATGGGTGGAGATGAAATTAAAATAAAACAATAATATTATTAATATTATTAATAACAATAATACATAATTGTAATATTAGTAATAATAATAACAACTAATAATAATACTAATTAATAATAGTACTAATAAAGGTAATTAGCTATAACCATAATATTAATAACAACCATAATATATCAACAATAATAATCATAATTAACAATGACAAAACTATTAATATTATTAATGATAATTAACAATAATAAAAACATTAAAAATAATAACATTAAATAATAATGACCATAGTAATATGAAAAAAATACTCATTTAAAATGCTAACAAATAATAATGGTAAATATATAAAGTCAAATTACTATTTGTTACTCTATAATAATTTGTGTATTTAATAATGAAATAAAATCATAGATCAATTTAACAAATAATAATAAAATAACCGGTAACAAAAATAATTTCTTAAAAATAAAATTACTGTATTATTAATTAGAGATATTATATTCTACCCACCTTATAAAAATTTCGTCCTCGAAATTTCAATAAAGTAGGGAATAATAAAAATCAAGCTAAAAGTGAAGATAAAGCTTTCCCATCGCTTCTCACTACATCATGGGTCCACACGCTTCCGCTGCGCGCTCTGATCTCTGCTACTGGCTTTAACATGGAGTAACCGGTTCAAAGAAAAAAGATCGAGAAATAGAATCGAGAAAGAGAATGAGAATAAAGATGGAATCAAGATCACTTTATAAAAAAGAGTTGAAAATAGGGATCAAATAGGTGAATTTTCAAAGGGAGGACGATCAATTTTCAAGTGGACTTAATACCATCATGTGAGTAATATATATATATATATATATATATATATATATATATATATATATATATATATATATATATTGCAGTATAAATATAACTTGTCTCAGGTTACAGGTATGAACTAGGTTCTCTTTGAGTAAACCTGTCTCTGATACAAAGAAAATCCTGTCACGTCTCACTTCCCAAAATACGTGGAAATGGAGTCGTGACAAGTATCGGCGATGTATATATGCAAGCAAAATACCTCATGTATACACGCTAAGCCTAAAGTAACCTGAATAAGCTATAAAAAAAATCACTATAATAGATTAAAATCACTGCAATAATACATATGGGTGTCTACCATGATTTTATATGAATACAGAAAAGGAATAACGACTGATAGTAATATATAAAGAATTAGGAAAATTACAAAATCAACAGGAATGAAAAAGAAGGCAATAATACTGAAATAGGTAGAGACTCCAGCTCCTCGCAAAGCGTACGACCTCAACGAACACCTGATAATATAATAAAGCGTTCAATATCTGGACATGCAAATTCAGGGTCGTCAGAAGCGACCTAATGAGTGTATAAGAAAAAGGAAAGTGCATGTGCATATAAAAAGTGTGTACAAAATAACAATAAGTCTAAAGCTAAAATAAAAAATAGCTGAATAACAATAACATGAATAAGTTTGCCGATAAAAGACAACTAATACAACTGTAAACAAACAACTGATATCAAGATGTGTAACCTAACATATGTCACTAGTTTGGTATACAATCCGGTCATGTGTACAATCATATGTTTATCATAGCTTAGATGATATTTAGTTAGGTAAGTGCAGTCAATTATAGTACATAATAACAGTTTATTAATATTAATTATGTCAGTGACACCAATTGCCACTTGTAATAGACGCATCCCATACTACGCCTATTACACGTGTCAACCAAGGTCCTAAATTATTGAAACTAATCGGTTGGAGCATTGTCCATGCTTTAGGTGGGTCCTGTACATACCCGGGACCACGTCCCAGATGTCTTGCGCTGAACCAGGCCCTACCGCCATGTAGTCAGTAACAGTAACAGTACTCACAGTATCACTGTGGAACAATACTCACAGTAACGTTGTGGAACAATAAACAGATGGGATGTCAGTCATCTTTCGGAACTCTGCAGTGGAACCATATGTCCACTGCGTAACCTGTATCCTAGGTCCACCCAAAATACAGACGCTGTCTCCTCCATCAATCTTACCAATCTCAGTGCAAGTGGTCTTTTTATATTATTATTTAATTCAATTAAAACAATCAAGATCATGTTACTTAGAATACTGGGACGATACAGAGGCAGTAATAGTACAGTATAACAGTCAACAGTAATCGTATACATGGTGAATAGTAATCAGAACAGTGAATAGTATCCGTAACCATGTATACGTTGAACAATAAGACTGTACATAGTGTTACGGTCTAATAACACTTTCCCAGTGATTTCAGTAACATGAAATAATACTATATCAAGTCTGGATGATGAATCCTTACTGTACAGTCTCATCTAGAATCAATTAATTCTCATCCATCTGTACTAAAACGATATCAGTAACTGATCCATCAACCCATAGTCTTAATATAATCATCGTGACATCAAGTATTGATCCATGTCCAAGTAATCCGGTACAGTAACCTACAAGTCTAATAAGCAATCAATCAGTTCTCTCATCTTGTCAATCTACTATGACCTTCTATATCCACCAATCTGTTCAATCTCAATATAATGGAATAAATACTCAGCTACCTCTAACCAATCATCACTATCCAATCTGATACAACGTTATCAATCCACTCCCACTTCCATCAATCTCAATTGAAATCACCTAGAGGGGGAGTGAATAGGTGACTAGCTAATCTAGTGGTCAATTAATGCGGAATTAAAACTATTTATGCAACTAAAAACTATTATGCACAACACACAAGGTATAACACAAGAGTGTATCCGAATTTCCCGTGAAGGGCTCTGGACTAACTCTTCAAGATTCCTCTAGATAAGAGTTGAGGTGCCGCTATGGCTCTCTTGGTTGAATACAAGTGTGAGCAAACAAACCCCAAGCATATAACAATATGAGTACAAATATATATCAAGCATATAAAGATGAAAGCAAAATAAGCATGTAAGATATGAACACAAGTGAGAGATAGAGAGAGAGAGCAATCACAACCACAGGAGATTTGTTTCGAGGTTCGAGCACCCTTGCTCTACGTCCCCGCCTTTAACATTATGAAGGATTTCCACTATAAAACGATCCCACCGGATCACTCGGTGCCGCAACACCTACAAGCGAGTTCACACTAGAACTCCTTTGGACCCTCTAGTCCCTCTTTTGTTCCCACAAGAACAACACACACAAGCACGCAAGCTTGCCGAGGCCGCACTTCTACACTGAGCTCTCACAAGAACTCGAAACAACGCGAACCCGCAAGTCCGCCTCCTCAAATACAAGATTGAACACTTGGTGATCTAAACACTTTGATCACCTAAAACAACTCTCACAATAACTCTCCTATAGGATTGATTTGGCAATGAAAAGCTCAAGTATGTATGAGAAAAATAAGGATTGAATATGTGGGACTCAAGAAATTACTTTTGAAAACACTCTTGAAAAACTCTCCTTTTTATATGGAAGTATTAGCACTAAAACAAGTGGAGAAAACCTCCACAATTAATAGGAAAAACTTGCTTTGAAACTCTCCAAAATTTTTATCTAAAACAGCCCAAAGAAAGCTCTTTTATAGGCATCCAAAATCTGCCCGTTGGAGGCCAACTCAGCAGTTCAGACTGTTGTCGGTCGACCGGTCGGTCGACCGCCAATGGTCGGATTTTCGACCATTGAGCCACCAATCGACCGGTGGGTCGACCGTGGCCTGGATACAGAGAGCAGAGTTCTCTGCCGGTCAATTGCCTGATCGACCGGGGCCAGATCCAGAGAGCAGAGCTCTCTAGCGGTCGACCGGGTCGATCGACCGGCCCTCCAGCCAAACAAGGCCATGCACCTTTGTGCACGTCAGTTGACCGCCCGGTCGACCGACCTCTGACTCGGTCGACCGTACGGTCGACCGGCAGAAGGCCAAAAACAGTATTTTTAGGGATTAAAAACTTGTTATTTTTCCTTTAATAAAATCCCATAAATTCACTAAAAATCTACAAAAATAAGTTTAGTAATATACTTTGATATACAAACATGTTTGAGTAAAAATCATAACATGTTACAAATATTTTGAACTATTTTTGTAATATGGAAGTTTTACCTTAAACAAAAATCTGTATTTTTCCAAAATGATTTTTCCAAATTGAAAACGATTTTTCCAAAACTCCTCCAAAAAAAATGAGATATTCTAAACACTTTTAAAGTTTAGCGTGTATGGATATGATCCACTACACATATATGAAGAAATATCTATGTTTTTGACATTAAGCTTTAAATAAGGTTTTGGTAAAACACATATATACATTGAAGTTTAAAAACCAAAACGTTATTTTCCAAAACGAAAACTCTTTTATGAAAACACATCTAAATCTTATGTGTGAGTGTATATGATACTTGAGCAATCCACCAACAAATCTATCATTTACATTTTATTTAAAATAAAATCTTAACAAAACAAACCTGGACACAAGTCTTCTCTTGAAGGTCTTCTTCTTCTTCTTGACTTGGTCCAAATCTTGATCCAATGAGGTAGATTCCTCTTGAGTACCTAATGTGGTCTTAATGCACAAGCTCTTGAATCAACACGTGCTAGCTCCAAAACTTGACTTCAAATCCTTTATTGAAGCTAAACACCTACTAAGATCTTAATCACATACCTGAGACTAATTACACACAAGATCATTAATACTATAACTACATGAGTTAATCATCATCAAAACTAGATTGATGGGCCTTTGGGCCAACAATCTCCCCCTTTTTGATGCAAAACTCATGGAGTTATATATGCATGGATTAAAGTCAAGCTTCATAGAAGCTCCCCCTTAACTCATGCATAAACAATAAACAAATAAATATTCATTGAAGTACATAAAACTAAATAAATATATATGCATAAACAAGGTGAGAGAAACATGCATAAATCAAAAGTTCTTTTCTCAAAAACCTTCTCCCCCTTTTTGGATAAACTTTCAATCATTCTCCCCATTTTGTAAAAACATAAGATGCATAAACTCAATATATGTAAAAACTCAAATATGCATATATAAACTCAAAATCTTTCTCCCCCTTTTTGTCAATCATCAACAAAGGGTTGAAAAATAAATCAACTATAAGGATAAATATGCGATATACATTCATGAAGATGAAGACGCTAAGTTAGCTTCCCTGCATATATGCCGTACATGAAGAAGGGATGACAACTCTAACTCACATAAAGCATAATATATAATGCATAAGTGGAGATGTGAAGACCCCCTACACACGTGTATCACATAAAGAAGAGATGTCAACCTCCTCAATATAAGATACACTCAATATGAATCTATATATAGAGGAGATGTTACGCTCCCCTTGCATATAGGCAATACATATCAAAATATTTTTAACACAAATTTTGATAATTACTCAAAGTAATAAAACAAATTTGAGATACCATTTATACATAAACAAAATTTTAAGATATCACAAGATTTTTGATACCATATGAAATTGAAAATATGTGTAAGGTATTTTATACATTTGTACCAATTGAAATTGAAACATTTGTACATTTTTATACCAATAAAAGTAAGGTATTTTATATTTTGATACCTATTGAAATACATGGTAAATTTTGATACCAAATAAGAGGTAAAACATTTGTGATACCAAGTGAAATTTAAACCTAATTGGAAATCGAAACATATTGATACCAATTGAAGTATATTGTAATTTTGATTTCAACAAAATACCAATTGAAAATAATACATAAGCTTATTAAAGTACCAATTGAGATACCAATTGAAATCAAAATTTAAGTCAAGCTTAGCATAAACATAATTTGTGCTTTAAACATGTAAATATCTTGTAAATCAAGCACAATTAAAATATATATATGTATGAAAAGAAAATATCAATAGAAATTGATATTATTTGAAATTTGTAGCATACATATATAAAAAATAAAATATGAGTGTACAAAAAATATCAATTGTGATACCAATTGAAACTACGATTAGAATCAAGTGTATAACTCATAAAGATCTACCCTTTTCATGCACATGATAAAAGATATTTAATTTGAGCATACAAGGCATGGTCGCCCATCCATCCGCCCTTAAAGGGTAGAAGTTTTCAAAAATAGATTTGAAAATATTTATAGATTGAAACACTACCAAATGAAGAATAAATAACTAGTTAAAAGTAATTTTAAAAAACTAATTAAAGATTCTTCAAACATGAAACCAAATCATATATATATATATATATATATATATATATATATATATATATATATATATATATATATATATATATATATATATATATCTCATGATTCATACCAAATACATAAGAGTTGACACTCAAAATTAATAATGCTCATAAAAGTGTTCATGAAATAAAGTCATGAATAAATAAGAAATAATGTGAGTGTACAAGCATCGTGTGAATAGCATATTCATGAAAATAGTCAATGAAGCTCAAAACAAACATGAATATCATTTTATCAAACAAATATGAAAATCATAAAGATTTTATTTTTCATATAAAAACAAACTTCAAGGTATATGTATGATTTATCAAAACTAACAATATACATACATATCCTAAACTTAAATGAGTCCTAAATAGAGTATTGCATGAAAAGCAAATGACTCAAGGGTATACATGTATATTTATTGGTTTTGAATAAAGATTACATATACATGAAGCAAAAACATGCACAAAGATAGGCAAAACAAGTATAAATGAGGGAATCATCAAAATCAGACTATACATATGCATGTAATGAGTACAAATGTGCAATAAAATGCAAACATATATGAATCAAATGTTGCTGACTACTTGTACAAGTATAAACACAAGTTTTGATAAAAACTACATCTAAACAAGTATTTACCATAAGAAGCACAAAGCATGATTATTTTAACATAAAACTAAAACATGCTAACAAATCATTAAATATAAAAGCATGTAAATTAAATGGAGTTTAGAGATAGTTACCAAAACTAACGAACTATACTCTAAATCTCCAAAACATGGTGGTCTTCCCACCAAACTTTCTTGATAGCGGTGCATCAATTTGTATGTTCATTTGATCCCATGCATCCACCACCAAAGCACCAACCCTCTCACGTCATGTGAGAGCCCACACCTACATCAAATACAAAAGGTGGGGATTTTAGTACCCATTTTCTTTTGGGTCCACAATGGTTAGCATTGTAAGGAACCTAAACATTTTTACTTGCAACATTTTAAGAATTTACTCTATCATAGCAAAATCTTGCAAGATGGCCTTTGCGGCTGCAATGTGTACATTTGTACACTTTAGCATGCATATGGGAATGATTATGATTATGGTGTGCACAGTGTGCATATGTGTGCCGTGGGTGATGTGTTTTTATATGTGGAGCTTGTTTCTTTGAAAACAAGGTTTACAATCTATTATGGTTAAATGTACAATTGCTCAAAGTTAAGCGCAAACAATCTATTCTATTTTTCAAAAATTTAATCTTATTTTGATCAATAGTGGCATGAAAAGCATGGTGAGAATGAGAATCATTATTCTTTTTCTTTTTAGAAACATCTTCCTTTTCTTTTTCAACAAATTTTCTTTTCAAAGAATTTTTTCATTTAAAGCAATCTCTTTTTCTTTTTCCACCAAAATAATCTTATTTTTCAAAGAAGTTTTTCCTTCACAAAGATCATTCAATTTAGAAGTCAAGGAAATATTTTCCTTTTTCAACATGTCATTTTCTTTTGAAATACATTCCAATTTTGTTTGAAAAGAATCTTTTTCTTTTAACAAGGAATCAAAATTATTTTTCATTTTCTTATTATCCTTTTTAAGCAACTCATATTTTTCAAGAAGTTGTTGACAAAATGATTCAAGCTCATCATAAGACATATAAACATCCTCTTCTAATTCGGATTCGGAGTTTACCTCAAGGGGGTTATCCCCTTGGACCATGTAGCATACGTTGGAAGCCTCACTTCCAACATCCGAGTCGCTCCCCACATAGTATTGCTCTTGTTCGCCAAGGAAGACTATAGTGTTCCATACTACAAAAGCCGAATCAAAGTTAGAAACCCTAGATAAAAATTCATCATTTAGGGTTGACTTCAAAGTATGGATGGCTTTTGAGTTAGCCTCAAGGTACTTGCTATTATTAAAGTATGAATCCTTAATGGTAGCAAGATAAACATGAATGCCTAGGGCTTTGAGGTACAAGGACATCTTAACTTTTCAAGTTTGGATGTTAAGAATGTCAAAAGTGGGAGGTGACAAGAAATCCATGTGTGTGTAAGCAAATATTGTGATTAGCTATAAAAGAGGATCTTTAACTCAAGGTTGTTAGACTCAAATCAAGAGCACAAGGCTCTGATACCAATTGAAATCACCTAGAGGGGGGTGAATAGGTGACTAGCTAATCTAATGGTCAATTAATGCGGAATTAAAACTATTTATGCAACTAAAAACTATTATGCACAACACACAAGGTATAACACAAGAGTGTAGCCAGATTCCCCGTGATGGGTTCTGGACTAACTCTTCAAGATTCCTCTAGATAAGAGTTGAGGTGCCGCTATGGCTCTCTTGGTTGAATACAAGTGTGAGCAAACAAACCCAAAGCATATAACAATATGAGCACAAATATATATCAAGCATATAAAGATGAAAGCAAAATAAGCATGCAAGATATGAACACAAGTGAGAGATAGAGAGAGCAATCACAAACATGGGAGATTTATTTAGAGGTTCGAGCACTCTTACTCTATGTCCCTTCCTTCAACACTATGAAGGATTTTCACTATAAAACGATCCCACCGGATCACTCGGTGCCGCAACACCTACAAGCGAGTTCACACTAGAACTCCTTTGGACTCTCTAGTCCCTCTCTTGCTCCCGCAAGAACAGCACACGCAAGCACGCAAGCTTGTCGAGGCCGCACCTCTACACTGAGCTCTCACTAGAACTCGAAACAACGCGAACCCGCAAGTCCGCCTCCTCAAATCCAAGATTGAATACTTGATGATCTAAACACTTTGATCACCTAAAATAACTCTCACAACAACTCTCCTATAGGATTGATTTGGCAATGGAAAGCTCAAATATGTATGAGAAAAATAAGGATTGAATATGTGGTGAAATACTCAAGAAATCACTTTTGAAAACACTCTTGAAAAACTCTTCTTTTGATATGGAAGTATTAGCACTAAAACAAGTGGAGAAAACCTCCATAATTGATAGGAAAAACTGGCTTTGCAACTCTCCAACAATCTTATCTAAAACAGCCCAAAGGAAGCCTCTTTTATAGGCATCCAAAATCTGCCCGTTGGCCAACTCAGCGGTTCAGACTGCTGTCGGTTGACCGGCCGGTCGACCGCCAACGGTCAAATTTCTGACCGTTGAGCCACCGGTCGACTGACCGGTCGACCGTGGCCTGGATACAGAAAGGAGAGCTCTCTGCCGGTCGACCGCTCGGTCGACCGGGGCCAGGCCCAGAGAGCAAAGCTCTCTGGAGATCGACCGGGTCGGTCGACCGGTCCTCCAGCCAAACAAGGCTGTGCATGTTTGTGCACGTTGGTCGATCGTTCGGTCGGACGACCTCTGACTCGGTCGACGTGTGGTTGACCGACAGAAGGCCAGAAACAGTATTTTTAAACTTGTTATTTTTCCTTTAATAAAATCCCATAAATTCTCTAAAAATCTACAAAAATAAGTTCAGTAATATACTTTGATATACAAACATATTTGAGTAAAAATCAAAACATATTACAAATATTTTGAACTATTTTTGTAATATGGAAGTTTTGCCTTAAACAAAAATCTGTATTTTTTCAAAATGATTTTTCCAAATTGAATACGATTTCTCCAAAACTCCTCCAAATATAAAAACAAGATATTCTAAACACTTTTAAAGCTTAGTGTGTATGGATATGATCCACTACACATATATGAAGAAATATCTATGTTTTTGACATTAAGCTCTAAATAAGGTTTTGGTAAAACACATATATACTTTGAAGCTTAAAAACGAAAACGGTATTTTTCAAAACGAAAACTCTTTTATGAAAATACATCTAAATCTTGTGTGTGAGTGTATATGATACTTAAGCAATCTACCAACTAACCTATCCTTTACATTTTATCTAAAAATAAAATCTTAACAAAACAAACCTAGACACAAGCCTTCTCTTGAAAGTCTTCTTCTTCTTCTTGACTTGGTCCAAACCTTGATCCAATGAGGTAGACTCCTCTTGAGTACTTGATGTGGTCTTGATGCACAAGCTCTTAAATCCAAACGTGTTAGCTCCAAATCTTGACTTCAAATCCTTTGTTGAAGCTAAACACCTACTAAGATCTTGATCACATATCTGAGACTAATTAAAAACAAAATTATTAGTACTATAACTACATGAGTTAATCATTATCAAAACTAGAGTGATGAGCCTTTGGGCCAACATTAATCACAGATTCAAACAACATAATAAATCCTCTGCACATCTGTAGATCAACTAGTTCAGGTAATCCAATATACACATATTTATCAATCTACTCTAGTCTTTTAAGTCACCATTAATTGATATCACACAAAAACTGCTATCAAACTCTGAACATATAATAACACCGATATCAATGAAATCACTCTCATAATAACTCAACCTCTGTAATTGAATAACTAAAATGGTTAAGAACCAATCATAAAACACTGAATATATCCTCGAGATCAACTAAAACAACAGATATTGAGATTATAAATAAAGAATGGAAACATCCTCAAACCAGATTTATTCAACTATAATTAAGATCATGGCTCAGGAGTGTAACGTCCTCAATCAACAAGAAATCTAGATCATCTCTACATCTAGTATTCAACGTCGATAAGATCATCAGTGCTTAATCAATATAATCAGAATAAATTTGAAAGTCCTTGTTTTAATAATCTAAAACCAAGATCATGTTACATATCGATGTCAAAAGTAAACTTTACACACAATACCTGATGATAATCTAACAAGATCAATCTCCTCTACAAACTGATCAAGGTCTAAAGTAAAAATATATCACGGGTTAACTCCAACTTTAAGTCCATATCAATTCGTGTATCAGTCAGTCCTTCGATAAAGCAATATCACACCTACTTATCCTCAATATTCAAAAAAATTCTGGTCAGAATATCACCAACAACGGTCAATAAACACGATACATAAAATATGAATCTCTAACCTCAATCACAAATCAATCAACCTCAAGATCAATATATTTATATTCATAGATTTATCACAACTAGGTTAGTTACAAGATCAAGTCTAGTCTATGATATATTAATACTAGACCTAAGCCAACAATAGCGAATTACTAACACATGAAATGATGCCTATAAATGCTCATATCAACTAGATACATAAGGTGTACGATCACTGATGTCATATAAAATGGTACGGGTAATCAACTGGTCAAAAATATCATATAATTACATGAAATAATATGAACAGATTACACTAACATCTACATGTAACAATAAATAAAGAAAAACATAAGAACAAACACTCATATAAAATGACGTGATTTTGGAGCCGAATCACCGTCTGGTCTTCACTGTACGAACCGGTACTGATCTACGGATCATCTTATGAATCGGTCTTCGAATTGCCATGGTATCAGGTCCATAATGAGCACAAATTCGAATTCCTTATTACTGAGTTTGGATCATACGAACGAATCTGAAATGCTGTAATACGTAACCAAACACATAGAGAGGAAGGGAAATCACACACACACACACAATACACTCACACATGTCCCATACACGCATGCCACATGTGTATACATACACGATACACCCACATACATACTTACATATACAAGTATGCATATTCATAATACACTATTAACACACAACATACATACATTATATAACTACATGCATTCACGACACATAATTATACATAGAGACACATATATATATATATACACACACTCCATTTAAATACACACACATATATACATATCATAATACATACATACATACATCTACATATACTCTCACCTTTAAATATATACACATACCCATACATAATACGTTACATATATACATACCCATCCATTTAATACACACACATTCACACACATATATACATACACCTATATACATACATGCACTTAATTAAATACCCACCCACATCCACACACAAATTAACACACTTCCACATTATTACATACATACCCCTACCATACTAATTCAAAGAAAAAAAAATGTGCAGAGAGGGAAAGAGGACTCACAGCCATGGGGTAGGCTTGCGGCGCTCCGATGGAGGCTCCGGCGGAGGCGGCGGAGGATGTCGATGGAAAGCTGAAGAAGAGTGAAGTGTCCTCGCGCTCGTCGACAGAGGAAATCAGGCTCTGACGGATCCCGATGGCAACGAGAAAAAGGGAACAATTGAGAAAAAGGGAACAATGGCCAAAGGGTGGTGGTGTGCTAGGATTGCTCGGCTACAAGGGAGATGGAGGTGCCATAGTGGGATCAAGGCATCGTGCTTGGGCTGTAGGGGTTGGAGAGAGACGGCCTAGTACCCACGCAAGGAGTAGGAGGTTGATTGGCTTTGGAGATGGAGGTATGGCCATGGGTTCCATGGCTTGGTTCGACCATGATAAAGAGGAGAAAGGGGCTCGGCCTGAAGTAATGGATGGGCTCAGGCTTGACCTTGGCATAGAAAGGCCATGGAGGCTCACGTATAGGGAAAGTGCGGCTGCTGGGCTGGGCTGTGGCAAGATGGGGTTTCGGGACTACCATGGAGGAAGTCTCACGGCCTGAGGAGGGGGAGTTACGGCAAGATCTTGGAGGAGCAAAAGCATAGAGGAGGAGGTTTTGGCCGCCGCTGCCATGGGCGAGAGAAACATGGGGGTAACCGGGCTCCGATCTTATGGGCTATTGTCGCTACAATGGAGGAGACGCTTACAGTGTTGACGGAAGGGAAGATTGAGAAAATGATTAATAAAAGAAGGTTAGAGTTTGGGTAGGATTAGGATGAGATATATAGGGGATGATATGGGTTTAGGTTTGCTGTTGGGTTAACGGGTTGGTGGGTTATTGGGTTAAGGGTTAAGTGGTTTAGATAAAGGGTTATAGGATATGGGTAATGGGTTGGATGCTAATGGGCATAGGTGGAGATGAAATTAAAATAAAACAACAATCTTAATAATATTATTAATAACAATAATACATAATAGTAATATTAGTAATAATAATAACAACTAATAATAATACTAATTAATAATAGTACTAATAAAGATAATTAGCCATAACCATAATAATAACAACAACAATAATATATCAACAATAATATTCATAATTAACAATGACAAAATTATTAATATTAATAATGATAATTAACAATAATAAAAGCACTAATAATAATAACAATAAGTAATAATGACCACAATAATAGGAAAAATACTCATTTGTAATTAAACTGCTAACAAGTAATAATGGTAAATATATAAAGCCAAATTATCATTTGATACTCTAAAATAATTTGTGTATTTAATATTGAAATAAAATCATGGATCAATTTAACAAATAATAATAAAATAACCAGTAAAACTAAAGTAATTTCTTTCAAAATAAAACTATAGTATTATTAACTAGGGATATTACAACTACTTTCTCCACTGACGCGCAGGTTATGGCGCAAGGTGACGTCAACTTCATGGGAAAGATGGTTGAGTCACTTGTCGTGGAATTCAACCAGGCAAAGTACGAGGAGTTTCACTCTTCTGACTCCAAGAGCCCCAGAGTGGCGCGGTAATACTGCAATCCGCTCTCAAGTCTCTTCAGAGACTTCCCCAAGAATGGCCTGTGTAAACAACGCCCTTTCTGGCCTCATTGCCCACGTCAACGTCTCCCACAAGACCCGCTAGACCAATGACGATGAAGGCTAATCTCGCCGTGCCTCTCCCCTCAGGATTTCTCAACTCCAGGTTACCGAGGGTCCCCAGTAACCTGTGAAGCGTAGCTGAAATGCTGAATGTCAACAAAGACATCATGAACAGCGACAACAAAAGGAAGAAACTGAAAAAGCCATTTGTTCAGAAGATGCAGAGGGTGGGGCTCACGTCCATGTTTCTTCTGAGCAGCACCAGACTCGCGAACCCTTTGTCTCTATATCAAATACAGAGTTCATGAAGTATGCACTTCTCGAGTTTTACCTCAGAGACATGATGTTCAGCAACGCGAGGTCCACGTCTTTTCTCAAAGACACGAGACCCGTATCTCCACACCAAAAACGGAGCTCATGAAGTCCACATTTCTGAAGCTTCACCTCATAGGCGAAAGGTCCGCGTCCCTTCTCAAGGACACGAGACCCGTATTTTTTTACCAAGACGCGAGGTCCGTGTCTCTCCTAAAAGACACGATACCTGCATTTTTGTGCCAAAGTTTGAGGTTCGAATTTTTCCTAAAAGACGCAAGACCCGTGTATTTACTAAAAGACGCAAGTGTGAGGTCCACATCTCTTCTACAGAGAATGAGCCTCACGTCTCCTATTCAAAAAGTGAGCCCCGCGTCTTTGAGACCTACGTCTCAAAGTTATGATGCAAGACTCATGTTCACTCCCTGACCGCTGAGGTCAGGGCTGAAATGGGAAGTCCTCATTCTCAAAGACTCGAGGATGATCTCTTTGATCCCCCTCTGATAGATCTAAGAGACTACTTGATAAGAAAAGGAGTGTTCATCAAATCACTTCACAATGCTGTTGTGAATGGCTCATCACAGTGATGCTCTTAGAATGCCACAGCAGCTCATATGTATGCAAACAGTCGGTGTTCAACTGGTTATTAGCAGCGACTGTCTCCCGCTCCGCCAAGAGGCGTCGCTCCTACACGAGGAGAACCTTCTCTGATGTGGAATACCCTGGAGTCACTGCAAACATGGTGGGTCCAAGCACTATACCAAATAAGACTAAAGGAAAGCAACCGATAGTCAGCTCCGATGAGTCTGACACTGAGCCAAAAGGAGTATACCAGCATACCCATACTCGGACTGGTACACTAGCCCAATGGACTACAATGCCCTAGCCCGGGGAATTGAAATAAGCAAAGCACACTATGCTATCATGGAATCACAGGCCTCAAACTCTTTCGTAGAGAAAGAAGCCTTTGTGTACATAGTGAGGACTCCTAGATAAATGGCCATGCATTTTGAACAGTAAGCCTAGCTTCAGAGGGAACAACTCGATATGATTCATGCCCAACAAGAATCTATCAACACCTTTAAGTAGATGCTTTTGCAATTGCTTAAGGACAAAAAGAAGAAGCAGAAAACAAAGACTCCTTCCTAGAAGTCGAAAGGCAAATAGAAGGAAGGGGAGAGCTCATCTTTTGCACATATTGAGGATGAAGCGCATTCCAACTCTGAGCCATCCAAGCCTCAATCTGAACAGGAGGTTAATTCAGAGAACGAGAGAACTCATTCCAAAAGGATGAGTAAACTGGAGCAACGTCTAGAGGCCCTCGCCAACTGGAAGGGCCCCCAAGAAGCAGGAGTGGTCCGGCCTTACCCAGCCAAGTGGGATCTTATCTCGTACCCTCCTAAGTTCAAAGCTCTGACCCTATATGCCTTCGATGGTAAGGAGTCACCGAACCAACACATATACTACTTCAACTCTCAAGCTAAGAATGTAGTATCAAATGATGCCATCCTGGCATGTTTGTTCATCAGCACCCTAAAAGGGACTGCTTTTGAGTGATTCATGAAGCTCTCAGAAGGTTCTATCAAGAACTAGGGTGATCTGAAGAAGCTTTTCCTCGCCCATTTCTTCAAAGATGATTCAGAAATTACCATGCCAACTCTCCTGACGATGAGTCAACGGAAAAGAGAACAGTTAAAGCGTTTGTGGAGAGATTTTAGAATATGGCACTCGATGTTCTAGCGGTATGACCCAGGCTACCTTGGTGAAAATATGCCGCCATAATTTACAAACCTCACTCCTAGCTTAGATAGGAGTGGCTAAGAGCCGTACGTGAAAGCAGTTGGTCCAGCAAGGCGAGCAAGCAGAGGAGATCGTTGTTAGGGTTAAGGCAGAAGAAAGTAAGGCTAGACCCGAGAAGTCGACAAGGCGCATGCTAGAAGTATCTTTTCAAAATAAAAGGAAGGATACACTGGCAATAGAGAAAAAGTCTCCTAAGCCCCAACCAGCTAGAGGTGGTAGTTCTTCAAACCAACCACGCGCCAACAAGCAGTACTCCTTCAAGGACGAGCATGTTGATTCGTTGTTCAAGTTACTCAACAAGAGCAACAGACTGAAGCATCCTGAAACTAGACGTCCTGAGGAGGTGGATAAGACCGACAATCCAAATTACAGCTTGTACCATAGGATGCTCGGACACTCTACCAAGAGTTGCTATATTTTCATAGACATCCTCCAAGCTTTGATTGATGCAAAGGTGCTCAAGCTCTGCCCGGAGCAGAAGAAGGTAACAGCTAACATGACATCATTTCTTCAGTTCAGGGTACAACCACCCACGCAAGCCGGAGTAGTTCCCACCGCTAAAGGGGAACTAAGGGTAATCAATACAGAGTCCCACACCACCAACAGGAGAAAGATCTCGTACCTGTTCCTACTTCTTAAGGAGAGACCATGTGGGTTCATTTTGACCTTATGGAAGGCCAGTAGTGGACTACTATTACTAACAGGAAGTCCAAAGGTAAAACAAAAGCCTCACCTTGCAATGTGGTGTGTGCTTCCTCCATGGAAGCAGAAACCGATGTCCCCTTGCTAACTGATTTTGAGGAGGAGACAATAGCCCTTGCTACAGGGCCAAATGCACCGCTTGTAGTAGGGACTCATTCAGATCAATCGTACTTAAAGAAGTACAATGATGTGGTGGCAAATCTGCCTAAACCCACCCAAGAGCCAACCAAGCAATCTACGAAGCAACCGTAAAGAAGCAAAAGAAGCTTCAGTATGCAAAATCTCTCTCAAAAGATAAAGCGGAGGGATCTTCAGCGCCTTAATGCTTTGATACTTTGGCTCAGCTGGCCAACATCCCAGCCAGGATCACCCCCTATGAGCTCTTGAAACTATCCAAGTCAATAAGGAAAGCTTTTAAAGAAGCTTTAGCCGATGCTGAGGCCTTCATGGCCCGGATTACGGCTAAAACTAGAGGAGGAAGATGAAGAAAAAACATCCACGCATCTCAATATGTCCCCTGCATAATTTTTACTCTAGACGACATGCAGGTCAAGGGATAACATGATAGATAGGCCCCTGTACTTCAAAGGATACATTGGATCATCTGATGTGAGCCGCATTCAAGTGGATGTAGGATCCCCGTTAAGCATCATGCCCAGCGGGTTATGTAGCACGTGGGAATTCCCACTCATTGATTAAGCGCTACTCAAACTACCATTTATGACTTCAACATGTGCGTGCCTGATGGGAAAGATTAAACTCAAACGCCAGATCAAGGACCTGAGATCTGAGGTGATGTGCTATGTTATTGAAGCTGACACTTCGTATAATTTGTTGTTAGAATGACCATGGATTCATCGCAATTCCATCATCCCATCTACTCTCCATTAAGTCATAAAGTATATTAACAAAAATGGAACAGTCCGAACATTGATCGCCGAAAGGCATCCGTTCAAGGGGGTAGAGAATTACTTTACAGACTCTCTCCTGTACTAGAAATCTCTGGAAGCAGACGAAAATCCCCGGCTAGATGAACCAAACTCTAGTAATGAAGCTGATATCGAGCCAGAGGTAGAAGAAGAATATCTTTGGGAGTTAAATCCTCTTGTAACGAGCATTAATACGCTCGATGTCAATAAGACCGCCAATGATGTAGGCGAGTGGTATATTAATGAAGAGTTAGATTTGGCTTTAGTTTCTATGTTTGCTTCTAATTCCGTATCATTAGATACTACTACTGATGTAGATGATAACCTCTTGGTCGGGAATAGATGCCCTGATATTATTGCGTACACTAGTGAGATCATCTCTCATGGCATATCAAAGCGTCAGTAATATGAAAGGAACCTTCTGTGAGATCCCAGCAAGACGCAAATGTCAAAATTGATCTTTTTTGAAGAGTCGAGTCCAAACCCATGATTCATGAAGACTAGAAAAGCGAGACCGAACTCCCTCAATTTTCTTATACAAGCCAAATGTACTTAAAATGATGAAGAACATGGGATATGACTTAACAAGTGGTCCTGGCTTGAACTTTGACAAAGGAAGGTGAACACTACTTCGATCTTTTGTTCCAAAAAAAAAACCCCTGACTATTATCACCGAACTCGTAGGGGGTTGTGTTGGCCCAGAGGCCTTCCACTCTAGTTTTGATGATGATTAACTCATGTAGTTATGGGTAATAATAATCTTGTGATTTTAGTTTCAGATCATTAATCAAGTTATTAGTAGGTGATTAGCTTCAACAAGATGATTTGGAAGCTTTCACATGTTGATTCAAGAGCCCGAGTGTCAAAGATCATATATAGCACTTGCTCGGTGGATCAAGGAGTTTTGGATCGAGTCGGCTTGGAGATTGCGCTCTACAAGAAGACTTCGGTACCATAATTTAGTTTTGTGTTTAGATCCAAATTGTAAAGATTAGAATAGTATGATATGCTCAAGTTCACAACACACACGTTTCATGTTTTAAATATTGGTTTTTGGTTTATGGTTTAACTGATCTTGGTTTTCATGAATAGATATTATATCAAAACAAGTTTACGTGGTTTAATGTATATTAGATTTGTTCTATATACATGCATGCTTCAACTACTTAGACAAACTTACTTTGATATACCTATTCATGTGTTTTAGGTTTTGTGTTTTAACAAAACTCATTTTTTTAATTATAGACAAAAACTATGATATATATGTTTCATGTATATTGGATTTCTATCCATATGCATTATGCTTCAATAGTGTTTAAATATCATGTTTTTGTATTTGGATAAGTTTTGAAAAAAAATGTATTTTCTATTCAAAAATCTAAGTTTTAGGAAATATAGTTTTTGGTTTTTGGGAAATATGATAAGACACAAAAACAGTTTTAATTGCTTGATATTTGAGTCAAACTTTTATCATATGTTTATATATCAATGCAAATTGTCAAAACTATTTTTGGGGATTTTTAAGTAGTTTACAAGAATTTATTGGATATTTAATTCCTTAATTTTCTGACCAGAACAGCCTCTGCCAGGCTAGGTCGTTGACCCTAACGGTCGGCCGCACCAAGTAGCCGGTCGACCGTTCGGGTCGACCGACGTGCACGGATACGTGCACGCTGGCTGCCTATTGGGCCGGTCGACCGCACGGTCGACCGACTGTATGCAGGCTAGTCTCTGTTTGTTTCGGTCGACCGAGCGGTCGACCGGTAGCTGGCAACGGTCAAAATGTGACCGTTGGCCGGTCGACCGCACGGTCGACCTGTAACACCCCGCTCCCGGAATACGTACTTAGTTGCGTATTCAGATTTTTGATCGTATTTTTTTCGATTTACCTTCTGTACTTATTTTGTATTATGAATTGTTTATATGATTGTTTTGTCTTAAATTTGGATTCGTGGTCTCGGAGTCGGCCCTAGTCTGAACCGAAGACCCGATCCTAGTGTATTACTCGATTTGGTCTTTTCGGTATTCTGATTTGACCGATTTCTGTTTCAAATATCATTTTCCAATATTATATATTTTATATGATTTTCTGGAATTTTCCTCAATTAAAAAGAATATCTTCAAAACCGGTGTCGGCCAGTGCCGCTGACCGATTCCCGGATTTTTAGTTTACAAACGGTTTAGAATTTCTACAAGTACCTTTAGACATTATTTCTTAAAATCATATTTTCTATCTACATACTTTTTCTGAGGATTTTATGAATTTATGAAAATTCCATCGGAGTCGGTAGCTAGCTGATTCCGGGATTTTTAGTTTTAAAACTATAAAGTATTTCTTAAAACGAATTTCACCATGAGTCTTAAAATAATATTCTTAATTTTTGATAATTATTTCGGGTCGTTCCGAGATACTTGAATTTCGGACGATTCCGGTATTTTCCCGAAAGATTTCCGCATCCACAACCGAATCCCGGAATCCGCCACTTTCATTATTTTTCATTTTCTCTTCCAAGAGAATAATTTCCCTTTTCCATTTTCTTTTCCTTTTCCTATTTTCTTTCTTTCCTCCCTCCACAATCCACAAGAATTCCATTTTCCAAATTCCAACAATTCCAAAATCCCATTTTCCTCCACACACTTCCACCAACTTCCTCATTAAATGCCCTCTTTTTCTCTCTCTCTTCCATGGCCGGCCAAGTGTGGCTAGGAGAGACACCTCACCTCCCCACTTTACAAAAACCCCCCTCTCTTTTAATTATTTGCACCTCCTTCACAAAATCTAAAACCTATAAATACTTTTCCTTCTCCTTTCTTTATTCATTTTCACTTCATCTTTCTCTTTCTTCTCTTCACCAAAACCCTAACCTCCAATATCTCCTTCACCTCCACCACCTCCACCGGCGCCTCCGGCCACCTCGACGCCGGCGAGAGACCCCCGATCTCCGGCCACCACTTCTTCTCACCAACACCAACTTCATCAACACCACCAAACCTCCATCTTCTTCTTCATCATCAACTTCAATCACTACCACCATCACTCCATCACCTTGTACTTCTTTTAGGTAAGTGTTCTTCTTCACCAAGCCTTGGCTAATTCCTAGTATACTTTTGTTTGCAATTCATGTATACTTGTGCCATCAAAATCATATTTTTAGATCATCAAACAAAACCATCACAAATCTGTTCTGTGTGCTGTTTCCAGTCGATTAGTTGACTTGACCTAGGGATTAGTCGACTTGAAACCCTTAGTTGAAACGTAACCTTTTCTAGAACACAGTTTTAGTCGACTTAGGTTATTTTTTAGTCGACTAGAAACCTTTATTAGTCGACTACTCCCTTGACCCTAGTCGACTAACTTTTCCTGAATCAGAAACCCAACTCTCTGTTACTCAGTATTAGTCGACTTGACATGACTGTTAGTCGACTTGAGATGTCTGTTAGTCGACTATCCTTTCCACCTAGTCGACTAACTTTTCCTGAAACCATAATCCAACTCTCTGGAACCCAGTTTTAGTCGACTATACCAGACTGTTAGTCGACTAACCCCTTTATTAGTCGACTACTCTTTCCACCTAGTCGACTAACTTTGGCTGTCTGTTATGGTTGATTTCTTTCTTGAATAGGAACCTTATCCTCTAGACTTACATCACATATTGGTACTACTTGACTTGTCTCTTGACAAACATCATCTTCCCTTCTCTCTTTCTCTCTCCTCTTCACTCTACATATTTATATATCATATATTATGGCGCATCCCGAATTCCGTGGATTTCGGACCTTTCGGCGTTTCTGGTGATTCAGGCGAGTGTTCTCGCTCGCTACCCTCTTGCTCCCTATTTCATTGATTATGCAAATATTCTCGTTCTAGTCTCCATGTATTTATTTCATGTTCTATATCTTTTACTGTTTTATACTATGCGTGGCCGACCCTTCGTGGTCGTTGTACTTTGGGTTATTTTTATGTTACCTTGCCATACCATTACCTCAGACTAGTCAGTTGCATGCTTTTATTTAACACATGTATATCACCTGACCATCTAGTGTTATCACCTGACCACCATGCATGCTATTATTTGGCAAGACCCTCTTGTTATGTCATGACTTACCCAGACTATTATCAATCTCTTGTCATGTTTGGTTGCTTGTTAAATATCATCACCTTATCATGCTATCTCTTGACACCAAGCATGATGCACCTGATTCTGATATAATTATCACGATAACGGGAATGTAGTATCTGATCTCCTGTTATGATTCCAGTTATGATTCTTGTTATGTATTCCAGTTATGATCTTACTCATTCCCGAAATCTGATAATTATGTTAATAAACTATAAAAAGGACAACTTGTATGGGAATGGGAGGAAGTGATGGATGTCGGAATGATACCTTGCTTATAGTATGGGAATGAAATATTGGCGTAGTGTTAGTGGGACTTAGGGCCCACAGGAGATTAGTGTTAGGGGGACTTTGGGCCTCCAAACTGGTTCCAGGTGTATGGAAACTACTATAAGAAGCTCTATCAGTTCTCCATCTGCTTCCGTTAACAACCCTCGGCTCGCTTATATATGGATGTATGTGTGTCGGGGTGTACACCCGGATACATACCTAGATATATGGGTCAGACGAGTAATAATAAAGTGTCGTAATAACCGGCTCTTTAAGTTGTAAGTAGAGGTATGTGGAATGGGACGCATACTAAAGCCTGCAACTTAAACGGCTATGAATCTGTGATGTGCCTTACCATAATTACTTGTTCCGGACTTTATATCGGATTTCCTGTTTTATGAGTATTATGTTATGACCACCTTGTAACTCAAGTTGTATGTGCTTAGATTACGATGATATGAGATAAAGGTATATAGATGAGGGTTTCCTTGTTTGGATTATTCCTTCGATGTACTAGTCTCATAGAACCGTGATCTAAAACCATACAATCAGATTTACTCGTCCTTGGTTTTATTCGAATTTCCTGTTTTATGATTATTATGCCACACCTGTTCATATATGCTCTAACCTATCTGTCCCCTGAGTATTTCTTACTTGATATCATTTGTTATATGCATACTTGTACTCACCCTGCTTCGCCACTTGGTATTAGTACTACTCGCCTGGGGAGTATCATTTGACTCCCCTGGATCCTCATGTCCAGGTCTTGGAGCTTGGAGCGTGTAGATTCTCCCTGTTGTGGATCAGAGTGGCGCAGCGGTAGCGTGGATCCCCAGCCGGTCATCCAGAGCTCCATCCTTCCAGGCCCCCTTGTGAGTCTCTCGAGTTTTTCTTTTAAAATCGTGAGTGCCTTTCATACTGTTCATACTTGTATATTTCCTTGTATTCTCGCATTTGCGCATATTAGTGATGTAATATTCATGTAATATTGGATCACTTCTGGTGATAACTCTGTGATTGTATTCATGTGTTGGAATGTATAATGCACCACTTACTTCCGTACTCTGATTCTTGTCTGTACTGATGCTTAGCGTATATACGGGAGGGTAGTTCTGACCTACGTATATACGTTGCAGTGACGTCCCCGTATCCGCCGGGATCGGGGCGTTACACGACCGGAAGGTCATTTTTGGCAGATTTGGCTGCCAACGGCTATATTTTTCTGGGGGCTATAAATACCCCATTAATGGCCAGTTTTCCATAAGATTTTTTGTGCGAATTTTTCCTTACTCTCTGGTGTTTTCACAGCAATCAAAAGAAGTTTTTGGATTCAAATTGAACAATCTATTTGGTATTTTTGCTAGGGTTTGGAATATCAAAGAAAAGGGTTTTTGGGAAAAGAGTTTTGATTCAACTTCTATATCTTAGTTTCAGTTTTTCCCAAGGATTTTCTTTGTGATTTTGATTTCCATTCCATTGGTTTTCTCCACACTTGAGCTACATCTACTTTCTTGTTCTATAGGATCTTTGTGTGGGAGAAAGAAATTGTTTGTGATTGTTATTTAGACCACCAAGTTGTAAAACCCAATCTTTGCTTGGCTTTGTGCCTTGGGTTGTGTCCCTCAAGTGGTGAGGTGATCCTTGTTTGCTTTGTGCTAATCCCTCAAGTTGTGAGGTGATTATTTTGTTGGATTGGAGCTTGCCTCAAGGAGGAGGTTGTGGTTGTAAAGAGAGGAGTTGGGTACTCCTTGTGAGAGTTCTTTTTGGACTAGCTAGTGGATTAGAAATCCTTCGTGTGTCGAAGGCGGGGATGTAGAGCTGGGTGCTCGAACCTCGAAACATATCTTGTTGTTTGCGCTTGATCCATTGACTCTCTCACTATCTCTCTCTTTACTTTGTGCCTTGCAACTATTCATATTGTGCATTCATAATTGCTTGGCTTGGTTGTGTGTGCATCACTTGTTGATTGCACTTGAGTATATTACATTAAGTTTTTTAAATTCCGCATTGAGTTCATTAGATTAGCATAATCACCTATTCACCCCCCCTCTAGGTGATTTTTCAATTGGTATCAGAGCCTCCGCTCCTGATATTTAGGTTTAACCACCTAGGAGTAAGATCTTGGTTTGCTAATCTTCATTTGCATTGTTCATTTGCACACATATAGTTGCACTCATGGATAGCCCTCCTATGTTTGACTTTTTTAGACTTGATGTTTGGAAGGCCAATATGAGTAGTCACTTAAAAAGCCTAGGACATCTAGTTTATCAAGCCTCCACTATGGAATCCTTCCTTAATAATAGCAAGCATAAAAGGCCAATGCATTAGCACTTAAAACACTTAGAGCATCTCTTAATGAAGATCTTTTATATGTGTTTGATCGTTATTACTCGGCTTTTGCAGTTTGGAGTATATTGACGTCTCCCGAGCTACCCGTGATCATCAACAAGTTGAGGAGATCTAGGAGAGACAAGTCCGACGAGCATTGCCTCATGGTCCAAGAGAAAAACTCCCTTGAGGTACAATCGGATTCTCAACTAGATAATAGCTCTAGTTCCTATTGCTGTGGTTGTTTAGAAGCTCAAACTTTAAATATGGAACTTGTCACAAAGCTTGAAAATTTCTTGGAAAAACACAAACTTTTGAAAGAGGATAATCTTGTTTTGAAAAATGAATTAAAGGATTTGTGCTCTAATTTTGAATTAGTTTTGCAAGAGAAGGAAGAGATTACTAGTGAACGTGACTCACTAAGATCTCAACTAGACCTTGCCCTTAATGAGATTGATGTTTTAAAAGGCAAAAATGATTGTGATGATGTTGTGAAAAACAATGAGGTTTTATCTTCAAAATTGGATTTTGTTTTAAAAGATAACATTGTTTTGAAAAAAGAAATTGATTTCATTACAAAAGAATTGGATTTAGTTTTAAAGAAAAATGAATCTTTGAAAATTGATATTGATTCTCAAGTGTGCCATACTAGTGTAGCTTCTTCTTCTAGCACACATATTGCATGCTCCACTTTATCTTCAAGTATTGAAAAAGATATAAATGTTTTGAAGAAAAGTGTTGAATGTTTGGGCTCCACTTTGAGCCAATGTACTTCAAATCATACACGCTTGGAAACCTTGGTTCGTAAGAAACAAGGTCCATCTTTACATGTACACCCTCCACGGCATACACATGCTTCCCACGGTCACCACCATTACATGTATGCTCATGTGTACACATGTACACATTGTGGTCGAAAAGGCCACCTTGCTAGATTTTGTTATGATCATGTTTATCATGAAAATTTAGCAACTAATCTTGTTTGGGTTAGAAAAGATACTAACCCCCGTGGACCCAAAAGGAAATGGGTACCAAAAATCACCTCCTTGACTTTTGATGTAGGTGGGAGCTCTCGCATCACGTGAGAGTATTGGTGCCTTGAGGTGGATGCGTTCTAAGCTTAAAAGAGAACCATTTAGATGCTTCACTCTCAAGGGAATTTGGTGGGAGGACCATCGTGGTTTGGAGAACTAGAGATGGACCTTCATCGGTTTTGGTATCATTCTCTAACTCCCATTTTTATTTGCATGCTTTTCATGTTCATCTATTCATAGCATGTCTTGTTTTATTGTTCATTATGCTTATGTCATGTTGATTAGATTAGTGCTATACATGTTTAGTTACTTGAGCACCCATGTTTTATATGGATCTATATTTAGTGTTCTCACCTTGTTTAAACTAACATGTATGCCCTAGATCTAATGCACATGCATATGCATTATGACCATTTGGATGTTTATGATTGTATGATTTTTGTTTTAATGATTCATGTTTTGATAAATAACATGTGTTGTAATAGCTAAACAATGGTGATGTGTTGTATGATTTCTGTTTTTGCCACATGTTTTGATGTTTATAGACTATTATGTATTTCATGATTCTAATAGCATGTGAATTTTCTTCATGATCATTTTTATGTCTTTGATTTATATTCCATTTTATGCTTAATGATTTGATTACTTGTTTAGATCTTAGTTTTCATTAAGACTAGAATTTATACTTGTACATGTAGTGGGACACAAATAAATATTTATATATGTTTGGGCTTGATTGCTTATTTGAACCCATTAGATATGCTAGTATAGTCTAGTTTTGATGATTCATGTTTTTTAAACTTGTATTCCTAGTTTTGGATTTGTTTTATGAGTTTTTCATTTCATGTATATGTTTATTTTGCCAAACCTTAAGATATACATGTATACCCTTTGAGTCATTTGCCTTTCATGCAAACCTATATATATATGAACTCAATTGTGTTTAGGGATATGTATGTATACTTATTGTGTTGACAATTCATACATATACCTTGAAATGAAATTAGTTTTGGTGAAAAATTTAGTTTTTCTTGATTTCGTGTTTATTTGTTTAACTTCATGTATATGTCTATCTTATCCAAACTATTGATTATACATGTACACCTTGAGCCAGGTACCTTCATGCATATACTTTTGTGGACGCATTATGTTTAGGATATGTATGTATGCTTTAGTTTGTACATGACATACATATGCCTTAAAGTTTAAATTGTTTTGATGATTTTCATGTTTTTAGGTAATTTCTATTGGTAATAAAAATCTAGTTTTTCATGTTTTCATGTTTTCAAGGAATTTCATATGAGCTTAATTGAATATTTTCATGATTGTATATGTCACATAACACTTGTTCACTCACTTTATTAGTTTACTCATGATTTGTTTTCATGAGACTGTGATATGAGCCTTATGGACTTGAGTATTTAGTGATCATGTGATTTACATGTGTTTCATGAAAAATAATTTTGTTTTATTCCTTGCTTGAAGGATTTCGTACTAGTTTTAAAAGTTTTTCCTATAACTAGTTCGTATTCTTCACTATGGCAGAGATTTTCAAACATACTACATTTTCAAATCTATTTTTGAAAACCCCTACCTTCTATGGGAGGATGGATGGGAGATCATGTTCATGTATACTTTAAAATGAAAATCATTTAAAACTTGAACCATGATTGGGAGGTATAGTTATATGAGATATACATTTGATCTTATTGCTATTTCAATTGGTATCATTGGACTCTTTCAATTGGTATCAATTTTGACCTTTATTGTATACTCATATATTTTGTATGTATGTATGTTTCAATTCCAAGAATATCAATTTCTATTGGTATCTATTTTCCATACAAATATACGTTTGTTTCAATTTTTTTTAACAATGCGTAGGCTTGTTAAAATAAAAGTGAACATTATTTTAGTTTGTATTTCATAAAGGGGAGAAAATTTGATTTTGTCTTTCAATTGGTACTTGTACTCCCATACTTTATGATTGAAAATTCAAATTTGGTATCATATGTTCAAAATGAAAATATTTACAATTGGTATCAAAATTTTTGTTTAGACATTCAAAATTTATTATGTTTAATTTCAATTGGTATCAAGATTTTTCATGTGTTTTTGCTTAAAATTGGTATCAATATTTTTTTTTGTTTGGTTTCCTTTCAATTGGTATCAAGATGCTATTCTTTGACATATTTTAAATTGGTACCTTAATTGTTTGTCACCCCTAATTGACTTTATTTTTTGTTTTAGACAAAAAGGGGGAAAATATTATTTTTATTGATTCGTTGTTTCGAACAAAAAGGGAGAGAAAGATTTGTTGATTTGGTTTTGTTTTTACCCCTCATCGAAGGTTGTTTCTTTATATTAAAAAGAGGAGAAGATTTTGTTTTGTTTTGATTATTTACCCCTTTGTTGATGATTGACAAAAAGGGGGAGAAGTATTTTGGTTTATATATGCATGTTTATGTTTTGCATATATTAAGTTTAATTTAATTTAATTTTAATTGGTATCTAGAGTATCTAGAGCATGTTTTGTAATTGGTTTCTAGAGCATGTTTTGTTTTAAACATTTCATTGGTATCTAGAACCTTTTATTGTTTATGCATAGATATGCATGTTTCATGAATTTATGTTTTAAGAGCCTTCATTGCATATTCATTATGTTTATTTGGTTGTGCATGAGTTAAGGGGGAGCTTCTTTGAAGCTTAACTTTAATCCATGCATATATAACTCCATGAGTTTTGTCATCATCAAAAAGGGGAGATTGTTGGCCCAGAGGCCTTCCACTCTAGTTTTAATGATGATTAACTCATGTAGTTATGGGTACTAATAATCTTGTGATTTTAGTTTCAGATCATTAATCAAGTTATTAGTAGGTGATTAGCTTCAACAAGATGATTTGGAAGCTTTCACATGTTGATTCAAGAGCCCGAGTGTCAAAGATCATATATAGCACTTGCTCGGTGGATCAAGGAGTTTTGGATCGAGTCGGCTTGGAGATTGCGCTTTACAAGAAGACTTCGGTACCATAGTTTAGTTTTGTGTTTAGATCCAAATTGTAAAGATTAGAATAGTATGATATGCTCAAGTTCACAACACACACGTTTCATGTTTTAAATATTTGTTTTTGGTTTATGGTTTAACTGATCTTGGTTTTCATGAATAGATATTATATCAAAATAAGTTTACGTGGTTTAATGTATATTAGATTTGTTCTATATACATGCATGCTTCAACTACTTAGACAAACTTACTTTGATATACCAATTCATGTGTTTTAGGTTTTGTGTTTTAACAAAACTCATTTTTGGAATTATAGACAAAAACTATGATATATATGTTTCATGTATATTGGATTTCTATCCATATGCATTATGCTTAAATAGTGTTTAAATATCATGTTTTTGTATTTGGATAAGTTTTGAAAAAAAAATGTATTTTCTATTCAAAAATCCAAGTTTTAGAAAATACAGTTTTTGGTTTTTGGGAAATATGATAAGACACATAAACAGTTTTAATTGCTTGATATTTGAGTCAAAACTTTTATCATATGTTTATATATCAATGTAAATTGTCAAAACTATTTTTGGGGATTTTAAAGTAGTTTACAAGAATTTATTGGATATTTAATTCCTTAGTTTTCTGACCAGAACAGCCTCTGCCAGGCTAGGTCGGTCGACCCTAACGGTCGGCCGCACCAAGTAGCCGGTCGACCGTTCGGGTCAACCGACGTGCACGGATACGTGCACGCTGGCTGCCTATTGGGCTGGCCGACCGCACGGTCGACCGACTGTATGCAGGCTAGTCTCTGTTTGTTTCGGTCGACCGGGCGGTCGACCGGTAGCTGGCAACGGTCAAAATGTGACTGTTGGCCGGTCAACCGCACGGTCGACCGGAAGGTCATTTTTGGCAGATTTGGCTGCCAACGGCTATATTTTTCTGGGGGCTATAAATACCCCATTAATGGCCAATTTTTCATAAGATTTGTTGTGCGAATTTTTCCTTACTCTCTGGTGTTTTCACAGCAATCAAAAGAAGTTTTTGGATTCAAATTGAACAATCAATTTGGTGTTTTTGCTAGGGTTTAGAATATCATAGAAAAGGGTTTTTGGGAAAAGAGTTTTGATTCAACTTCTATATCTTAATTTCAGTTTTTCCCAAGGATTTTCTTTGTGATTTTGGTTTCCATTCCATTGGTTTTCTCCACACTTGAGCTACATCTACTTTCTTATTCTATAGGATCTTTGTGTGGGAGAAAGAAATTGTTTGTGGTTGTTGTTTAGACCACTAAGTTGTAAAACCCAATCTTTGCTTAGCTTTGTGCCTTGGGTTGTATCCCTCAAGTGGTGAGGAGATCCTTGTTTGCTTTGTGCTAATCCCTCAAGTTGTGAGGTGATTGTTTTGTTGGATTGGAGCTTGCCTCAAGGAGGAGGTTGTGGTTGTAAAGAGAGGAGTTGGGTACTCCTTGTGAGAGTTCTTTGTGGACTAGCTAGTGGATTAGAAATCCTTCGTGTGTCGAAGGCGGGGATGTAGAGCTGGGTGCTCGAACCTCGAAACATATCTTGTTGTTTGCGCTTGATCCATTGACTCTCTCTATCTCTCTCTTTACTTTGTGCCTTGCAACTATTCATATTGTGCATTCATAATTGCTTGGCTTGGTTGTGTGTGCATCACTTGTTGATTGCACTTGAGTGTATTGCATTAAGTTTTTTAAATTCCGTATTGAGTTCATTAGATTAGCATAATCACCTATTCACCCCCCCTCTAGGTGATTTTTCAGGTTGGACTATGTGTCAACTCCAATCTTGTTAGCCTCTTAGTCTGAAGAGTCATTATATCATAGCCACTTGTCAAGCACGTCATCATGGGAGTCATATGTCAGTGTTGGCAACATCGTAAACATGGTTTCAACATGCCACCTGGAAGATGAAGATGAAGAAATAATCTAGTCAGATATAGATCCCTGGATCAAACACCTGAATACTCTCGGGATATTCACATTGAACAATGTGAACCACCCACAGAGGATAAGATAACTTAGATCAATTTGGGAGATAAGGCTAATCCTAAGCCTATCTTCATAAGTGAAATCATATCACCTCCTGAGAAAGAAGGTCTAATATGTCTCATGCGAGAGTATATAGATGTTTTCTCTTGGAACTACAAGGATATGCCAGGGCTTGATTCTCAGGTGGCTATGCATCACCTCAACATTAATCCAGATACAAAGCCCGTCAAGCAGCAACAACGTGGGTTTTGCACAGAGATAATGGAAGCGATTCAATCAGAAGTCACGAAGCATATCGACTCTGGTTTCATCATAGAGAACAACACCATGAATGGGTAGCTAATATTGTCCCCATCACTAAGAAGAATGGGAAGATCCGGGGTTTGCATTGATTTTTGTGATCTAAATGAAGCTTGTCCTAAAGATGAGTTCCCCCTTCCAATCTTGGACGTCATGATTGACAACATTTGTGGGTTTGAATGAATGTTTTTCATGGATGGATTCTCTGGATATAATCAAATTAAGATGTGCCCTGACGATGAGAAGCATACATCCTTCAGGACACCACTAGGGGTGTATTGATATACTTTAATGCCCTTCAGATTAAAGAATACGGGGGCGACATATTAGAGAGCTATGAATACAATCTTCTACGAGTATATACGCTAAACATTAGAATGCTATGTAGATGATATTGCAGTGAAATATGTGCCAAAGGTGATCGCATAGCTGACTTGAAGATAATATTCGATATCATGCGGGTGCATCAATTGAAGATGAATCCCACCAAATCCTTCCTTGGGGTAGCCAGCAGTAAATTCCTTTGGTTTCTCATGACATCCAAAGGAATCCACCTCGACTAAGAGAAAGTCCGCGCCATCCAGGAGATGCAACCTTCAAGGAATCTTAGAGAGCTTAGAAGATTACAAGGGCTACTAGCCTACATCCGGAGTTTTATCGCAAATCTCTCAAAGCGATGCAACCCTTCACAAGATTGATGAAAATGTGTGTCTCATTTATCTGGGATGATGCTTGCTAGTAGGCGTTCAAGGAAATCAAGCGATATCTCACGCATCTACCTATCCTTATAGCTCTGGTGTCAGAAAAACCTTTCCTGATATACGTTCGAGTTATGAATCATTCTCTAGGAGTTTTACTAGCCCAGAATAATGATCAGGGGCCCGAGCAAGCAATCCCTACCTGAGTAGAACCATGATCGGAGTTGAAAACTAATACAATCTGATTGAAAAAGGATGCCTCGCATTGGTATTCGCTGTCCAGAAGATGCGGTACTACTTGGTGGGCAAACCATACATGTCATATCAAAGTCAATCCTTTAGATTGCTTATGACGAAACCATCATTGGTGAATGGTTGATTGGCAAAATAGGCCATATTGCTCTTCCAATACTAGATGCAATTCCTGCTACAAAAAACTGTGAAGGGACAGGCTGTGGCAGACTTCTTGGCTGAACATCCAGATTCAAGAACAACCAAACTTTATGAAGATCTCCCAGATGAGATCACTGAAGTTTGCATGACCCAGACGTCCTTCAAAGAATAAGTGTGGCAACTCTTCTTTGATGGCGCATCAAGAATTGGTCCTCGAGGAAATATTATAGGAGGAGTGGAAGTGGTATTTGTCTCCCTATAGAACTACGTAATCCCTCGTGCATTTTTATTAGCTGAGTCGTGTTTCAAAAATGTAGCAGAATACAATGCTCTTCTGATCGGGATGCAAATTACCGATGAGATTGGCGTTAAAAATCTCAAAGCGTACGTGACTCAAAGCTCATCATCAACCAGGTTCACAGGGAGCACAAAGTCTGACATGAAGGCTTAGTGCCCTATCATGACGCATCCATTTACATGGCAGAGAAATTCAAAAACTTTTTCATTGACCATGTACCTCATCATTAAAATGCGCATGCAGATGCATTGGTCTCCTGATAGGTAGTAAAAAGTGCATATTTATCACCACATTCACTATCATATTTCCCTATTTATTCTTTTAATTATGCACTATTACTAATGTTTTATTATTTAATGTGTACAGGCCTTGAGTAATTAAAAAATAAAGAAATAAAGCCTGAATGAAGCCCAAAAGCCCAGAAAGCCCATGCAAAAATTGTAGTAATTTAGAAGTCTTTATATTATCTAACCTAATCTAAACTTGGATTTTAAATTCTTTATTTAAAATCTAAGGGAGAAAAAGGGAGGATAAGATAGAACTCCTAATTGCTAAAAGAAGAGGAAAAGGATAAGATGAGATGGACTTCTACTCAACCCTAGTTGCTTGCAAGACAAGGCTAAAGATAAAAGGAGAAGATTTTAAAGATAAAAATTGTTTCAAAAAATTCGGATTCAGACTGTACACGTTTTCAGATCATAACATTTGCTACAGATATTCAAATCTGATGATTCAAGATGCTCTAGAAAGAAGACCTGAAGGACTACAACTCTTATATTGATCAAACTTTCCAATTCAGTCAGTAGATAACCCATATTCGGCGATCAACATGATAACAAGTTGCAGGACAGATTTGAACTTCTATGGATAAGTCAAAACAAGTTTGGAGATAAAAGAAGAAATCAAATTCAAAGATATTTTTCTCCTCTTATCTTTATACGCTTCTTATCCTCTGGTTTCCTCCTAAAAATACTCCTGCAAAGCAACAGAGGAAGGGCAGATCTCAGAAGCTCAAGGGCAGATCCAGAGACGGGAACTTAGGGTTTTTCTTAGGCTAATTTTTAGATTGTAACTTAGGTTTTTTTTTTTTTAGTTTTCTTTTATGTAATTTTTTTTACTTTTTCTTTATGTAACTGAGAGGAGAGACGAGTTTCATGGAGGAAGGAGATCAAGCTTGTACTGAGGTGACATCGGTGTAAGTAAGTCTTTTCTTCCATTGTTATAAGAATCGAATCGAAGTTTCTATTTATTCTTTACTCTTGTTTTCATTTATTTTCCTCTAATGTGTTTGTAATCCAAGTGAATTCAATAGCCTCGAAGTTGCCTTCTCCTTGCAAGTGCCCTTGATGGCCTATGGTGATGAATAACCATTCTTTATTAGTTTAGCTCGCCCTTTTATTCGTAGTGTAGATCGTGAATGGGGAAGATCCTATACGCCATGCTTGATTGCCTTCAAAGACAAGGTAAGTCGTCGCAATGAATCCAAGGTATATGAGCACTGAAGAGGTAAGTAATTTTTAGGTTATTTTTTCTTTTTTTTTATTTCTTTAGTTTAGATCACTAACACCAACAACACCCAATTCAAATTCTTATATATAATCTATTTTCCATCTTCTTAATCTACCATCTTCTTCCTAATTCAAACACTTTGTAACCTAAAAGAGAACTTGCTAAAAAAGCTTCCATCGCTAGCCCTTCCCTGTGGATCACGACCCGCATAGCCACTTGCTATAGCAGTAGAATTGAGTACCTTGCACATCCTATTCTTAGATCTGAAATTCTATATTCTTGTGTGCGGGTAAAACCTCAATCAAATTTTGACGTCGTTGCTGGGGAGGGACGGTAAGTTAATCTCTTTAAAAGTTTACACTTTTGGTTAACTTTCTTCTTGTTTTTTTGTACAAATTTAACAACAAGAAATTCTTGCTGCAGTGGACATATAAGTTGCCTTGGACTCTGCTCAGGAAAGCAGAGCCAAGAATCCCTCAGATTTGCTACATTTCAGTGGCAAAACTGAGTGAACTACTAACCTGTATTTTTTTTACAGGTTGGCTGAATTGCATAGTTAAATATCTGTAGCATTTATTTCCTTATTTGACTCACTATATTTCTAACACAACAGTAAAATGATGATTGTAAATGCTAAAAAATGATTTAGACTTTGCATTTAGGCACATGTCTGTTTCATTACATTTTTCATTACTGTTGAAGAGTGCTGGAGCAAAGGTACGTGTGCATAGCGTCTAGTATAAGAACACTTTTGGATTGTTTATATTGCTTAAGTGTTGCTTTTCTTGTACACTGCACTAAATCAATCTTAAGGGCTTGTCCGATAAACAAGATAAGATGGGAAAGTCATTACCCTCCCTTAGCCCACAAACAATCTTCTCACTCACTAACCCAAGCCTAACTAAAAATGAGTAGACGTTGGCCCTAGGGACATCTCGGACTCAATTAGGAGATTATCCTAAGGGGGAAAGGTGTTGGAATTTGACTCCTGTCAAATCAGTGTCTAGGAAGGGGATTAAGGGCCAAAAGCCAGAAAGTTGGTGGTTACTTAATTAAGGAACGTCTTTGACGGATAACCTCCCACCAATCTTGCCCTGACCTGGCTGATTAGCTTGTGGTCAAAGTCTGCATTATACCTCCCGTGGACAGTCTAACCAGTTAGGAGTCGTCTAGGTTAGGTCTACCCTAACTTAGTTTAGAAATTTTTTTTTCTTTGTTTGCTTATTTGTTTCTTTGTTTGTGTTTTCCTGTGTGATATGGCTTATAACAATAATTTTTCCAATTTTAATGGTAATCCATATTACACACCAACCTCTTTTTCGGGCATATCATAACTTTAACCAACCTAGTGTGCCGGAGTGGTCTTATCTGAATGAATATAACCCATGCCCCCCATCGTATGACCATAATTTCCACAACAATTTCAACTCTTCATAGAGTCCATGGGGATTCGCCCCCCCCCGAGTCCAATTTTCAACCAATTTGTCCTCCTTATCCACCTTGTCCACAATATTTCCAAGATTCATACTCAGTTCCACCAGTTCAAAATAGAAAACCATCAATCTTGGAAATGATGGAAATAAGTATGCATGAGTCTGAGCAACAATCACAAGATAGAAAACCATCAATCTTGGACATGATGATGCGTGAGTCCAAGCAACAATCACAGAATCTGACGGACTCACAATTTCACCACGATTGTCACAACAACATTTCATCTTTTCAAGTCCAATCACAACAAAACGATGAACCAATCGACTATGAAAAAATGCTTGAAGCCATAACTCAGGCTAGAATCGCTCATGATCATGACATAGATATGATGGTTCAAACTTTACATTCTCACCGTTTGACCATTTCTGATGTCGCTAACCATTCTGTTAGCGCCGAAGAGTCACGTTGCTTTGGAAAACAAGATTCTATTTCAGTACAATCATTTGAACTTGCCCAAACTCTAATTTTTGAAAATGACATTGACAGTTTGGCAAGTTATTCATTTCCTGAAATAGAACTTGAGAATGACTATTATCCTGACCCTCAACTTGGTTATTCAATTCTACTTCCTGATTCAATAATGACTCCGGTGTCTTCACCTGATTTCAATTTTCTCGAGTTAACATTGGATCCTGTGCCAATTCATTATGAAATTGAATCGCCAATCTTTTATGATCATCATATTGAACTTGACCAATTTCATACTTTTGAAAGTCCCATTGACAAATTGGTCAGTTCTCATTTTTATGATATTGAACTCAATGAGATATGTGACCTAGATTCTCAAATTTGTGATCCAGTTCAAATTCCCAAATCAAAATTGACTCCTGTTTTGTTACCCGATTTAAGTAACATTTAGAGTCAGTTTTGATTTGCACGCCTGTCATTCTTGAACTCGAATCACCAATATTAAGTCACATTCCATTGTGGGAAAATAAATGTGGACTAGAGTTTCAACTTCTTGATTTGGACCCACTTCTTGAACCAAGCTCGACTCCTAAACCTTTACTTGACTTAAGTCACTTTCCTTAGTCGGTATTAGTTCCCGTACTTCCTCAGTCCAAGTCAATCATTCTATCTTTTGATACTCCATTTTGGGACAAGGCGGTTGATACAATTGACTCCGAAAATTATTATGAAATTTAAAAATTAGATGGGGTGAAATTTTTAAAAAATGTTCATACATACATCATTTTAGTGGGTTATACAAGAGAGATTTCTGGTGGGTTCCTCCGAACTCCAGAAAAATTCGATTGGGTCGCATTTCGTGGACCAATTAGACCACTACCGGAACCACCACCGGAACCACCACCTTAAGGTAATATTTTCCTTCCCTGTCTTCTTTTTCATGCATAAGTGCATTCATTCATACATTGAGGACAATGCATGAGATAGGTATGGGGGGAGGATTTACTAACATACTAACATAGGTAGATACTAACTAAAAAAAAAATTTTTTTTTAAAAATTTTGAAAAAGAGGACAATATTTTGACTTATCTTTGAAAGAAATCTAAGTTAGTCTTAAGAATTAGGAAAATCATGATTAGGATTTCTAAAAACTTGGTCAAAATAAATCAATTGTTGAATTTTTAGGTATAGGAGGATAAATTGAATAATTAATTAGTCTTAATTTTTACCTTAATGAAATGTGCATACCTAATACACGTTCACATCTAGGATTCTAAGACAAAGACTCTTGTGCCTTATAAAAATATATATAATAATATAAATAAAAATAAAAAAACAAAAAATTCACTAATTAAGCTGGATACATGTGCCTCAAGAAGTATAAGTATTCACGCCTAAAGGTGATTTTATAAATAAAGTCCTTAGTTTTGTGGCCTAGTTCACTCGAGTCCTTAAGTCCGTGGGGTGTTTTCTCACCCGTGCCCTAAAGCTGACCGGTTTAGGAGCCACCGACTTTAGATTCGCTACATGGGTGGATTAGAAAGCTTAAGAAAACAAGAAATATTATTTATATATGTACTAACACATCTAATAGTCAATTAGTTAGGTATGAGGGCCTCAAGAAACCTTGATGCTTACACAAAAGAAAATTAGATGAGTTATACATATTAAAAAAATAAGAAGAAGAGAAAATAATAATAAAAAGGCATGAGAGTCCAAGTTAAAGAATTCCTAGTAAAGATTCACAAGGATGCATATGACTTAGGGTAACGAAAGAGACTATATAAAAATTCAATTTTAATCCTTATCTAAAATTGATAACAAATTGTTGTATAAAGACTAAGTTCAAGAATGAATAAAAATTATAATCCTAAAACTTATAGATTACTTAGTTTCTTTAATTATATTTCAAATATTTCTTTCATTTTTCAAAATAATATAAATAAATAATTAAATCTCTAACATTTTCCTTTTATGGATTTTGTGGGTGTAATCCGCTGAAAACCCTCACGAGACAACACTCGTCCTCTAGGTTAACCTAGAGGTTTAACGGCTTGTTGCACGTGCTAAGTGCAATCGTGATTCCTACGAAAGTGAGTTAGGATAGATTAATTTTTCTTTTCTTTTTCTCTTTCTTTTTGATATTTACTCGAGGACGAGCAAAAGGATAAGTGTGGGGGTGTGATAGGTAGTAAAAAGTGCATATTTATCACCACATTCACTATCATATTTCCCTATTTATTCTTTTAATTATGCATTATTACTAATGTTTTATTATTTAATGTGTGCAGGCCTTGAGTAATTAAAAAATAAAGAAATAAAGCCTGAATGAAGCCCAAAAGCCCATGTAAAAATTGTAGTAATTTAGAAGTCTCTATATTATCTAACCTAATCTAAACTTTGATTTTAAATTCTTTATTTAAAATCTAAGGGAGGAAAAGGGAGAATAAGATAGAACTCCTAATTGCTAAAAGAAGAGGAAAAGGATAAGATGAGATGGACTTCTACTCAACCCTAGTTGCTTGCAAGACAAGGCTAAAGATAAATGGAGAAGAGTTTAAAGATAAAAATTGTTTCAAAAATTTGGATTCAGACTGTACAGGTTTTAGTATTCAGATCATAACGTTTGTTACAGATATTCAAATCCAATGATTAAAGATGCTCCAGAAAGAAGACTTGAAGGACTACAACTCTTATGTTGATCAAACTTTCCAATTCAACCAGTAGATAAGCCATATTTAGCGATCAACATGATAACAAGTTGCAGGACAGATTTGAACTTCTATGGATAAGTCAAAACAAGTTTGGAGATAAAAGAAGAATTCAAATTCAGAGATATTTTGCTCCACTTATCTTTATACGCTTCTTATCCTCTGGTTTCCTCCAATAAATACCCCTGCATAGCAACAGAGGAAGGGCAGATCTCAGAAGCTCAAGGGCAGATCCAGAGACGGGAACTTAGGGTTTTTCTTAGGCTAATTTTTAGATTGTAACTTAGGTTTTTTTTTTTAGTTTTCTTTTATGTAATTTTTTTTACTTTTTCTTTATGTAACTGAGAGGAGAGACGAGTTTCATGGAGGAAGGAGATCAAGTTTGTACTGAGGTGACATCGGTGTAAGTAAGTCTTTTCTTCTATTGTTATAAGAATCGAATCGAAGTTTCTGTTTATTCTTTACTCTTGTTTTCGTTTATTTTCCTCTGATGTGTTTGTAATCCAAGTGAATTCAATAGCCTCGAAGTTGCCTTCTCCTTGCAAGTGTCCTTGATGGCCTATGGTGATGAATAACCATTCTTTGTTAGTTTAGCTCGCCCTTTTATTCATAGTGTAGATCGTGAATGGGGAAGATCCTATACGCCATGCTTGATTGCCTTCAGAGACAAGGTAAGTCGTCGCAATGAATACAAGGTATATGAGCACTGAAGAGGTAAGTAATTTTTAGGTTATTTTTCTTTTCTTTTATTTCTTTAGTTTAGATCACCAACACTAACAACACCCAATTCAAATTCTTGTATATAATCTTTTTTCCATCTTTTTAATCTACCATCTTCTTCCTAATTCAAACACTTTGTAACCTAAAAGAGAACTTGCTAAAAAAACTTCCATCGGTAGTCCCTCCCTGTGGATCACGACCCGCATAGCCACTTGCTATAGCGGTAGAATTGAGTACCTTGCACATCCTATTCTTAGATCTGAAATTCTGTATTCTTGTGTGCAGGTAAAACCTCAATCATATTTTGGCTCACCACTTCTTTCCTCTTTCAGCCGGAGCGATAGAGAATGTAGTCGTTTACAGCCATGACTTGTACTGTCCAAGATTCGCCCTCGAAGATAACCAAAAGCCAACAAGAGACCTTCAAGTCAAAGGAGCTCTAGAGACTTCAGCAGGTCAAGAGCTCAGGGTTCCCATATATCCACTACGCATTGTACAGCATAATGCCTGGTGACTGTAAAGAGGTGGCTGCCATTAGAAGGAAAGCCCCTAGATTCTACTATAACGTAATCATAAGAACACTGTATCGCCGATCGCATGATGGAATCCTCCTCCGCCGCCTCTCACATAAAGAGGCACAGGAAGCACTCAAAGAGGCTCATGATGGTATGCACGGAGCTCACTAACTTGGTCCAAAGCTTGGAGAGTGACTCCGAAGACTGGGATATTATTGGCCAAAGATGATCTTTGACGCCATTGCTTACGCTAATCGATGCCACACCTGTCAGATCCATGGCGACTTCATTCATCAAGCACTAAGACATCTTCATCCTATGACTTCTTTCTGGCTAATTGAGATGTGGGGAATGGACATGGTTGCTCCTATCAGCCTATTTTCATTCAAAGGATATCGATTTATTTTAGTTAAAATTGATTACTTTTCTAAGTGGGCAGAGGCTATCCCTCTGAAGGAGATATGACATGATCAAGTTTATCAAACATCACGTAATCTACCGCTTTGGCGTGCCACGACAGATCATCCATGATAATGGGCCCCAGTTTTCAGCCAAGCATTTCAGAAATTCTGTAACAAGCTCAGAATCCAAAGTGTGTCTTCATTGGCAGACTAACTAGCAGCTAACAGCCTTGCAGAAGCTTTTAACAAATCATTAGAAAGCTTTTCAAGAAGTTCATCTTAAAAATTCAACGCGACTGGAACGATAAACTAGGTGAATGCTGGTGGGCTTAACGCACAACAGTGAGAACCCCGAGAAAAGCTACACCATTTTCACTAGTGTACAGATGTGAAGCTATACTCCCGCTAGAAATTCTGATCCCATCTCTGCGCATTGCTCTGACAATAGAGATGATAGATGAGGAGAAGCATAGATTGTGACTCCAGGACTTGGAAGCTTCAGACAACAAATGTTTACAAGCTCAACAACAAATCGAGTTTTATCAAGATCGAATTTCTAGAGCCTTCAATAAGAAAGTTAAGGAGCCGACTTTCAAGAAAGGCGACCTCGTCTTGGCTGTTAGGAGGACCATAGTGATGACGCACAAGATGATGAGAAGGACCATTTGTGGTAGAGTTAGTCTACTCAAATGGAGCATAATGCCTAATAAACTCAGAAGGTAATATACTTATGATACCGATTAATGGCAAATTCTTAAAGAAATACTACCCCTGATCATGTTAACATTAAACCTATAATCATTGGGTCAAGTATGTATGACACTTGCATCGAATTCATTCCCCTATGACGAAATTCTCGATTGACGACTATGTCCTGCTCAACATGAGCATAGTAATCCTCATTAGTCAATGGTTGTATGCCTATGTTCTACCCAACACAAGCATAAATAGTCCTCATTGATCGACAACTATTCGGCGATAAGTAAGACAAGCATCAACGATCAAACATAGCTGGTTAAGAGTTCTAATTGGCACATAAAAAGTGTAAGTACACCTAGAGAGGGGGTGAATAAGTGTACGGCTAATCTAATGAAATAAATAGAAAATTAAAACTAATTTGCAACTACACTTAGTGCAAACAACGAGTGTAGCCGAATTCTCCGTGAAGGGCTCTGGACTAACTCCTCTTGATTCCTCTGAATAAGAGCTGAGGTGCTATATGAAGCTCTCGTGGTTAAGCACAAGTGAGGCACACAAGCAAACACAATTAAGCATATAGATATAGGCAATATGAATCAATGCAAGGCACAACACAAGCATATAAATGATATGGCAATATGAATGATGCAATGCACAACACAAAGTAAAGAGAGAGAATTTAGAGACAATGGATCAAACGCAAACAACAAGATGTGTTTCGAGGTTCGAGCACCGAGCTCTACGTCCCCGCCTTCACCGAGAAGGATTTCCAATCCACTAGGAGTACCGAACTCCTCTCTCAACTAATACAACCTCCACCGAGGCGTTATAAATGGTCTACCGAAGACCGGAGTACCGAACTCCACAAATCCACCAATACAACCTCCACCGAGGCTAACACCAAACCACCTCTACCGAAGAGGGATACAAATCCAATCCAACTCCACCTCACCAAGAGGGAGTAAACCACAACCTCAACCTCTACCAAAGAGGGAGCACCCCACAATCCAAATCAACCTCTACCAAAGAGGGATAACCAACAAAGAAGGGGTTTACAACAAGGTGATCACAAAAGACCACAAACTCAATTTTTCCCACAAATAAAGATCCTAATAGAATAGGATGGGAGATATAGTTCAAGTGTGGAAAACAAAGTGTTTTGATTAAAGAAATTCTCTTGGGAAAACACCAAAGTAGATACAAAAATTTTAGATCAAGAACTAGTTCTCAAAAACCTAATTTCTTTGAAATAAACAAAACACTTTAAAAAAAATAAGATGGATCTTTTTGGCACTAAAATACTTTTGAAAACTTGTTTAAAACACTGGAGAAGCTCTGTAAATTTTGCACTTAAAAACTTAGCCAAAAACTCAAACAATGGGGTATATATAGCCCCAATACAAAAACTAGCCGTTGGCTGATTTTTCAGCCAGAGACGGCTGGTGGTCGATCGCCCGGTCGAACGCCAATGGTCATATTTTTGACCGTTGGAAGCCTGCGGTCGACCGGTCGGTCGACCGTCAAAAAACAGAGAGCAAAGCTCTCTGGCCGGTCGACCGCCCGGTCGACCGGCCCAAGAACCTGGCCAACGTGCACAGGTCTGCGCACGTCGGTCGACCAACCCGGTCGACCGACTCTGGGTCCCGGTCGACCGGCCGGTCGACCGCCAGAGCCTGGCAGCATGGTTCTGGGTCAGAAAACTGGGTTTTTAAATATTCTAAAAATTCCCATAAATCTTCTAAAAATCAACAAGAATAGTTTCTAACATAATATATGATATATAAATATGTGATAAAAAATTCAACACAAATATCAAACATTATGAACCATTTTTGTGTTATGGAAAAATTACCGAAAACTAAAACCTGTATTTTTTCAAATTTAGACTTTTCAAATAAACTTTGTCCAAACTTTATCCAAATACAAAAACATGATACTTAAGCATTTTAAAGCATGATGCATATGGATAGAAATCTAAGATACATGAAACATGTACATATCATTATTTTTGTCTTTAATTACCAAAATATGTTTTGTTAAAAATACCAAAACACCAAAACACATGAATAGGCATATCAAACTAAGTTTGTCTAAGAAGTTGAAGCATGCATGTATATAGAACAAGTCTAATATACATAAAACCAAGTAAACTTGTTTTGAATCTATCTATACATGAAAACCAATATCGGTTAAACCAAAAACCGAAAAACCGAATCCAAAACATGAAACGTGTGTGTATTGTAAACTTGAGCATATCACACTATCTAATCTTTACACATGGATCTAAAAACAAACTAAACTAAGATACCTAAGTCTTCTTGACGATCTCCATCTTCAAGTCGACTCGATCCAAATCGTGATCCACCGAGCTTGAATCCAACGAGTGCAATGTATGATCTTGATGCTCGGGCTCGGGAATCACCATGAGAAAGCTTCCAAACTCCTTGTTGAAGCTAATCACCAACTAATATCTTGGTTAATGATCTGAAACTAAACATCACAAGATAATTAGTAAACATAACTACATGAGTTAATCATCATCAAAACTAGAGTGGAAGGCCTCTGGGCCAACAATCTCTCCTTTTTTGATGATGACAAAACTCATGGAGTTATATATGCATGGATTAAAGTTAAGCTTCAAAGCATGCATCACAAATAAGCAATAAGATATGACAATGTAGCATATGCAATAAATAAACATGTATGCAAATATAAGGAGATAAACATGCCAATCAAACATAAAACTCATAAATTCTTTTTCTCCTATTTGCAAAACAAAACATATATGCATAAACATAAATCCTTTTTCCAAAAAACATGCATATATATACCAAATACTTCTCCCCCTTTTTGTCAATCATCAACAAAGGGTCAAAGTAAAAATAAATCAATGAATTTTTCTCCCCTTTTTGTTCGAAACAAAGAATTAACTAAGGGGTCAAACAAACAAATCAATAAATGGATATATGCGATATACATTCATGAAGAGGAAGACGCTAAGTTAACTTCCCTACATATATGTATTACATGAAGAAAGGATGACAAGCCCAAATTCACATAACACAAAATATGCAATGCATAAGAAGAGATGTGAAGCTCCCCCTACACACGTGTATCGCATAAAGAAGAGTTGTCAAGCTCCTCAATATAAGATACACTCAACATGAATCTATATGTAGAAGAGATGTTAAGCTCCCCTTGCATATATGCAATCATAACAAAACATTTTTAACAATTCTTAAAATAAAATTTTGAATTTTCTTAATAAAACAAATTTGATACCAAGTAAAAATGTGTCAAAGTAGTACATTTAGATACCAAATGAAAGTAAATGATGCATTGATACCAATTTTGAGAAAACAAATAAAATCTTGATACCAATTTAAAGTATTCAAATAAGACATCTTGATACAAAATTATACCAATTGTAAGTATTTGTCATTTAGAGCATATGATATCAAAATAAAATCAATTTTCAACATAAAGTGTGGGAGTAGAAACCAATGGTAAACAAAATACCAATTGAAAGATAAAAATACAAATTTTCTCCCCCTTTATGAAATATCAACTAAAAAGATGATCAAATTTTTATTTGTTATAAGCTTATGCATCGTTATTAAAATATCAATTGAAAAACTAATCAATTGAAAGCATGATAGTCATTAAAATTTCAAGCTCATCCATAAACAAAATTTATATATGTATGAAAAATTAGATACCAATCGAAATTGATACTATATGAAATGAAAGCATACATACATACAAATATATGAGTATACAAAAATGTCAATATTGATACCAATTGAAATAATCCAATGATACCAATTGAAATAACAATAATATCAAGAGTATATCTCATATTTCCTACCACCCATTCATGCTCATGTTTAAAATGATTTTCAATGTAAAGCATACATAGGCATGGTCTCCCATCCAACCGCCCGTGGAAGGTAGGGGTTTTCAAAAATAGATTTGAAAAATATAGTATGTTTGAAAAACACTGCCATAACGAAGAATCCCGCAACTAGTTAAATGAAAAACTTTTAAACTAATACGAAATCCTTCAAGTAAGGAATAAAACAAAATTATTTTTCATAGAATACATGTAAATCACATGGCACTAAACACTCGAAGTCCATAAAGCCCATACATACTCATGAAAAACATAATCATGAGAAACATTTAAATGAAGTGAGTGTACAAGTGTTATGTGACACAAATAATCATGAAAATAGACATTCAAGCTCAATATTCCTCAAAACATGAAAATCATCAAAACTCGATTTCTTCAAGGCATATGTATGTCAAGTATAAACTAAAGTATACATACATATCCAAAACATAACGAGTCCACAAATGTATATGCATTAAGGCACGTGGCTCAAAGGAAGTATATGCATAATCAATAGTTTAGACAAGATAGACATATACATGAAGTTTAAACATATGAACATGAAAACATGGATAAAATAGGAATACAAGTCAAATACATGAATCATCAAAACTAGACTATACTAGCACATCTAATGGGTACAAATAAGCGTTCAAGTACAAACATATAATGATCTATTTGTGGCCCACTATATGTACAAGTATAAATCCTAGTTTTAATGAAAACTAACATTTAAACATATATTCAAATCATGAAGCATAAAATAAGAAATAAATCAACATGATAAACATAAAAACGATCATTATGTATATGCATATGCATTAGATCTGGGACATACATATTAGTTAAAAACAAAGTGAGAACACATAGATATAGGTCCATATTAAATATGGGTGTCTCAAATAACTAAACATGTATATCACTAATCTAATAAACATGTCATAAACATAATGACAATAAAACATGACATGCTATGAATCAAAGACATGAAAAGCATGCAAACATAATGGGAGTAAGAGAATGTTACCAAATTAATAGGGCACATGTCCAAATCTCCAAAACATGGTGGTCCTTTCCACCAAACTCTCCTTGAAAGTGATGCATTCAAATAATCATCTTTTAGCACGGAACGCATCCACCTCAAGGCACCATCACTCTCACGTCATGCGAGAGCCAACACCTACATCATAAACAATAGGGGTGGTCTTTGGTACCCATACTCTTTTGGGTCCATGGGGGTTAGCACCTTTTCTAACCCAAACAAATTTTTTTGCTAAATTAGAAACATGTATTCTATCATAACAAAATTTAGCAAGGTGGCCCTTACGTCCACAATGTGTACAAGTGTACACATGAGCATACAAAGTGTGATGGTTGTGACGGTGAGTAGCATGTGTATGCCGTGTATGGTGTGCATGCATAGATGGAATTTGTTTCTTTCGAAACAAAGATTCCAAACGTGTATGGCTCAAAATACAATGGCTCAAAGTGGTGCCCAAACAATCAATATTCTTCTTTAGCATAGATATATCATTTTCAATTAAAGAAGAAATATGGCATGCAATATGTGTGCTAGATGAAACTATCCTAGCATGGCAAACATGAGTAGACATATCATTTTTCAAAACAATATTTTTCTTTAAACAATCTTCTAAATCCCTAGAAATAGAAGCAATTTTCATTTTTAAAGAATTATTTTCTTTTAAAACAAAATCAACTTTTCAAGACAAGTTTTCATTTTTCTTCAAAATTATTTCACAATCATTTTTAGATTTAAAAATTTATTTTCTTTTATGGCAAGTTCAAGTTTAGATTTCAATGAATCCCTTTCATTAGAAATCTACTTTATCTTGCAAAACCAAATCAAGTTTTGAACATAAATCCTTGTTTTCTTCTTTTAGTTCAAAACTTTTCTTTTTCAACAAATTATATTTTTCCAATAATTTTTCACATACAATGGATAGTTCTTCATTCAAGGTATTAGCATCAATATTCTCATCACATGACGAACTAGCATTATCACAATCTAATTGAGTTTCTGAGTATATCTCAAGGGAGTCATTCCCTTGGACCATAAAGCATTGTGGCTCGGATTCTCCACTAGATTCATCCTCCATGATGTTGGGCGTTTGAAGCTCAGAGGTGGTCAACTTGTTCCACACTGCAAAGGCGGAATCAAACTTAGAAACAAGCATAAGATATTCTTTAGAAAGCGTGCTTCTAATAGCCTCAAGAGCAAGTGTATTGGCCCCTATATGATTGCGATTACCAAGATAGCATTTCTTGGTAGCGGCAAGAAAAACATGCAATCCTAGGGTTTTTAGGCACAAGGACATTCTAAATTTCCACATGTCAATGTTAGAGACATCGAACATGGGAGGTGATAAGCAATCCATGAGTGTGTGCAAACAAATATATGTGCAAATGCAAATGTAGATTAGCTAACCAAGATCTCACTCCTAGCTAGTTAAACCAAATATCAGGAGCGTAGGCTCTGATACCAATTGTAAGTACACCTAGGGGGGTGAATAGGTGTACGGCTAATCTAATGAACTAAATGCGGAAATTAAAACTAATTTACAACTACACTTAGTGCAACCAACGAGTGTAGCCGAATTCTCCGTGAAGGGGTCTGGACTAACTCCTCTTGATTCCTCTGAATAAGAGTTGAGGCGCTATATGAAGCTCTCGTGGTTAAGCACAAGTGAGGCACACAAGCAAACACAACCAAGCATATAGATATAGGCAATATGAATCAATGCAAGGTACAACACAAGCATATAAATGATATGGCAATATGAATGATGCAATGCACAACACAAAGTAAAGAGAGAGTTTAGAGATAATGGATCAAACGCAAACAACAAGATGTGTTTCGAGGTTCGAGCACCAAGCTCTACGTCCCCGCCTTCACCGAGAAGGATTTCCAATCCACTAGGAATACCGAACTCCTCTCTCAACCAATACAACCGCCACCGAGGCGTTACAAATGGTCTATCGAAGACCGGAGTACCGAACTCCACAAATCCACCAATACAACCTCCACCAAGGCTAACACCAAACCACCTCTACCGAAGAGGGATACAAATCCAATCCAACTCCACCTCACCAAGAAGGAGTAAATCACAACCTCAACCTCTACTAAAGAGGGAGCACCCCACAATCCAAATCAACCTCTACCAAAGAGGGATAACCAACAAAGAAGGGGTTTACAACAAGGTGATCACAAAAGACCACAAACTCAATTTTTCCCACAAATAAAGATCCTAATAGATTAGGATGGGAGATATAGTTCAAGTGTGGAAAACAAAGTGTTTTGATTAAAGAAATTCTCTTGGGAAAACACCAAAGTAGATATAAAAATTTTAGATCAAGAACTAGTTCCCAAAAACCTAATTTCTTTGAAATAAACAAAACACTTTAAAAAAAATAAGATGGATCTTTTTGGCACTAAAACACTTTTGAAAACTTGTTTAAAACACTGGAGAAGCTCTGTAAATTTTGCACTTAAAAACTTAGCCAAAAACTCAAACAATGGGGTATATATAGCCCCAATACAAAAACTAGCCGTTGGCTGATTTTTCAGCCAGAGACGGCTGGCGGTCGATCGCCCGGTCGAACGCCAATGGTCATATTTTTGACCGTTGGAAGCCTGCGGTCGACCGGTCGGTCGACCGTCAAAAAACAGAGAGCAAAGCTCTCTGGCCGGTCGACCGCCCGGTCGGCTGGCCCAAGAACCTGGCCAACGTGCACAGGTCTGCGCACGTCGGTCGACCAACCCGGTCGACCGACTCTGGGTCCCGGTCGACCGGCCAGAGCCTGGCAACATGGTTCTGGGTCAGAAAACTGGGTTTTTAAATATTCTAAAAATTCTCATAAATCTTCTAAAAATTCACAAAAATAGTTTCTAACATAATATATGATATATAAACATGTGATAAAAATTTCAACACAAATATCAAACATTATGAACCATTTTTGTGTTATGGAAAAATTACCGAAAACGAAAACCTGTATTTTTCCAAACTTAGACTTTTCAAATAAACTTTGTCCAAACCTTATCCAAATACAAAAACATGATACTCAAGCATTTTAAAGCATGATGCATATGGATAGAAATCCAATATACATGAAACATATACATATCATTATTTTTGTCTTTAATTACAAAAATATGTTTTGTTAAAAATACCAAAACACCAAAACACATGAATAGGCATACCAAACTAAGTTTTTCTAAGAAGTTGAAGCATACATGTATATAGAACAAGTCTAATATACATAAAATTAAGTAAACTTGTTTTGAATCTATCTATTCATGAAAACCAATATCGGTTAATCCAAAAACCGAAAAACCGAATCCAAAACATGAAACGTGTGTGTATTGTGAACTTGAGCTTATCACACTATCTAATCTTTACACATAGATCTAAAAACAAACTAAACTAGGATACCAAAGTCTTCTTGACGATCTCCATCTTCAAGTCGACTCGATCCTAATCGTGATCCACCGAGCTTGACTCCAACGAGTGCAATGTATGATCTTGATGCTCGGGCTCTGGAATCACCATGTGAAAGCTTCCAAACTCCTTGTTGAAGCTAATCACCAACTAATATCTTGGTTAATGATCTGAAACTAAATTTCACAAGATAATTAGTAAACATAACTACATGAGTTAATCATCATCAAAACTAGAGTGGAAGGCCTCTGGGCCAACAAAAAGCTGGTTAAGAGGAATGATCAGGTGAACAACATATGAAAACACAGTCCAACCCTCGACAGAATTGAGCCAATAAAGGCAAGCTAACTGTGTATTAGATTTGTCACTCTTCTTTAGATATTATCAAACTCAACGCCCTCAACGGCTAAGGATAGAGAAAAATACTGGCTTTTAAGTCCAATAGAAATTCTCTATAACTGATCATGCTAAGAGGAATAGCATGGCTAGCCCAACTCAAACGGTAGTTGGTAAAGGCATACCAAATCCGTTGATAGTTAAGGGTTTGCTAAAAATCCTAAGGGACTTAATCCCGTCTTTCCCTCCAAAATTTGAAAGTGTATATTGCAATTTTTTAATGAAAAATTACAACTCAAAATTCCAACTACAAGAGAGAGAGAAGAAGCTCAAGCTCAGATCTTCTCTTTGCGTAGCGGTGGAAAGTGTTCTTTTTTTGGTTGACCGGGTGAGCGTCAAGCTCTTCTGAAACTCTTGTCCTTAAATCACAGATGGAGTAGCACAACTCCTATCAAATAAAATTTCAAAGAGACTTAGGCAATAACTTGAACTCAGCAAGTTGGTAGAAGAGTTGAACTCTTTATAGATCTTCCTCAGCTGAAGAATTCTCCACCCCTTTTCAATAGCAAACTGAGTTATTTATTGGGGTTTCAGGGGTAAAACTATCCCCTAAAAACTCTCCATAATGTGGGTTAACTCCACTCATTACGTGGGCAATACTTGACCCAGTAATGGGGGTAGTTATAACTGAGACACAAGACTCATTAGCATCTGAAACATGGGCTTGAGCTCCACGTTTAGCCATTGAGATGATGCTGGACATCAGCCTCAAGCCATACGTTTTGGCATTGTTGTGGTATTGAGACGCGGGCGTCAAGCTTTACTGAGACGTGAGCTTCGAGCCCCGCGTTTTGGTTGTGCAGTGATGCTGAGATGCAGGCTTCTAGCCCCGCGTCCTGGCTTTGCAGTGATATTGAAACACGAGCCTTAAACTCTGTGTTTCCTCGTTGACATGATATTACAAGCGTGCCTTAAGCTTCACGTCTGAGATGCAGGCTTCAAGCTCTTTGTCAGAGTATTAAAGTGGTGCTGAGATGCAGGGCTTCGAGCCCTACATCTTAACACTGGAGGGATGCTGAGGTGCAGGCTTCAAGCCTTGCGTCTGGCATTGCAATGGTGCTGAGACGCAAGCTTCGAGCCCTGCGGCTTGGCTCTGCATAAGTGGCTTCAATTAGCCTCGCGTCTGAAGCATGGACCCTATTATCTGATGACTTGTCTTCAATGATTTTTAGACAATCTACATAACTCCCTCCAAAGTTTTCAAAATACCACAGTTGATTGGAACGGGTTTCGAAACACTTTGGACCTTTCTGTTGGTAGCAAGCTCTCAAGACTGGACTGGCCATCTTCTAAGATATCTCGAGCTCGATCTTGTTTGGATTTTGGTCTTCTTGAGTGTACCGTTAAACTCTTTGAAGCCACCAAAGATGATTGTCGTGAGTATCCAGAAACATAGTCCAGAACTCATCAGTATTCTGAGCTGGTTGTTGGTGTACTGTTAACCTGAGAAATAGTCATCTGCTTTTACCAGTGTACTGTTGAACTGATTGTAGAAGCAAAAACTGAACACAAGTATTGTAGATGCAAACATCATGTTGCCTTAGAGACGTGATTAGTGTACAATTTTGTATCATTTTGCATCACATTTCCATGCATATTATCAATAAAAATGAGCTTTTTAATTGCTATTTCTCTTAAATATCAGGTTCACTCTTTAATGAAGAAGAATGCCCAAATCTAAGCTAATTAAAAGATTTAAAGGAGATTAAAAAGTGCCCAATCCAAAGAAGCTCACATCTGTAACTAACCAGGGAATATTCTCATAGTTCTAGAAGCTCACATAGTGCACCTGGGCAGAGACAACCTGTCAGCGTGATCGCTGGCATAACGGCCAAGGTTCTAGCGCGGGAACGCGGCTTTGGCCGCGGATCCACGATAGAACTTGGGCCATTAATGCAGCGTTTCATCCTGTGGCTGTGATTGAAAGTGATGAGCTCCTATGGCCTATATAAAGACCCCTAGGGTCTCTGTTGTAAAGAGAGGAGATAGCCACAAATTTTAGGAGAAGAATTAGGATTTGTTTAGGTTCTTCTTTAGTATTCTCTTATAATTTTATTTTATCCTTTTAGATTCTAGAAAAGAGGGAAGGCGAGAGTGAGATCTCAATTAAGAGTGACAATTAAATGCAAAGCTTATGATCTTCCTCCTCTAATTTCTTACTCTTTTAATTCTCTCTCTTTTACTTTCAAGCTTTTTATTTTCTTGCACTTTAATCTACCATGCTTTCTTCTTTGCTTTACTACTCTATGGATAACTAACCTTCTAACATGACTAACTAACCTCTAATACTACTAACTACTAACTCTTGGATGATGCTAACTCATATGGTTCATTGGATGTTTATAATTTCTAGTCTTGTGTTTAACAACTCTCTTTAATTCCCAATTAATAAGAATGTTGTCTTTGATCTTAATGAAGGTTTTGTGATTCCCTCTATATGATTCATGTGTGCTTTATTTAGAGCCTTGTTTCCTTAACAAGAGCCTTGATAGAACATGATGATGTGGTGACCTTAGTATGCTAACAAATTAATGCACTAGCTTCTTATTTCTTTCTAGCTAAACCATGATTTTGATGATCTAATGAACCTAACATTCTTGTTATGTATATCTAAATTGTGAATCTCAAATTCTTAAGTCTCATTCTTATGAACCTATTGGGAGCCTATGATCCAAGGAGGCCACCTAACCCAGCTAAGAGAGGAACACCTTAACAAATTAGGCCAACTCTTTGTCTTGATGAAACAAGATGAACAATATGCCAATGAATCTACATGAGGCACAAATCATCCAAGAGATTAGTAAGTTAGTAGTATAGTGTTGTTAGTTAGTCATGATTTTCTTTCTATTGGATAAAAACTCTTCTTATTTCTAAGAATCTTTCTCAAACAAAATTCATTTTTTTTCTTCTTCTACTTTTCCAAACACCATTTAATTCATCGTATTCATTCTACCTTCCTCGTTTTCATTCTTCATTTATTATCTTCTTTTTACTTTATTTTCTTTTTCAATTCTTAAACAAAGAAGAACTTTCATTTCTTTTCCAAAAAAAAGAACAACAAGAACCAAGAAAGCTTCCATCGCAAACCCTCCCTGCAGATACAACCCGTTATAGCTTTTTCTACAAACGGTAGTTCGAAGGAGCACATTAACTCTACATGCATACCCAGAGCTTGAACATTAATACATGGGCCTACACGGTTTACTCTAAACTTCTGCTCCTCCTTTTCACAAACAATTTTTTTGGTGCCGTTGCCGCGGAGGGTGATAGTTTTTGTTACTTTTTGAAACTAAATGAATTTTTCTTCTCGTTGTAGGTTATAGGTTTTGAAAGCAAGAAACTAAGCATTGTAGTAAGATATAAGTGGTCTTGGGCCTTGATGGGGAGATTTCGCTCCTCGTTTTAAAATACCGTAAGCGCACTGTCGTTCGATGTAGCACTTGAGGGTCGATCCACAGGGACAGGTGGTTCTTACGTTTAGACACTTCTAAGCGAATTGGTTAAAAGATTTGTGATTTTGAGTGGTTCTAAACTAAATATCAATCTAAGAAATCAAGCACCTAGGGTCGAATCCCCTAAACTAGAATCAAGTGGTCAATCTCGTTTCTTCATACTAGTCTGTTATTACTCACCAAAATCTCTAGTTCTATTAGGCAAAGTAAGTCTGAACACTAGATCTAAGCACCAGGTATTATTGAGTTACATGATCCATCAAAGGTAAATTAATTAAATTAAACAAATAGCATAAAGGCAACAAAACCCTAAGTATGGACCATTAACTTCAGATACATAGCCTGTCAAATATCCAGTTGTTCTAGAAATAATCTCCTAAAAGTTATAGGTCAATTGGTGTGCGCAACAGTCCTAAATAGGAGATCAAACAGATGACCACAAGATAATCTAGCTTAGATTTATCTCCCTAGGTACTTGCAAGGAAGCTAGCTAATCATGACTAAGTTAATAACAAAATAATCTAAATGATAAGCCATGATTATCAAAAAAAAAAAATAATTGCAAGCAGATACACAACTAAATTAATGAACTAATCTAAATTACACTTAAACTATTCATTAAATACTAAATAATTAACTCATTAATAAATTAAAACTAAGTTAGAATTATTACCTCCATGCATAATGCTCACAACATTCCCGCATGAGCCCTACGTTCTACTTACTTGCGTGACCTCACCAAGGGTTGCACGCCGCCTTCCTTGTGTGCACAGGAGCGCACGCACGAATACGGATGGCAATCAATGCCCAATAATTCACACTGGGCACAATTTGGCCAAAACCAAAGGCATCAGCCCATAATAATTCTCCTACATTAAAAAATAAAAAAAACCTAAAAAAATAAAATAAAATAAAAACTAAAAACCTAGTTAGAATTAATGGTGGCTAAAAATAAGGTACGGCTGCCCTTTTTCCAATCCCCCATGCGGCAGACCATGAAACACTCCCTTATATAATATAGGAGTTTTACAAAAAGGACCTTTGAAATACATTTATTACATAATAATTCATTTTAATTCAGTCAGATTTTTTAAATGACCAATACAGGCAGTCAAATGGAGGAAGCAGCAAAAGGTATCAACAAGAAAGTCGTAGATCTTCAAATTCTCTTTCCGTAGACACCTGGATGACCTTTTTTGAAATCTTGTAGCCAAAGTTATGACCAAAATACCGCAACATGCTCGGAAAGCATCCTCCAATCTTTTACAAATTGCGTGATTTACTTGCTGAAAGAATCCAGATTCCTCTTTTTTTTTTTTTTACCTGTTCCCTGTAAAATTCAATCAAATATACCCGATTAGCATTATTTATATACAAATAATAGGTAATTAGGAGTATGAAAATATGATAAAATTGTGCTCAACAGGCCTCTGCTTTAGTAAGCAGAGGCGAGTACCCTCCAACTTGCCGCGTTTTCTCGGCTTTTGCCGCGTTTCTGCGACAAGAAGGAGTTGACTACTGATAATCTTTTTGTAGGGTTGCATGCTTTGCAAAATTTAGCTTATTGTAATAATTGTTTCTTGTATGCCATCACCAGGATCCTGCTAATAACTAACATTAAAAGCTTGTTGAAAATTTAAAAAAATTGATTAGACGTTTGCATCCTAGGCACGAGTCTTTTCAATTCTTTTACTTTACTATTGAAGAGTGCTGGAGTAAGGTACGTGCACATAGCATATAAAATAGGATCATCTCTTAGTTGATTTAATCGCTTTGAGTGAATATTGTTTGCATATTCTGTACATTTGTACAAATTGACTTTAAGGACACCACCTAAATAGGCAAGACAAGGTGAGGATTTCATCACCTTTCCTTAGCCTAAAAACAACAGTCCAAGCACTCACAATCCCAAGCTTAATCTAAAAATTGATAGATGTTGGCCCCTAGGGACATCCGGACTCAATAAGAAATTAACTGTGGTTGAAACTTGTTTTGAATCATACTTCAGTCAAATCAGTGTCTAAGGTTGGGGATTAAGAGGTTAAGCCTCGAAGATACATGATTTGGCGTAATTAAGGTCCGTTGCTTACGCAAAGTTACCTCCCACCGTATTTTGTCCCTACCCTAGCTGATTAGCTGGTGGTTTGATTCAAGAAACAACCTTCCCTAGAGAATCGCCTAGTTAGAAGTCGTCTAGGTCTAGGAATCCTAGATAGGCTTGGTGATTATTTTTTTCTTTGTTACTGTTTGTTATTTTCTTTTTTTCGCTTGTTTGTTGGTGAACGTTGTTTGTGTTGTGCATGTAAGAGTGCCATAGGGATCTAGTTACATCAAGACTTGTTAGGAATACTACACTTGCGCGCACACGCACACACACACACACACACACACCACCTCCAGAGATAAATTCAATCATGGCCAATCATGTTTCACTCTAGGACAAGTTTTACCCAATTCGTACTTCACTTCCCTTCTGCATTATATTAGCCGAAGCTAATGGAAACAAATTTGAGCTGAAGCCCCAATTCATAAACACATTCCCTAGGTTCCATGGCTTAGAATCTGAGGATGCGTACTTCTTTATTCGAAAGTTTGAAGATGTATGCTTGATGATGAGAATTCCCTAACTGGAAAAAGATATTGTTAGACTGAGATTTATCCCCTTTGCACTTAAGGACATAGCCAAGAAGTAGCCATAAAACTTGCTTGTTAGTTCTATTTCATCATGAGATGACTTTGTTAAGGTATTTCTTAAAATATTCTACCCCATCCATAGGACTGCCTTCATCTGGAAGAACATTATACAGTATAGACAGGAAACCAATGAACCATTCTGGAAGTATGTTAAAAGGTTTAAGAATTTGTTAGCCCAGTGTCCTCACCACGGAATAGAGAAGTGGCGGCAGTGCCAAATTCTCTATGACGGGTTAGAATACCAGACCAAGAGACACACCGAGACTATGTGTCAAGGAGAATTTCTAAAGAAAGATGAGGATCAGGGTTGGGACTAATATGAAGCCTTAGCTGAGAAAACCATTTAGTAGGAGTCTTGCCCTGAAAAGACTAACCCTACAACTTTCAGAACTGGTATGCATTTCATTGAGCCCTCCATAGCTGCTGAGGCTAAAATTATACAATTGATGAGGAGATTGGAACTACTTAAGGCTAGGAAGCCAAACTCAGTAAACCAGGTCAACCCAACACAAGTGACAAGTCCGAGTTGTACCTATTGCCATGCCTTAACCCACTTATTTGAGGAGGTCCAGTTTACCAGGCTCAATAGATGTTCCCTGATAGTATGAATGCAGCCTATAGCAGGCCCAATTAAAATTCTTACTCCAAGACGTACAACCCGGGATGGAGGAATCACCTAAATTTTTCTTAGAGTTAGTCTGGTCCTGAGCAGCCAAGACAACAACTTCCACATTAGTACATTGCTCAAACCGATCAACCCAATTTTCATCAAAATCAATCAAATTTTCAGTCGACGTATGAACACAAATTCCTTCCCACTTACAAACATCAGCAACAAAATCATCCAGATAGGGAAGTGTTAGATTTGGAAAGAATGATAGAAAACTTGTCCAAAACTCAAGCCTCAATGATGAACAATCATAACCAAGCTATTAATAGGCTAGAGGTTCAAATAGGACAATTGTCTAACTCACTTAATAAAAGACAAAAAAGGAACATTGCCTAGTCAGCCATTGCCTAATCCAAAGTACCCCTTCCCTATTAATGAAGCTGAGGACATAATTCCAAAATAATGCAACATTGTTCATATCCTAAGATCAGGAAAATAAGTTGATAATAAGGTTTCTAATCACCCAGTTTCCAACAATCCAGTGTCAAATCCTCCATGACTACACCACAAGCTCCAAGTGATCCATCTTCATCTTCAAGTTCACAACCATCCACTTCTAAGTCTAATGAAAAGGATAAAATAGATGAGTTAACTCACAAGCCTATTGCGCCAGTTCCTAATAGGCTAGCAACCAACAAGACCAATGCTCAAATAGAAAAGATTAGGAAATGTTTAATCAAGTCGAGATAAATGTGCCCCTTCTCGATGCCAAGCAACAAGTTCCTTCATATGCCAAAATTTTAAAATACATGTACACCAAGAAAAGAAAAAAATATTTGCAAAAAGGTTTTCCTCACATCCAACATCAGTGAATTGTTAACCGGGCCCATCCCTGTAAAATACAAAGACCCCGGGAGTCCAATCATTTCATATATCATAGGACAGACCACAATAAACTGGTACTACTTGATCTAGAAGTAAATATCAACTTTCTTCCCTTTTTTGTGTATCAGCAACTCGAGCTGGGCGACCTCCGTCTAACTTGAGTTACTATACAATTAGCTGATCGTTCTGTAAAGATTCCCAAGGGAAAAATTACAGATGTCCTTATAGGGTCGGGGAGTTCATCCACCCTATAGATATCATCATTCTGAAAGCACAACTCGTGCAAAACCTAAAAACTCAAACCCCAGTCATTCTAGGATGACCTTTCTTAGCAACTGCAAATGTGATCATAAACTATAGGAATGGGTTTATATGTTTGACTTTCGGTGACATGACAAAGGAGGTGAATGTTTTTCACCTAGGAAAACAACCTCGGGACTTGGACGACCAATCATTTGAGGTGAACTTAGTTGAAAGACTCACAAGTGAACATAAAGAGGAGTTAGAATATGAGTCTGGCCATGAATTTGACTTGAAATCAGATGATCACGATCTTGACCACATTATTAAATCAACAGTTGAGTGGGCAACAAATGCGACCCCAATCATTCCCTTGCAAGAAGAATAACCTTGATAGATTATACCCCTTCTTCAGAACTGAAAGTTCTTCCTAGTTATCTCAACTTTCAGTACTTGGGTGAAAAGGAAGCTTTCCCTGTAATCATAGCATCTCATCTGACTGAACAACCAGAAGAGAATCTTCTTGCTGTATTAAGAAAAAATAGAGAGGTCATTGGTTGGACCATGGCCGATATAAAGGGGATCAGCCCATCCATTACAACATAGGATTCACCTGACATAAGAGGCTAAACCAAAATGTGATCCATAGCTCGACTGAACCCATTAAGCATGAGGCTGTCCGTACTGAAATCTTGAAATTGCTAGACAATGGGATAATTTATCCCATATCTGGTAGTCTTGGGTTAGTCCAGTCCATGCTATGACCAAGAAAGCAGGCTTTACTGTGGTAGAGAATGACAATTAAGAATTAATACAGACTCGTCATCCAACGAAGATATGGATTTGTATTGATTATCGCAAACCGAACGCTGCCACATGTAAAGACCACTTCCCTCTTTTTTTTATAGTTCAGATGCTCGAGAGATTGCAGGACACGAATATTATTGTTTTCTGGATAGATATTAAGGATACAATCAAATCCCAATTGCTCCTGAGGACCAAGAAAAGACAACTTTCACCTGTCCATTTGGAACGTTTGCATACCGACGAATGCCATTTGGGTTATGCAAAGCTCCTGCAACTTTTCAATGTTGCATGCTTAGTATTTTCACAGACATGGAAGAAAGATTTCTGCAGATTTTTATGGATGATTTTTCGATATACAGTGATTCTTTTGACCAATGCCTGCATCATCTCAAGTTAGTCTCACAATGATGCTTGGAGAATAACTTGACACTTTACTAGGAAAAGTGTCATTTCATGATCAAATAAGGAATTATCCTTGAGCATGAGATTTCAAGTAGAGGAATTGAGGTTGACAAATCTAAAGTGGAGGTAATAGTGAAACTCCCTGAACCTAAATGCTTAAACGACGTCAGATCTTTCCTGAGGCACGTTGGCTATTACAGAAAGTTTATTAAAAAGTTTAACAAAATTGCTAGACTTTTAACTAATCTTTTAAGAAAAAATGTGCCTTTCTACTTTGATGATGGATGTCTACAAGCTTGGGAAGAGCTAAAATAAAAATTTGTCTCGACGCCAATAATATCAGCAACTGATTGGACTAGACCCTTCGAAATCATGTGTCCTGCCTTAGATTATGCCATAGGCGTTATTCTAGGACAGCTCATTGATAACAGGTAACACATGATTTATTATGTAAGTACACTTAATAAAGCCCAACTCAATTACACAACTACTGAAAAGGAATTTTTAACAGTTGTGTTTGCGTTGGAGAAATTTCACCAATACCTACTTGGGTCTAAAACAACGATTTTCACAGAGCATTCCACCCTTAGGTATTTGATGCAAAATAAGGACGCTAAGACAAGGCTTATTCGTTGGATACTTCTTTTACAAGAATTTGATCTGAAAATAAAGGACAAAAAGGGCGTCAAAAATGTGGTGGCTAATCACCTTCCTAAGATTCCTAATGCACCCGTGGAAATGGTACCAATCAATGAAAATTTTCCTGACGACCACATCTTAATGATGTGTAAAAAGCCCTAGTATGCTGATATTACAAATTACCTTGCAACTAGGCAAACACCTTCGAGTTGGTCAAATTAGAACAAGCACTACTTTTTAACGATGCTTTTAACACAGATACGGTTCTTCTTTTGGGACGAACCATATCTATTCTCAAATATTGCCCAGACTAGATCATTAGAAGGTGCCTTCCTGAGGATGAACATTACAACCTATTGGCATTTTGTCATGAGTTTGCATGTGGTGAAACTTTGATCCACAAAAGACGGCCGAGAAAGTTCTTCAGAGTGGTTTCTACTGGCCTACTCTCTTCAAGAACTCTTATAATTTTTGCAAACTCTGTGCAAAATGTCAAATGATGGATTGAGTGACACGCAAGGATATGATGCCCCTTGCACCAATCTTGGAAGTAGAAAATTTTAAATTGTGGGGCCTTGATTTCATGGGACCCTTTCCAATATCATACAGTAACCAATTTATTTTGATAGCCGTAGATTATGTTTCTAAGTGGACTAAAGCTGTTTCAACCAGGATGAATGATAACCGAGTTGTCATCAAGTTTTTAAGAGAAAATATCATTTCACGCTTCAAAGCTCCCCGTGCGATAATAAGCGATAACGGGAGCTATTTCTGCAATCGGGTTTTTGAAGCCCTAATGTGGAAGTACTCCATTTCTTACAAATTATCTATGACCTACAATCCACAGATGAATGGACAAGTGGAGGTAACAACTAGACAAATTAAACTCATCTTGGAGAAGACCGTAGAACAGAATCGAAAGGACTGGTCCCTCAAACTTGTCGATGCTCTATAGGCTTATCAGACCGCCAACAAAACTGTCCTACGAATGTCTCCATGTCAAGTGATATTTGAAAAACCATGCCATTTTCCCGTGAAGCTTGAGCACCGTGCTTTGTGGGCTATTAAACAACTAAATTTGACTTGAAGAAAGCTGGTGACTTAAGAAAATTGCAGATTTTTGAGCTTGAAGAAATATGAAATGAAGCTTATAATAATACTTAGATTTCAAAATAAAGAACCAAACTCTTCCATGACCGATCCATAAATCAGAAGAATTTTATCTCCGGACAATAGGTTCTGTTATATAATTCCAGGCTCCACCTCTTTTCTAGTAAACTGAAGACTAGATGGTCAGGACCCTATCTTGTGCATACAGTTTTTCCTCGTGGTACTGTAGAAATTTCTAATCTCAAGAATGGTAGCACTTTTAAAATCAATGGTCAAAAATTGAAACCATTCTATACCACTGAGCCTGAGTCAGACGAGACTTTTGAATTGGGACTTTGCGACCCAGTCTACACGTGACCAAGCCCTCTTTCAAATTTCTCTGACATTCATTGTAAATATTTTGGGACCCTTCTTGTAAATACCACAAATTTTTTCTTTTTCTTTTACCTTAATATATAAATGAAATAATATAGCGTGATAAATAAAAAAAAGGGAGAAAACAAGAAAACATAAAAAAATAGGATTTAATTGATAAATGACACCTAGGTTATCTCTCTTATAAATATACCCAATATTAACCAATAAAAATTCAGAAATAAACCCTAGGTAAATTATTTACGTTTTTACCTTGGGTCAAAAAAGAGAAAGCACCCTTCTCAGGCCTCTATAAAACATCTCCAGCCCCACTTCCGTGCCTATACCCTAGTTTTGAGATCAGATCTGGAGAGGAGAGACGAGCGCGCCGCTACCAAAAAAATGCCATCTTTTGCCTCTCTAACTCTGTCGCATTTTCTCTGTCAAAGCAGTGGATCTGTGGCTATTCTGGGATTCCTGCAAGCTGTGAAATTTCTATGTGGTCGTCTTCCCTTGTAGATTCCAGATCTACAACAAGCTTTGTGCGTTTCTGTGTGGATTGCTATGTGCAATTCTGTTTTCGTTTCCCCTCACGAATTTTGGGGGAAGTTTGTGAATTCCTAACTTCTTCTCTGAATTTCAATTCATGGCACCTACTATTTTTGCAGAAAAATATTTTTCTAGGATTCTTAGTGATGTCATTGGGTATGGCCATGTGTTTCTTGATAGAATTAGGGAGTGAAATTGGTTCACATTGGTTTATGATAATTCAGAGTATGAAGCTTATTATTGTCCTGAACTTGTTAAGTTCTTCTACTCTAGTATTGACCAAACCACCATAGACCTCGATGCTCATCAGTTTACTATACATCTGGAAACTGTGGACATCATTATCACTACTGATATAATAAAGAATTACACGCAAGTCCCCAGTAACCCACATCATAGCGAGCCCCTTCCTTTGATAGAGTACATAACCATCATGGGTGCTCGTTGCACTGAGCAGGACTGTGGGCTCAAAGCCAATACAACCTTTTGGAATATACATTACATTAGATACTGGATCTAACATAATATTCTTGGCCTAGACCATACAACTTCTTTCAATAGGCCAATGTTGTAGATTATTCATGATCTAATGACAAAGCAGCACACAGTCTGCATTAACACGATCATATTCAATTATCTCATCACTAACTCCACACGCACTAGAGGTGCCAAATATTCGTATCCCGTATTAGTGACTCATTTGTGTAAGAATTTCCGACCAAACTAAGTCTTCTATTCATATGACCGCGTATTTATTGCACCAAAATAGGTAACGAGTACATACAACAGCTGTTTACATGCTGCTTGGATCACTAGTGTCTAACCTAAGGACGCCCAAGCAAAATCCTCTTCTAAGGAATAATTAGAGGAGAATGATGGCCTGCTTTGGGGCAATCTTCTATATGGAAAGGTATGAAGAAAATTTTCAAGGGCCAAATTAGGTTGAGGAAGCAAATGGAGGAGCATACCACTCGTTGGAACATATGAGGAGGATTTGCGGAGATCTCAGTCGGCCGGTCCAAGCACCACGGCAGGTCCGAGCCGTATGAGGGGGTGATATCTTTTCTTTACCTTATTTCATGCATGTATTTTATTTACATGCATTGGGGACAATGCATGAGATAGGTATGGGGGGTGAGTACTAAATTAGATTTTTGATTTTATTTTTAGGATTTTAAGTTTTTTTAGAACTAACTTAGACCTTGATTCTTTTTTAGGATTTAAAGTTTCTTTTAACTTAGATTTTGATTTTATATATATATATATATATATATATATATATATAATTTTTTGATCCATTTTTAAAAAAATTAACTTGACCTTAGGAATTAGGGAAACTCTAAACTAGAATTTCTTGATATAAATTAAAATAAGAAGAATTGTTGGATTTTTAGGTTAAGAAAGAAAGAATAGAAAGATAATTAGATTTTGAATTTTTCCTAAGTATTATATACATTTACATGTTGAGGGATTAAACAAAGACTTAGTACTTTTATTTATATAAAATAAAAAAAGAGAAAAAAAGAAAAAAGAAAAAAATTTTAGAAATAAAAATTATAAATATAAATAAATACTTAATCACCAATTAAGCTGGTTAGCTGTACCTTAAGAAGCATGACTAATCACACCTAAAACTGGCTGAGTCCTGAGCATTCATGGCCTTATTTACTCTAGTCCTTGAACTTTAGTGATGTATCCTCATCTGGTACCCTAAGATCATTTGATCTGAGAGTCATCGGTAAAAGGCTCGCTACATGGGTAAATTAGAAAGCCTAATGAAGCTAAGGAAAATAAATAAGTGTACTTACATAAAATATATATATATAATAAAAAATAATATATATAAGTATCATAGTCTAAGAGCAATTCCTCATACATATAAAAGCGTATATTTTAGGCTTGATACAAAATCTGATGCTCTCTCTATTTTTGAAACTTAACCTTAATTGAAGACAAAACTTCAAATGGAGACTTATAATGAGAAGAAATAATTTGGGGTAACCTAAAACCAGAAGATCACTTAATTTTTTTTGCAAAAATAGATCATAAACTTTCTTTCTTTTTCTTTATGAAAAATCACTAACATATTTCTTTTTCTAAGGATTTTGTGGGTACAATCCGCACCTCAGGAGACAACACTCCTCCTCTAGGGTAACCTAGAGATTTAATGGCTTGTTGCGCATGCTCAGTGCAATCGTATCACCTACGAAAGTGGTGTAATAATGTAGTTAGGATTTTACTCTTTTTCTTTACTTATTTTGCTCGAGGACGAGCAAAATTTAGGTATGGGAGTGTGATTAGTGTTCAATTTTGTATCATTTTGCATCACATTTTCATGCATATTATCAATAAAAATGAGCTTTTTAATGGTTGTTTCTCTTAAATTTCAGGTCCACTCTTTAATGAAGAAGAAGGCCCAAATCCCAGCTAACTAAAGAATCTAAAGGAGATTAAAAAGAGCCAAAGCCAAAGAAGCTCACATCTATAATGAACCAGGGAATATCTTCGTAGTTCTAGAAGCTCTCACAGTACTCATGGGCAGAGACAGCCTGTCAGCATGATCGCTGGTATAACTGCCAAGATTCTACCACGGAAATGCGGCTTTGGCCACGGATCCGCGGCAGAACTTAGGCCGCTGATGCAGCATTTGATCCTGCAGCTGCGATTGAAAGCGATGAGCGCCTGGTGCCTATATAAAGACCCCTAGGGCCTCTGTTGTAAAAAGAGGAGATAACCATAAACTTTAGGAGAACGATTATGATTTCTTTAGGTTCTTCTTTAGTATTCTCTTGTAATTTTATTTTATCCCTTTAAATTCCATAAAAGAGAGAGAGGATGAGAGTGAGATCTCTGTTATTGAGAGTGGCAATCAAATGCAAAGTTCATAAGCTTCCTCCTCTAATTTCTTTGCACTTTTATTTCTTCCTCTTTTACTTTCAAGCTTTTTATGTTTTTGCACTTTAGTCTACCATGCTTTCTTCTTTGCTTTACTTCTTCATGGATAACTAACCTTCAAATATGACTAACTAAACTCTAACACCACTTGAATGATGCTAACTCATATCATTCATTGGATGTTTATAATTTCTAGTCTTGTATTTAACAAATCTCTTTAACTCCCAATGAAGATGAGTGTTGTCTTTGATCTTAATTAAGGTTTTATGATTCCCTCCATATGATTCATGTGTGCCTCATTTAGAGCCTTGTTTCCTTAACAAAAGCTTTGATGGAATATGATGATGTGATCACCTTAGTATGCTAACAAATTAATGCACTAGCTTTTTATTTCATGCTAGCTAAATCATGGTTTTGATGATCTAATGAACCTAACATTCTTGTTATGCATATCTAAATTATAAATCTCAAATTCTTATATTTCATTCTTGTGAACCTACTGGGAGCCTATGATCCAAGAATGCCACCTAACCAAGCTAATAGAGGAACACCTTAACATATTGGGCCAACTCTTTTACTTGACGAAGGAAGATGGACAATATGCCAATGAATCTACATGAGGCACAAATCATCCAAGAGACTAGTAAGTTAGTAGTGTAGAGTTGTTAGTTAGTCATGACTTTCTCCCTATCGGATAAAAACTCTTCTATTTTCTAAGAAGCTTTCTTTCTCAAGCAAAGTTCATTTATTTCTCTTCTACTTTTCCAAACACCATTCCATTCACCGTTTTTATTCTGTCTTCCTTGTTTTCATTCTTCTTTTCTTAACATAAAAGGATTCATTATCTTCTTTTTACTTTATTTTCTTTTTTAATTCTTAAACAAAGAAAGACTTTCGTTTCCTTTCTAAAAATAAGAACAACATGAACTAAGAAAGCTTCCATCGCAAATCCTCCCTGCGGATATGACCCATTATAGCTTTTGCTACAAACGGTAGTTCGAAGGAGCACATTAACTCTGTATACATACTCAGAGCTTGAACATTGATACAGGGACCTAAACAGTTTACTCTAAACTTTTGCTCCTCCTTTTCACAAACAAGACACAGACCTCGTCTGAAGTAGAAATGCAACTCTCATTCATTGGAGAGACGTGAATATCGAAGTGAAGACCCAACTTTCACTTTGTCGAAGTAACACAGACTTCGAGGTGGGGACACAGACTTTTTTTTGTTAAATAAACGCGGCTTTGCTATTTTTTCAAGGTGCCAGTTTCCTTCAAAGTGAAGACACACCTTTCACTTGATGTAGAAACGCGGCTCTGAGCATTACAAACGCGAACTTGCTTCAAAGTAGGGACGTAGCTCTCCTGGGAATAGAGGCGCAACTCTCTTGTTTTGCCAAAATGTGAGCTAGAGAATATTGAAGAAATGCGATCTTTGAAGTGAAGACGCAGCTCTCACTTTATTGAAGTGACGCAGACTTTGCTAAAGAGGTGCGGATCTTTTAAATGGGAGACTCGCAATCTAGGTGTATTGCCACGTGTTTGACGGAGCTTGAAGAGACACTGTTCTCTTAAAATTGGAGGTCCGCATTCTGGGCGCGCTGCCACATCTTTGGCGACGATCAGCCTCGAGATACAGGCTGCATATCTTAGCCGATTACTATGTCTATAAAAAGACAGCAGTCTTTTAAGAGTGGCCATTCGACTCTCTTTTTCGTTGAACTCTGAGTCCAGAGTTTTAAGAACTTAGAAAAGCTTCTTGCTTTTTCCTCTTTGTCTCCATCTTTTTTAAAGAATTCACCATTAAAAATGGATCTAAAGACCAAGCCCATGGCTTCTTCCTCGAGCGCTATCGCTCCAAAGGTTTAAATAGGAGATTCCTCTACGCATGAGGCCCCCATTTCAGGTAATAAGACCATCTGAATCTGTTTCACCATTAAAGAACTTGAAGACTTATCTTAAATCTTAAGTTTCTTCTGAGTTGAACCACCAACGCGAGGCTCTCGCCCGTGTTTAATTTTTAGATACGACTCTGGCACTGGTAGGCAAGGCGCGGGTTTGATGACCTATGCATCTTCGCTTCATCAGCTTGAGTCTATGTCTGCATTTTGAACGCGGGATTTATTGAGCCTTGCATTTGATCCCAATACTTTGAGAATTTTTTAAGTAGGGGAGTTCAGACGCGGACTTCATGTGAACCTCATATCTCTGAGGTTTGATGCGGGTTTCACTGAGTCTGTCATCTGATTCCAATACTTAGAGAAATTTCTAAGTTTGCGGAGTTTCAAACGCAGACTTCATGCGAGCCTCACGTCTTTGAGTTTAGACGCGGGTTTTGCTAAACTCTGCATCTTAGTCATTAGACGCGGTTTTGAGGTAAACCTTACTTTTGAGCTTCAATCAATTTGATAACTCTCAGGTTATTGAGTATTGTGTTGTCCTTTTTGCAGTGCGGTACTCCTCAAACCATCTGTCCAAAAAGTGTCACTTTGGACATGTAGGTGGTGCTGACCCAAACATGATTTTCATTCTCCAGAGGACTGCTCCTATGACCACTGGCAAATCAAAGGAATGACGGAGCCGGATCAGCAATGCCAGTATGCTGACTTTCCAGGAAATCATTTCTGACGGTCGTTTCAAATTGGATTCTCGTTCCCTACAAAGGAAGCCCGACTTCTTCTTTGGTGACTCGATCGAGGAGGATGAGGCTACTCTTTATGATGGGGATACAAATGGCTTTGCAAGATTGACAACAGAAGGTTCTTCCTCCAGAACAGGGAGCGGATGTATCCCCTAGCTTGCCTGCAGCATATGTCCGTGTGTCGGACAATGGATTGGGAGTTGTCAAGTCAATCTCCAGAGTTACCCTAGGCAAGATAGGTTCCTGTGAAGCCTTCACCGTTGGTCATGGGAGGGATGTGCTGGGGTTGCACCCTGGTTTGGTCAGGGCCGAATACCTAACAAGAGAGACCCCACAACTTGCGGCCTCCTTCATCAGACAATTCCTGGATGTGAGGGGTGACTTTTCTCTAGAATTTCGTGTCATCATATGGTTCCACTCTACCGATAAAACATGGTTGTAACGAGTGGTAGGGTTTGCTCTGGCAGAATTAGAGCCCTTTTCCTGTAAACAGGACTGTACGAGGCTGTGAGGGCTGTCCAATACGGCATTTCGCTGAGTACCCAACATTTCTATGCTATCCTAGAGTGCTATAATCCAGAGACCTGCAAATTCTTCACTCCTATCAGGGAAATGGGGCTTGCCCTCCATGAGATGTACAAAGTCTCAGGGCTGGTGATTGAAGATACCCCTTACGAGGAATACATTCCGTCGACAAGGAGCTACATCTGCTAAAGAAGATCGATCCTCTGATGAACGAGACTTATTGGGAGGTGATGTGCCACTTCCACATCTGTGGGCAGGTGATAAGAAGAAGAAGTAGGGGAGTTAAGCAGATGCTGTGGGCAAATTATCTGTTCCCCGTGGTAAATAAAACTAACCCGATGACCCGGCTAGCTCCCATCATTGATGAAGAGATTGTCGAGAGGATCAATGCCTCTATAAGCTCATACATGACAGAATCTAATGAGGATACTTTCAAGCTAGACACAGTTTTTGAGAGCTTCCACCATCAAGCCAAAGTCTTAATGTCTGACTGGGTTCTATTGGCGGGTTTCCTTATGCTGTGGCTGAAGCGATGTGTGGTGCCGATACTACCACCTGAGGTGATCATCGCTGACGTGGTGTAACTGACTATTTTGCTTGCACATGGGAAGTCCATTGCTCTCCTTTTAGCAATGGTGGTCAGAATTTAGAGTGGGTTACGGGGGCTAACGAAAAGCAATCGTGGACACAAAGGATAATCCAGTCAAGGATTCCAATGGTCATCCCTTGGTTAAGACTCCAATCCTAGGGTTGAGCTTCCATACATATATCTGATGGCTTTGTATGTGATGCATTGTCTATCACTAATGACCGTCGTCTCTGCCTCAGATGGTTTTGTACCTTTCACGGCTGGCTGCAGTACTACATGTTCTACATCCAGAAGGCTATTCTAAATGGGGGCAACTACCAATTGGGCAGGTGCTTCTTTGAGGTTCATGACGCTCCTACGGGGATAAGTTTGCAGACTTCATTGGCCCAGATGGATTCTCCTGATTACTTTCTGGCATCTTCTAGTGGTTATAAACATCCAGCCTGGATACTTGGTTTTTCGGTAAGGGAACTTCTGTACAGTAGAGCCTTAGATGCCTTGTCGGTTCCCCAGGCAGTTTGGTTACAACCAATTGTACGTTGGTAATCCCACCCAAACCTTTGCTTTTGTGAAATTTATTTGAAGGTTCCCAGGCATGGTACAGCAGCATAGCTAGAGGAATCAGAGATGTCTTCACCCTTCCCCCACAAGATGCCCAATTCTTATGCAAATCTTTAATTTTGTACGTGGTATTTCATGGAAAATAAGGTGCCTGGGTTTGGAATAAACGCCTCATGCATAAAAAGCTTCAAATCCACATATAAAGCCAATGAAGGGTCTAAGGGTTGTCGGATGCGAGGGATGACCGACTATCAGGAGGCCGAGAAAGAGGCTAAAAAAAGGCTAGGGAGGAGGCTAGCAGAACAGGAGAAGCTTCAGGATCGGAGACTGGAGCAGGAGATGCAGAGGAACAACCTACTCAGAGGACTCGGCACGCTGTACCCAAGCATCCTCGAGCTTCTGCTTCCTAAGGTGAGCCCAGCCAAAAGAAGGCAAGAAAAGAATCTTCGGCTATGGCTTCAGCCCACATGCCCGAATTAATTCCTTACGGTATTGAGGAGTAGGAGGAGGAAGAAGAAGAAGAGGCAGTCTTGCCTCTTCATCTCTGTGGTTTGCACAGCAGGGGTCCCGCAGTCTTGGTGGAAGCAGAGCCTGCAATCTAGTTCATTGTGGCCGAAGGGGCTGTGGTTGCAGAACAACCAAAAGAAGTGATGGAGAGGGTCAAAATTAAAATTCTATCTCAACTGGCAGCTTCTTCAGCCCAAGAAAGAGGAATGGAGGTACAACAACCAGGATCTCTCAGCATCTTGATGCCTACTCCCAGGTTGTGAAGCCCAGCCCTTTCAGTTACCGAGGCCTCTTTTGTTTAGGTGTCATCTTCATCGTCTGAAGAGCACAATGACTATTCAGGAGATAAGGTTGACTTCGGTGATGAACCCGCTCTTCCTGACACTAGCAAGTTTTCACATATTTCAGAGGAAGAGATGCATGTGTATGTTTCTATAATGGTTCCACCATTGGGAAAGATAACCGCAGCCAATGGTATTTCTTTTATCCCTCTTAACTATTACCCCATCGATTTTGGAAAATATTTTTACATTTCATTTGAATTTCACCTACAGGAGTGGCTATTGGTGTTGAAGTTGCGACCTCCTCCCATATTGAAGAGATGTCAAGAAACTAGTCCAGCCGGAGGGCCTTGAAGTTCCTGCTACTGGCACAATCTCTGAGGGTATAACCACCATGACAGGGGAACCCTCATCCCAGAGCAGTTTACCAAAGGATCTACAGTCTTCGGATCCTCAACTTAATAAGAGAACAAAGATTCTTTATATACTCCCATACTCATCATTATTGCTAAATTGATGTTATGATTGTAGAGATTATCGGGTTGGCTCAAGTGGAAGAGCACGTGGCAAGCACTGGCGTAGAGGACATCGCACTTCAAATTTCAGTAGCTAAACCAAGTACTATGAAGTCTGTCCCGGTGGTATCGTCTTAGAGGCTACCACAGTAACAGTCTCAGAGGTGCCGATCACGACCTCGGCGTTGACAGAACCTGTTGTTGGCCTTGTCTCTACACCATGTAAGATGGATCCCGCCTCTATGGACATTGTACGTGATCGAGGAAAAATCGTGCATGAAAAGTGTTATTTTGAAATCACGAGTTAAAGTGTGTGTGCTTTGGCTTCCTCGATACTTCTGTTATAGCATAGAGGCTAAAACAGATCGAACCTATAAGGGCAAAAGGCGATAAAAGCTTTCACGGTTTGTTCATGTGTGTGTTAAAGTTTCTTCAATGTTTTAAAGAATCAAAAGAAAACAAAACAAAAAGAGGAATGCGAAGTGTACGGTGGAAACAAAGATAGAAACATTGAAGAGAAGATATTTGTGTTTTTAAAATTATTTCTAAAATAAAGTAAAAAGAAAAGAAAACTCATGGCTACTAACTATTAATGGCTCCACTAACCATGCTAATCTCTTAGTGATTGTTGCCTCACATGTATCCTTGGTCGTCACTAGTCCTTAGTTCAAGAGCGGTTCAAAGTATGACCCATAAGATAACTCATCACATCCAAACTCAACAAACAAGTGAAGCTACACTTAAACCATCAAAACTAAATAAGATCAAGTATGAAATAAAGTAATGTTAGCTTGTTAGAGAGTTAGGATGTTAGAGTGTTAGAATCCATCATCATGAGCCATCAATGGCTCTTGCAAGAGTAAAGCCTAGTAGAAGCTATTAGATTCGTGTGGATTATCCAGTAAGGAGTAAGCAAGTTAGTGATTAGTAGTTAGTTGCCATGAGAAAAAATTAACTAAGCATGTAAAAAGAGTTAGAGAGAAGAAAATAAAGAGAGATAAAGATAGAACCTTTCATAGATTGTCACCTTCCATTACAAGAACTCTTGCTTTCATCCTATGTACCACCCTCTTCCCTAGTACAAGATCTACAAGAAATGAAAAATACAAAAGAGGAAAAAGAAGAACAACTAACCTAAACTAAAAAGAAGAAACTACTCTAAAAACTACATACATGGAGAAGAACAACCCTAAAAACCTCCTCCCTTGAGTTCTGAAAATCCCAGGATAATTATAGGCCGGGGGTACCAGGAGGTTGTCACGGGGCAGCGCGTCGAATCTCGACATGTGGCTCTATTGTATGGCCACAGAAACACGGCCAGCACTGCGTTTTCATGACCGTACTAGCGCCGCGCGTGCGGTGACTTCTGTCACGCGTTGTCAGTTTGTCTCCCTGTTAGTTGTAGCCCCTGGTTTGTCAATATGGGCACCTAGTTTTGACAGAAACACCTTCCAAAGTTAATGGCTATATGTGTAGTCTTTAAATCACCAAATAAATTAGATTTTTGGGCTTCTTCTTCATTTCATGCCATAAACCTTGTGACATACAAGAGAGATGTTATTAACAGAACTTAATATTGAATAAATGTGAAGATGTGGATGAAATATGCATATTTAGAGACTATTACACCCCCATACTTATCTTTTGCTTATCCCGAGCAAAAATAGAAAAACTAAGAAAATTATTACACCACTTTCGTAAGTGACTCGATTGCACTGAGCATGTGTAACAATCCGTTAAACCTCTAGGGTTCTCCTAGAGGAAGAGTTTTGTCTCTGAGGGTTTTCAGTGGATTACACCTACAAAATCCATAAAAAAAAAAAAGCAAATGTTAGTATTTTGAAAACGCATTTTGAAATAGAGAAAAGTGTTGAAATATTTTTGTAAAAAATTTAAGCGAAAGTCATAGGTTAACCAGAAATTATTCTTCCTTAAGTTAAGGATAAATGCAAAATCTTGATATAAATTAATTATAAGAATTTAAAATTAAATGGATTCTTTGATCTTTTATAAAACTCTTAGAAAAATATGCACTTTGTTAATTGTGAAGATTTCTGGGATATCAACTCTAACTTTCATGACATTTATTTATATCAATTTTTTTCTTTTTTTCCTTTTCTTAGTTTTCTTAGGCTTTCTAGCTTACCGAGTAGTGAGCCTTTAGTCGATGACTCCCAAACCAGATGGTTTTAGGGAACAAGATGAGAAAACATCCCTCGGGCTTAAGGACTTGATAAACAAGGTCACAAAACTAAAGAGAATCATTTAGTTTTTGTTCACTATTTTAGGCATGAATAATCATCCTTCCTAAGGCATAACTATCCAGCTTTAATAAGTAGTTTTTATTATCAAATTTATTATTATTATTTTATGGCATTTTCAGTCTTTGTTTCAATCTCCAAAAAAATTTGTGTAAGTGTGAAGTGCATATACCTAAGGCAAAAAATTTAAGAACAAATTATCTTTCCAATCTTACTTCCTTATCCAAAAATTTAAACAAGATATATTATTTTAACTCGGTTTAAAATTTATAAATTTAGGTCCTAATTCCTATGATAACCTTAATTTTCTTATAAATAAATGAAAACTATTTCTCTTATTTCAAAAAGCTTTGTAAAAAGAAAAGAAAAGAGTTTCTATACAAAAAAAATCTAAAATTTCTAAATAAAAGTGTAAAAGAAAAAATTTAAAACTAACTATGTTAGTAAATCCTCCCCCACACTTATCTCATGCATTGTCCTCAATGCAACGTGAATGTGTATATGCATGAAACAAAATAGGAAAGAAAAAATTACCTAGGGGTAGTGGTTCCGATCATGGTCTGATTGGCCCACGAAATGCGACCCAAATTATATATTATAGAATTCGCAGGAAGCCACTAGTGACCTTTCAATATAACCCATAAAAAGCATGGTGAAGTGAATGTTCTTATTTAAAAAATTATGCCCACCTAATTTTCAATTTTCAAAAATAATTCTTGAGTTATTTTGTTCAACACCTTTGTCCAACAATGAAGTGTGATTTTAGGAGATGATTGATTTGGACTCAAATGGAATAAGAACAAAAACTGATACTGACTCAACAATTTGGCTCAGTTTAAGTCGAGATTTAAAAGGAAGAGTCAAAATTGGTTCAAAAATGGGGTCCAAACTAAAGAATTGATGTTCACACACTTTCCCCATCAATAAAGTGTGATCATAAGATATTGGTGATTCAATTTCACGGTGTACTGGTACAGGATTTAAAGTTGACTCCAAAATTTGAAAGACATCTAGTAAAGATACCGGAGTCATTATTGAATCAAAAAGTTAAATGGAATCACCAACATGAGGTTCAGGATCGCATTCATGTTCAATTTTAATTTCAGGAAAGGGATAACTTGCCAGAATGTCAATGCGACTTTCAAATTTGGAATTTGGTCAAGTTCAAATGTGTGTACTGAAATTGAATCTTGATTTCTAAAATAACATGATTCTTGGGGCCAATCGATAGAGTTGGCGATATAAGAATTTGTCAAAGGTTGACAAGAAAGACTTTCTTCATTCTCATTGATCAATTCACACATTATTGAGTCTAACCTACTAATAGGTCGGGTAATAGAATTTTGAGTCTGAATCATGTCTTCCATACTCTTTACAATTGGTTCTTCTTAAAAATGTGAGTATGGAAGTAGGTTTTGAAAATTATGGTGAAGTCCTGAGTACATCAGATTTTGCGGTTGTTGCTTGGACTCATGAAGAGTTCCATATTCATTTTTAGAATGGATGGTTGTTCATTTTGAATCGGTGCGACTGGAAAAAAATGAGTATGAACTTGAAAATTTTGTTGAGACGATGAGTCCAACATATTTTGAAATTGTTGCGCTATTTTAGAAAAGACTTCCAAACTCTTTTCTAGCTCAGATTTTTCTTCAATCGGATGTTCTAGAAAAGGAGTATATGGAGTTTGATGTGGGAAGGATTGTGAATTGTGCAGATTTTGAATTTGTTATTGGGACTCAAGCATGGCTTCCATACTCCTTTTCAAATCAGATTTTTCTTCAGAGGGTAATTCTGAAAAAGAAGTATAGTAAGTAAAATTGGGGAATGAATATGGCGAAAATTGTTAACAAGGTGGCTGAAAATTTGACTCGGAGGAGGTAAATTCCCATTGACTCTGTGAAGAGTGAAATTATTTTAAAATTATAGTCATAGGCTTAAGAATATGGGTCATATTGAGTCGGATAATCCTAATCTTACATATATGGTTGGTTCATGTTGTACATAGTCGGGTCGGAGTTATCCAAGTCAAATGAGGCTGAAGTGAAAAATGGATGCATTTGGTTGAAAAACTCTTGATTATATTACATTTTATCACAATAATCAGAAAAAAATCAAGCAAACAAACAAACAAAGAAAGAAAAAAATAAATTCAAAACAAGCCTATACTAGGGTTGACCTAGACCTAGATGACTCCTAATTGGTTAGACTGTCGACGGGGGGTATATTGTAGGAATCTGACCACAGGTTAACCGACTAGGTAGGGGTAAGATCAGTGGGAGATATCCGTGCCGGAGCAACGGCCTAATTATGTCAAACCACTGTTCTTCGAGATTTCACCTCTCAATCCTTAACCTTTGACACTGATTTGATAAGAGTCAAATTCTAACAACATCTCCCTTAGGTCAATCCCTTAAATGAGTTCGAGATGTCACTAGGGGCCAACGTCTAGCAAGCTTTATTTTCGCTTGGGTTGTGTGAGCAGGGAGGTTGTTTTTTTGGGTTAATGGAGGATAATGACTTCCCCACCTTATGTTATGTTGGGTTTTGCCCTTAATTTTTTATTTGTGCAAGTGTGCAATATATAAAAGAATGAACACAAAAAAGTGAGTAAATCACTACGTGTTTGTCATAAGCCATATGTAATGCAATATGTACACCTCAGTCAAGATCACAACAGCACAAGAACAAAATACAGTATATTATAATTGAAATTAACACGTGCCTAGATGCAAATATCTAAACCATTTTAAAGCATCAAATTTTTGTATTTTAGTTCTTGATTATTATAGTTCATAGGTAATCTAAAAGAAGACTAGCAGCAAAATATAACAATATACAAGAATTTACCCAACCACAGAAAAGCATGCGTGGACTTCTGCAATGCTAAAAATTTGACCTGCATACCAAAAGCAAATAAGAAAAGTTAACAAAAATGTGTGATCAAACTGTTCCCATCCTCGGCAACGACGCCACAATTTGATCGAAGGAAAATTGTACACGAAAAGTGACGTTTTGAAATCAAGGGTTAAAGTGTGTGTGCTTTGGCTTCCTTGATACTTCCGTTATAATATAGATGCTAAAATAGGTTAAATCCATAAGGACGGGAAGTGATAGAAGCTTTCACGGTATGTTCACGTGTGTGTTAAACTTTCTTCAATGTTTTAAAGAATCAAAAGAAAACAAAATAAAAAGTGGAACGGGAAGTGTATGGTGGAAACAAAGATAGAAACATTGAAGAGAAGATATTTATGGTTTTTGAAATTATTTCTAAACAAAGTAAAAAAGAAAGAAAACTCATGGCTACTAACTACTAATGGCTCCACTAACCATGCTAACCTCTTAGTGATAGTTGCCTCACTTGTATCCTTAGTTATCACTAGTCCTTGGTTCAAAAGCGTTTCAAAGCATGACCCATAAGATAACTTATCACATTAAAAATGAACAAACTAGTGCAAGCTACACTTAAACCATTAAAACTAAATAAGAGCAAGCATGGATAAAGTAATGTTAGCTTGTTAGAGAGTTAGGATGTTAGAGTATTAGAATCCATCATCATGAGCCATCAATGGCTCTTGCAAGAGCAAGGCCAAGTATGGGCTATTAGATTCATGTGGATTATCAAGTAAAGGTAAGCAAGTTAGTGGTTAGTAGTTAGTTGCCCTGAGAGAAAATTAGCTAAGCATATAAAAGGAGTTAGAGAGAAAAAACAAGGAGAGATAAAGAGAGAACCTTTCATAAATTGTCACCTTCCATTACAAGAACTCTTGCTTTCATCCTATGTACTACTCTCTTTCCTATTACAAAATCTATAAGAAATGAAAAATACAAAAACGAAAGAAGAAGAACAACTAACCTAAACTAAAGAGAAGAAGCTACTCTTAAAACTACATTCATGGAGAAGAAAAAACACTAAAAACCTCCTCCCTTAAGCTCTGAAAACCCAAGGCATTTATTGGCAGGGGGCACCACGAGGCTGTCACAGGGCCGCGCGTCAAATCTCGACGGGCGGCTCTATGGTACGGCCATAGAAACGTGGCCATTGCCGTGTTTTCACAGTCGTACTGGCGCCGCACGGTGCCTTCTCACATGCATTATTGGTTTGTCTCCCTGTCAGCTGTAACCCCTGGTTTCTGGATATAGGTACCTGGTTTGACAGAACCACCTTTCAAACTCAATGGTTATATGTGTAGGCTTAAAATCATCAAATAAATGGGATTTTTGAGCTTCTTCTTTATTTCATACCATGAACCTAGAAACATACAAGAGAGGTGTTATTAATTGAATTTAATATTAAATAAATATGAAGATGTGGCATGAAATATGCATATTTAGAGACTAATCAGTATGCATAATCATAGAAAGGGGGTCCGAGAGTGCACCAACAGAACTGGCTCCAGCCATGGACATCATGGAAGAATTGGCTCATCAGATGGTACAACAATTCTTCATATCCATGAGATCCTGCATCGAATTGGTTCTTTCCGGGAGAAGTTACGTGGAGTTTGCCCAAATGCTTCTTGAAAACCAGATCGAGAACATCTGTCATATTGGAAGCTCAGAGAAAGCAAGGGCATATCTGATGCTAGTCGAACAACTGGGGTTATGCTTGAAGGAACTAAGGACTCTGGTGAAGGCTAGTCCGATGGACGAGACTCCGCTGATGTTGAAAAAGAACCTCACTGCTCAAGAATGAGAATGAAAAGAGATGGAGGAGCAGATAGCTGAGGAGGCTTGTCACTGTTTGGTGGGAGAAAAATTCGCGTAAAGTTTCCTTGAATCAATTGAAAAATTACAACGGTCTTATACTCCGACTACAAGGGAGGGAGGATATTGAGTCTTGAATCCTCCCTTTGTTTAATGCTGGGTTCTTCAGGTGGCGGTGGAAAGTGAATCTTGTTTTCCATTGACCGGGTGAACGTCAGGAACTTTTGGGGATTTTCTCTTTGGATGGTGGACGGAGTAACACAGCTCTGTCGACCAGAAATCTCAAAGAGATTGCAGGCAAAGATTAACTTGTGCGCAGCAAGTTACTTGAAGAGTTGGACTCTCTTTCCTTCTCTGTGAAAATTCTTAAGTTAAGATCTAATTGACCGACCCTTTCTTCATAGCAATGGGGCTATTTATAGAGGTTTCAGGGGTGAACGTGCCCCCTAAAAACGCTCCATAATGGGGGTTAACTTCCCCGTTATGTGGGCAGTGATTGACTCCATAACAAGGGCAGTTATAACTGAGACGCGGGTTTCGACCCTCGCGCCTTGGTGCTGTAGTGCTACTGAGACGCGGGTTTCGACCCTCGCGCCTTGGTGCTGTAGTGCTACTGAGACGCGGGTTTCGACCCTCGCGCCTTGGCGCCTTGGTGCTGCAGTGCTACTGAGACGCGGGTTTCGACCCTCGCGCGTTGGTGCTGCGGTGCTGTTGAGACGCGGGTTTCGACCCTTGTGCCTTGGTGCTGCAGTGCTGCTGAGACGCGGGTTTCGACCCTCGTGCCTTGGTGCTGCAGTGCTGCTGAGACGCGGGTTTCGACCCTCGCGCCTTAGTGCTGCAGTGTTGTTGAGACGCGGGTTTTGACCCTTGTGCCTTGGTGCTGCAGTGCTGCTGAGATGCGGATTTTGATCCTCGCGTCTTGGCGCTGCTTTGATGGCTATGATTAGCCCTGCGTCTGGAGTTTGGGACTCTACTTTTGAGGACTTGTCTTCAATGATTTTTAGACAGCCTACAGACCCCCTCCAAAGTTTTCGATATTCCACAGTTGGCTGAGACGGATTTCGAAATACTTTGGACTCTAGCTGAATTCACCCTTCTCATGATTGGACTGACAATGCTCCGGGCTTGATCTTCTTTGGAGTATGGCCTTCATGAGTGTACTGTGGAACTCTTTAAAGCCGTCAAAACTTATCATGTTGAGTGTCTAGATGCACAGTCTAAACCTCCCCGATGCTTTGAGTTTGTTGTTGGTGTACTTTGAACCAGGGGTGGACAGTCGTCTGCTTGTGCCAGTGTACTGTTGAACTGAATTGCAGAAGTAAGGACTGAACGCCAGTTCTGTGGACACAGGGGTGATACTGCTTTAAAGACGCGCCTTCTATAGGGGTGCATCTTTTAGGATGACAACGCGACTGTTACTCCGTGAGGTAGACGCGACTTTGGCCGGGTTGAAAAGATGCGATCTTCGGAGGGACACGTCTTTTGGAATGAAGACGCGGCTTTCTGGACGCAACTCTGGCCGTGTTGAGAAGGGACGCGGCTTTAGAGATGAAGACGCGACTGTTGGATACGAATCCGTGCCATGAGTATGTTGCCACGTGTCTTGTAGAATTGAGGGGACATCTTCTTTTTGGTGCGCGAACTTCGCGCTGCATTTAATACGCTGTCCACGCGTCGGCGGTGATTAGGCGTCGAGCCAAACACCGCGTATCTTTACGAATCACTGTGCCTATAAAAGGCAACAGTCCTTCAAGAGTCATCATTAGACTCTCCTTCTTCTTCGTTTGCATCTGTTAGGATTTGAGAAAGAAGCTTTCTTTCTTCTCCTCGTTTCCTTCATCGAACATCGAATCCTCGATCATAATGGCACCAAAGGCTAAGCATACTGCTTCGACTTCAAAGGCCATCGTTCCTGAAACCAAAATGGGCGGTTCCTCCATGCAGGAAGCCCCTATTTCAGGTATAAAAAGCCATCGGACTTGATTTCCGCCATTAAAAGGAGTTTACAGAGTTCTTTTAACTCTGAAATTCCTTTTGAATGTGAACCGCCAAAGCGGGCTCAAACCCGTGTTTAATCGTTAGGCGCAGTTTTTGAGTTGATGGATAAGACGCAGGTTTGATGACCTCTGCTTCTTTTATCCGCTCAAATCTGCGTCTGCTTGTTGAACACAGGGCCCCCAACGAACCTTGCGTTTTGGATTTAACACTTAGAATATTTCTAAGTGTGAAAGATTCAGACGCAAATTTCTAATGACTCTTGCGTCTTGTGAAATCAGATGCTGGTCCTCATGAACCTTGCGTCTGAGTCTAATACTTAGAAATTTTTCATAAGTCTTGGATTTTTAAAACGCGAGCTCCATACTAGCCTTGCGATCATTGGATCTGGACGCAGATTTTGATGATCTCCGCGTCTGGGTTTATTTCTGCGTTCGAGTTGTAAACACTTAATCATTTTCTTTAAGATTTCTGATCAAGTATTATTTTCTTTTGCAGTGAGATATTCCTCCAATCCTCTCTCCAAAAAGTTCCACTTCGGGCACATAGGTGGTGCAGACCATAATCTAATCTTCGTGTTGCAGAAGACTGCTCCCTGAAAATCACCTAGAGAGAGGGTGAATAGGTGATAATGCTAATCTAGAAACTAAATGCGGAAGCTAAAAACTATTTACACAAACACTTAATACAACCAACGAGTGTAACCGAATTCCCCGTGAAGGGCTCTGGACTAACTTCTCTTGATTCCCCTAGATAAGAGTTGAGGTGCTATATGAAGCTCTCGTGGTTAAGTACAAGTGAGGCACACAAACACAACCAAGCATATAATATGAATAGGCAATATGAATATATGCAAGGCACAAATGCGAGCAAATAAGATATGACAATATGAATGATGCAATGCACAAAAGTAAAGAGAGAGAGTTGAGAGGCAACGGATCAAACGCAAACACAAAGATATGTTTCGAGGTTCGAGCCCCTAGCTCTACGTCCCCGCCTTCACCGAGAAGGATTTCCAATCCACTATCTCCCACTGAGGGAACCTCCACCGAGGAGGATTTGTTACAACAATAGGAGTACCGAACTCCTCTCTCAAACACCACCTCACAACCGAGGGGTAGGCCCGTAGCCAAACAACCACAAACACCTCTACCGAAGAGGGTTACAACCACCAAGCTCCACCTCACACAAGAGGGAGCAAACCACAATCTCAACCTCTACCAAGGAGGGAGCAAACCAATCACCCGATCAGCCTCTACCAAAGAGGGATACAACAAAAGCAAGGGTGTTTACAACTTGGAGGTTTCCACAACCTCAAACAATCTCTTTTCCACAAAAAATGATCCTAATAGAATAGGATAGAATGATAGCTCAAGTGTGGAAAAACTAGAGTTTGGAAAACAAGAACTCAAAGAAAAACACTTGGGAAAACTCTTTGTAAATGATAGAATTGAAGAACAAAATAAATCTCCCAAATTTCTATTTTCTTTGATTTTCCCAAACCCTAAAACACAAAACCAAATTTGAAGTTTAAAGCCCAAAAATACCTTTGAAAACTAAAAATAAACTCTGGAGAAACACTAAATTTTTCTTGTCAAAGGTCTTGTCAAAATCCCCAAAGAGATGGGGTATTTATAGCCCCAAAAGAAAACTAGCCGTTAGGCTGATCTGTCAGCCTGACAGGCTTGCGGTCGACCGGCCGGTCGACCGCCAACGGTCATAAATATGACCGTTGGGCAACCCGGTCGACCGCCCGGTCGACCGCCCAGATACAGAGAGCAAAGCTCTCTGGTCCGGTCGACCGGCCCATTGCCTGGCCAGACGTGCACAGACCTGTGCACGTCGGTCGACCGACCAGTCGACCAGCTCAGGAACACGGTCGACCGTCTGGGTCGACCGCAAAAGCCTGGCAGCCAAATTCTAGGACAGAAACACAGTTTAAAAATATTTCTAAAAATTCTTTAAAAACTTCTAAAAATGCCCAAAAATAGTTTTACCATTTTGCATTGATATATAAATATATGATAAAAATTTCAACTCAAATATCAAGCAATTTGAACTATTTTTGTGTCTTAACATTTTTTATCAAAAACCAAAACTTGTATTTTATCAAACTTGGATTTTTCAATACATGAATATGAAAGTCAAAATAAGTTTGTTTAAAAGTTTAAGCATGCATGTATAGAAAGAATACATCTACTATACATATAAACCATTTAAACTTGTTTTGATCTAAACTATTAATGAAAACCTAAAATCCATAAAACGTGTGTGTGTTGTGCACTTGAGCATATCAACTATACTAAGCTTTACAAATGGATCTAAACACACTAAACAAAACTATGGATACCTAAGTCTTCTTGACGATCTTCATCTTCAAGTCGACCCGATCCAAAATGTGATCCACAAGCGAGACTCCAATGAGTGCAAGGTATGATCTTGATGCTTGGGCTCTGGAATCACCATGTGAAGGGTTCAAAACTCATCTTGTTGAAGCAATCACCAACTAATATCTTGATTAATGATCTGAAACTAAAATTACAAGATTATCAGTAAACATAACTACATGAGTTAATCATCATCAAAACTAGAGTGGAAGGCCTCTGGGCCAACAATCTCCCCTTTTTTGATGATGACAAAACTCATGGAGTTATATATGCATGGATTAAAGTTAAGCTTCAAAGAAGCTCCCCCTTAACTCATGTATAGCAATAAACAATAAGAATATGCAATGAAAGCTTATAAACATGTATGCATAGACATGCATAAAACAATAAAACATGTTCTTATACCAAATGAAATTTTCAAAAACAAAACATGCTCTAGATACCAATTAAACTTAATATATGCAAAACATAAATATGCATATAAAAAACATGTACCAATCATACATATATAGAGAAGATGTTGAGTTTATATGCATGTTAAACTCTCAAATAATTCTCCCCCCTTTTGTCAATCATCAATAAAGGGGTAAAAGCAAAAGCAAAACATTAAATTTTTCTCCCCCTTTCTGTTCGAAACAAAGAATCAACAAAGGGGTCAAAAATAATAAAAACAATGTTCTCCCCCTTTTTGTCTAAACAAAAGGAATATCAATAAGGGGTTACAATCAATTAAGATATCAATTTAAATATATATATCAAAGATAGCATCTTGATACCAATTGAAAGTGAACATAGATCAATCAACAAATGGTATATGCGATATACATTCATGAAGAGGAAGATGTGAAGCTTCCCTACATAGATACATTACATGAAGGAGGGATGACAAGCCCTAATTCACATAACGTACACTATGCAATGCATAAGAGGAGATGTGAAGCTCCCCCTACACACGTGTACCACATAAAGAAGAGTTGTCAAGCTCCTCAATGTAAGATACACTCAACATGAATCTATATGTAGAAGAGATGTTAAGCTCTCCTTGCATATAGGCAATCATATCAAAATATTTTAACAATTCTTAAAACAAAATTTTGAATTTTCTCAATAAAACAAATTTGATACCAATTAAAAGTATTATTCTTTTTTTTAACATATGATACCAAATTGAAATTATTATTTTCTATTCATAAAGTAAGGGAGTGGAATACAAAACCAAAGGTAAACCAAATACCAATTGAAAAATAAAATACGAGTTTTCACCCCCTTTATGAAATACCAATTAAACACATGCATAAGCTTGTTTAAGAATACCAATTGAAACTAATCAATTGAAACATGATGATCATTAAAACTCAAGCTTAGCATAAACAAGATATATATATGTATGAAAAATAGATACCAATCGAAATTGATACTCTTTCAAGTGCAAGCATACATATACAAAAAAATATGAGTATACAAAAATGTTAATATTGATACCAATTGAAAGAATCCAATGATACCAATTGAAACAACAATAATATCAAGTGTATACCTCATATAACCTATCCTCCTAATCATGTTCAAGTTTAAAATGATTTTCACTATAAAGCATGTATGAGCATGATGTCCCATCCAACCACCCTTGGAAGGTAGGGTTTTCAAAATAGATTTGAAAAATATAGTATGCTTGAAAACTTCTACCATAATGAAGAATCCCGCAACTAGTTAAATGAAAAAAACTTTTTAACTAGTACGAAATCCTTCAAGCAAGGAATAATTCAAAAATATTTTTCATGAAACACATGTAAATCACATGACACTAAACACTCAAAATCCATAAAGCTCATATCATACTCATGAAAACATAATCATGAGAAACATTTAAATAAGGTGAGTGAACAAGTGTTATGTGAAACATATCATCATGAAAATAGGAAATTAAGCTCAATATTCCTTAAAACACGAAAATCATCAAAACTTATTTAATCTTCAAGGCATATGTATGTCTTATACAAACTAAAGTATACATACATATCCAAACAAACGAGTCCATAAAGATATATGCATTAAGGTACGTGGCTCAAAGAATGTATATGTATAAACAATAATTTGGATAAAATGGACATATACATGAAGTTAAACTAAAACACATGAAAAACATGGATAAAATATGAATACAAGTCAAATGCATGAATCATCAAAACTAGACTATGCTAGCAATATAATGGGTACAAATAATCGTTCAAGCACAAACATATATAAATTTACTTGTGGCCTACTATATATACAAGTATAAATCCTAGTCTTAATGAAAACTAACATTTAAACATATATTCAACATTTAAAGCATAAAAACAAGACAAAAATTAACATGAAAAATATAAACATGATTATTATGAAAATTCACATGTTATTAAACCTATGATAAACATGATAGCTAAATAATGGTGAGAACACTAAAATAATGATCCATATTAAACCTGGGTATCTCAAATGCTATACATGTATGTCAGAGTCTTATAATCATGGCATTTTCATAATGATCATATAAACAACAACACATGCTATAAATAATGAACATGAAAAGCATGCATAAATAAATAAGGAGTAAGAGACCGTTACCAAAACCTATGAGGCAACTTCTCTATGTCTCCAAAACACGGTGGTCCTCCCACCAAACATCCCTTGAAAGTGATGTATCCACATATTTCTCATGAAGCTCGGAACGCATCCACTCCAAGGTACCGCAACTCTCACGTCATGCGAGAGCCCACACCTACATCAAATACAATAGGGGTGGTCTTTGGTACCCACAACTTTTTGGGTCCATAGGGGTTAATACCTTTCCTAACCCAAACAAAATTATTTGCTAAATTTGAAACATGTATTCTATTATAACAAAATTTAGCAAGGTGGCCCTTACGTCCACAATGTGTACAAGTGTACACATGAGCATACAAGTGATGATGGTGTCCGTGAGGAACATGTGTATGCCGTGGGGGGTGTGCATGAAAAGATGGAACTTGTTTCTTTCGAAACAAAGTTTCCAAACGTGTATGGCTCTTGGCACATTGGCTCAAGGTGGAGCCCAAACAATCCACTCTCTTCTTCAACAAACAGAAATCATCATTAATCCTAGAAGAAGAGGTACATGCAATAGGTAGACTAGATGAAGAAGCTACACTAGCATGGCAAACATGTGAATCAATATTAATTTTCAAAGATTCATTTTCTTTAAACAAATTTCTAATTCTTTTGAAATAGAAGCAATTTTCATTTTTAAAGAATCATTTTCTTTTAAAACAAAATTAACTTTTGAAGACAAGTTTTCATTTTTCTTTAAAAGTGTTTCACAATCATTTTTAGATTTTAAAATTTTATTTTCTTTTAAAACAAGATCAAGTTGAGATTTCAATGAATCCCTCTCATTAGAAATCTCCTCTTTTTCTTACAAAACCAAATCAAGTTTTGAAAATAAAACCTTATTTTCTTTATTAATTTCAAAACTCTTCTTTTTCAAAAGATTATATTTTTTAATCAATTTTTCACACACAATTGAAAGTTCTTCATTTAAAGCATGGGCATCAATATGATCATCACATGAAGAACTAGAATCAAAACTATCTAGTTGAGTTTCCGATTGTATCTCAAGGGAGTCATTCCCTTGGACCATGTAGCATTGTGACTCGGATTCTCCACTAGATTCCTCCTCTTGTTGGATTGGCATTTGAAGCTTTGAGGTGGTTGTGGTTGTCAACATGTTCCACACTGCAAATGCGGAATCAAAGTTAGAAACAAGCATAAGATATTCTTTTAAAAGCGTGCTTCTAATAGCCTCAAGGGCTTGTGCATTGGCCCCTATATGATTGTGGTTACCAAGATAGCATTTCTTGGTAGCGGCAAGAAAGACATGCAAGCCTAGGGTCTTCAAATACAAGGACATCCTATATTTCCATGTGTCAATGTTGGAGACATCGAACATGGGAGGTGAAAAGCAATCCATGGGTGTAAACTATATGTGTGTAAGCAAACAAATGTGCAAATACAAATGGTAGATTAGCAAATAGGATCACACTCCTAGGATGTTAAGCCTAAAGTATCAGGAGCGTAGGCTCTTATACTAATTGAAAATCACCTAGAGGGGGGTGAATAGGTGATAATGCTAATCTAGAAACTAAATGCGGAAGCTAAAAACTATTTACACAAACAGTTAATACAACCAACGAGTGTAGCCGAATTCCCCGTGAAGGGCTCTGAACTAACTCCTCTTGATTCCCCTAGATAAGGGTTGAGGTGCTATATGAAGCTCTCGTGGTTAAGTACAAGTGAGGCACACAAACACAACCAAGCATATAATATGAATAGGCAATATGAATATATGCAAGGCACAAATGCAAGCAAATAAGATATGGCAATATGAATGATAAAATGCACAAAAGTAAAGAGAGAGTTGAGAGGCAATGGATCAAACGCAAACACAAAGATATGTTTCGAGATTCGAGCCCCTAGCTCGACGTCCCCGCCTTCACCGAGAAGGATTTCCAATCTTCTATCTCCCACCGAGGGAACCTCCACCGAGGAGGATTTGTTACAACATTAGGAGTACCGAACTCCTCTCTCAAACACCACCTCGCAACCGAGGGGTAGGCCCGTAGCCAAACAACCACAGACACCTCTACCGAAGAGGGTTACAACCACCAAGCTCCACCTCACACAAGAGGGAGCAAACCACAATCTCAACCTCTACCAAGGAGGGAGCAAACCAATCACCCGATCAACCTCTACTAAAGAGGGATACAACAAAAGCAAGGGTGTTTATAACTTGGAGGTTTCCACAACCTCAAACAATTTCTTTTCCACAAAAAATGATCCTAATAGAATAGAATAGAATGATAGCTCAAGTGTGAAAAAACTAGAGTTTGGAAAACAAGAACTCAAAGAAAAACACTTGGAAAACTCTTTGTAAATGATAGAATTGAAGAACAAAACAAATCTCCCAAATTTCTATTTTCTTTGATTTTCCCAAACCCTAAAACACAAAACCAAATTTGAAGTTTGAAGCCCAAAAATACTTTTGAAAACTAAAAATAAACTCTGGAGAAACACTAAATTTTTCTTGTCAAAGGTCTTGTCAAAATTCCCAAAGAGATGGGGTATTTATAGCCCCAAAAGAAAACTAGCCGTTAGGCTGATCTGTCAGCCTGACAGGCTTGCGGTCGATCGGCCAGTCGACCGCCAACGGTCATAAATATGACCGTTGGGCAACCCAGTCGACCGCCCAGATATGGAGAGCAAAGCTCTCTGGTCCGGTCGACCGCCCGGTCGACCAGCTCATTGCCTGGCCAGACGTGCACAGACATGTGCACGTTGGTCGACCGACCGGTCGACCGGCTGTGGAACACGGTCGACCGTCTGGGTCGACCGCCAAAGCCTGACAGCCAAATTCTGGGACAGAAAAACTGAAGGTTCACCTAGAGGGGGGGTTGAATAGGTGAAGGCTAATCTAATGGTCACTTAATGCCAAATAATGCGGAAGGTAAAAGCAATTATGACCTAAATAAAACTTTTACACTAAACACCACGTATAACACAAGAGTGTTGCCGAATTCCCCGTGAAGGGCTCTGGACAAACTCCTCTAGATTCCCCTTGAATGGGTTGAGGTGCCGCGTTGGCTCTCTTGGTTGAATACAAGTGTTAGCAAACAACCCAAGCATGTATAACAATTTAAGCACACAAGTATATCAAGCATATAAATATAAACACTATAATTGAATGCAAGATATAGATAAGGAGATAGAGAGAGAGTGAGCAATCGCAAACACAAGGGATTTGTTTTGAGGTTCGAGCACCCTTGCTCTACATCCCCGCCTTCGACACACGAAGGATCTCCACTATGATCAATCCCAATGGATCACCCGGTGCCGCAACACCTACAACTCTCGGACTCCCTAGTCCGTACACACCGCAAGCCCACCGGCTCGCTGAGGCCGCACCTCAAACAATGGAGTTCGCACCCGAACCCAAAACCCCGAGTCCACACTAGGACCCGAAACAAATGCGAACACAACCGTCCGCCTTCTCAAAGAACAAAGATGAAGTCTTTGGTGATCACAATACTTTGATCACCTAAAAACTATCTCACTACAACACTCTTATAAGATGAATAGCAATGGATGGCTCAAGTGTTTGTGTGAGAAAACTAGGAAAGAGATGGTGGAGGAAAAACTCAAGAAATTCTCTTTTAACACTCTTGATAAACTCTTTCCTTTAGATAGGAAATATTTGCTCTCAAATATGTGGAGAAAACTCTTTTAAACAGATAAGAAAAACTGGCCCAAAGCTCTCCTAAAATCTTGTATCAAAACAATGACCAAACCCCCAAATTTATAGGCTGTCAAAAACTAGCCGTTGGGGTCTGTCAGACCTGTCGGTCGACCGCCCGGTCAACTGCCAACGGTCAAAAATCAGACCGTTGGAGCCTCCGGTCGACCGCCCGGTCGACCCAAAAGAACAGAGAGCACTGCTCTCAGTTCCGGTCGACTGTGCCGGTCGACTGGCCAATTGCCAGGTCAAGCGTGCACGTCCGTGCACGTCGGTCGACCGATCCGGTCGACCGACTTCAGGTATAGTCGAATATCAAGGTAGTAAGTCGACTATCTAAAGCCTGAAAATAGTTTTTTCTGGGATTTAAAACTAAGTCTTTTGGTTGAAATAAAATCCCATAAAATACTTAAAAATCTACAAAAATAGTTTTACCAATATACTTTGATAAACAAATATACTTGCACAAAATCAAGACATGTTATAAAAGATTGGACGATTTTTGTAATATGGAAATATTGGCTCAATTGAAAACTTGTATTTTTCTAAAACCTTGTTTTTCCAAAACTCCTTTAAATACAAAAACTAGATATTTTGAACTCATTAAAGCATAGTGTGTATGGATATGATCCACTACACAAATAAGATGAAATATCTAAGTTTTTGACATTAAGCTCTAAACTTGATTTTGGATAAAAGATATGTATACATGAAAACCAAAATCCAAATAGTATTTTGTCACAAAGAAAAATCTTTTGTAAAAACAAAACTATCAAGAGTGTATGTGTATATAATACTTGAGCAATCCACCAACTACTCTATCCTTTACATTTTAACTAAAACAAAATCTTCTAAAAACTAAATCTTATGCCTAAGACACAAGTCTTGATCTTGAAGTCTTCACTTGCAGTCTTCTCATCATCTTGACTTGGTCCAAATGCAATCCAACGAGCTCGACTCCTCTTGAGTACTTGATGTGATCTTGAAGCATAGGCTCGTGAATCAAACCGGTGCTAGCTCCAAAATGTGACTTTAAATCCTTTGTTGAAGCTCCACACCTACTAAGATCTTGATAACAAATCTGTCACTAATTAAACACAAGATCATTAGTAAACATAACTATATGAGTTGTCATCATCAAAATTAGAGTGATGGGCCTTTGGGCCAACAATCTCCCCCTTTTTGATGATGACAAAACTCATGAAGTTATATATGCATGGATTAAAGTAAAGCTTCAAAGAAGCTCCCCCTTAACTCATGCATAACACATAAACAAATAGATATGCAAATGAAGCACATGACATGTATGCAAATCAAGGAGATAAAACTAAATCAAATTCTTTTTCTCCTATTTGCAAAACAAAACATATATGCATAAACATAAATTCTTTTATAAAAACATGCATATATAGCAAATACCTCTCCCCCTTTTTGTCAATCATCAACAAAGGGTTTAAGGTAAAACAAAATCATCAAATCTTTCTCCCTCTTTTGTCATAAACAAAGAGATCAATAAGGGGTCAAACATATCAATAAAAGGTTATATGCGATATATATTCATGAAGAGGAAGACGTTAAGTTAGCTTCCCTACACATATGCATTACATGAAGAAGGGATGACAAGCCCCAATTCACATAACACATATTATATAATGCATAAGAGGAGATGTGAAGCTCCCCCTACACACGTGTACCACATAAAGAAGAGTTGTCAAGCTCTTCAATACACAATACACTCAACATGAGTCTATATGTAGAAGAGATGTTAAGCTCTCCTTGCATATAGGCAATATAGATCAAAACATTTTTTTTATTTTTCTTAAACAAAATTTTAAAGGTATCAGAGCTTTTGTAAAACAAACAAATTTTAAGATACCAAATTGAAAATAATCATTATTGTAAATCATATTGATACCAATTGAAATTTAACAAATATGAAGTTGAAACATATTGATACTAATAGTAAACAATGATCAAAAAAAATTTTATTTTCATCATAAACTTTGTGCTTTTAAAAATGTGAACCAATTGAAAGTTAAGCACATGAAAATCATATATATGTATGAAATGAGTATACCAATTGACATTGATACATACATATATAAGAAAACAAAATATGAGTATATACAAAAATTATCAATTTAGATACCAATAGAAAGAATCCCATGATACCAATTGAAATAACAATAAGATCAAGTGTATATCTCATATAACTACTGAAAAACACCTAGAGGGGGGGTGAATAGGTGTAATTGCTAATCTAAGAAACTCAATGCAAACTAAGTGCGCTAAATGCGGAAGCTAATGCAAATCTTGCAACACACTTAATACAATCCAACAAGTGTAGCCGAATTCCCCTTGCGAGGCTCTGGACTAACTCCTCTTGATTCCCCTAGATATGGGTTGAGGCGCTATGTGAAGCTCTTGTTAGATGAGTATAGGTGATGCACAAACACACAAGCAATTCAAGCAATGTGCACACACAATCAAGCCAAGCAATAAAGGATATAGCAATATAAAATAATGCAAGGCAACACAAGCAATATGATATGGCAATATGAGTTATGCTCAACACAAACAAATATGATGATATGAAGTATGATGCTTTGCACAATATAAATGAGAGAGAGTTAGAGAGACAATGGATCAAAACGCAAACACCAAGATTTGTTTCGAGGTTCGAGCACCTTGCTCTACATCCCCGCCTACACCACCGTGTAGGATTTCCACTATCTCAACTCCCACCGAGGGAACCTCTACCGAAGAGGATTTCTTACAACTCTAGGAGTACCTAACTCCTCTCTCAATACAACCTCCACCGAGGCCAACAACAACCAACAACAACACCTCTACCAAAGAGGCTCACAACCAATCTCAATCACCTCACACTTGAGGGATACAAACCAATCACCCGATCACCTCTACCTAAGAGGGATACAACAAGAATAAGGGTGTACAACTTAGAGGTTACAAACAACAACCTCAAAACTCTCTCTTTCTTTCTTTTTCCACAAAACAAAGATCCTAATAGTTTAGGATAGTATGATATAGCTCATGTGTGGAAAACAAGTGTTTTTGGAAACAAGCAACAAAGAAAAATCTTTGGGAAAATACTTGCAATATGATAGAATTGAAGATCTAAGCAAAAATCCCAAAAACCTATTTTTCTTTGATTTTCCAAAAACCCTAAAACAATAAAGATGAGAAGTTTTTGCCCTTAAAACTCTTTTGAAAAACTCTTTTAAACACTTCAGAAAACTGAAAATATTTCTCTTAAAAAACTTGGCTAAAATCCCAAAGAGATGGGGTTTATATAGCCCCTATATAAAACTAGCCGTTAGGCTGAGTTGGCAGTCTGACAGACTGCCGGTCGACCGGTCCGGTCGACCGCCAACGGTCAAAAATGTGACCGTTGGGCAATAGCGGTCGACCGGCCCGGTCGACCGAAACAAACCGAGAGCAGAGCTCTCAGACCCGGTCGACCGGCTCGGTCGACCGTCCACTGTGCCTAACAGACGTGCACGTCTGTGCACATCGGTCGACCGGATCGGTCGACTGGCCCTTGGTGCGGTCGACCGTCCCGGTCGGCCGACCAGCCTGTCAGCACAAAACCAGGTCAGAAAAATTTGGAAAAATATTTTCTAAAAAATCTTTTATCTCTTTTAAAAATACCATAAAAATTGTTTTATCATTTTATGTTGAAACATAAACATGTGATAAAAATTTCAAGACAATATATCAACATATCCATTCATTTTTGTGTCTTGCCAATTTTATCAAAAACAAAACTTGTATTTTAACAAACTAGAATTTTCCAAAACATGAATAGGATAGTCAAAATAAGTTTGTTTAAAAAATTAAGCATGCATGTATAGAATGAAGCAACTATACATATATCAATTTAAACTTGTTTTGATAAACTATTCATGAAAACCAAAACTCAATCATAAAACGTGTGTGATTTGTGTTCACTTGAGCATATCAACTAAACTAAGCTTTACAAATGGATCTAAAACACAAACTCTAAACTAGATACCTAAGTCTTCTTGACGATCTTCATCTTCAAGTAGACTCGGTCCAAACTCCGTGATTCTCCAAGTGCAAAGGTATGATCTTTAAGCTTTGGCACCGGAATCATCATGAATAAGCTTCTAATCATCTTGTTGAAGCTAATCACCAACCTAATATCCTGTTAATGATCTGAAACTTAGAAACACAAGAATATTAGTAAACATAACTACATGAGTGTTGATCATCATCAAAACTAGAGTGGAAGGCCATTGGGCCAACAATCTCCCCCTTTTTGATGATGACAAAACTCATGGAGTTATATATGCATGGATTAAAGATAAGCTTCAAGGAAGCTCCCCCTTAACTCATGCATAGGGATAAACAATAAATATATGCAATGAATATCAAGCATGAAACATGCATATGCATAAACATTAATTGGTTCTAGATATCAAATGGAATATTCAAAACAAAATAAGCTCTAGATACCAATTACAAAGCAAACTCTATATATCAATTAAACTTAATATTCTTGAGATTAAAACATTAAACAATGCATATAAAACATAAGTATGCATATAAAAAAATGTACCAATCATGCATAGAAGTAATTTGAGTTTTATATATGCATGTTAAACTCTCAAATAATTCTCCCCCTTTTTGTCAATCATCAACAAAGGGGTAAACAAAGTAAAATCAAATAAAAAAAAAATTTTTTTTTTCTCCCCCTTTTTGTTAAACAAAAAGATCAAGAAGGGGTTAAACAATCCAAACAATAAAATGAGGGGTAAAAGTCTGTCTCCCCTTTTTAAGTCAATCAAAACAATAAAACAATGTTCTCCCCCTTTTTTTGTCTAAGACAAAAAAAAAAAGTCAATAAGGGGTGACTACAAACATGATATCAATTAAAAAATATGTCAATGAGGTATCTTGATACCAATAAATAAGGATCAATATATGTTATATGCTATATACATTCATGAAGAGGAAGACGCTAAGTTAGCTTCCCTACACATATGCATTACATGAAGAAGGGATGACAAGCCCCAATTCACATAACACATATTATGTAATGCATAAGAGGAGATGTGAAGCTCCCCCTACACACGTATATCATATAAAGAAGAGTTGTCAAGCTCCTCAATTTGTAATATACTCAACATGAATCTATATGTAAGAGAGATGTTAAGCTCTCCTTGCATATAAGAAATACAAATCAAAACTTTGAATATTTTCTTTAAACAAAATTTTGGAAATACCAATTGTAATTAAACATAAGTCTTGAATTCCTAAAACATGAATCTTGATACTAAAACAAATTTTGAATTTCTTAAATATGATACCAATTGTAAATATTTTACCAATTGAAAAGATTTTACATAGAAACATTGATACCAATTGTAAGAATTGTTCATTTTAAAAATATATAAACAAATTTGATGTTGATATCATATGTTCAAAATAACAACTTTTAATCATAAAGAGTGGGAGTACAAATACCAATTGAAAGACAAAATATGAAATACTCATTTTCTCCCCCTAAAGTCATGCATAGTCTTGATAACAATTTAAAAGTAATCAATTTAAACAAAATTGAAACTCAAGCACTAGCATAAACACAAACATATATATATGTATGGAAAATAGATACCAATAGAACTTGATATACTTGGAATTTAAAGCATACATACATACAAAACATATATGAGTATACAAGAAGATCAAAATGATACCAATTGAAAGAGTTCAATGATACCAATTGACATAACAATAAGTTCAAGTGTATACATCATATTATCTACCACCCAATCATAATTCAAGTTTTAAAGTTTTTCAATTTAGGGCATACATGAACATGATCTCCCATCCTACCGCCCTTAGAAGGTAGGAGTTTTCAAAGATAGATTTGAAAATGTAGTTTTGTTTGAAAATCACTACCAAAATGAAGAACACCGCAACTAGTTAAATGGAAAACTTGTTAACTAGCACGAAATCCTTCAAGCAAGGAATAAAACAAAATTGAAATTCACATGATAATCATTACTCTAACCAATAAAGCATAACTCATGAGAAACAAAACATGAGCAATAGATATGAGTGTACAAATAATATGTGAAGATCATAATCATGAAAAAATATTTCATTAAGCTCAATTATTCCTTAAAACATAATTCCATCAAAACTATCTAATCTTCAAGGCATATGTATGTCTAATACAAACTATAGTATACATACATATCCAAAACATAACGAGTCCACAAAATATATGCATTAAGGCACGTGGCTCAAAAAGATGTATATGTATAAGATTAGTTTGAACTAGATAGACATATACATGAAGTTAAACATAAATACATGAAACATGAAAAACTAAATTTTCATCACAACAAATTTCATTTCAAGGTATATGTATGAATTGTCAAACATGAAGTCTACAAACATATCCCTAAACACAATTGAGTCCAAATATAGATTTGCATGAAAGGCAAATGACTCAAGGGGTATACATGTATATCTTAAAGTTTGGCAATACAAACATATACATGAAGTGAAACACACAATCATAAAACAAATCCAAAAATGGAATACAAGTTTGAAATGTATGAATCATCAAAACTAGACTATACTAGCACATCTAATGGGTTCAAATAAGCAATCAAGCTCAACATATATAGATTTATTTGTAGCCCACTCTATGTACAAGTATATAACTAGTCTTAATGAAAACAAACATCTAAACATATATTCAAAACATGAAGCATCAAAACAAATATAAAAGTCATCATGATAAAACTAAAACATGACTACTATGTAAATTCACATGTATTAGATTCATGATGTACATTATAGCTAAACAAACGGTGAGAACACTAAATATGAATCAAATAAGCATGTGTGTCTCAAATACTATATATGTATGTCAAGGATCTAATAAACATGGAATGAACATACTAATCCATAGACAATGAAACATGCTATAAAACATCAAAACATGCTATAAGCAATGAAATGGAAAGCATGTAAACAATAAATGGGAGTAAAGGATTGTTACCAAAACCGAAGAAGCAACTCTCCTTGTCTCCAAAATATGGTGGTCCTCTCCACCAAACCTTCTCTTGAAAGTGATGCATCCATTTGATTTCCTTTAAGTCCGGAATGCATCCACTCCAAGGTGTCATCACTCTCACGTCATGTGAGAGCCCACACCTACATCAAAAACAATAGGAGGGGTGGTCTTTGGTACCCATACTCTTTTGGGTCCATGGGGGTTAGTACCTTCTCTAACCCAAACAAACTTCTTGGCTAAATTTTCAACATGTAAACGATCATAGCAAAATTTAGCAAGATGGCCTTTTCGGCCACAATGTGTACATGTGTACACATGAGCATACTTGTGTTGATGGTGTCCGTGTGAAGCATGTGTATGCCGTGATGGGTGTGCATGCATAGAGGATGGAACTGTTTCTTTCGAACCAAGGTTTCCAAGCGTGTGTGGTTCATGGCACATTGGCTCATAGTGGAGCCCAAATAATCTACTCTCTTCTTTAGCATACAAATATCATCATTAATCCTAGAAGAAGAGGTACATGCATTAGGTAGACTAGATGAAGTAGCTACACTAGCATGGCAAACATGTGCATCAATCTTATTTTGTAAAAATTCATTTTTCTTTAAACATGCATCCAAATCTTTAGAAATTGAAGCAATCTTAATTTTCAAAGAATCATTTTCTTTTAAAACAAAATCAACTTTTGAAGACAAGTTTTCATTTTTCTTCAAAAGAACATGGCAATCATTTTTATTTTTCAAAAAGTTATTTTCTTTAAGTGCAAGATCAAGTTGAGATTTTAATGAATCCCTTTCATTAGCAATCTCCTCTTTCTCTTGCAAAACAACATCAAGTCTAGCAATCAAATTTTTATTTTCATTATTAATGCCTAGACTCTTCTTTTTCAACAAGTTATATTTTTCTATTAGTTTTTCACAAACAATGGAAAGTTCTTCATTCAAAGCATAGGGATCAACATAATCATTTGAAGAACTAGCACAATCATTACTATCTAGTTGAGATTCCGAATGTACCTCAGGGGAGTCATTCCCTTGGACCATGTAGCATATAGAGTTGGATTCTCCACTAGATTCCTCTTCTTGGATCGGCAATTGAAGCTTGGAGGTGGTGGTTGTTGTCAACTTGTTCCACACTGCAAAAGCGGAATCAAGATTAGAAACACACATAAGATAATCTTTAGGTAATGTGCTTCTAATAGCCTCTAGGGCTTGTGCATTGGCCCCTATATGATTGCAATCACCAAGATAACATCTCTTGGTGGTGGCAAGGAAGACATGCAAACCTAGGGTCTTTAGGTACATGGACATCCTATACTTCCAAACATCAATGTTGGAAGGGTCAAAGCTAGGAGGGGTCATGAAGTCCATGGTAAACTATGAATGTGCAAACAAACAAATGCAAATGAGATTAGCAAGCAAATGGATCACTCCTAGGATGTTAAGCCTAAGTATCAGGAGCACTAGCTCTGATACCAATTGAAAAAACACCTAGAGGGGGGGTGAATAGGTGTAATTGCTAATCTAAGAAACTCAATGCAAACTAAGTGCGCTAAATGCGGAAGCTAATGCAAATCTTACAACACACTTAATACAATCCAACAAGTGTAGCCGAATTCCCCTTGCGAGGCTCTGGACTAACTCCTCTTGATTCCCCTAGATATGGGTTGTGGCGCTATGTGAAGCTCTTGTTGGATGAGTATAGGTGATGTACAAACACACAAGCAATTCAAGCAATGTGCACACACAATCAAGCCAAGCAATAAAGGATATAGCAATATAAAATAATGCAAGGCAACACAAGCAATATGATATGGCAATATGAGTTATGCTCAACACAAACAAATATGATGATATGAAGTATGATGCTTTGCACAATATAAATGAGAGAGAGTTAGAGAGACAATGGATCAAAACGCAAACACCAAGATTTGTTTCGAGGTTCGAGCACCTTGCTCTACATCCCCGCCTACACCACCGTGTAGGATTTCCACTATCTCAACTCCCACCGAGGGAACCTCTACCGAAGAGGATTTCTTACAACTCTAGGAGTACCTAACTCCTCTCTCAATACAACCTCCACCGAGGCCAACAACAACCAACAACAACACCTCTACCAAAGAGGCTCACAACCAATCTCAATCACCTTACACTTGAGGGATACAAACCAATCACCCGATCACCTCTACCTAAGAGGGATACAACAAGAATAAGGGTGTACAACTTAGAGGTTACAAACAACAACCTCAAAACTCTCTCTTTCTTTCTTTTTCCACAAAACAAAGATCCTAATAGTTTAGGATAGTATGATATAGCTCAAGTGTGGAAAACAAGTGTTTTTGGAAACAAGCAACAAAGAAAAATCTTTGGGAAAATACTTGCAATATGATAGAATTGAAGATCTAAGCAAAAATCCCAAAAACCTATTTTTCTTTGATTTTCCAAAAACCCTAAAACAATAAAGATGAGAAGTTTTTGCCCTTAAAACTCTTTTGAAAAACTCTTTTAAACACTTCAGAAAACTAAAAATATTTCTCTTAAAAAACTTGGCTAAAATCCCCAAAGAGATGGGGTTTATATAGCCCCTATACAAAACTAGCCGTTAGGCTGAGTTGGCAGTCTGACAGACTGCCGGTCGACCGGTCCGGTCGACCGCCAACGGTCAAAAATGTGACCGTTGGGCAATAGCAGTCGACCGGCCCGGTCGACCGAAACAAACCGAGAGCAGAGCTCTCAGACCCGGTCGACCGGCTCGGTCGACCGTCCACTGTGCCTAACAGACGTGCACGTCTGTGCACATCGGTCGACCGGATCGGTCGACCGGCCCTTGGTGCGGTCGACCGTCCCGGTCGGCCGACCAGCCTGTCAGCACAAAACCAGGTCAGAAAAATTTGGAAAAATATTTTCTAAAAAATCTTTTATCTCTTTTAAAAATACCATAAAAATTGTTTTATCATTTTATGTTGAAACATAAACATGTGATAAAAATTTCAAGACAATATATCAACATATCAATTCATTTTTGTGTCTTGCCAATTTTATCAAAAACAAAACTTGTATTTTAACAAACTAGAATTTTCTAAAACATGAATAGGATAGTCAAAATAAGTTTGTTTAAAAAATTAAGCATGCATGTATAGAATGAAGCAACTATACATATATCAATTTAAACTTGTTTTGATAAACTATTCATGAAAACCAAAACTCAATCATAAAACGTGTGTGATTTGTGTTCACTTGAGCATATCAACTAAAATAAGCTTTACAAATGGATCTAAAACAAAACTCTAAACTAGATACCTAAGTCTTCTTGACGATCTTCATCTTCAAGTAGACTCGGTCCAAACTCCGTGATTCTCCAAGTGCAAAGGTATGATCTTTAAGCTTTGGCACCGGAATCATCATGAATAAGCTTCTAATCATCTTGTTGAAGCTAATCACCAACCTAATATCCTGTTAATGATCTGAAACTTAGAAACACAAGAATATTAGTAAACATAACTACATGAGTGTTGATCATCATCAAAACTAGAGTGGAAGGCCATTGGGCCAACAACTACCACCCAATCATGGTTTAAGTTTTAAATGATTTTCATTATAAGGTATACATGAACATGATCTCCCATCCATCCTCCCATAGATGGTAGGGGTTTCAAAAATTAGATTTGAAAATATTTTAGCATTGAAAATCACTACCAAGTGGAGAACAATAACTAGTTAAAACAATTTTTGAAAAACTAGTTAAAGATCCTTCAAAACATGAAATCAAAGCATATGTATTTCATGAATCATACTAAATACAAGAATTGACACTCGATCTATGAAGCTCAAAAATATGTTCATGAATCAAAGTCATGACAAAAGAAATAAAGTGTGAGTGTTCAAAAGTCATGTAAATAGTATTTTCATGAAAATAGACATTGAAGCTCAAAAGTGTGAGTAACATTTTTTTTTTTATATCAGACAAACATGAAAATTCATTTTTCATTAAAACAAAGCACACTTCTAGGTATATGTATGATTTATCCAATCCTAACAATACACATACATATCCCAAACATAAAACGAGTCTATTAATAGTATTTACATGAAGGCAAGAGACTCAAAAAGGATATACATGTATATTTATTAGATTTGAATAAAAGATATATATACATGAAGTAAAACATGAAAATTGGCAAAACAAGTATAAATGAGAATCATCAAAACTAGTCTATACATGTGCATATAGTGGGTACAAATGAGCATGAAGTGCAAACATATATAAGTCACGTGTAACTTACTATTTGTACATGTATAATACAAGTTTTGATAAAAACTACATCTAAGCATGTTTATACCACATGAAGCACAAAAAACAAATAAAACATGATCATGCTAAAAATATCATGAATGAACAAGCATGAACATAAAGAGTAAGAGTTTAGAGATTGTTACCAACTCCAAATCTCCAAGCATGGTGGTCTTTCCCACCAAACCTCCTTGATAGAGGTGCATCAAGAATATGTCCATCTAGTCCACGTGCAACCACCACCAAGGCACCAAATCTCTCACATTATGTGAGAGCCCTCACCTACATCAAATACAAAAGGTGGGGACTTTGGTACCCATAGTTTCTTGGGTCCTTTGGGGTTAGTCTTGTAAGGAACCCAAACATTTTTATTCATAGCAAAATTTATATGATGTAATCTATCAAAACAAAACTTTGCTAAATGGCCTTTGCGGCCACAATGTGTACATTTGTACACCTTAGGATGCTTATGTGTATGTGTATGATCATGGCGTGCAACATAAGCATATGCATGATGATGTGCATGAACATGTGGAGCTTGTTTCTTTGAAAACAAGGACTCCAATCTAGTATGGTTAAATGCACAAGAGTTCAAAGTTGAACTCAAACAATCCATTTTATTTTTCAAAACTTTTATCTCATTTGTGGTGGCTTGTAAAGCATGATGAGATAAAGAATCATTTTTCTTGTTCCTTTTAGAAACAAAATCTTTTTCTTTTTCAACAATTTTTCTTTTTAAAGATTTATTTTCTTGAAAAACACTTTCTTTTTGTTTTTCCACCAAATCAATTTTATCCTTCAAAATAGAGTTCCCTTCACACAAATCATTTAATTTAGACATGAGGGAAACATTCTCATTTTTCAAATCTTTATTTTCTTTTTCTAAACATGCAATATTAGTTCTAAATGAATCATTTTCTATATGCATGCAATCCAACTTCTTTTTCAAATTTTTATTATCCTTTTTAATCATGTCATATTTTTCGAGCAATAATTGACAAAATGTAGTAAGCTTATCATATGACATGTCCTCATCCTCGGATTCGGTAGTTACCTCAAGGGGGTTATCCCCTTGGACCATGTAGCACACATTGGAAGGGTCACTTTTAACATCCGAGTCGCTCCCCACATAGTATTGATCATTTTCGCCAAGGGAGATGAGGGTGTTCCAAACTACAAAAACCGAATCAAAGTTAGAAACTCTAGATACATAAACATCATCTAGGGTACACTTTAAAGCATTATGGGCTTTTGCATTAGCCTCAATATTCTTACCATATAAACAATAATCATTATTAGTGATGGCAAGATAAACATGATAACCTAGGGCTTTGAGATACAAAGACATCTTAACCTTCCATATGTGGATGTTAAGAATGTCAAACATGGGTGGTGACATGAAGTCCATGGTGTGTGTACAAAATATTGTGATTAGCCTAAAAATGAGGATCTTTAACTCTAGGTTGTTAGACCCAAATCAGAGTACCAAGCTCTGATACCAATTGAAGGTTCACCTAGAGGGGGGTGAATAGGTGAAGGCTAATCTAATGGTCACTTAATACCAAATAATGCGGAAGCTAAAAGCAATTATGACCTAAATAAAATTTTACACTAAACACCACGTATAATAGAAGAGTGTTGCCGAATTCCCCGTGAAGGGCTCTGGACAAACTCCTCTAGATTCCCCTTGAATGGGTTGAGGTGCCGCGTTGGCTCTTTTGGTTGAATACAAGTGTTAGCAAACAACCCAAGCATGTATAACAATTTAAGCACACAAGTATATCAAGCATATAAATATAAACACTATAATTGAATGCAAGATATAGACAAGGAGATAGGGAGAGAGAGAGTGAGCAATCACAAACACAAGGGATTTGTTTCGAGGTTCGAGCACCCTTGCTCTACATCCCCGCCTTCGACACACGAAGGATTTCCACTATGATCGATCCCAATGGATCACCCGGTGCCGCAACACCTACAACTCTCGGACTCCCTAGTCCGTACACACCGCAAGCCCACCGGCTCGCTGAGGCCGCACCTCAAACAATGGAGTTCGCACCCGAACCTGAAACCCCGAGTCCACACTAGGACCCGAAACAAATGCGAACACAACCGTCCGCCTTCTCAAAGAACAAAGATGAAGTCTTTGGTGATCACAATACTTTGATCACCTAAAAACTATCTCACTACAACACTCCTATAAGATGAATAGCAATGGATGGCTCAAGTGTTTGTGTGAGAAAACTAAGAAAGAGATGGTGGAGGAAAAACTCAAGAAATTCTCTTTTAACACTCTTGATAAACTCTTCCCTTTAGATAGGAAATATTTGCTCTCAAATATGTGGAGAAAACTCTTTTAAACAGATAAGAAAAACTGGCCCAAAGCTATCCTAAAATCTTGTATCAAAACAATGACCAAACCCCCAAATTTATAGGCTGTCAAAAACTAGCCGTTGGGGTCTGTCAGACCTGTCGGTCGACCGCCAACGGTCAAAAATCGGACCATTGGAGCCTCCGGTCAACCGCCCGGTCGACCCAAAAGAACAGAGAGCACTGCTCTCAGTTCCGGTCAACTGTGCCGGTCGACTGGCCAACTGCCAGGTCAAGCGTGCACGTCCGTGCACGTCGGTCGACCGATCCGGTCGACCGACTTCAGGTATAGTCGACTATCAAGGTAGTAAGTCGACTATCTGAAGCCTGAAAACAATTTTTCTGGGATTTAAAACTAAGTCTTTTGGTTGAAATAAAATCCCATAAAATACTTAAAAATCTACAAAAATAGTTTTACCAATATACTTTGATAAACAAACATGCTTGCACAAAATCAAGGCATGTTATAAAAGATTGGACTATTTTTGTAATATGGAAATATTGGCTCAATTGAAAACTTGTATTTTTCTAAAAACTTGTTTTTCCAAAACTCCTTTAAATACAAAAACTAAATATTTTGAACTCATTAAAGCATAGTGTGTATGGATATGATCCACTACACAAATAAGATGAATTATCTAAGTTTTTGACATTAAGCTCTAAACTTGATTTTGGATAAAAGATATGTATACATGAAAACCAAAATCCAAATAGTATTTTGTCACAAAGAAAAATCTTTTGTAAAAACAAAACTATCAAGAGTGTGTGTGTATATAATACTTGAGCAATCCACCAACTACTCTATCCTTTACATTTTAACAAAAACAAAATTTTCTAAAAACTAAATCTTATACCTACACACAAGTCTTGATCTTGAAGTCTTCACTTGAAGTCTTCTCATCATCTTGACTTGGTCCAAATGCAATCCAATGAGCTCGACTCCTCTTGAGTACTTGATTGATCTTGATGCGTAGGCTCGTGAATCAAACCGGTGCTAGCTCCAAAATGTGACATTAAATCTTTTGTTGAAGCTCTACACCTACTAAGATCTTGATAACAAATCTGTCACTAATTAAACACAAGATCATTAGTAAACATAACTACATGAGTTGATCATCCTCAAAACTAGAGTGATGGGCCTTTGAGCCAACAAAAACAGTTTAAAAATATTTTTAAAAATTCTTAAAAAACTTCTAAAAATGCCCAAGAATAGTTTTACCATTTTACATTGATATATAAACATATGATAAAAATTTTAACTCAAATATCAAGCAATTTGAACTATTTTTGTGTCTTAACATTTTTTACCAAAAACTAAAACTTATATTTTATCAAACTTGGATTTTTCAATACATGAATAGGAAAGTCAAAATAAGTTTGTTTAAAAGTTTAAGCATGCATGTATAGAAAGAATACATCTACTATACATATAAACTATTTAAACTTGTTTTGATCTAAACTATTCATGAAAACCAAAATCCATAAAACGTGTGTGTGTTGTGCACTTAAGCATATCAACTATACTAAGCTTTACAAATGGATCTAAACACACTAAACAAAACTATGGATACCTAAGTCTTCTTGACGATCTTCATCTTCAAGTCGACCCGATCCAAAATGTGATCCACGAGTGAGACTCCAACGAGTGCAAGGTATGTCTTGATGCTCGGGCTCTGGAATCACCATGTGAAGGCTTCAAAACTCATCTTGTTGAAGCAATCACCAACTAATATCTTGATTAATGATCTAAAACTAAAATTACAAGATTATTAGTAAACATAACTACATGAGTTAATCATCATCAAAACTAGAGTGGAAGGCCTCTGGGCCAACACTCCCGTGACCACTGATAAGTCGAAGGAGCGACAGGAGAAAATCTATAAGGCCAACATGAAGACCCTCTGGGAAATTATCACCGACGAAGTGCTTGAGATGGACTCGCGCATCCTGTTAAAGAAACCTGTCTTCTTTTTTGGCGATGGCATTGACGAGGATGGTAGTATCTTGCATGATGGCGATTGCAAGTGGCTTCGCCAGATAGGGGATAGGAAATTCTTTCTTCCCAATATGGAGAGAATGTATCCCTTATCTATCTCCAGCACATGTCTGTCTACCGAGCAATGGAATGGGAGCTTACCCGATATGTCCCCGGTGTCTCCCTCGGCATACTAGGCACCAAAACTGTACACTCTGGCGGACACGGGAAGGAAGTTTTTGGTTTATTTCCTGGATTACTCAGGTCTGAATACCCAGTAGGGGAAACCCCTCGACTCAGCACTACCTTCATTAATCAATTCATGAAGGTAAGGGGTGATTTCCCAATTGACTTTCGCCCGCTCGGGTGGGTTCATTCTTCCGACAAGTCCTGGTGGGGCAAGATGGTGGGCTTTGTCCTTGCCGAACTCGGAGCTCTATTGGAACAAGTGGGATGCGTCATGCGGTCAGGGTTGTGCAGTATGGCATCCCGCAAAGTTCTCACAATTTTATGGGATCCTGGAGCACTACAACCCTTTGACGGGGACATTCTTCACCCCAATCGGAGAGATGGGGCTCGCCCTGCATGAACTATATGAAGTTTCGGGGCTGGTTATGGGAGACACCCCTTATAAAGAATACATTCCAACTTCTGAGGAGCTTCATCTCTCGAGAAAAGAGTGCCCTCAGATATATGAGACTTACTGAGAAGTGTTGTGTCACTTCCACATCTGCGGTCAAATAACCTCCTGGAGGACTAGGGGAGTGAAGCAGATGTCTTGGGCGAGCTACCTATTTAATGGTATAATTGAGAAAGATTACTCAGTGACCATTCTACCTCCCAGCTCCGACGAGGAAATCGCCGAGAGGATTGATGCCTCTGTGAGTTCTTATACCACAGAGTCGAATAAAGACACTTTCAGACCTGATACGATTTTTGAAAGTTTCCATCATCAAGCCCGAGTCCCCATTTCTAACTGGACGCTACTGGCGGGTTCCTCATGCTGTGGCTGAAGCGCTGCGTAGTGCTGACACTGCCGCATGAAGTGATTGTTGCTGATGTGGTGTACCCGGCAGTCTTGTTGGCCTATGGCAGGTCCATTGCTCTCCTTCCGGCAATGGTGGCCGGAATCCAAAATGGATTACAGGCTCTGGCTCAGAGCCTGTGCAAAGTGGAGGCCATCGTCGACTCAGAAGGTAGACCAGAGGTTGACTCGGAGGGGAGGCCGAGAGTAAAGACTCCCACCCCCCGGATTGAGCTTCCCTATACGTACCTAATGGCTTGGTACGTTATGCACTGCCCCTCACTGATGACGCCGGTGTCTCAATCTGAGGGGTTTGTCCCTTTTGTACAGCGGCTAGAGAGCTCGAGCTGGTCCCACTACTATATGTTTTACGTTCGAAAATATATTCTGAACGTTTCGAATTATCATCTCAACCGCTGCTTCCCCGAGATTACCGGTGCATCTTATGGGGATAAATTTGCTGACCTCGCAGGCCCGGAAGACTTCACGAGGTTGCCATCGGGAGTCTTCTGGTGGCTTATCAATATTCGGCCCGGGTATCTGCTCTTTCGGCAAGGGAACTCATGTACAATTATGCCGAATCGTTTTGCCCGACAATTCGGTTATGATCAACTGTATGTCGGCAACCCCAATACCAAACTCTCTTTCAGTGGGAATCTATTTGAAGGTGCTCGAGCTTGGTATTACAGTGTGCCTAGAGGGACAAAGGCCATTTTCCGCTTGCCTGCCAAGACTCCTAACTGCTACGCAAGCCTCAGTTTCTGCACTTGGTATTTCCAGGCTAGCAAGATGCCTGATTATTTAATAAATTACTCATGTATCAAGGGCATCAATGCGTCCTATGAAGACAAATTGGCGTCCAACAAGCGCATGCGAGGCATCGATGATACCAGGCAGCTAAGAAAGAGGCCAGAGGTGAGACAGGGGTGGAGCCGAGAGCAGCAGCACCTAAGGAGCAACCTGCTAGAAGGCGTCAACGGGCGGTGCCTAAACGTCCCCATGGCTCTACTTTCACAGTGAAGCCTACCCCGAAGAAGGCCAGGAGAGACTCGGTGGCTGAAGCTTCCATGTCCGAGGCCGTCCCTTCCGGTGTTGAGGAGCAGAGGAAGGAAGAGGATGAGGAAGACGAAACCCCCCTTGTTCGTCTTCGTGGATTGCGCAACAGGTGACCCGTGATTTTAGAAGAAGGGGAGCTTGCTGATTAACCCACTGCAACTAATAAGGCTGAGCAACTCGAGGTTGACCTGGTGGGAAGGGATGATGTTGAGATTCCAAGGGTCTCAACTCAGCCAGGGTCTTCTTCAGCTCAAGCGAGGAGAGATGAGGCACCGCAGCCTGGGTCTCCTAGTGTATTAATGCCTAGCTCGCGGGTAGTCGACCCTAGCCCTACTACCGGGGTACTCGGTGGCAAGGTCTCGATTGCCGAGGCCTCTTACGTTGCACTATCGTCTTCCTCGTCCGGAGAGTATGAATATTCTTCGAGTGATGAGTCGATTTTAGCGATGAGCCCGCTCTTCCAGATCCGAGTAAATTCTCACATATTACGGAGGAAGAAATACAAGGGTGTGACCCCGTGACGGTGTCGCCAATAGCAACAATTGCTCCTGCTGAAGGTACTCTCATTATCTTTTTGACCCGGTTTCTCTTTTAACTAGGGAAAGGTTCTGACGTTTTCCCTTTACCTTTATGCTACAGGGCTGGCCGTGGACAGTGAGGCTGCAACTTCCTTGCATATCAAGGAAATGATACGAGAACTGGCCCAGCAGGAGGGCATTGAGGCTCCTGCTACTGAAATTCCTCAAGAGAGGGCAATTATTGAAGTTGGGGAGACCTCAACCCTACAAGATCTGCCCAGGAATTTGCCGTCTTTGAATCCTCAGCTTGGTAAGAAAATATCGATGCTTTGAATGTCCTCCTTTTTATTGTCATGGTTGACGTTTTGGTGATTTGCAGAGAGCGTTGAGGGAGCTCAGGTAGAGGATCTTGCGACCAGCGTCAACCCAGAAGGCAATACAGTTCAAGTCTCGACTGAGGGCCCCGAAGAGGTCAGGTTTGCTGCTACTTCTGTCGCCGTGGAGGCTGCTATAACGGCAACTGCTCTAGAAGTGTCGGCGACCATCTCAGCTTCTGATGAACCTGTCGTTGACATCCCTCCTGCGTAAGATGAACCGATTTTTGTCCCTCGTCCTGTAGTGGAAAGGGGATCCGGGAGTTCGTCAGTGGAATTCTCTCCAGCCAATGATATCATGGAAGAATTGGCACGTCAAATGGTGCAGCAGTTTTTTGCTTCCATGTGATCATGCATTGACCTTATTCTTTCTAGGGGCAGCTCTTTCGAGTTTGCCCGAGTACTTCTTGAAAATCTGATCGGGAACATCGGTCATACTGGAGGTCCTTCGCAGGCCAGGGCATGCCTGATGCTGGTGGAGCAGTTGGGAAGTGACTTGAAAGAGCTCAAGTCCTTGGAAAATGCTGGCTCAGTACATGAGGCTCGGGCGACCCTGAATACGCTTCTTGCTGCTCAAGAACAAGAGCGGAAGGAGATGGAGGAACAAATAGCTGAAGAGACCCGCCATCTCCAATATTTTCAGGCTGACCACCAAAGGCTGATTGGCGATTCAAAGGAATCTGAAATCGTCATGCAGAGCACATAGCAGGTTATTATCACTGCTCGGGCCACCATAGCCAAGGCAGAAGCCTTGATTAAAATCAACGAGCAAAAACTTGCCACTGCCAGGAAGAAGCTGGAAGAGCTGGAAGCTGCCAAGACGCAGGCTGAAGAAAACCTCTCCACTCATTCCTCCAGGTTGGAATCTCTACGAGCACAGCTGGCTGCGAAGAAATTCTTATCTGAGGAGGACTTGCGGGTCCAAGCTCTCATGGAGGCTGAGAAAGCGCGTCAGCACGAGATGCATCGCCTCCGAGAACAAATCCGTTCTTTGGCGAATCAAGATTATTAGCCTCCCTTTTTTTGTAAAGAAAAGAGCGTTTGTATTACTTTTATCATTTTTGGCTCAAATAATAAAAGTCTTCAAATTTTTGCTCCATCTTCGTTGTTTCACTGTAGATGAATCCAATCACTTAGTTGCAGTCTCTGGTTGTGATCCTTGACTGACTATGAATAATAAACTCAGGCTGAACTGAGTTCTCTTTTCTTTTTTTTTTGTTGTAAAACGCGACTCTGATTTGTAGTGGAGATGCAGTTCTGAGAGACGCGACTCTGACCTGCAACTTGAGACGCGGTTCAAGCTTGCGCGAAGGACGCGGCTTTGGTTATGGAAGGACGCGGCTCCCTGGCCGCAGCCCTTAACTCTACCCAAATGCAGAATTTAGGATGCAGTGAGGACTCAGTCTTATGCTCCTCAAAACTGACGCGTAGATATGAGGACGCGACACTGTCTTAGTAGAGACGCGTTTCTAGACCCTTGACTCAGTGCAAACTCAAATTATATTGAGTTTATGGTAGGAACACAATTGTCGTCTTGCAATGCAGACGCAGCTCCAGGATACCTGTGAATGACATAGGCCTTCTCTATTGTAGACGCAGCTTTCCAATTTTATGTGATTTCAAAGCGTGACCCCAGAATGTGTCCTTTTATTGATGGGACGCGGCTTTGAACCGCTCCGTGAGACACGGTCACAGTTCTCTTAACTGGAATGAAAAAGGACGCCGTCTTCGAATTCACAAAGGGACGCAAGTTCCTGGACGCGGCTCTCGGGCCTGCGTTTGGTGCAACTTCCTAAGCGTTACATGCATCTTATCATAAAGATTTTGTTAGATCTTTAAATGTCAAGTCGACGTTGACGATTGGGGACTCGCATCATCCGATGTTTACCGAAACGGTAGTCCGCGCGTCAGCCCTTCATTGGGCTTAGACATTAACGCCTTTTAATGCCAAATCGGTGCTGGCGGTTGGAGGCCTGCGTCTTCATTACTTCCTGAAGCGACAATCCACGCGTCAGCCCTTCATTGAGCTTTGACATTCGTGCGGGAATTAAGGCTGATAGTTCTGATTAGTGAGCCATTAATTACAGGCTTTATGGGTTGCCTATAAATAGGCCTCACCCCCTGCTTTTAACAGTCTGTTACTTAGACTATTTTCCCTTGAGAGCGAGCGCTCTGAGGGATTTCATCTTCTTCCTGTAAGGACTTTTAATGGGATTTGTCCCTATGGACGATGACGACCCAAAGCTTTCACACTTTGCTTTAATCTCTCCAGTCACTGTCAAGTGATTTCAAGATCAAAAAGCGTCTCTTTGAGCACCGTTTATGTCCGTGCCTTGATGCAGAAAGTTCAACCCTCAACGGGTTATTCTGTGGGTATGACTTCCTGACTTGCCATGAAATTTTCAGCCCACTGGGTTTCAATTTTGCTATCTCTTAAAGAGATTCATCTTCTTGACCTTCTGCTGAAATCTGACTGGTGCGCCCATCATTTGGAAATTGCGCCATTGAGACTTCAAATGAAGTGCACATTGATTGAGTGTAAACTCTGACCAGAATCCTCTGGACGCGAGTAAAATGGACTTTTGCACCTGGACTGCGAGCTTTCCATACAGAGCTCGCGTCTTAGGCTGTAGACTTAGAAGAATTTCAACTCAGATCGAAGGTTTCAGACTTGAATGTAGCAACCCCTGTTTATCAAACAAGGAGATGGCAATTTTCGCTTCTGATTCTCTTCGCGTCTCATATTTTAGACGCGGGTGTAAAACAAGACTGTGTTCGAATCTGTGAGCATCATAACTTTGATCGCGTCTGTTTCTGTCGCAGCAGAATTTTGATTTGCTGCGCGGGTCATCCCTGCGTCTGAAGCTTTCAGCAATAGCCGCGTCTGTCACTTAGTTTTTCTGTTGAAGTATCCTGAGCTTCTAATCTTCTGATTTTTGCTTCTCGCAGGTAGGCTTCATCATCTTTTTTCATGCTCGCTGGGCCCCTGGGAGAATATTTCTGCCAGTGAACTTGTTCGATGGTCGACCACTGGAGAAGAAGTCATGGCTCCTGTTCTCGGGAGACGAGGATCTGACATCCGCCGAGACCTTATTGGATATAATGCACCAGTCATGCTTCTGGCATAGCGTGGTCACAGTGGGTATGGCAGTGGATATAGTGGTGGGTATGGTCTTGGATTCTTCCTTCACTTACCCCAGAAGTGGCATTGATGAAAGCTCCATGCTCATTGGATAACTTTCTGGTGGTGGAGATGTTCATCAACGAAGGATCATAGCCCACATCGGTTGGTCAGGTGGAATCAGAAGGTTCTGCTGCATTTCGACCTCAAGAAACATCATTGCTCTTGGTCAATGAGGAGCTTCTTCGATGTTTACGTCATGCATGGTGACATAATCAGCCTCCAAACGTCATCACAGTGCTCAGCCCATCTTTGGCGCCCTTCCGAATATCTTGTACTTGGAATGGTGAGAAGCTTTAAGGAGTGAGTGCAACCTTTGAGAGTGAGAGACTTCTTTGTACTCCTTTATTGTAACGCTCAATCTTATTGTATTAAGAGAGCGCTTTGTATCACTTTCATATGCCTGGATATAAATAAAAGCGACACTTTTCTTTTTGTCTCCTATTGTCTTGAACTCTTTTTTTTTGGTCCGACGAATAGAAGCAAAGAATCTTTGACTTGTCAAAACTATGATGATAATCTTAATGAGTCAGATTTTGTAGAGAGAGATCCTATTTCAGGAACTCAACAATGCTGTCAGAGGTGTGATATTAACTTGACAAGGGATAAGGTAATTTTTGTGGACCTGCCACTCTATAAAGGAAAGTGACAGGTGGAACTTGTACTCTCAGAGAAGATGAGCTTTTACCAGAGGTTAGGAATTAACTTGTTTAAGATCAGCTGGGGATCTAATGAAAACACTGTTAACGGTGTAATGTTAACCTAACAATATTTTTAGGTAGACTTGTTATTCTGTTGATGAGACTAACAAGTGAGACTAGATTCGCGGGGGACTAGGAAAGTTTTTACCATTAGAGGTGTGATATTAACTTAACGGGTTGAATTTAGTCTTGTCAGAAGTGTGATGTTAATTTGAGAAGAATGTGAGTCAGAGGTGTGATATTAACTTGACTCAAAAGTATTTCAGTTTAATTTGGGAAAACTGAAAGTATCACTGCCATAGGTGTGATGTTTAACTTAGCAGCGAGGGTAATGCTATAGGTGTAATTTTGAACTTGGCATTGGTCATCTCGACTTTGACAAGGAAGTCTGAGGGAAAGTCATGGCCATAAGTGTATTGTTAAACTTAGCAATGGCTTGGACGCTAGAGGTGTAGTGTTAAACTTAGCATCGTTCATTTCAGCTTCGATATGGAAGTCTGAGGGAAAAATGGCTATCAGAGGTTTAACATTGGACTTGGCAGCAACTTGATTACTGTTAGAAGTGTAATGTTAACTTAACATAATTTGTCAGAGGTGTGGTATTAACTTGACAAAAATTGGTTTGCGATACGAGCAATTTGACGGCGAATACCAATGCCAAGCATTTTTTTGATCGTATTGTACCGATGTTCAGCTCGATCATTGTTCTACTCAGGTAATAGATGCCTGTTCATGTCCCTGATCATTATTCTTGGCTAACAAAGCTCCAAGAGAATGATCCATATCTCAAACGTATATCAGGAAAGGTTTTTCTAACACCAGAGTTGTAAGGACAAGTGGATGTGTGAGATACCTCTTGATTTTCTCGAACGCTTATTGGCAAGCATCATCCCAAATGAATGAAACACCCTTCTTCATCAATTTGGTGGAGGGTTGGCATCGTCCCGAGAGATTTGAGATAAATCTCTAGATATAGGCCAGTCGCCTTTGCAATCCTCCAAGCTCTCTAAGATTCTTTGGAGGTTGTATTTCCTGGACAGCGCGGACTTTCTCTGGGTCGAGGTGAATTTCTTTGGATGTTACGACAAACCCTAGGAATTTACCGTTGGCTACCCTCAGGAAGGGTTTGGTGGGATTCATCTTCAATTGATGTGCCTGCATGATAATTATTACTGCCTTCAGATCTGCTATGTGACACGGCTTTTCACTGCAATATCATTTACGTAGCATTTCACTGTGTTACGTATATGCTCGTAGAAAATTATATTCATAACTCTTTCGTATGTTGACCCTGCATTCCTCAATCGGAAGGGCATCACAGTATAGCAGTACACCCCTAGTGGTGTCCTAAAGAATGTATATTTCTCATCATCAGGGTACATCTTAATTTGATTGTATCTAGAGAAGCAATCCATGAAAGACATCCGTTCAAACCCACACTGTTGTCGATCATGACATTCGTGATTGAAAGGGGAAACACATCTTTAGGACAAGCTTCATTTAGATAACGAAAATTAATACAAACCTGAATCTTCCCATTCTTCTTGGTGACGGGGATAATATTAGCTACCCAATTAGGGTGTTGTTCTTCCCTGAAAAAATCAGAGTCTATAAGCTTCGTGACTTCTGATTGAATCACTTTCATTATCGCTGATGAAACCGTCATTGCTGCTGCATGAAGGGCTTCATATCCGGATCGATGTTGAGGCGTGCATAACCACCTGAGGATCAAGCTCAGGCATATCCTTATAATTCCAAGCGAAAACATCTATATACTTTCGAATGAAACATATGAGATCTTCTTTCTCGGGAGGTGATAAGCTTTCTCTTATGAAGATGAGTTTAGGATTAGCCTCATCACCCAGATTGATTTGAATTACTTTATCCTCTGTGGGTGGTTCACATTGTTCAAAGTGAATATTCCGGATAGTACTTAGGTGTTTGATCCAAGGTCTGTATCTAACTGGATCATTTCTTCATCTCCATCTTTCGGGTGGCATGTTGAAACCATGTTTACCGAAAGGTCTTTGAAGATACTGCTGACACTAATATCTGACTCCCATGATGACGTACCTGATGTGTGATTATGATATAATGACTTTTCAGACTCAGAGAATGATAGGAGTGGAGTTGACACATAGCCCCAGCCCCCTGCGAGTTTAATGATAATAATCTGGGGCTTTTTCTTTCGGAACGAAGGATCAAAGCAGTGTTCTCTTTCCCTTACCAAAGTTTAAGCCAGGACAACTTATTAGGTCATACCCCATATTCTCCATCATCCTGAGTACATTTGACTTGTAAAGAGAGAACTGAGCAAGTTCAGTCTCGCTTTTTGAGTCATCGCAAGTCATTGTTTTAGACTCGACTTTTCCGAAAAAGATCAATTTTTGTCCTTTGTGTCTTACTGGGGCCTCAAAGAAGGACCCTTATGCATCACTGACATTTTGATATGCCATGAGAGATGATCTCACTGATGCATGCAATGATGTCAACGTACCTATTGCCAACCAGGGGTCATCATTTAAATCTGTACTAGTATCGATGGTACGGAATCATAAGCAAACACAGAAAAAAAAGCCAAATCTCACTCTTCATTAATATACCACTCTCCTACATCATTGGCGGTGTTATTGACATCGAGCTTATTAAAGCTCGTTATAAGTGGATTCAACTCCCAAAGATATTCTTCTTCTGCCTCTGGCTCGACATCAGCATCGCTATCAGAGCTAGCTCCTCTGGCTGGGAATTCTTGTCTGTCTCTAGAGAATACTGGTATAGGAGGGTCTGTGAAGTAGTTCTCTACCCCCTTGAATGGATGCCTTTCGGTGATCAACGTTCAGAAATTTTCATCTCCTTCAACATACTTCATGACTTAATGGAGAGTAGAGGGGACGATGGAGTTGCAATAAATCCATGGTCATCCCAGTAGCAAATTATACGAAGTGTCAGCGTTAATAACATACCATGTCACCTCAGATCTTAGGTCCCCGGTCTGACATTTAAGTTTAATCGTTCCCATTAGGCGCGTACCATTGGCATCGAAGCCATAAATGGTAGTTTCAGTGGCACTCAATCGGTGAAGTGGGGATTCCCAAGTACCACATGACCTGACGGGGCAGATGCTTAATGCAGATCCTGGATTCACCTGAATGCGGTAATCGAGCCAAACCTGCACAAAAAAATACAGAAATTTAGAACAGTGCTAGGTCCTCAATTCTACGGTGTAGCCTAGGGCTAACGGGTCGTGATCCACATGGAGGAACAACAATGGAAGCGTTATGTAAGTTTCTTCTTTTAATTTACAAAAATTAGTTAATACTTATCTTCTCAGTTTATAAAAATAAAATAAAAATATTAAGTTAAGTTAAGAAGAAGATGGTAGAAGAAGAGATGATGATATCGTTGTTGTTTTATCTATAAAAGAAAAGGAACCAAAAGGAGATAAAGAAAAGTGTGATGCAAAGATTAGAAATAAAAAAATAAAAGAAAAAATTTACCTCTACTGTTGAACCTTAAATGAAATTTACCTTAGCATCGAGTACAGCAAAGTAGTAGAAAAGAATAAAGGAAAGAAAGGCTTCGGCGAGATTGAGTACAACGAAGAAAAGTGGGAAACCTCCATTGATTGTCACCTTCAATATAAGCTTCTTGAAGAAAAGATTACAATAGTGTCACTCTACAATAACTCTTCCTCTCTTTTCTCATGTAACTCTCTCTAACCTAAAAGAAAATAAAAAATAAAAATTACATTGATGAAGGAAAGAAAAATCTAAACTAAAGCTCTCTGAGATGGTCCTCACTCCTTGCCTTTGAGATTGCAGGTATTTATAGAAGAAATACAGAGGTTAGAGGAGTATGAAGATAGGGAAAGCTGGCTTTTCTGAATTTGAATCCTCCCCTTATCTCCAAACTTGATTTGAGGTGGATATTCAGTTCTGATCTGCAGTTTGTTGGCGTGTTGATTGCTGAATATCACTTATCAAATGATAGAATTAGAAATAATGATCAACATAAGAGTTGTAGCCCTGTAAATCTTCTTTCTGGATTATATTGAATCATAAGATTTAAGATTCTGTAGCGAATGTTATGATTCAAATACTGAAATGTATCCGGTCAGAATCTGAGTCAAACTTGCTTCATCTCATCCGTTGATCTTCTCTCTATCCATTTATCTCTCTGTATTTGATATTATCCTTAATTGATCTTTAGCTAACCAAAATGAATTTATAGAAATCTGAATTTTATCGGTTTCTATTTGGTGTTATCTTTTTGATTTGCTCTGATCTTCAGCTGAACATTTACCCCAATCCTTGATTTGTTCTAACTAGATTTGGGATCATCCTCAGCTAACCAAATAGATCCAGTTAAATCTGATTTTAACTGGTATTTATTAGGTTTAATCCTCTTTCACTTCATTATTATCTTTTGCAAAATAAATATTTAAGACAAGAAAATTAGCAGATTTATTACACGATAAATGTAGGAGTGTAATGAAAAGAATGCAAATTATGTGTACGATCATACCTCCACACCTATCTTTTGCTCGTCCTCGAGCAAAACAACAAAACTAAATCAAAGGTTATTAGACCACTTTTACAAGTCACGCGATTGCACTGAGCTTGTGCAACAAGCCGTTAAACCTCTAGGTTTCCCCTAGAGGACGAGTTTTGTCTCGTGAGGGTTTTCAGTGGATTACACCCACAAAATCCATAAAGAAAGAGAAACAAAGAGTTGGTATTTTCTAAAAGCATTTTGAAAGAGAAAAATATTTGAAATATAATTGTAAGATTTAAGTAATCTATAAGTTATATGAAAACTAAAATTTTCATTCCTAAACTTAGTCTCTATTCAAAAATTTGTTATCAATCAAAGTAAGGAGTCAAATTGTACTTCTCATCTAGTCTATTACTTTATCCTGAGTCATATGCACCATCGTGACTATGAAGTTTGACTAAGGGTTCTTTAACATTAACTCCTATGCCTTATTTATATTTATTTTTGGTGGTATTTATTCCTCAATTCCATTAGGCTTTTTAATCTGCCCATGTAACGAGCCTTAGTCAGTGACTCCCAAACCAGACGGTTTTAGGGCACCGGGTGAGAAAACACCCCTAAGGATTTAAAAACTCGAGCAGATAAGGCCATAAAACTAAGGTTTTTATTTATAAAATGTACCCCTTTTAGGCGTGAATATTTATGCTTCATGAGGCATAGATACCCAGCTTAATCAGAGGATTATATATATATATATATATATATATATATATATATATATATATATATATATATATATATATATATATTAAACTTATCTAATTATCTTTTGCATAAATACCAAGGCTTTCTTAGGCCAAAGCACCTAGCTAATCAATAATTAGATTTGTTCATCTTTCATAGATATATTTTTTTCTTTTTTTTGATAAGGCATAAGAATCTTTGTTTTTGAACCCTAAGTGTGTAAGTGTATGAAGTGTGCATATTTCATTAAGGTAAAAATCAAGACTAAGTTACTTTGACAAATTATCTTCCTAACCCTAAAAATCTAACAAATAATCTTATTTTGACCAAGTTTAAGAAATCCAAATTTTGATTTTCCTATTCCTTAAAATTGACTTAATTTCTTACAAAAAATATGTCAAAATATTGTTTCTATTTTCAAAAAGTTTTTTAAATGTCAAGAAAATGTTAAATTTTTTTAATAAAAAGAAAAACCTAGGTTATGTTAGAACCCTCCCCCACACCTATCTCATGCATTGTCCTCAATGTATGAATGAAATGCAATAATATATGAAAAAGGAGAAAGGGAAGGAAAATTGTCACCTCAAGGTGGTGGTTTCGGTGGTGGTCTCATTGGGCCAAGCGTTTCTGCCCAATCTAGATATTGTGGATTTTTATGAAGCCCACCTTTCATCACCTCTTTCTTATTAATATTTTTATAATCCCCAATATGAATAGGATCATGCAAGATCCTAGCATGAAATTTTTCCCGGTTATATGACCAATCTTGGGATATCATCACAGAGTCATATTGATCTAAACCTTGATCTAACAATGGAATGTGATTTTGTGGAATGGATGATTTGGGCTCAACAATGAAGGGAATGGGAACCGATACTGACTCGGGAATAAAACTCAAATCAAGTTTAGATTCGAGAGTAGAAGTTAGTTCATGAGTATGGTCCAAATGATAGAATTGAAGTTCACATTCATTTCCCAATTATGAAATGTGACTATTCAAAATAAGTGGTTCATGTTCAAACTCTATAGGGATAGGAATCAGTGTTGGCTTCGGAATTAGGTCCGAATCGGGTAAGGATACCGAAGTCAGTATAGATTCAAAAAGTGAAATTGAATCACAACATTAAAAATTGGTGTCACATTCATCTTCAAGTTCAATCTCATTGAAATGAAAACTTGCCAATTTATCAATGGGTTGATATTGGTCAAGTTCAAAATTATGTGATGAAATCGAATCTTGGTTAAAATCTCCAAGATACTATGATTCTTCGTCAATATGGCTAGGAGAATCAGGAGTGATCGAAAATGTGTTAGGTAGAGTTTTCTCATTCCTATCATTAATTATTTTAACCAAATGACTCACTTTTGCTTCTAGCCTATTGAGAGATTGGAGACGATCCATTTGAGATTGAATACAATCATTTTGGGACTGAATCATGAATTCCATATTCTTTTCTAAGTCAAGAGGTTCTTCTTATTGTGGTTGGACTTGGAAATTAGAGTAAGGATCTTGGATTTGGGAATTGTTTGAGAGAATTGAGTCCGCTATGATTTGTACTTGTCGTGTGGACTTAAGGAAGGCTTCAAATGTCTTTTCTAAAGTAGACTTCTCTTCATAGGTTGGTCTTGGTATGGATTATATGAAGCAGTTTGTTGGTAAGGTTGTTGATAGTAAGACTTAGGGGAGTTGTATCCCCACTGACTCGGTGAGGAGTGGTGATGATTGTTTCATTCTTATTCATAATACTAGGATTGGGGCATATTTTGATTCAAATAAGACCAATCTGGCATACTTGGTTGATTAGAGTTATGTAATGCCGGGTTGGTAATATCTGAATTGAAAGAGGTTGGGTTGAAATATGGATTTAAGTTATAATCAGAATAATTATAATTATAATCTATTTTCACAAGAATAGGCAAAAACAAACAAATAAACAAACAAGAAAATAAAGAAAAACTTAGCCTATGTTAGGGTAGAGCTTAGACCTAGACGACTCCTAACTATTGATTATCCACAGGAGGTATATTGCAGAACCTGACCACAAGTTAATCGGCCAGGTAGGGGCAAGATTGGTGGGAGGTATCCGTGCCTAAGCAACGGGCCTAATTATGCCAAACCTCCAGCCTTCGAGGTTTCGCCCCTCAATCCCCAACCTTAGACACCGATTTGGCAAGAGTCAACTTCTAACAACTTTCCCCTTAGGTCAATCCCTATTTGATTCCGAGATGTCCCTAGGGCCAACGTCTACTCATTTTTATGTTAGGCTGGATTAATGAGTGAGGAGATAGATTTTGGGCTAAGAAAGGGTAATGACTTCCCCACCTTATCTTGTATAAGGATATGCCCTTAGATCAATTTAGTGCATTGTACAAGAAAAGCAACATTTAAGCAATGTAAACAATCCAAAAGTGTTCTTATATTAGATGCTATGCATACGTACCTTTACTCCAGTACTCTTCAATAGTAAATAGAAAATGTAATGAAATAGACACGTGCCTAAATGCAAAGTCTAAATCATTTTTTAGCATTTACAATCATCATTTTACTGTTGAGGTTAGAAAGTAAATACAGTGAAACAAACAAGAAAATAAATGCTACAGATATTTAAACTACGCAATTCAACCAACCTACAGAAAATACAGGTTAGTAGTTGATTGAACTTTTTCCTGCACACAAAATATAAAATATTAGATCTGAGAATTAAAGGTGTGCAAGTGCTCAATTCGAATACGCGGTAGCAATGGCTATGCGGGTCGTGATCCTCAGGGAGGGACTAGCGATGGAAGCGTTTGTAAGATTCTCTAAAATTTTTATTTATTTTATTAGTTATGATGGTATTTACAAGGAAGTGTGGTGAAAAGAATTTGAGAGAGATAGGGATAGAAATCTAAACTAAAGAAAGAAAGAAACACATACCTCTTCAGTCTGCTTACCTTTTGAACCGTTGCGATGATTTACCTTTTCTTGGAAGGCGTACAAGCATGGCGTATAGGATCGTCCGCCTTCTTAATCTACACTATGAAATAAAAGACAACTATGAAGACATGTTCATCGCCATAGGCCATCAAGGGCTCTTCTTCGGCTAGGTAGTCTCGAAGCAGTTGGTTCTCATAGTGGGCAAGACATTAGAGAGAAAATAGAAGAAAGCAAATACTGAGATACACAAGATTAAACAAGAACAAAAAACAAAAATAATAAAAGAACAAAAACAAACCTCGATTCGATTATTAAACAATGGTGGAAAAATAAAACTTACACCGACTGTCACCATCAGTACAAGTAGATCCCTTCCTCCATGAGAACATCATCTCCTCTCAGTTTTTACAAAAAGGAAAAAAAATAAAAATTACAATGGAGGAGAGAAAATCTAAACTACAAGAAGAAAACCTAAACCCTAGATTTGGCCCTCTGGCTCTGCCTCTGGACGCTCTGTACGTTGCACTGCAGGGTGTATTTATAGGTGCAGAAGGAATCAGAGTCCTGGATAAACCTCTCCACAAAATCTGGTAGTCAGATAAGACCAAATTGCCGCGGAAACGCGGCTTGGGCCGCGTTTCGCGGCTCTTTAGTGGCGGTTGGCGCGTGGCTTCTCCTGGTCCGTCAATCTGGGCGTTTGCTTCTGGAAGCTGCATCCTGGCTCTTTATCTTGGGATTTCGAGATAACTTAGAAATTAAGTTACCTTGATCTCAAATATCCCAAATCTTTTATCCACGAATTTCCTTATCTTTGCACTCTTATCTTTGGCTTTTATCCTCATCCTGCAGGTGTTTAGGGTTAGATAGAAGTCTATCCTTCCCTCATCTTTGATATTTGCAACTTTAGCCCTTGTATATTTGCACTTTGACAATTGATATTTGCACTTTTACACTTGGGCTTCAAATATGGGCTTTTGGGCTCTTTTTAGGCTTTAATTCTTTCTTTTTATTATTTCGAGGCCTGCACACAATAAATCACAAAATATTAATAAATGTGCAGAGTTAAATGAATAAATATGAAAATGTGATGGTAAATGTTATGATAAAAATGCACTTTTCACTGCCAATCACACCCCCACACTTATCTTTTTGCTCGTCCTCGAGTAAAAACAAAGAAAAAGAAAAATTAATCTAACCTAACTCACTTTCGTAGGAATCACGATTGCTCTTAGCATGTGCAACAAGCCGTTAAACCCCTAGGTTACCCTAGAGGACGAGTGTTGTCTCGTGAGGGTTTTCAGCGGATTACACCCACAAAATCCATAAAAAAGAAAATATTTGAAATACTTTTGAAAAGACTAAGTAGTCTATAAGTTTTAGGATTATCATTTTTATTCATTCTTAAACTTAGTCTTGATAAAGTGAATTGTTATTTATTTTAGGTAAGGATCAAAATTGAATGTTTGTATAGTCTTTTTCGTTACCAAAAATCATATGCATCCTTATGAACTTTTACTAGGAATTCCTTGACTTGGACTTTCATGCCTCTTTATTTTTTTCTTCTTCTTCTTTTTTAATATGTATAACTCATCTAATTTTCTTTCGTGTAAGCATCAAGGCTTCTTGAGGCCCTCATACCTAACTAATTGATTATTAGATGTGTTAATACATATATTATATTTCTTAGTCTTCTTTGTCTTTCTAATCTACCCATGTAGCGAACTTAAAGTCGGTGGCTCCCAAACCGGTCGGCTTTAGGGCACCAGGTGAGAAAACACCCCTCAGACTCAAATTCGAGTGAACTAGGCCACAAAACTAAGGGTTTTATTTTATTTATTACTCACCTTTAGGCGTGAATACTTATGCTTCTTGAGGCACATGTATCCAGCTTAATTGGTGAAATTTTTTTTTTTAAGGATATATTTATGAGGCACAAGGGTCTTTGTCTTAGAATCCTAGATATGCATTAGGTATGCAAATTTCATTAAGGTAAAAATCAAGACTAACTACTTATTCAATTTCTCCTCCTATACCTAAAAATTCAAACAATTTATTTATTTTGACCAAGTTTTGAGAAATCCTAATCATGATTTTCCTAATTCTTAAGATTAACTTAGATTTCTTTCAAAAGATAAGTCAAAATATTGTCCTTTTTATAATTTTTTTTTATAGCAAATTTTGGTTAGTTTCTACCTATGTTAGTATGTTAGTAAGGCCTACCCCCACACTTATCTCATGCATTGTCCTCAATGTATGAATGAATGCATATATGCATGAAAAAGAACAAGGGAAGGCGGAAGTTACCTTAAGGCGGTGGTTCCGGTGGTGGTCTAATTGGTCCACGAAATGCGGCCCAAACAAGATAACGTGGTAGTTCACGGGACCTACCTTTATTTACCTATTTTTTATTTACATATTTACAGTCCCCAGAATGAATAGGATCATGGAAGATCCTCTCGTGAAACTTACTCCCTTTACATGACCAGTCCTGGAAAATCATCACAGAGTCATGGTCTATACCTATATCCAAAAAAAGAATGTGACTTGATAGAATGGTTGACTTGGACTCAAGAATGATCGGTTCAGGAACTAATACCGACTCAGGAAAGAAACTCAAATCAAGTAAGGGTTCAGGAGTCGGGCTAGGTTCAAGAATTGGGTCCAAGTCAAGAAGTTGAAACTCAAGTCCACAATCATCTTCCCACAATGGAATGCGACTCAATGTTGGTGATTCAAGTTCAGGAATGATAGGTGTGGGAATCAAAACTGACTCTAAAATATTACCTAAATCGGGTAACAAAATAGGAGTCAATAATGATTCGGGAATTTGAACTTGATCATAGATTTGGGAATCTAGGTCACATATCTCATTAGTTTCAATCTCATAAAAATTAGAACTTGCAAATTTGTCAAGGGGACTTTCAAAAGTATGAAATTGGTCAAGTTCACTATGATGATCTTCAAAAATGGGTGATTCAATTTCATGATCTATGGGCACAGGAATAAATGTTGGCTCAGAAAGTTGGTCCAAATTGGGTAAGGATACTGGAGTCAACATAGATTCGAGGATGGAAACTGAATCACAAAGTTGGGGATCGGGTTCACATTCACAATCTAATTCAATCTCATTGAAATTAAAACTAGCCAATTTGTCCAAGGATTGAGATTGGTCCAGTTCATATTGATGTGATGAAATTGAATTTTGATCAAGGTCTTCTAGATAGGATGATTCTTGGTTCCTATCAACTTGGTTGGTAAGTTCAAGAATGTTGGAAAGTCTAGAAATTTGATCATTCATTATATCTTGCAACCGATCCACTTTTTCTTCTAACCCATCGAATAGATCAATGGTGGACTGAAACCTAGGTGATGTGGGAAGAGACGTGTATGAAGATAATGGTTGAACAGGTGGTTGACCATACGGCTCAGGGGTATTGAATCCCCATTGACTCTGTGAAGAGTAGTGATGATTATTCCAATCTTGTTCATAGTATTGGGGCTGGGGCATGTAATAATTCGGATAAGACCAATCTGGCACACTAGGTTGGTTAGAGTTATGATATGCCAGGTTGGTAATATCCGAAAAAGAGGTTGGTGTATAATATGGATCCTCATTAAAATTGAAAAAATTATTGTTATAGGCCATATCACACAAACACAACAAAGAAAAAGAAAACAAACAAATAAACAAACAAAAAAGAAAAAATTCTAACCTAAGTTAGGGTAGACCTACGACCTAGACGACTCCTAACTGGTTGACTGTCCACGGGAGGTACGGTGCAGACTTTGACCACAAGTTAATCAGCCAGGTCAGGGCAAGATTGGTGGGAGGTTTTCCGTCAAAGACGTTCCTTAATTAAATAACCACCAATCTTCGGGCTTTCGACCCTCAATCCCCTTCCTAGACACTGATTTGGCAAGAGTCAACTTCCAGCACCGTTCCCCCTTAGGATAATCTCCTATTGAGTCCGAGATGTCCCTAGGGCCAACGTCTATTAATTTTAAGTTAGGCTTGGGTTAGTGAGTGCTTGGGATATGATTTTTTGGCTAAGGAAGGGTGATGAAATCCCCACCTTATCTTATTTATGGGTTATGCCCTTAGAGTAAATTAGTGCAAGTGTACAAAATATGTAAATAAGATTCACTCAAAGCATCAACCAAGAGATGAGTCCTATTCTACATGCAATGCAAACGTACCTTGCTCCAGCACTCTTCAACAGTAAAATAAAGTAATTGAAAAGACACGTGCCTAATATGCAAACGTCTAATCAATTTTTATCATTAAAAATAAATATTTTACTGTTGAATTAATTAGCAGTAAGCAGGGTTATCATAGAACAAATTTTAACAGAGCAGAAAGCAGATATTACAATTTTCAGCAACCTGCAGAAAAATTGATCAGTAGTTCACTGCTACTGCCGCGGAACCGCGGCTATTGCCGCGTTTGCGCGGCAAAGTAACAGGCTCTGCTGCTCTGCCTTCGAGGGCAGAGGCACAGAGTTGCTATATGTCCACTTCTGCTGTTCTTTTTCTGTTCTCCAAACCTGCAAACAGAAAAGAATAAAAGAATTAGTTAATAATTTTTTTTATTATTAGAGAATAACTTACCGTCCTTCCCCGGCAACGGCGCCAAAATTTTGATTGAACTTTTTCCTGCACACAAAATATAAAATATTAGATCTGAGAATTAAAGGTGTGCAAGTGCTCAATTCGAATCCGCGGTAGCAGTGGCTATGCGGGTCGTGATCCTCTGGGAGGGACTAGCGATGGAAGCGTTTGTAAGATTCTCTAAAAATTTATCTTTTTTTAGTTATTAATAAGAAAATATTGGTTAGGTTAGAAAAAGAGCGGTATTTACAATGAGTCGGAAAGAAAGAGTTGGGAAATAGTGATTTAATCTACAAAAATAAAATAAAAGAAATGAAAAGAAATAAACACTAACCTTGGTTGAAGAAAAACGTGAAAACCTAACACTTTCTACCTTGTTTCGGAGGCGTTGAACGCATAAACCATAGGATCGATCTCAGTCCCCTGTTCGTATTATATCATCAAGCTTTGGCAAGTATGAAGTGATACGTACCTTAAGGAGGAGAACATCACCATGAAGTATCGTTAGCACCACCAAGACTTGTTATACTTGTGGTTCGGAAATCACTTGCATGCTCATCAAAGATCAATAGAAATAAAGTAGAAAAGAAAAAGAAAACAAAAAGAAAAGTAAAGCAATGACATAAAAACAAAATAAAATTTACCTTTATTACTTGATACAATGGAAGAGAAGAGAAGCATACATCGGTGTCACGCTCAACATAGCCCTCTCCCTCACTTACATAAAAATTAAAAAGAAAAGAAAACCTAAACTAGAAAAAAGAAGAAAACCTAAAAACCCTAGATTTGGCCCTCTGGCTCTGCCTCTGGACGCTCTGTACGTTGCACTGCAGGGGGTATTTATAGGTGCAGAAGGAATCAGAGTCCTGGATAAACCTCTCCACGAAATCTGGTAGTCAGATAAGACCAAATTGCCGCGGAAACGCGGATTGGGCGCGTTTCCGCGGCTCTTTAGTGGCGGTTGGCCACGCGCTTTGGCTCGTGACTTCTCCTGGTCCGTCCATCTGGGCGTTTGCTTCTGGAAGCTGCATCCTGGCTCTTTATCTTGGGATTTCGAGATAACTTAGAAATCAAGTTACCTTGATCTCAAATATCCCAAATCTTTTATCCACGAATTTTCTTATCTTTGCACTCTTATCTTTGACTTTTATCCTCATCCTGCAGGTGTTTAGGGTTAGATAGAAGTCTATCCTTCCCTCATCTTTGATATTTGCAACTTTAGCCCTTGTATATTTGCACTTTGACAATTGATATTTGCACTTTTACACTTGGGCTTCAAATATGGGCTTTTGGGCTCTTTTTAGGCTTTAATTCTTTCTTTTTATTATTTCAAGGCCTGCACACAATAAATCACAAAATATTAATAAATGTGCAGAATTAAATGAATAAATATGAAAATGTGATGGTAAATGTTATGATAAAAATGCACTTTTCACTGCCAATCACACCCCCACACTTATCTTTTTGCTCGTCCTCGAGTAAAAACAAAGAAAAAGAAAAATTAATCTAACATAACTCACTTTCGTAGGAATCACGATTGCACTTAGCATGTGCAACAAGCCGTTAAACCCCTAGGTTACCCTAGAGGATGAGTGTTGTCTCGTGAGGGTTTTCAGCGGATTACACCCACAAAATCCATAAAAAGGAAAATATTTGAAATACTTTTGAAAAGACTAAGTAGTCTATAAGTTTTAGGATTATCATTTTTATTCATTCTTAAACTTAGTCTTAATAAAGTGAATTGTTATTTATTTTAGGTAAGGATCAAAATTGAATGTTTGTATAGTCTTTTTCGTTACCAAAAATCATATGCATCCTTATGAATTTTTATTAAGAATTCCTTGACTTGGACTTTCATGCCTCTTTATTTTTTTCTTCTTCTTTTTTTTAATATGTATAACTCATCTAATTTTCTTTCGTGTAAGCATCAAGGCTTCTTGAGGCCCTCATACCTAACTAATTGATTATTAGATGTGTTAATACATATATTATATTTCTTAGTCTTCTTAGGCTTTCTAATCCACCCATGTAGCGAACTTAAAGTCGGTGGCTCCCAAACCGGTCGACTTTAGGGAACCAGGTGAGAAAACACCCCTCAGACTCAAATTCGAGTGAACTAGGCCACAAAACTAAGGGTTTTATTTTATTTATTACTCACCTTTAGGCGTGAATACTTATGCTTCTTGAGGCACATGTATCCAGCTTAATTGGTGAAATTTTTTTTTAAGGATATATTTATGAGGCACAAGGGTCTTTGTCTTAGAATCCTAGATATGCATTAGGTATGCAAATTTCATTAAGGTAAAAATCAAGACTAACTACTTATTCAATTTCTCCTCCTATACCTAAAAATTCAAACAATTTATTTATTTTGACCAAGTTTTGAGAAATCCTAATCATGATTTTCCTAATTCTTAAGATTAACTTAGATTTCTTTCAAAAGATAAGTCAAAATATTGTCCTTTTTATAATTTTTTTTATTAGCAAATTTTGGTTAGTTTCTACCTATGTTAGTATGTTAGTAAGGCCTACCCCCACACTTATCTCATGCATTGTCCTCAATGTATGAATGAATGCATATATGCATGAAAAAGAACAAGGGAAGGCGGAAGTTACCTTAAGGCGGTGGTTCCGGTGGTGGTCTAATTGGTCCACGAAATGCGGCCCAAACAAGATAACGTGGTAGTTCACGGGACCTACCTTTATTTACCTATTTTTATTTACATATTTACAGTCCCCAGAATGAATAGGATCATGGAAGATCCTCTCGTGAAACTTACTCCCTTTACATGACCAGTCCTGGAAAATCATCACAGAGTCATGGTCTATACCTATGTCTAACAAAAGAATGTGACTTGATAGAATGGTTGACTTGGACTCAAGAATGATCGGTTCAGGAACTAATACCGACTCAGGAAAGAAACTCAAATCAAGTAAGGGTTCAGGAGTCGGGCTAGGTTCAAGAATTGGGTCCAAGTCAAGAAGTTGAAACTCAAGTCCACAATCATCTTCCCACAATGGAATGTGACTCAATGTTGGTGATTCAAGTTCAGGAATGATAGGTGTGGGAATCAAAACTGACTCTAAAATATTACCTAAATCGGGTAAAATATTACCACATGACTGTAGCAAATCTGAGGGCTTCTTGGCTCTGCTGCCACTTATGTATCCACTGCAGCAAGAATTCCTTGTTGTTAAATTTGTACAAAAAACAAAGAAGAAAGTTAACCAAAAATGTAAACTTTAAAGAGAATTACTTACCGTCCCTACCCGGCAACGGCGCCAAAATTTTGATCGAGCCAAACCTGCACAAAAAAATACAGAAATTTAGAACAGTGTTAGGTCCTCAACTCTACCGTGTAGCCTAGGGCTAACGGGTCGTGATCCACAGGAAGGAACAGTGATGGAAGCGTTATGTAAGTTTCTTCTTTTAATTTACCAAAATTAGTTAATACTTATATTCTCAGTTTATAAAAATAAAATAAAAATATTAAGTTAAGTTAAGAAGAAGATGGTAGAAGAAGAGATGATGATATTGTTGTTGTTTTATTTATAAAAGAAAAGGAACCAAAAGGAGATAAAGAAAAGTGTGATGCAAAGATTAGAAATAAAAAGAAATAAAAGAAAAATATTTACCTCTACTGTTGAACCATAAATGAAATTTACTTTAGCATCGAGTACAGCAAAGTAGTAGAAAATAATAAAGGAAAGAAAGGCTTCGACGAGATTGAGCACAACGAAGAAAAGTGGGAAACCTCCATTGATTGTCACGTTCAATATAAGCTTCTTGAAGAAAAAATTACAATAGTGTTACTCTACAATAACTCTTCCTGTTTTTTCTCATGTAACTCTCTCTAACCTAAAAGAAAATAAAAAATAAAAATTACATTGAAGAAGAAAAGAAAAATCTAAACTAAAGCTCTCTCTGAGATGGTCCTCACTCCTTGCCTTTGAGATTGCAGGTATTTATAGAAGAAATACAGAGGTTAGAGGAGTATGAAGATAGGGAAAGCTGGATTTTCTGAATTTGAATCCTCCCCTTATCTTCAAACTTGATTTGAGGTGGATATTCAGTTTTAATCTGCAGTTTGTTGGTGTGTTGATTGCTGAATATCACTTACCAAATGACAGAATTAAAAATAATGATCAACATAAGCATTGTAGCCCTGTACGTCATCATTTTGAATCATCAGATTTGAGATTCTGTAGCGAAAGTTATGATTCAAATACTAAAATGTATCCAGTCAGAATCTGAGTCAAACTTGCTTCATCTCATCCGTTGATCTTCTCTCTATCTATTTATCTCTCTGTATTTGATATTATCCTCAATTGATCTTTAGCTAACCAAAATGGATTTATAGAAATTTGAATTTTATCGGTTTCTATTTGGTGTTATCTTTTTGATTTGCTCTGATCTTCAGCTGAACATTTGCCCCAATCCTTGATTTGTTCTAACTAGATCTGGGATCATCCTCAGCTAACCAAATAGATCCAGTTAAATCTGATTTTAACTGGTATTTATTTGATTTAATCCTCTTTCTCTTCATTATTATCTTCTACAAAATAAATATTTAATGCAAGAAAATTAGCAGATTTATTACACGATAAATGTAGGAGTGTAATGAAAAGAATGCAAAATATGTGTACGATCATGTAGCTCACTTCAGATGATCCAATATACCCTGTGAAGTACAAGGGCCTATCATGGCTCCCTTTAACTTGCATGTCGTCTGGAGTGAAGATTGTAGGGGCATGTTAAGAGGCATGGAGGCAGTTTTCTTCATCTTCCTTCTGTGGTTCAGCCGGAATCCGAGACATGAAGACCTCAGCATTAGCTAAAGCTTCTCTCAGAGCTTTCCTTACTGAATTTGATAGTCTCATGAGCTTATAAAGGGTGATCCTCATCGGGATGTTGGCTAGTTGAGCCAAAAACATCAAAGTGGTAAGGTGATGAAGATCCTTTCCGCTTTGTCCTTCGGGAGGGCTTAGGCATACTGAGGCTCCTTTTGCTTCTTCACGGGTTGCTTCGTGGATTGCTTGGTTGACTCTGGGGTGGGTTTACGCAGATTTACTACCATTTCATCGTATTTCTTCAAGTATGACTGACCCGAGCAGGTCCCTTCTATGAGCGATGCATTTGATTCTACAGCAAGAATGAATCCTCCGAATCAGTTAGCAAGAGGACATCAGTTTCTGCTTCCCAGGAGGAAGCACACACCGCATTGCAAGGCAAAGCTTTTGCTTTACCCCTGGGCTTCCTGTTGGTAATAGTTGTCCACTTTGGCCTTCCACGAGGTCGGGATGACCCACATGATCTCTCCCTGAGGAGTAGGAACAAGTATGAGATCTTTCTCCCGCTAGTGGTGTGGATTTTGTATTGAGCACCCTTAGTTCCCCTTTCAGGATGGGAACTACTCTGGCCAGTATTGGAAGCTGTACCCCAAAATTAAGAAATGACATCATATTAGCTGTCACTTTCTTTAACTTTGGGCAAAGCTTAAGCACCTCCGCATTAATCAAAGCTTGGAGAATGTCTTTGAAGACGTAACAGCTCTTGGTAGGGTACCCCAGCATCCTGCGGTACAAGCAATAATTGGGGTTGTCTGTCTTGCCTACCTCCTCAAGACATTTAGCTTCAAGAAGCTTCAGTCTGTTACTCTTGTTGGATAACTTGAACAACGAATCTACATCCTCGTCCTTGAAAGAGTACTGCTTGTTGGCGCATGGCTAGGTTGAAGAGCTACTCCCTCCAGCCAGTTGGGGCTTAGAAGGAGACTTTGTCTCTGTCCCCAGCGTGTCCTTCCTTTTAGCTTAGAAAGATACTTCTGGCGCGCGCCTTGTTGACTTTCGGATCTGGAATTGTTTTCTTCTACTTTAACACTGGCGATAATCTCTTCTGCCTGTTCGCCTTACTGGACCAACTGCTTTTAGGTACGACTTTCAGCTACTCCTATTTAAGCTAAGAGTGAGATTTACAAATTGTGATGACATGTTTCTACCAGGATGGCCTGGGTCATAACACTACGACATCAGAGTGCCATATTCCAAAATCTCTCCATAAATGCTTTAACTGACTCTCCTTTTTATTGCCTCATCGCCAGGACAGTTGGCATGGTAATCTCCGGCGCATCTTCAAAGAAGCATGTAAGAAAAAGCTTCTCTAGATCACCCCAGTTCTCGATGAAGCCTTCTGGAAGCTTCATGAACCATCCAAAAGTGATTCCTTCAGGGTGCCAATGAACAAACGTGCCCGGATGACATCATTTGATACTACAATCCCTACTTGGAGTAGTATATGTGCTAGTTCAGTGACCCCTTGCTGTCGATGGTCTGTAGGATCAGAGCTTTGAACTTAGGAGGGTACGAGACAAGAAGCCACTCAGTCGAGTACGACCCAACCACTCTTGCTTCTTTTAGGCCTTTCGTCTGGCGAGGGCTTCAAGATGCTATTCTCGTTTACTCATCCTTTTAGAATGACTGCTCCCATTCTCTGAATTGCTGCCCTCTTCGGATAGAGGTGATTGAAGCTTTACCTGCACACAAAATACAGAATTTTGGATCTAAGAATAAAGATGTGCAAGTACTCAACTCTAACCGCGATAGCAAGTGGCTATGCGGGTCGTGATCCACAGGAGCCTTTGCGATAGAAGGGTTCAAGGTTTGTATTGAAATCTTTATGAAGAAAGACGAAAGTTCTTCTTTGTTTTTAAGAAATAAAAATGAAAAAAGAGTTATGTTAAAGTTAGAAAGAAAACGGTAGAATGAGAAAGTGGAAAAGAATGGAGAATGACTATTTATAAAGAAATGGGAAAAGAGAGAGCGACTATGTTCAAATGAGTTGGGAAAGAAGTGATTTGGAAGATATGGTGTTGGTGATTTAATTTACAGAAATAAAAGAAAAGAAAGAAGATGAAAGAAGTACTCACCTAGTTTGGTTGATGACTTACCTGGAACCCTTGCATGTTCTACCTTGCTTTGGAGGCGTTCAACGCATAGGTCATAAGATCGAGCTCAGTCCTTGTTCGCATTATATCATCAAGCCTTGCAAGAATGAAGTGATACAGATCTTGAGGAGGAGAACGTCTTCATGAAGTATCGTTGGCACTCACAAAGGCTTTTGTATACTTATACTTCTGGATTCACTTGCAAGCTCATCAAAAACAAAAGAGGTAAAGTAGAAAGAGGAAGAAGAAACAAAAGAAAATACGAACATAAACTAATATTTACCTTTATTGCTTGCAGAAACAATGGAAGAAAGGAGGAGGGTACATCAGTGTCACTCTCAACATAAGCCTCTCTCTCTTACTTACATGAATCTTCATCTAACCTAAGCTTACATACAAATTACATAAAAAGAAAAGAAAAACCTAAAGTACAAGAAATGAAAACTAGGCTAAATCCTCTCTCTGCATGGTCGTCCCATTTTCAGTGAAAATACTGGCTTTTTATAGGTAAAAACCCAACCTACAGGATCCTGGGGAGATCGGGAGAGCAAACGCTCCCCCTAACTCCACAACCAAGCCGCGAAAACGTGGCTTTGGCCGCATTTCCGCTGCCACCCTGTTGGTGGGTCTCCCCGGTTTCACGTTCTGTTTTTATCTTCAGTTAGTTTTCTCGTTTGAGTCCAGGATTGTGACGAAATGGCCTTTGATTCTTGGCTTTAACCGATCGATTCTGAGAGGATTCTTCTCAACCGGTTTTCAACCTCTTGATTTTGCCCTAATTCAGTGAGCTCGAATTAATTCTGATTTAATTCAGAATTTTGGTGGGCTTTTGGGCTCATTTCTCTTCATCTCCTTAAGGAATGGGCCTGCAAATAAATTAAGCATTTAATTAGGACAATGCAGCTTTTATTCTATAATAAGTAGGGAAATATGATATTAAATATGCAACATTAGCGACCAATCACACCCCCATACCTATCTTTTGCTCGTCCTCGAGCAAAACAACTAAATTATACTAAGGATTATTAGACCACTTTCGCAGGTCACGCGATTGCACTGAGCATGTGCAACAAGCCGTTAAACCTCTAGGTTTTCCCTAGAGGACGAGTTTTGTCTCGTGAGGGTTTTCAGCGGATTGCACCCACAAAATCCATAAAGAAAGAGAAATAAAGAGTTAGTATTTTCGAAAAACATTTTGAAAGAGAAAAATATTTGAAATATAATTGTAAGATTTAAGCAATCTATAAGTTATAGGAAGACTGAATTTTTCATTCCTAAACTTAGTCTCTATTCAAAAATTTGTTATCAATCAAAGTAAGGAGTCAAATTGTACTTCTCATCTAGTCTATTACTTTACCCTAAGTCATATGCACCTTGTGATTGTGAAAATTTTGACTAAGGGTTCATTAACTCTAACTCTTATGCCTTATATATATATATATTTGATGGTATTATTCCTTAGTTCTATTAGGTTTTCTAATCTGCCCATGTAACGAGCCTTTAATCGATGACTCTCAAACCAAGTGGTCTTAGGGCACCGGGTGAGAAAACACCCCAAGGACTTCAAGACTCGAGCAAACAAGGCCACAAAACTAAGGATTTTATTATATGAACCTCTTTTAGGCGTGAATACTTATGCTTTATTAGGCACAAATACCCAGCTTAATCAGAGGATTTTTTATATATATATTTTTCTTTTCAAACTTATCTAATCATCTTTCGCATAAATACTAAGGCTTACTTAGGCCAAAGCACCTAGCTAATCAATAATTAGATTTGTTTATTTCTTTTTTCTTTTTCTTTTTTTTATAAGGCATAAGAATCTTTGTTTTTTGAACCCTAAGTGTGTAAGTGTATGAAGTGTGCATAATTCATCATGGTAAAGATCAAAACTAAATTACTTTAACAAATTTTCTTCCTAACCCTAAAAATCAAACAAATAATCTTATTTTGACCAAGTTTAAGAAATCCTAATTTGGATTTTCCTATTCCTTAAAATTGACTTAATTTCTTACAAAACATATGTCAAAATATTGTTTCTATTTTCAAAAAGTTTTTAAAAGCAAAGAAAATGTTAATTTTTTTTTAATAAAAAGGAAAAAAAACTAAGTTATGTTAGACCCTCCCCCACACCTATCTCATGCATTGTCCTCAATGTATGAATTAATGCATAGATGCATGAAAAAGAAGAAAGGGAAGGAAAATGTTACCTTAAGGTGGTGGTTCCGGTGGTGGTCTGATTGGTCCACGAAATGCGGCCCAATCAACTTTTCGTGGGGTTCGGAGGAACCCAGTAGAAATTTCTCTAATATAACCCACTAAAATGATGAATCCATAAAGGATTTTTATTAAATATTTGACCCCATCTAATTTCCAGATTTCATAATTAATTTCCGAATTAAATTTGTCAACCACCTTGTCCCAAAATGGAGTATGAAATGATAGAATGATTGACTTGCACTCAGGAAGTATGGGAACTAATACCGACTCAGGAAGATGACTTAAGTCAAGTAAAGGCTCAGGAGTTGAGATTGGTTCAGGAAGTGGGTCCAAGTCAAGAAAGTGAAACTCAAGTCCACATTTATTTTCCAGCAATGGAATGTGACTTAATATTGGTGATTCAAGTTCAGGAATGATAGGTGGGGGAATCAAAACTGACTTTAAAATATTACTCAAGTTTGGTAACAAAACAGGAGTCAATATTGATTCAGAAAGTTGAACTGGATCACTGATTTGAGAATTTAGGTCACATATCTCATTGAGTTCAATATCAAAAAAATGAGAACTTGCCAATTTGTCAATAGGATTTTCAAAAGTGTAAAATTGGTCAAGTTCAATATGATCATCAAGAATGAGTGATTCAATTTTATTATGAATTGGCACAGGATTCAATGTTGACTCAGGAAAAAGATTGAAATCAGGTGAAGACACCGGAGTCATTATTGAATCAGGAAGTAAAATTGAATCACTAAGTTGAGATTCATGATCATATTCATTTTCAAGTTCGATTTCAGGAAAAGGATAACTTGCCAAACTGTCAATATTCTTTTCAAAATTTGGAGTTTGGGCAAGTTCAAATGATTGTTCTGAAATGGAACCTTGATTTCCAAAACAACCTGACGCATCGGCTCTAACAGGATGGTTAGTGACATCAGAACTGGTCAAACGGTTGGAACGTAGAGATTGGACCATCATATCTATGTCACGATTACGAGCGTTTTGAGCCTGAGTCATGGCTTCAAGCATCTTTTCATAGTTGATAGGTTCATTGTTTTGATGAAAAGATGAAGTATTGTCTTGGAATTGGTGGTGAAATTGTGAGTCCATCAGATTTTGGGATTTGTGTTTGGACTCACGCATACTCATTTCCAAAATTGATAGTTTTCTATTTTGGACTTGTGGAACTGAGTATGAATCTTGGAAATATTATGGACAAGGTGGAGAAGGAGGACAAGTTGGTTGAAAATTGGACTCGGGGGAGGTGAAGCCCCACTGACTCTGTGAAGAGTTGAAATAATTCTGGAAATTATAGTTATTAGATTGGGGCATGGGTTATATTGATTCGGATAAGACCAATCCGGCACACTAGGTTGGTTAAAGTTATGATATGCCGGGTTGGTAATATCCGAAAATGAAGTCGGTGTGTAATATGGATTATTATTGAAGTTGAAAAAATTGTTATTATAAGCCATATCACACAATAGAATACAAACAAAAAGAAAGAAAAAACAAACAAATAAGCAAACAAATAAAAGGAAAAAATTCTAACTAAGTTAAGGTAGACCTATAACCTAGACGACTCCTAACTGATTAGACTGTCCACGGGAGGTTTAATGCAGACTTTGACCACAAGCTAATCAGCCAGGTCAGGGCAAGGTTGGTGGGAGGTTTTCCGTCAAAGACGTTCCTTAATTAAATAACCACCAACCTTCGGGCTTTCGGCTCTTAATCCCTTTCCTAGACACTGATTTGGCAGGAGTCAAATTCCAACACCTTTCCCCCTTAGGATAATCTCCTAATTGAGTCCGAGATGTCCCTAGGGCCAACGTCTACTCATTTTTAGCTTGGCTTGGGTTAGTGAGTGCTTGGAATCTGATTTTTGGGCCAAGGAAGGGTGATTAAATCCCCACCTTATCTTGTTAATGGGTGGTGCCCTTAAGATCAGTTTGTGCAAGTGTACAAGTTATGTAAACAAGAATCACTCAAAGCGATATAAATCAAACAAGAGATGAGTCCTATTCTACATGCAATGCGAACGTACCTTGTTCCAGCACTCTTCAACAGTAAAAATAAATGAATTGAAAAGACACGTGCCTAAAAATGCAAACGTCTAATCAATTTTTTATCTTTGTCAACAAGTATTTTACTGTTGGTTTATTAGCAGGCTTATGTGATGGCATATAAGAATTAAGATTTGCAGCAGCTATGTTTTTACAAAGAAAGCAACCCTGCAAAAAACCTGTTTAGTAGTCAACTCCTTTTTGCCGCAGATCCGCGGCTTTGGCTGAGAAAACGCGGTAAATCAGAGGGCACTTGGTCTCTGCTTTCTAGAGTAGAGGTCCAAGACCACTTATATGTTACTGTAATCTTCTTTTCCTGCTTTGCTTGCCCTATAACCTGCAATAGAGAAGAAAATTCGTTTTAGTTCTAAAAAAATTTTCAATAAAAATAAGATTTCAATAAAAACCGTTACCCTCCCTGGCAACGGCGCCAAAATTTGATTGAAGCTTTACCTGCACACAAAATACAGAATTTTAGATCTAAGAATAAAGATGTACAAGTGCTCAATTCTAACCGCGATAGCAAGTGGCTATGCGGGTCGTGATCCACAAGGGGGGTTTGCGATAGAAGCGTTCAAGGTTTGTATTGAAATCTTTATGAAGAAAGATGAAAGTTCTTCTTTGTTTTTAAGAAATAAAAGTGAAAAAAGAGTTATGTTAAAGTTAGAAAGAAAATGGTAGAATGAGAAAGTGAAAAAGAATGGAGAATGACTATTTATAAAGACATGGGAAAAGAGAGAGCGACTATGTACAAATGAGTTGGGAAAGAAGTGATTTGGAAGATATGGTGTTGGTGATTTAATTTACAGAAATAAAAGAAAAGAAAGAAGATGAAAGAAGTACTCACCTAGTTTGGTTGATGACTTACCTGGAACCCTTGCATGTTCTACCTTGCTTTGGAGGCGTTCAATGCATAGGTCATAAGATCGAGCTCAGTCCCTGTTCGCGTTATATCATTAAGCCTTGCAAGAATGAAGTGATACGAATCTTGAGGAGGAGAACGTCTTCATGAAGTATCGTTGGCACTCACAAAGGCTTTTGTATACTTATACTTCTGGATTCACTTGCAAGCTCATCAAAAACAAAAGGTGTAAAGTAGAAAGAGGAAGAAGAAAATAAAAGAAAATAAGAACATAAACAAATGTTTACCTTTATTGCTTGCAGAAACAATGGAAGAAAGGAGGAGGGTACATCAGTGTCACTCTCAACATAAGCCTCTCTCTCTCTTACTTACATGAATCTTCATCTAACTTAAGCTTACATACAAATTACATAAAAAGAAAAGAAAAACCTAAACTACAAGAAATGAAAACTAGGCTAAATCCTCTCTCTGCATGGTCGTCCCATTTTCAGTGAAAATACTGGCTTTTTATAGGCAAAAACCCAACCTACAGGATCCTGGGGAGATCGGGAGAGCAAACGCTCCCCCTAACTCCACAACCAAGCCGCGAAAACGCGGCTTTGGCCACGTTTCGCGGCCAGGGTGTAGCCAGGTGGCCACACCCTGTTGGTGGGTCTCCCCGGTTTCACGTTCTGCTTTTATCTTCAGTTGGTTTTCTCGTTTGAGTCCAGGATTGTGACGAAATGGCCTTTGATCCTTGGCTTTAACCGATCGATTCTGAGAGGATTCTTCTCAACCGATTTTCAACCTCTTGATTTTGCCCTGATTCAGTGAGCTCAAATTAATTCTGATTTAATTCAGAATTTTGGTGGGCTTTTGGGCTCATTTCTCTTCATCTCCTTAAAGAATGGGCCTGCAAATAAATTAAGCATTTAATTAGGACAATGCAGCTTTTATTCTATAATAAGTAGGGAAATATGATATTAAATATGCAACATTAGCGACCAATCAAGAGGCTTGGATGACTCAGAGTTGGAATGCTCCTCCTCCTCAGTATGTGCAGAAGACGAGCTTTCCCCTTCCATCTATTTGCCTTTGGATTTCTTGGAAGGAGTCTTGGCCTTAGGCTTCTTCTTTTTGCCCTTAAGCAAAGCATCTGCTTGTGGCTGTCAATAGATTCTTGTTAAGCACGAATCATATCGAGTTGCTCTCTCTAGGTCTGGGCTTGCTGTTTAAAGCACCTGGTCATTTCTTCGGGTGTGCTTTCTATATATGCGAAGGTTTCTTTCTCTACAGAATAGTTCAAGGCCTGTGATTCTATGATGGCAGAGTGTGACTCGCTTACTTCAATGCCCTAGGCTAGGGCACTATAGTCTACTGAGACTATTACGCCAGTTTGAGTGCGGGTTTGCTGGTACACTCCTTCCAGTTCAGTGTCAGACTCATTAGAGCTGACTATTGGCTGCTTTCCCTTAGTTTTGCATGGCGTAGTGCTTAGACCCAAAACATTCACAGTATCTTCAGGGTACCCCACATTAGAGAAAGTTCTCCCAATGCAAGAATGATGCCTTTTGGCCAAGCGAGAGACTGATGTTGATGTTAACCGTTTGAACACTGACTGATTGCAGTGGCATTCAGAGAGCACCGTTGTGATGAGCCGTTCACAGCACCATAATGGAGTGATTTGATGAACACTCCTCTTCTTTGTCAAGTAATCCCTTAGATCTATCAAAGGGGATCGAAGAGACCAGCCTCGAGTCTTTGAGAATGAAGACTTTTCAGCTCCCTTCTGACCCTAGCTGTCGGAGAGAGAATGTTAACCTTGGGTCGCAACTCCGAGACGCGCATTTCAGCGGCACATGGCTCCGAGATGCGGACTTCATATTCTGTAGAATAGATGTGGCTCTCGCGTTTTAGCGTTGAGACACGGGCCTTGTACCTCTGCTGATAAGAGACGCAGACTTTATGTTGCTGATTGTTGCATTTGGCCGGCGACATTTGAGTGACACGGACTTTATTAGTCCCGCGTTCTAGCGTAGAAATGCGGGTCTCGTATCTCTGAGAAGAGATGCGGACTTCACATTGCTGAACGTTGCGTCTATGAGGTAGACCCTAAGAAATGTGAGCCTCATGAGCTTTGCGCTTTGGTATCTTGATGCAGACTTCACGCGTCTGATGCTGTTCAGAAGAGATGATGGCTTGAGCCTCGCGTCCTATATCTGCTGGACAGATGGCTTTTTCAGCTTCTTCCATCTATTGTCGACATGCGCGACGCAATGTCACCCTGGGGCTCTTAGAGCCAGAAGAGAGGAAGTCTTCATCTTTGCCTGGTCAAATTCCACAACGAGTGACTCGACCATTTTTCCTATGAAACTGACGTCATCTTGTGCCATAACTTGTTCATCAGTAGAGAAAGTAGTCCCCAACGGAGTCACCATCTCTTGTACGGGGAGGAAATTTTGAAAGTGTATAATGCAAATTTTTAATGAAAAATTAAAACAACTCAAAATTTCAACTACAAGAGAGAGAAGACGCTCAAGCCCAGATCTTCTCTTTGCTTAAGGCTGGGTTCTTTGTGTAGCGGTGGAAAGTGATTCTTGTTTTTTGTTGACCAAGTGAACGTCAAGCTCTTTTGAAACTCTTGTCTTTGAATCACAGATGGAGTAGCACAGCTCCTATCCAATGAAATCTCAAAGAGACTTAGGCAATAACTTGAAATCAACAAGTTGGTAGAAGAGTTGAACTCTTTATAGATCTTCCTCAGCTGAAAAATTCTCCGCCCCTCTTCAATAGCAAACTGAGCTATTTATAGGGATTTCAGGGTAAAACTATCCCCTAAACACCCTCCATAAGAGGGTTAACTCCTCTCATTAAGTGGGCAGTACTTAACCCAGTAATGGGGGTATTTATAACTGAGACACATGGCTCATTTGCAGCTGAAACACAGGCTTGAGCTCTACACGTTTAGCCATTGAGATGATACTGGACGCGGCCCTCGAGCCCCGCGTTTTGGCATTGCTGTGGTATTGAGACGCGGGCGTCGAGCTCTGCTGAGACGCAGAATTCGAGCCCCGCTTCTTGGCTTTGCAGTGATATTGAGACGCGAGCCTCCAACTCTGTGTTTCCTCATTGACATGATATTAGACGCGTACCTCGAGTTTCGCGTCTGAGACACAGGCTTTAAGCTGTATCTGAGCACAAAAGTGGTGCTGAGACACAGGTTTCGAGCCCTGTGTTTTAACATTACAGAGATGCTTAGGCACAGGATTTGAGCCCTGCATCTTGGTATTGAATTGGTGTTGAGATGCGGGCTCGAGCCCTGCGTCTTGGCTCTGTACGAGTGGCTTCGATTGGCCTCGTGTCTGAAGCATGACCCTTTTATCTAATGACTTGTCTTCAGTAATTTTAAGACAATCTACAAGGACTACAAAAGTACATGTATCCATTTTCCTGATGAAATGAGCACAGACTTGTCACGTTAACAGTAAACCTCTGATAAGCCATTTTTCTCAATCCCCAGTGAAATAAGTCAAATTAACTTAAATCTCTAACGACAAAATTTTACTAAATACCCACTCAGAACCTCTCCACTGTTATGTTAACATTACACCTCTAATGGAAAACCTATCAATAACCGTAGAAAATCAATGTTCATCAAGTTAAAATTACACTTCTGACAATTTATTCTATTTCCCACCAAAATCCCCTAACAATTCCCTCCATGGAGTGGTAGGTCCAAAAACTTAATCACTGTTATGTTAACACCACGCCTCTAACAGTGAAAAGTTTCAATACTTATCAGCAAGTACGAACTTCCACTTATAGACCCCTTACATGGAGTCACAAGTCCTTAAATTGTCAAGTTAACACTACAGCCCTGACAATCCAAACTTCACTTGTCAATTCTCCTCGATAGAATGGCAAGTCCTCAAAATTGCTCATATCGCAAGCCAACTCTTGTGATGTCAACATTAAACCTCTAACAAATTACTATTGAGTTTAACATCACGCCTCTAATAGTGACCAAGTTGCTGTCAAGTTCAACATTAAACCTTTGACAGTGACTTCTCTTAGGATATCAAGGCTGAGACGAGCGATGCTAAGGTTAATATTACACCTCTAGCATTTGGTTCATTGTTAAGTTCAACACTACACCTATGACATGATTTTCCCTCGAGCTTCTGCAACGAAGCTGAGATGACCAATGCTAAGTTCAAAATTACACCTCTATTATTACTCTACTGTTCATTTCAATACTACACCTATGATAATGGTATCTTCAGTTTTTCCAATGAAACTAAAATTCCTGTGGGACTAAGTTAACATTATACCTCTAGCTCACATCATTGTCAAGTTAATGCCACACCTTTGACAATATTCAATCCAATCCGTTAAGTTAATATCACACCTCTAACGGCAAAAAAATACTCAGATCCCTGAAGGGTCTAGTCTCACTTGTTATTCTCGTCAATAGAATGGCAGGTCAACTAAAAATCTCTGTTAGGTTAATATCACACCTTTAACAATGTTCTCTCTAATCCCCAATCGAGTCTTAATTATGTTAATACTAAACCTTGATGATAGACTCAATCGTGATCTTGTTATTCTCTTTCATAGAATAACAAGCCCACCAGAATTGTTCAATTACAAGTCTAGTACGTATCGTCAAGTTAAAATTGCACCTCTGGCAGTAATCCCATCAAAATCCTTAATGGATTTGTCCATACATGTCATTCTCATCCATAGAATAACAAGTCCATAAAACCTATTCTACTCCTGTCAAGTAAACATCACACCTATGACAGTAACCTTTTTAAATTTCTTAATTGGAAATTTTCAACTTTTAGTTGCTAAATTAAATATCACACCTCCAGCAAATCAAAGATGACCACTTTTACTTGTCTGATTTTAAATATAAAAAGGAAGTCAAGACAAATAAGAAGGCAGAAAAAAATGTCAGTTTTATTGATATTCAAAAATGTGAAGTGATACAAAAATGCTCTTTTATCCAGTAAGATTGAGTGTTATAGCAAAGGAGTACAAAGAAATCTCTCTTGCTCAGCGAAAGGTTACACTCATTTCTTAAAACATTGAAGATACACGAAGCTCGTCTTCTTAACTGTGGCTAGGAACAGCAGATCAACTTCTCCTCTCATGTTGAGAACTAGTGTTTATCGAGGTCGAAATGAAAGGGAGCATTCTGATTCCACCCGACCAACTAGTGCGAAGGTCTTCAAAAGACCGTAACCCTTCATTTAAGAGGACGTTTCGCCACCAAAAAGTCATCTGATGAGCATGGGTTCTTTGTCGCTGTCACTTATTTGAACAAGATTGGTGAAAGGAGGATCTGAAACCTTACTGGTGACGCCCTCTTTCCCCTGACCTTCAAATGCACCATGCTCATTGTAATCAGGAATGATCCAAGACCTTACTGGTGCATCATGCTCAATAATGTCCTGATACGTATCAAGAATTGTGCGGATCTTCCTCGCCCTTGGACAAAAGTTTTGACTTCTTAAGTGGTCGCCAATTGAACGACTGGTCATTTTATGTCTACTTCAATGGACGCGACAAAGACACTAAAGCCAACACTATCGATATGGCCAAAACCTACAAGAAGGAAAAACCCGAGGGTTAAATTTCTGCAAAGACAGAAAATATGGATCTGAATGCATAGCCCAACATAAGACTCGCATCTGATTATCGAAATGCGAAGCATATATTAAGGGCACAGTCATGAGCCTAAAAAATTTTCTAAGTCATGAACTCCAGATGCGAGTCTTATACACGAGATCTGCATTTTAGACTTCAAGACGCAGAGTTCACCATGCTCGTGTCTAAAGATCTCAAAAGACACAGAACTCGGTACATAGAAGTTAATAAACTCGTGTTTCATCAATTAACACGAGCATCGTATTTGCAAATCGTGGAAGCATGAATCTCAAGTTGACTGTCTAAACTTAAAAAGAAGTTTTCAGAAGTTTCGGGGAGAGATCAAGAGATAGAGTCTCTTCATAATCAGCGATGACAGAGCATCAAGGAAACAAAGCCTCATCATGAGTGGTAATGGCAAAAGCCATTCCTACTTGAAGAAAAGTTCTCTGGAGGGCGGACATCATTCGTCAAGATATGACCATGAAAGTGCGGGTCACCTAGAGGGGGTGAATAGGTAACATGCTAATCTAATGTAAATAATACGGAATTAAAAACTTTTTATGCAAACTAAAAACTATTAGGCTAACAGATAATATAACCAAAGAGTGTAGCCGAATTCCCAGTGAATGACTCTTGACTATCTCCTCAAGATTCCTCGAGATTAAGAGTTGAGGTACCATTATAGCTCTCTTGGTGAATACAAGTATGAAAACACAAACAACCTAAGCATATATGTAAATTGAGCACAAAATATATCAAGTGTATAGAGATGAACAATAAAAGCAGGCAAGATATGTAAACACAAGTGTGAAAGAGAGAGATGAGCAATCGCAAACACGAGGGAATTGTTTTGAGGTTCAAGCACACTTTCTCTACATCCCCGCCTTCAACACTATGATGGATTTTCACTAAAATCAATCTCGTAAGATCACTCAGTGCCGCAACACCTATAATGAGTTCCCTCAAGAACTTTTGGACCCGTAAGTCCCTCACTTGTTCCCGCAAGAATAACACACGCAAGCTCACTAGTTTGTCGAGGTCGAACCTCTACAACTTCCCAAAACAAGGGGTGGAATACTTGGTGATCTTCTTCCCTTGATCACCAAAAACACTCTCACAATAAATAACCTAGAGGATATGTATAGCAATGGAAAGCTTAAGTTTGTGTGAGAAAACTAGATAGAAATTATGGTGAAAAACTCAAAAACTCATTTTTGAAAACACAAGAGATTGACTCTTGAAAAACTCTCTTTTGGATATGAAAATGAAGCTCTAGCGCTTGCTTAGAAACTCTGTAAAAAAGCTCTTGAAAATAGCCTAAAAAGTCCCATTTTATAGGCAGTCCAAAAACTAGCCGTTGGGAGCCAGATAACCTGTTAGTCGATCATATTTCAGACTGTTGGAGTTGCCGACGACCGCCCTGTCGATCGCACCCAGGCCAAAGACCATCGGTCGACTCGTGGCCAAAGCCAGAGAGCATGTCTTCCGGTCGATCGACCGTTCGGTCGACTTGGGCCAGATCCAGATAGCAGTCTTTCTGGATCGGTCGACCGTCCGGTCGACTGGCCCTAAAGCCAAGGGCTTGTACGCATTCTGTGCACATCGGTCGACCGCTCGGTCGACCGAGCCGTGTTCGATCGACCGGTCAGTCGACTTCTAGAAGCCAAAAATGGGGTTTAAAGGATATGAAACATGGACTTGTAAAACCCAAAAGATTTTAATAAATTCCAAAAAATCCACAAAAATAAGTTTATATCAATACTTTGAAATTCAAATATGTGTGATCAATATTCAACACATATTGAACTATTTTGTGATATAGAAGTTAAAGCTTAAACCAAAAATCGTATTTTCAAAATCAAACCTTTTAAATGGAAATCGGATTTTTTCAAAACTTATTCAAATACAAAAACAAGATATTAAAGCTCTATTGAGACATAGTGTGTATAGAAATGATCCAATACATATATAAGATGAAATATACTTGTTTTTGACAATAAGTTTAAAAATATGTTTTGATAAATGCAAAACTTAAATACAAGATATAAACTCATCAAAATTAGTTTCTAAACAATATGAAGCATCAATGTGCATGGATAAAATCCAAAACACATATAAACTATGTAAACTTGTTTTAATAAAATCTACTCATGAAAACGAAATATGTATTCTTTGAAGACCAAAATTAAAACTTCTTTTTTTTCAAAAATTAAAACTGTTAAACTTGAAATGTTTTGCGTATGTGTGCATATAAGTTTGAGCAATCCACAACTAATCTATCATTTATATTTTATCTAAAAACAAAAATCTTAATACTTACAAATATGACACAAGTCTTGAAAATCTTCTCTTGAAAATCTTCTCCTCCATCTTGACTTGGTCCAAACTTTGATCCATGACCTAGACTCCTCTTTGAATACTTGATGTGATCTTTGAAGCGCGAGCGCTTGAATCAACACTTGCTTACTTCAAAACTTGACTTCGAATCTTTTGTTGAATCTAAACACCGACTATGATCTCGATAAAATATCTGAAACTAAATGAGCATAAGATCATTGTACTATAACTACATGAGTTAATCATCATCAAAACTAGAGTGATGGACCTTTGAGCTAATAATCTTCCCCATTTTGACAATGACAAAACTCATAGAGTTATATATGCATGAATTAAAGATAAGCTTCATAAAATCTCCCTTTAACTCATGCACAGAAAAAAGCAAAACAAATATAGATATTCAATGAAGGCACATAAATAATATATGCATAAACATAAATCTAGCATATATATATATATATATATATATATATATATATATATATATATATATATATATATATATATATATATATATATATAAACTCTAAATTCTTCTCCCCCTTTTGTCAATTCATCAACAAAGGAGTGATGAAATAATATAAATGTATAGGCGATATAAATTCATGAAAAGGAGAGATGTTAAGTTAACTCCCCCTGTATATATGCATTACATGGAGAAGGGATGACCAGACCGTAACCCATATAAGCATAATATGCAATTTATAGACAAAGATGTTAAGCTTCCCCTACACACATATATCACATAAAGAAGAGAGGTCAAGCTCCTCAATATGTAAAATACACTCAATATGAATCTATATATGGAGGAGTTGTTAAGCTCCCCTTGCATATAAGCAATACATATCAAACAGATTTTTAAAATAAATTTTGAAACCACTGAAAACAAATTTTGAAATTGTTTTATATCAACAAAACAAATTTTGATACTAATTGAAAGCAAATTGTAGTTGACAAAACAAATATTGATATCTCTTGTAGATATATCTTATATCAACATGAAAACTTTTTAAGTTAAAAAAAAGACCTTTTTCCTTTTTTTGGAAATAACAACCAAATACATTCATAAGCTTGTAAAAGATACAAATTATCATTTGAAAATAAACCAAACTTAGCATAAATAATTTGTGCTATAAAAATATATGTATAGACATTATTAATCTTAGCACAAGAACTCATATATATATATATATATATATATATATATATATAAAAGAAAATGGAAATACCATTTGAGATTTGAAGCATACATATATTAGAAAACAAATATGAGTATACAAGGAATAAAATTTCATTGAAATTATGTATAACTCATAACATCTACCCTTTCATGCACATGATAAAAGATAGTCATTAAGGCACGTAAGGCATAGTCGCCCAACCAACTACCCATAGAAGGTAGAAATTTTCAAAAATAAGGTTTTGAAAATAGTTGTAAATCGAAAACACTACCAAGTGAAAAATAAATAACTAGTTTAAAATAGTTTTTAAAAAACTAGTTAAAGATCCTTCAAAGCATGAAATCAGACCACATATCCCATGAGATATATATATTACACAAAAATTGACACTCAAGATTTATAAAACTCATAATTGCTTATGAAAATATGGTCATAAGTAAACAAAAAAATGTGAGTGCATAGCAATCATGTCAATAGCATTATTCATGAAGATAATACAATGAAGCTAAAAGACAAAACTCATATGAATTTTTTTCTCAAAAACATGATATATCATATAATCATGTAAGAATCATCAAAACTAGGACATACTATGTACAACAAACAAATAATTGAGTACATAAATAAAATAAAGCATGTATAGCATGTAAATCAAACATTATACATGTATAACACAAGTTTTAATAAGATTTGCATATAGACATATGATATAAACATTTAAATCAATATATGCTTTAACTAAAGCATATAAAAATATGAATCAATCAAAAGAAATGGGTATGTAAGCTTATTTGAAAATATGAACACTATTTTTAAAAATACATGCATAGTTAGGCAACCAATCAACTCAACTATAGGCACAAAACATCATATGATAGACTCTAGGTTACTTACGCTAGCATATAAGTATTAAAAATATTTTAAAGTTAAGTATGAAATGGTTATCAAAATCGATGCACCTAATTCTTTTCTCCAAAACGAGAGACGGTCCTCCCACCATGCTCCCTTGATAGTGATGCATCAAATAGGTGTGTCCTTCAAATTCCAAATGCATCCACCACCAAGGCACCAATCATCTCACGTTTTTTGAGAGCCAGCACCTACATCAAAAATAAGTGATGAAAATTTTGGAACTCATAACTTTTTGGGTCCACGGGGGTTAGAAACAATTGGAATCCAAATATTTTTTTTTGTAAAATTAAAAAAATTTATTCTATCAAAATAAAATTTTGCAAGATAGCCTTTGCGTTCATAATGTATACATGTATACACTCTAGCATAGATGGAGGAATGAGTGTGATCATGGTCTGTATGTGTATGCCATGGATGGTGTGCATGAACATGTGGAACATATTTCTTGCGAAACATAGATTTCAATTTATTGTGATTAAATGCACATTGGCTCAAAGTGGAGCCCAAACAATCAATGCTCTTCTTCAAAATACATATATCATCAATAATTTTAGAATAAGAAATATGAGCATGAGAAACAAAATTACTTTTCTTTTTAGAAATAGAAATATTTTCTTTTTTTTCAAAACAATTTTCTTTTTTAATGAATTATTTTCATTTAAAGCAATATCTTTTTCTTTAGAAATTAAAATAACTTGATATTTCAAGGATTCGTTTTCTTTTGAAACAATGTCAAATTTATTTTGAAGAGAATCTTTTTCTTTTATAATAAAATCATTTTTTTTTCAATTTCTTGTTTTCCATTTTTAACAAATCATATTTTTTAAGAAGTTATTGACAAAACATAGCAAGTTCATCATATGGCATGTCAACATCTTTATCAAGCTCAGATTCGGAGTTTACCTCAAGGAGGTCATCACCTTGTACTATATAGCCCATGTTGGAAGTAGCACTTCCATCATCTGAGTCACTCTCCTTGTAACACTTTCCTTGCAATATTGCTTTGGTTCACCAAGGGAGAAAAGAGTTTTCCATACTACAAAAGCCGAATCAAAATTAGAAACCGTAGGTAAATATTCATCATTTAGGGTTGACTTTAATGCATGAAAGGATTTTGCATTAGCTTTAAGATTTTTGCCATTAACAAAATATGAATATTTAATAGTGGCAAAATAAATATGAATTCCTAGAGCTTTTAGGTACATGGACATCTTAACTTTCCAACTTTGAAGGTTAAGAATGTCAAATATAGGAGGTGTCATGAAATCCATGTGTGTGTATACAAATATTGTGATTAGCTAAAATGAGTATCTTTAGCTCAAGGTTGTTAGACCCAAAGCAAGAGCACCAAGCTCTGATACCAATTGTTGGTTATCTAGAGGGGGGTGAATAGGTGACAAGCTAATCTAATGCAAAATAATGCGGAATTAAAAACTATTTATGCAAACCAAAAACTATTAAGCTAACATACAAAGTATGACCAAAGAGTGTAGCGAAGTCCCGGTGAAGGGCTCCGAACTATCTCCTCAAGATTCCTCTAGATTAAGAGTTGAGGTACCACTATGACACTCTTAGTTGAATACAAGTGTGAGCAAACAAACAATCCAAGCATATATGTCAACTGAGCACAAGATATATCAAGCACAAAGAGATAAACAATAAAAGCATGCAAGATATTTAAACACAAGTGTCACAGAAAGAGAGATGAGCATTCGCAAACACGGGAGAATTGTTTCGAGGTTTGAGCATACTTGCCCTACATCCCCGCCATCAATGCTATGAAGGTTTTCCATTAAAATTGATCCCGCAAGATCACTCGGTGCCGCAACACCTACAGCGAGATCACCTGCAAGATCTTACTTGTTCCCGTAAGAAAAACACACACAAGCTCACTAGCTTACCGAGAACGCACCTCTACAATTTCCCAAAACAAGGGGTGGAACACTTGGTGATCTTCCTTTCTTGATCACCAAAAACACTCTCACAACAAATATCCTAGAGGATGAGTATCGAAATGGAAAGCTCAAGTTTGTGTGAGAAAACTAGATAGAAATTATGGTGAAAAACTCAAGAAAACTTCTTTGAAAACACAAGAGATTCACTCTTGAAAAACTCACTTTTGGATATGAAAATGATGCTCTAAAACTTACTTAGAAACTCTATAAAAGAGCTCTTAAATACAACCCAAAAAAATCTTACAAAATATCTGGCCAAATGTCCCATTTTATAGGAAGTCCAAAAACTAGCCCTTGCGAACCAGATGACCGGCCGGTTAACCGGCCGATCATCCAGTTAACGGTCATATTTTAGGTTGTTGGGATTGCCGGTCGACCGCACCCAGGCCAAAGCCCATCAGTTGACCACTCAGTCGACTGAGACCAAATCAGAGAGCATGTCTCTCTGGTCGATCGATCATTTGGTTGACTGGGGCTAGATTCAGAGAGCAGCCTCTCTGGATTGGTCGACCGTTCAATCGGTCGGCCCTAAAGACAAAAGCTTGTTCATGTTCTGTGCACATCGGTCGATCGCTCGATCGACCGAGCCCTGGTTCAGTTAACCGTTCGGTTGACCGCCAGTAGCCCTAAAATAGGGTTTAAAAGATAAGAAACATGGACTTCTAAAGCCCTAAAATTTTTAATAAATCCCATAAAATCCACAAAAATAAGTTCATATCAATACTTTAAAATTCAAATATGTGTGATAAAAAATCAACACACATTGAACTATTTTTGCGATATAGAAGTTAAAACTTAAACCGAAAATCATATTTTTCAAATTCAAACTTTTAAAATGGAAACCGAATTTTTTAAAAACTTGTTCAAATAGAAAAATAAGATATTAAAACTCTATTGAGACATAGTGTGTATGAAAATGATCCAATACACATATAAAATCAAATATACTTGCTTTTGACAATAAGCTCAAAAATAAGTTTTGATAAATACAAAACTTAAACACATGATAGAAACTCATCAAAATAAGTTTCTAAACAATATGAAGAATCAATGTGTATGGATGAAATCCAAAACATATATAAAACATGTAAACTTGTTTTAATGAAATCTACTCATGAAAACAAAATATGTATTCTTTGAAACCAAATTTGTATTTTTTTTTCAAAAACTAAAACTGTTAAACTTGAAATGTTTTTTTTTTTTTGTGTATATGAGCTCGAGCAATTCACAACTAATCTATCCTTTGCATTTTACCTAAACAAAAATTTTAACACTTACAAACATGACACAAGTCTTGAAAATTTTCTCATAAAAATCTTCTCCTCCATCTTGATGATTGAGATTTTCCTGCACACAAAAATAAAGAATTTTAGATTTAGAACAAGATGTGCAAGGTGCTCAATTCTAATCCGCGGTAACAATGGCTATGCGGGTCGTGATCCTCAGGGAGGGACTAGCGATGGAAGCGTTTAAGCAAGTTATCTCTTTTTTATTTATTTTTATTATTTACAATGGTATTTACAATGAAGTGGGGGAAATAAATTGAAAAGAAGTGGAGTTTGTCATCTAATCTAAAGAAATAGAAGAAAGGAAGAAGATTATAAACTAGAAAAATACATACCTACCTCTTCAGTCTTACTTACCTTTGAACCTCTTGCTACAACTTACTTTGTCTTCGAAGGCGTACAGGAATGGCGTATAGGATCGTCCACCTTCGCGATCTACACTACAAAAAGAAAAGACTGGCAAGCGACGGCTTGTTCATCTCCATAGGCCATCAAGGGCTCTTCTTCAGCTAAGCAGTCTTGAAGCGACTAGTTCTCACGGTTTGCAAGACATCAGAGAGAATAACACAAGTATAGAAAAATAAAACAAGAATAAAACACGAATACAAAGAATAGACATAACAAAGACAAACCTTTGAGTGGATTTCATCAACAATGGAAGAAAAGTAGGCTTACACTGCTGTCACCTCAGTATAAGCATGGACTCCTTCCTCCATGAAAGCTTCCTCCACTCTCAGTTACAAAAATTACAAAAAGAAACCGAAAATAAAATCTAACCTAAACTACAAATTAGCCTAAGAAACCCTAGAATTTGCTCTATATTTTCTGGACGCCGTTCTCGGTTGCACTGCAGAGGTATTTATAGGTGCAGAAGGAGGTAGAGTCCCAACACAACTCTCCCACGAAAATTGGTCCCCGGATAAGACTGGATTGCCGCGGAAACGCGGCTTAGGCCGCGTTTCCACGGCCTGGTAGTGGCAGACGGCCACGCGCTTTGGCGCGTGGCTTCCCCTGGTCCGTCCATCTGGGCGTTATCTTCTGGAAGTTGCATCCTGGCTCTTTATCTTGGGATTTCAAAATAACTTGGGAAGCAAGTTACCTAGATCTCAAATCTCCTAATATCTTTTTAAACGAATTTCCTTATCTTTGCACTCTCTTCTTTGGTTTTTATCCTCATCCTGCAAGTGTTTATGGTTGAATAGAAGTCTATCCTTCCCTCTTCTTTGTATTTGCAACTATTGCCCTTGTGTAATTGCAATTTTGACATTTAATAATTGCAACTTTTGCCTTGGGCTTAAATATGGGTTTTTGGGCTTCTTTTGAGGCTTTATTCCTTTATTTTTATTTCTCAAGGCCTGCACACAATAAATCATAAAATATTAGTAAATGTGCAGAATTATATGAGTAAATATGAAAATGTGATGGTAAATGTATGTATAAAAATGCACTTTTCACTACCTATCACACCCCCACACTTATCTTTTTGCTCGTCCTCGAGTAAAAATCAAAAAGAAAAAGAAAAATTAATTTATCCTAACTCACTTTCGTAGGAATCACGATTGCACTTAGCACGTGCAACAAGCCGTTAAACCCCTAGGTTACCCTAGAGGACGAGTGTTGTCTCGTGAGGGTTTTCAGCGGATTACACCCACAAAATCCATAAAAAGGAAATATTTGAAATACTTTTGAAAAGACTAAGTAATCTATAAGTTTTTAGGATTATCATTTTTATTCATTCTTAAACTTAGTCTTTATAAAGTAAATTGTTATCCTTTTTAGGTAAGGATCAAAACTGAATTTTTGTATAGTCTTTTTTGTTACCAAAAGTCATATGCATCCTTGTGAATCTTTACTAGGAATTCCTTAACTTGGACTCTCATGCCTCTTTATTATTATTTTTTTCATTTTTTTCATTTTTTTTAATATGTATAACTCATCAATTTTCTTTCGTGTAAGTATCAAGGCTTCTTGAGGCCCTCATACCTAACTAATTGACTATTAGATGTGTTAGTACATATATAAGTAATTTTTCTTAGTTTCCTTAGGCTTTCTAATCCACCCATGTAGCGAACTTAAAGTCGGTGGCTCCCAAACCGGTCGGCTTTAGGGCACCGGGTGAGAAAACACCCCGCGGACTTAAATTCGAGTGAACTAGCCCACAAAACTAAGGACTTTATTTTATTTACTCACCTTTAGGCGTGAATACTTATGCTTCATGAGGCACATGTATCCAGCTTAATTAGTGAATTTTTTTTTATATATATATGAGGCACAAGGGTCTTTGTCTTAGAATCCTAGATATGCATTAGGCATGCATATTTCATTAAGGTAAAAATCAAGACTAATTACTTTTTCAATTTCTCCTCCTATACCTAAAAATTCAATAATTTATTTATTTTGACCATGTTTTTAGAAATCCTAATCATGATTTTCCTAATTCTTAAGACTAACTTAGATTTCTTTCAAAAGATAAGTCAAAATATTGTCTTTTTTTTTTTTAAAAATTTTTGTTAGGAAAATTTTTTTTGTTAGTTTCTAACTATGTTAGTATGTTAGTAAAGCCTCCCCCCACACTTTCTCATGCATTGTCCTCAATGTATGAATGTATGCATGTATGCATGAAAAAGAAGAAGGGAAGGCAGAAGTTACCTCAAGGTGGTGGTTCCGGTGGTGGTCTAATTGGGCCAAGCGTTGCTACCCAATCAAGATAATGTAGTAGTTCACGGAGGAACCCACCCAAAATTTCTCTTGTATAACCCACTAAAATGTATGTATGATCATTTTTTAATTCCACCCCATCAAATTTCCATAATTCATAATTATATTCAGAGTCAATTGAGTCAACCTCCTTGTCCCAAAATGGAGTGTGAAAAGATGGAATGATTGACTTGGACATCGTAAGTATGGGAACGAATACCGACTCAGGAAAGAAACTTAAATCAAGTAAGGGTTCAGGAGTCGGGCTAGGTTCAGGAAGTGGGTCCAAATCAATAAGCTGAAACTCAAGTCCACAATCAGTTTCCCAAAATGGAATGTGACTCAATGATGGTGATTCAAGTTTAGGAATGATAGGTGTGGGAATCAAAACTGACTCTAAAAGATTACCTAAGTCGGGTAATAAAACAGGAGTCAATAATACTTCAGAAATTTGAACTTGCTCACAGATTTGAGAATCTAGGTCACATATCTCATTGAGCTCAATATCATAAAAATGAGAACTTGCCAATTTATCCATGAGACTTTCAAATTTGCAAAATTGGTCAAGTTCAATATGATCATCAAAAATGGGTGATTCAATTTCATGATGAATTGGCACAGGATCCAATGTTGACTCGGGAAAAGTAAAATCAGGTGGAGATACCGGAGTCATTATTGAATCAGGAAGTAAAATTGAATCATCAAGTTGGGGATCATGATCATATTCATGCTCAAGTTCTATTTCAGGAAAGGAATAACTTGCCAAACTATCAAAAATTAGAGTTTCAGCAAGTTCACATGGTGGTACTGAATTAGAATCTTGTTGTCCAAAGCAACGTGGCTCGTCGGCTCTAACATAAAGATTGAACCATCAAATCTATTTCATGATCACGAGCTAATCTAGCCTGAGTCATGGCTTCAAGCATCTTTTCATAGTCGATTGGTGCATCATTTTGTGATTGGACTTGAAAAGAGGAAGTGTAATCGTGATGAAGTTGTGAGTCGGTCAGAATTTGTGATTGTTGCTTGGACTCACGCATCATCATGTCAAAGATTGATGGTAATTGTTGCTTGGACTCATGCAACTCATCATTTCCAAGATAGATGGTTTTCTATTCTGAATGGGTGGATCTGAGTATGACTCTTGGGAATATTGTGGACAAGGTGGAGATGGAGGACAAGTTGGTTGAAAATTGGACTCGGGGGAAGCGAAACCCCATGAACTCTGTGAAGAGTTGAAAGTGGTATGAAAATTGTGGTCATAAGATGGGGGGCATGGGTTATATCATTCGGATAAGACCATTCCGGCACACTAGGTTGGTCAAAGTTATGATATGCCGGGTTGGTAATATCCGAAAAAGAGTTAGGTGTGTAATATGGATTAAAGTTGGAAAAATTATTATTATATGCCATATCGCACCAACACAAACAAAGAAAAACAAAACAAACAAACAAGCAAACAAAAAAGAAAAATTTCTAACCTAAGTTAGGGTAGACCTATGACCTAGACGACTCCTAACTGGTTAGACTGTTCACGGGAGGTAGGGTGTAGACTTTGACCACAAGTTAATCAGCCAGGTCAGGGCAAGAGTGGTGGGAGGTTTTCCGTCAAAGACGTTCCTTAATTAAATAACCACCAATCTTCGGGCTTTCGGCCCTCAATCCCCTTCCTAGACACTGATTTGGCAGGAGTCAAATTCCAATACTGTTCCCCCTTAGGATAATCTCCTAATTGAGACCGAGATGTCCCTAGGGCCAACGTCTACTCATTTTTAGTTAGGCTTGGGTTAGTGAGTGCTTGGAATATGATTTTTGGGCCAAGGAAGGGTGATTAAATCCCCACCTTATCTTGTTATGGGTTAGTGCCCTTAAGATAAGTTTGTGCAAGTGTACAAAATATGTAAATAAGATTCACTCAAAGCATGAAAATCAACAAAGAGATGAGTCCTATTCTACATGAAATGTAAACGTACCTTGCTCCAGCACTCTTCAACAGTAAAATAAAGGAATTGAAAAGACACGTGCCTAGGATGCAAACGTCTAATCAATTTTTTATCTTTTTCAACAAATATTTTACTGTTGATTAATTAGCAGTATACAGGTTTATCACAGAACAAATTTTAACAGAGTAGAAAACAAATCTTGTAATTTGTAGCAACCTGCAGAAAGATCTGTCAGTAATGAACTACTAAGGCCGCGGAAACGCGGCTATTGCCGCGGATCCGCGGCACTGTAGTAGGCTCTGATGCTCTGCCTTCGAGGGCAGAGGCACAGAGTTGCTATATGTCCACTTCTGCTGTTATTTTTCCTGTTCTCCAAACCTGCAAACAGAATGAAATAAAGAATTAGTTAATTTTTTTATTTAGAGAAAAACTTACCGTCCCTCCCCGGCAACGGCGCCAAAATTTTGATTGAGATTTTCCTGCACACAAAAATAAAGAATTTTAGATTTAGAACAAGATGTGCAAGGTGCTCAATTCTAATCCGCAGTAGCAATGGCTATGCGGGTCGTGATCCTCAGGGAGGGACTAGCGATGGAAGCGTTTAAGCAAGTTATCTCTTTTTTATTTATTTTTATTATTTACAATGGTATTTACAATGAAGTGGGAGAAATAAATTGGAAAGAAGTGGAGTTTGTCATCTAATCTAAAGAAATAGAAGAAAGGAAGAAGATTATAAACTAGAAAAATACATACCTACCTCTTCAGTCTTACTTACCTTTGAACCTCTTGCTACAACTTACTTTGTCTTCGAAGGCGTACAAGAATGGCGTATAGGATCATCCACCTTCGCGATCTACACTACAAAAAGAAAAGACTGGCAAGCGACGACTTGTTCATCTCCATAGGCCATCAAGGGCTCTTCTTCGGGTAAGCAGTCTCGAAGTGACCAGTTCTCACGGTTTGCAAGACATCAGAGAGAATAACACAAGTATAGAAAAATAAAACAAGAATAAAACACGAATACAAAGAATAGACATAACAAAGACAAACCTTTGAGTGGATTTCATTAATAATGGAAGAAAAGTAGGCTTACACCGCTGTCACCTCAGTACAAGCATGGACTCCTACCTCCATGAAAGCTTCCTCCACTCTCAGTTACAAAAATTACAAAAAGAAAACGAAAATAAAACCTAACCTAAACTACAAATTAGCCTAAGAAACCCTAGAATTTGCTCTGTATTTTCTGGACGCCGTTCTCGGTTGCACTGTAGGGGTATTTATAGGTGCAGAAGGAGGTAGAGTCCCAACACAACTCTCCCACGAAAACTGGTCCCCAGATAAGACTGGATTACCGCGGAAAAGTGGCTTGGGCCGCGTTTCCGCGGCCTGGTAGTGGCAGACGGCCACGCGCTTTGGCGCGTGGCTTCCCCTAGTCCGTCCATCTGGGCGTTGTCTTCTGGAAGTTGCATCCTGGCTCTTTATCTTGGGATTTTGAGATAACTTGGGAAGCAAGTTACCTATATCTCAAATCTCCCAATATCTTTTTAAACGAATTTCCTTATCTTTGCACTCTCTTCTTTGGCTTTTATCCTCATCCTACAAGTGTTTATGGTTGAATAGAAGTCTATCCTTCCCTCTTCTTTGTATTTGCAACTATTGCCCTTGTGTAATTGCAATTTTGACATTTAATAATTGCAACTTTTGCCTTGGGCTTAAATATGGGCTTTTGGGCTTCTTTTGAGGCTTTATTCCTTTATTTTTATTTCTCAAGGCCTGCACATAATAAATCATAAAATATTAGTAAATGTGCAGAATTATATGAATAAATATGAAAATGTGATGGTAAATGTATGTATAAAAATGCACTTTTCACTACCTATCACTTAACTTGTTCTAAACTTTGATCCATAAGTTCTCTTTGAGTACTTGATGCGATTTTTAAAGCGCGAGCTCTTGAATCAACACGTATTAGCTTCAAAACTTGACATCGAATCTTTTGTTGAAGCTAAATAGCGACTACGATCATGATAAAATATATGAAACTAAATGAGCACAAGATCATTACTACTATAACTGCATGAGTTAATCATCATCAAAACTAGAATGCTGGACCTTTAGGCCAGCAGAAAGCATCAGAGAGAATGCTTTTGATTTTGAAATTACTGAATATTGATAGTGTTCAAAGAAGATTGTAAGAAAGCATTAAAACTTTGGGTTCTTCATAGAACTCTGCAAGTTCTTCAAGATGCATGCCGGGAGAGGAAGACATTCTAAGAACTACAAAAGTTCTTCACAGTACATGCCCGTGAAGGAAAACAGTCAAGATGAAAGACTGTTAAGAGGCTAATGGCCTATTTATAGGCTCGCTAATGGCCTTAATTAATGACATAAAAATCAAAGCCATTCTTGAAGGCCAATTATAGGCTCAATTCGCAACGCGAATCTCAAATCCACTGAGTAAGACACGTGGATATTTATCCCAAGAAAGTCCAATGACGTCTGGATTTTCTATCCGGACACGCGTCCCTGACCGTCAACTCTGGTTCTGCTTCGAAAATCTAGCGAGATCTTCGCGCATAGAGAGTCGCGTCCTCAGGACCGCGTCTCTATAACTGTAAGTGACATTTCAAGGGCCTCATTTTTAAATCCGCATCTCTTCACAAACTGAAAGTCGCGTCTCTTCGACAACTAAGGGTCGCAACCCTCAATAAATTAAAGACCGCATCTCTTCGATAACTAAGGGCTGCATCCCCTTAACAAATTAAAGATCGTGTCTCTTCCACAACTGAAGGCTGCGTGTGTCCCTTCAGCAAATTGAAGACAGCGTCTCTTCGACAACTGAGGGCTGCGTCCCCTCCAGCAAATTGAAAATCGTATCTCTTAGAAAACTGGGGGCTGCATTCCCTCAACAATTGAAAACCATGTCTCTTCGATCACCGAGGGCTGTGTTCCCTTAACAAACATCTCTTCGATGGCCAAGGGTTGTGTCTTTCCAACAACTCAGAGTCGCGTCTCCCCTACAACTCAGAGCTGCGCCTCCCTTACAACTCAGAGTCATGTCTCACGTTGGCGTGTTCTCTCAGCTTCTGCCAAAGCTTGAACTCTCATTTCTTCCTCCGACAGAAATTTATTCGTAGCAAATTGTGCTTGAAGAGATTCTAGTTTAGAAGAACGAGCAGTAAGATCTTCTTGAACCTCCTTCTTGGCGACTTCTAGCTCCTTTAAATTTTTCTTGGCAGCGACAAGTTTCTGCTCATTAACTTAAATCAAAGCTTGTGCCTTAGCAATTGCTACTTGAGCATTAGCTATGACTTGCTCTGCATTCTTGATGATGACCTCAGATATCCTAGAGTCATCAATTAATCTCTAGTAGCTGGCTTGGAATTCGTTGAAGTGACGGGCCTCCTTAGCCATTTGCTCCTCAATCTCTTTCTGCTCACGTTCTTGGGCAGCGAAGAGCTTGTTTAGCATTAACTAGGCCTCATCCATCATAATAACATTTTTCATTGTCCTCAGTTCCTTCAAGCATATCCCTAGTTGTTCGGTTGCGTCAGATATACTTTAGCCTGATTCGAACTTGCAGTATAACAAATGTTCTCGATCTGGTTTTCAAGAAGCGTTCGAGCGAACTCGAAGGAACTTCTCCTGGAAAGAACCATCTCAATGTAAGATTTCATGGAAGTGAAGAATTGTTGCACCATCTGATGAGCCAATTCTTCCATGATGTCCATGGCTGAAGCTAACTCTACTGACAAGCTTTTGGACCCCCATTCTGTAATTATGCGAATGGTGTTTGTAGAGGCAGAAGCCATTTCACTTAGCGTAGGGCCTAGGCCAGTAGCAGGTGGCTTCAACACCGAAGTTGTGACTGGCATCTCTGAGATTGTACCTGTGGCAGCTCCTAGTGTAACAACTACAGGAGCAGATTTCATAAGACTTGAGTCATCCATTGAAGTATGAAGTACACTGTCTCCTGCGTCAGTGCTTGCTCCACTTGAGCCATCCTAGCCCTCTCTGCAATTATAATGACCATGTTAGTAATTACAATAAGAGTGAGAGTATACGGGGAATCTTTATCCTCTTACCAAGCTGAGGATCCGAAGATGGTATATCTTTGGTAGGCTGCTCTGGGATGAGGTTTCCCCAATCGCGGTGATTGCACCTACAGAGATTGTGTCAGTACTAAGAACTTCAAGGCCCCCTGACTGGGCCAGTTTTTTAATCATCTCCTCAATGTGAGAGGAGGTTGCTGTTCCAACACCTGTGACAGCACCTTCAAATAATAATCAAACGAGCATTAAGACAATGTTCATATAAAGAAAAAAACAGGTAGGATAGAAGAAATACCGTCGGTGGTGGTGACTTCTCCCGATGGCAGAACCGTTATAGGAACATCCACCTGTATCTGCTCCTTGAAAATGTACGAATGTTTACTGGTGTCAGGAGGAACAAGTTCATCACTAAAGCCAAGTTCGTCTCCTAAATAGTCAACATGTTCCTCGAATGACGAAGAAGACAATTGAACCAAGGAGACATCAGTGACTGAAGCTTTTTCACTGAGAAGTTTAGTGGTAGAACTCGACTTTGCAACCCTAGAAGTCAGCATCAAGATGCTAGGAGAGTCTGACTATCGCACCTCCACCCTTTCTTGAGCCGAGGGAACTTCTAGCTGAGTTGAAACTCCCGGTTGAGTTGGGACTTCAACTTCAGCCCTCTCTGTCACTTCTACGGCCTATGGCTCTGCGACTATAGCCCATTCGGCCACCGCTGACTTGCGTGCAGGCTCTATTTCCATAAAGACCGTGGGGCCCCTATTGCGCAAGCCCTGGGGATGAAGAACTGAGACTGCCTCCTCTTCTTCTTCTTCTTCCTGCTCTTCTGTACCAAAAAGGATTATCTCGGATACTTGTGCTGAAGTTGCAGCCTCAGACCCAGTTCTTGCCTTCTTCTGGCCAGGCTTACATCTGAAAGCAGAGGCCTAACGGCGGTTAGGCACAACTTGCCGAGTCCTTTTAGTGGATGTTCTTCAGCAGCTCCTGCTCCATACTCGGACCCTGGAGCTGCCTCTGTTTTCCTGGCCTGCTTTTTGGCCGCCCTCTCAGCTTCCATGTACTCACTCATCCCCCGCATACGGCTCTTGGAACCCGACCTGACTTTATATGATGTTTTAATACTCTTAATACAAGAAGTATTCATTCTGAAGTGAGGTACCCTCCTAGCAATGGAGTAACATATGCAGAAGCTAAGACTCATATAACAATTGAGCATCTTGTGAGGGAGGCTGAAGACGACCCATGTTCCCTCAGCTACACTGTAGTACCATGCTCGAGCACCTTCAAACAGGTTGCCACTAAAGCGAAGACCAGTGTTAGGGTTCCCGACATATAAATGATTGTAACTGAACTGCTTGGCAAAATAGCTGGGCATATAAGGCTTGATCATGCAGGAATCACCTTGCTGGAAGATCAAGTATCCGGGATAGATATTGATGAACCACTAGAAGACTCCAGAAGGTAGTTGTGTAAACTCGTTTGGGTCAGCAAGGTCAAAAAACTTATCCCTGTAAGACGCATTTGTTGGCCCAAAGGCCCGTCGCTCTAGTTTTGATGATGATTAACTCATGTAGTTATAGTACTAATGATCTTATGTTTATTTAGTCTCAGATATTTGATCAAGAACTTAGTAGGTGTTTAGCTTCAACAAAGGATTCGAAGTTGAGTTTTGGAGCTAACACGTATTGATTCAAAAGCTTGGCATCAAGATTGCATCAAGTACTCAAAAAGAGTCTAGCTCATTGGATCAAGGTTTGGACCAAGTTAAGAAGGAGAAGAAGATTTTCATGAAGACTTGTGTCGGATTTTGTAAGTGTCAAGAAGAAGATATGTTTTTAGATAAAATGTAAAGGATAGATTAGTTAGTGGAATGCTCAAGTTCATTTACACACACACAAAATTTATATGTGTTTTAGAAAATACTATTTTAGTTTTTAAGCTTCAAAGTATACATGTATTTTATCAAAACTATTTTAGAGCTTATTGTCAAAAACATAGATATTTCATCATATAAGTGTATTGGATCATATCCATACACACTAAGCTTCAAAAGTGTTTAAAATATCTTATTTTTATATTTGAAAAAGTTTTGGAAAAATCGTTTTTCAATTTGAAGATTGTTTTTGAAAAATACGGTTTTTGTTTAAGGCCAAAATATCTATATCACAAAAATAGTTCAAAATATTTGTAATATGTTTTGATTTTTAATCAAACATGTTTGTACATCAAAGCATATTAATGAATTTATTTTTATAGAATTTTTGAGAATTTATGAGATTTTATTAAAGATAAAAAGACCAAGTTTCAATCCCTAAAAATATGTGACCTGGATTTATGCCGGTCGACCGGATGGTCGACCGAGATAGAAGTCGGTCGACCGGTCCGGTCGACCGATGTACACAAACGTACACAGCCACTTGGCTGGTGGGCGGGTCGACCGGGCGGTCGACCGTCCATAGAGCTTTGCTCTCTAGATCTGGCCCCGGTCGACCACGCGGTCGACCGACCAGAGAGCTCTGCTCTCTGGATTCGATCTCGGTCGACTCGACGATCGACAGGGCGGTCGATTGACAGCAGTGTCAGCTGCTGATTTGGCCTCCAACGGCCATATTTATGGAGTCTATAAATTGGGGTTCCCTTGGACTGTTTTATGCAAGATTTCAAGAGAGTTTTTGTGCTAGTTTTTCCTACCTCTCTAAGTGTTTATCTCCACTTGTTTTAGAGCTAATTCTTCCATATCAAAAGGAGAGTTTATCAAGAGTGTTTTCAAAAGTGATTTCTTGAGTTTTTCAACACAAAATCCATCCTAGTTTTCTTACACACACTTGAGCTTTCCATTACTATATCAATCCTATAGGAGAGTTGTTGTGAGAGCGTTTTTAGGTGATAAAAGTGTTTAGATCACCAAAGTGTTCATCTTGTATTTGAGGAGGCGAACTTGTGGGTTCGTGTTGTTTCTTTTTCTAGTGGGAGCTCGGTGTAGAGGTGCGGCCACAGCAAGCTAGTGTGGTTGCGTGTGTTTGTTCTTGTGGGAACAAGAGAGGGACTAGTGAGTCCAAGGAGTTCTGGTGATAACTCGTTGTAGGAGTTGCGGCACCGAATGATCTAATGAGATCAATTTTAGTAGAAATCCTTCATAGTGTTGAAGGCGGGGACGTAGAATGAGGGTGCTCGAACCTCGAAACAAATCTCCCGTGTTTGTGATTACTCTCTCTCTATCTCTCACTTGTGTTTATATCTTGCATGCTTACATTGCTTTTATCTTTATATGCTTGATATATCTTGTGCCTTATTGTTATATGCTTGGGATTGTTTGCTCGCACTTGTATTCAACCAAGAGAGCCACAGTGGCACCTCAACTCTTATTTAGAGGAATCTTGAGGAGATAGTCCAGAGCCCTTCACCGGGAATTCAGCTACAGTCTTGTGTGTTTAGCATGTTAGTTTTTAATTTTCATAAATTGTTTTAATTATGCATTAATTCATTATTAGATTAGCTAGTCACCTATTGACCCCCCCTCTAGGTGAACTTCAATAGGTATCAGAGCTTGGTGTTCTTGATTTGGGTCATCAACCTTGAGTTAAAGATCCTCATTTTAGCTAATTACAATATTTGTACACACACATGGATTCCATGACACCTCCCATATTTGATATTCTTAACATCCAAACTTGAAAAGTTAAGATGTCAATGTACCTCAAAGCCCTAGGCAATAATGTTTATCTTGCTACCATTAAGGATTCATACTTTAGTAATAGCAAGTATCTTAAGGCTAACTCAAAAGCGCTTCATGCTTTAAAGAGTACCCTAAATGATGAATATTTATTTAGGGTTGCTAATTTTGATTCGGCTTTTGTAGTATGGAACACTATAGTCTCCCTTGGTGAGCAAAAGCAATACTATGCGTGGAGCGACTTGGATGATGAAAGTGATACTTCCAACAAATGCTTCATGGTCCAAGGGGATAACCCGTTGAGGTAAATTCTGAATCCGAGCTTGATAAGGATGTTGACATGCCATATGATGAGCTTGCTTTATTTTGTCAACAACTTCTTGAAAAATATGATTTGCTTAAAAAGAACCATAAAAGATTGAAGAATAAATATGAGTCCATTTCAAAAGAAAAGGATTCTTTTCAAAATAAATTTGAAAACATTTCAAAAGAAAATGAATTCTTGAAAAAGGAGAATATTTCCTTGTCTTCTAAATTAAATGATATTTGTGAAGGAAATAATTCTTTGAAAAACAAAATCACTTTGGTGGAAAAAGAAAAAGAAATTGCCTTTGAAGAAAACAACTCTATAAAAAGAAAAATTGTTTCAAAAGAAAAAGAAAATATTTCTAAAAAGAAAAGGATTGTTGATTCTCATTCTTGCCATGCTCTTCATGCTACTATCAATAAAAATGAGATTCAAGTTTTGAAAAATAGAATAAATTATTTGAGCTTAACTTTGAGCAATTGTGCATTTAACCATTCTAGATTGAAAATCTTGTTTCAAAAGAAGCAAGCTCCACATGTTCATGCACATAACTTACGGCATACATATGCACACTGTATGCATCATGACCATGCTCATTCCCATATGCATGCTAAAGTGTACAAATGAACACATTGCGGCCGCAAAGGCCATTTAGCAAAGTTTTGCTATGACAAAGTAAATTCCTTAAATTTTGCTAATAAAAATGTTTGGGTTCCTTATGATGCTAACCCCCGTAGACCCAAAATAATGTGAGTACCAAAGTCCCCACCTCTTTTGTTTGATGTAGGTGTGGCTCTCACATGACGTGAGAGGATTGGTGCCTTGGTAGTAGATGCATGGGCTAGATGGACATATAAAATTGATCCACCCCTATCAAGGAAGTTTGGTGAGAGGACCACCATGTTTTGGAGGCTTAGAGAATAGTGCATATGATTTGGTAACTATCTCTAAACTCCCATTTAGTTTACATGCTTTTATACAGATAATATTTTTAGCATGTTTCGATTTTGTACTTCATGTGGTGAATACTTGTTTAGATAAAATTTTCATTAAAACTTGTGCATATACTTGTAAATAATTGTACGAGTATTGAGCTACATTTGATTATTATATATTTGTACCTCATTGCTCATTTGTACTCATTACATGTACATGTATAACCTAATTTTGATGATTCTCTCATTTATACTTGTCTTTCATATCTTTGTGCATGTTTTGCTTCATGTATATGTTATTTTTGTCTAAAATTTATAAATATACATGTAAACCCTTGAGTCACTTGCCTTCATGCAAATTACATTATAGACTCGTTTGTGTTTGGGATATGTATGTATGTTTTTAGTTTTAATAGAACATACATATACTTTGAAGTTAGTTTTTAATGAAAAATAAATTTTAAGAATTTCATGTTTATGATAAAAAAAAAATTCATGTTTATTTTGGACCTTATTGATTATTTCATGAATATGCTATTCACATGGTTTTTCTACACTCTCACATCATTTGTTTACTCATGACAGTGTTTTCATGAGAATTTTTGAGCTTTATAAATTTTGAGTGTCAACTCTTGTGCTTTTAGCATGCTTCATGGGATATATGATTTATTTTCATCTTTAACTAGTTTTTCAAACATTACTTTAAACTAGATATTTATTCTTCAATTGGTAGAGTTTTCAAACTCTTAATTTTGAAAACCCCTAGCAACCAAGGGGAGATGATTGAGCGACCATACCTTGTATGCCTAATTCAATATCTATCATGGATAGGGTGGATAGTTATGAGTTATACATATGAACTTCATGAAATCTTATATTTGTATACTCATATTTGTTTCCTATATATATATGTATGCTTCAAACTTCATTTAATATCAATTTCAATTGGTATTTTCTTTTTCATACATACACACATACATACATACATACATACATACATACATACATACATACATACATACATATATATATATATATATATATATATATATATATATATATATATATATATGTTTTCATTGTGCTTGATTTACAATATACATTTCATGTTTAAAGGACAAATTATGTTTATACTAAGCTTGACTTATATTTAAATATCAATTGGTATATCTTAATAAGCTTATGCATTATTCTCTTTTGGTATCTCAAAATTTTTTTATTTTTATCTATAAGTGGTATATCAAAACTTTGTTTATTTACAAGTGGTACCAACTTATGTTTTGTCAACTACAATTTGATTTCATTGGCATCAAAATTTGTTTTTGTTAACTTGAAAAAATTCAAAAATTTGTTTTAAAGTAGTTTCAGAATGTCTTGATATATGTTGCCTATATGTAAGGGGAGCTTAACATCTCTTCTATATATAGATTCATGTTGAGTGTATCGTATTTTGAGGAGCTTAACATTTCTTTTTTATGTGGTACACGTGTGTAGGGGAGCTTAACATCTCCGCTTATGGATTATAAATTATGCTTTATGTGTGTTAAGATTTTGTCATCCCCTCTTCATGTAATGCATGTATGCAGGAGGAGCTAACTTCACGTATCTCTTCTTCAAGAATGTATATCGCATATATATCTTTATTGTTTGATTTGTTTTTGCCCTTTTGTTGATAAATTGACAAAAAGGGGGAGAAGTATTTTGAGAGTTTACATATACATATTTTATTTTTATACAAAAAGGGGAGAAGAATTTGGTGAGTCTATGCATGTTTATCTCCTTATTTATGTATATATGTTTGTTTAGTTTTATGCACTTCATTGAATATATTTATCTTTATTGTTATGCATGAGTTAAGAGGGAGCTTCTATGAAGCTTATCTTTAATCTATGCATATATAACTCCATGAGTTTTGTCATCATCAAAAAGGGGGAGATTGTTGGCCCAAAGGCCCGTCGCTCTAGTTTTGATGATGATTAACTCATGTAGTTATAGTACTAATGATCTTGATTTGTTTAGTCTCAGATATTTGATCAAGATCTTAGTAGGTATTTAGCTTCAATAAAAGATTCGAAGTCGAGTTATGGAGCTGACACGTGTTGATTCAAGAGCTTACGTACAAGATTGCTTTAAGTACTCAAAAGAAGTCTAGCTCATTGGATCAAGGTTTGGACCAAGTCAAGAAGGAGAAGAAGATTTTCATGAAGACTTGTGCCGGGTTTTGTAAGTGTCCATATTTATTTTGAGATAAAATGTAAAGGATAGATTAGTTGGTGGAATGCTCAAGTTCATTTACACACACAAAATTTATATGTGTTTTAGAAAATACCGTTTTAGTTTTTAAGCTTCAAAATATACATGTGTTTTATCAAAACTATTTTAGAGCTTATTGTCAAAAACATAGATATTTCATCATATGTGTGTATTGGATCATATCCATACACACCAAGCTTCAAAAGTGTTTAAAATATCTTGTTTTTGTATTTGGAGAAGTTTTGGAAAAATCATTTTTCAATTTGGAAATTGTTTTTGAAAAATACGATTTTTGTTTAAGGCCAAAATTTCTTTATCACAAAAAAAGTTCAAAATGTTTATAATATATTTTGATTTTTAATCAAACATGTTTGTACATCAAAGTATATTAATGAATTTATTTTTGTAGAATTTATGAGATTTTATTAAAAATAAAAAGATCAAGTTTTAATCCCTAAAAATATGTGACCTGGCTCACTGTCGGTCGACCGGACGGTCGACTGAGACAGAAGTCGGTCGACCGGTCCGGTTGACCGATGTGCACAAACGTGCACAGCCACTTGGCTAGTGGGCCGGTCGACTCTCTGGATCCGGCCTCAGTCGACCGGCGATCGACCGGGCGGTCGACCGAGAGCAACGTCAGCTGCTGATTTGGCCTCCAACGACCATATTTTGGGAGCCTATAAATTGAGGTTCCCTTGGACTATTTTATACAAAATTTTAAGATCATTTTTTTGTTAGTTTTTTCTACCTCTCTAAGTGTTTATCTCCACTTATTTTAGAGCTAATTCTTCCATATCAAAAGGAGAGTTTATCAAGAGTGTTTTCAAAAGTGATTTCTTGCGTTTTTCACCACAAAATCCAGCCTAGTTTTCTCACACATGCTTGAGCTTTCCATTACTATATCAATCATATAGGAGAGTTATTGTGAGAGTATTTTTTGGTGATCAAAGTGTTTAGATCACCAAAGTGTTCATCTTATATTTGAGGAGGCGAACTTACGGGTTCGTGTTGTTTCGAGTTCTAGTGGGATCTCGGTGTAGAGGTGCGGCCTTGGCAAGCTAGTGTGCTTGCGTGTGTTTGTTCTTGCGAGAACAAGAGAGGGACTAGTGAATCGAAGGAGTTCTGGTGTGAACTCGTTGTAGGTGTTGCGGCACCGAGTGATCCGGTGGGCTCTATTTTAGTGGAAATCCTTCACAGTGTTGAAGGCGGGGACGTAGAGCAAAGGTGCTCGAATCTCGAAATAAATCTCCCATGTTTGTGATTGCTCTCTCTATCTCTCACTTGTGTTTATATCTTTCATTCTTACATTGCTTTATCTTTATATGCTTAATATATCCTGTGCCTTATTGTTATATTTTTGGGATTGTTTGCTTGCACTTGTATTCAACCAAGAGAGTCATAGCTGCACCTCAACTCTTATCTAGAGAAATCTTGAGGTGATAGTCCAGAGCTTCACTGGGAATTCATCTACACTCTTGTGTTATACTTTGTATGTTTAGCATAACAGTTTTTAGTTTACATAAATAGTTTTAATTCCGCATTAATTTATCATTAGATTAGCTAGTCACCTATTCATCCCCCCTCTAGGTGAACTTCAGCATCAGGGATCTCAGAGAAGCATCGGTCGACTTTATAGCTCGAGCTACTCAGAACAGCCTTCAGAACATGGAAGATGTAGTACTATGACCAGTTCGAGCTTTCCAACCGCTGCACGAAAGGGACGATGCCCTATGAGGGAGACTGCTATTATCAGTGACGGACAATGCATAACATACTAGGCCATCAGGTATGTGTAAGGGATCTCGACTCTATAATTGGGAGTCTTCACTTCTAGCCTCCCTTCTGAGTCTAAGACCAGCCTGTCTTGGGAGTCTACGATGGCTTCAACTTGACATGTGCTTTTAGCTAATGCCCGTAGGCCACTCTGGATACCGGCCACCATCGTCAGAAGGAGAGAAATTAACTTTTCGTGTGCCAAAAAGAACCACCGGGTATAACACGTTGGCGACGATCACCTCGTGCGATAGAGTTAGTGCCACGCATCATTTCAGTCACGCATGAAGAAGCCCGCCAAGAGAGCCTGGTCAAATATCATGGTCTTGGCTTGATGATGAAAACTTTCAATGACCGTGTTCGGTTTGAAAATATCCTTATTGGATTCCGTAGTGTATGAGCTGGTGGAAGCACTGATTCTTTTTGCAATTTCTTCATCAGTGCTAGGAGCCAGATGAGTCATTGGATTATACTTATCATTTATGTCATTGAAAATATAGCTCGCCTAGGACATCTTCTTAACACCTCCTCCAGCCAGTCGTCTGCTCGTAGATATGGAAGTAGCATAACACTTCCCAGTAGGTCTCGTGCAGCTGAGGGCTATCATTCTTCAGCAAGTGTAACTCCTCAGTGGTCAACACGTACTCTTCATAGGGGTGTCTCTAATTACCAGCCCCGGAATTTCATGCAACTCATGGAGAGCAAGCCCCTTCACTCCAACAGGGGTGAAGAACATACACATTCAGGGGTTGTAATGCTCCAAGACACCATAAAAGTGGTGGGATCTCCGCGGGATGCCATATTGAATGGCCCTAATAGCCTGGTATAGTCCCGCCTACTTCAATGAGTCCTCAAGCTTTGTGTGAACAAAGCCCACCATTTTGCCCCACCATGACTTATCTGAGGAATGAATCCACTCCAGCGGATGGAAATCGGTGAGAAAATCACCCCTCGCCTTAGAAATTGATTGATGAAGGTGGCGGCTAACTAAGGGGTCCTCCTATCGGGTACTGAGCCCTGATCAGTATGGGTTGTAATCCAAATACGTCTCTCCCATGACCAGTGACGTAAGCGTCATTCGTGCCCAATTTACCGAGGGATACACCAAAAATAGACTTGGAAAGATCCCACTCCATTTTACGACGCACCGACATGTGCTGCGATAAGCCAAGGGGTATATCCTCTCGATGTTGGGAAGAAAGAACTTCTTGTCCCCGATTTGGCGGAGCCATTTGTAGTCCTCGTCATACAAAATCATGTCATCTTCTGTAATGGCACCATCAAAAAAGAAGTCAGGCTTCTTAAGTGTGACACGGGAGTCTGACTTGAATCGGCCATCCGTCATAATCTCTCAAAATATTAACATGTTAGGATTGCTGAGTCAATCCTGATGCTCCCTTGACTTCAAGGAAAATACTGGAGTGGTCCTCCGGAGCACGAATATGAGGTTGAGTTCGGCCCCACCAATATGTCCAAAATGATACTTCTTGGACAGAGCGTTTGAAGAGTATCACATTGCAAAATGGACGACACAACAGTTAGTGATTATAAAAAACCTGAAAATGGTTAAGAGTTGAAGCTCAAACACGAGGTTCATATCAGAACCGCGTCATTGCGACGTGGAGCTCAGTGAGATCCATGACAAACCTCAGAGACACGAGGTTCACAAGAAATTCGCGTTTGAACTCCATAACTTAGAAATTTCTCTAAGTGTTGGAATCAGACACGAGACTCGGTGAGACCTACGCCAAACCTCAGAGACACGAGGTTCACATGAAGTCTGCGTTTGAATTCCACCACTTAGAAAATTTTCTAAGTGTAGGATTCAAATGCAAGGCTCAGTGAAACCGGCATTCAACAGACAGACGCGGCCTTAGGCCAATGAAGCGAAGACGCGAAGGTCATCAGGCTTGCGTCTTGCCTATCAGCGTAAGAGTTGCGTCTATTACTCAAACGCGGGCATGAGCCTCACATTATTGGTTCAACTTCAGAAGAAGCTTAAGAGTTAAGATAACTCTTTGAGTTCTTTAATGGCGAAAGCCAGTTCGGTATTATTATGTGAAATGGGGGCCTCCTACATGGAGAACCTCCCATTTGAACCTCTTAAGCAACAACGCTTGAGGAAGAAGCCACATGCTTGGTCTTTGGGGCCATTTTGATGGTGAATTCTTTAGAGAAGATGGAGACAAGTAAGAAAAAACTCGAAACTTTTCTTAAGTTCTTAAACTCTGGACGCAGAGTTCAATGAAGAAGAAAAAGTCTTATAATGACTCTTGAAAGACTGCTGTCTTTTTATAGACACAGTGATCAGCCAAGATACACGTCTCGTATGTCAAGACCAATTAGCGCCAAACATGTGGCAGTGCGTCCAGAATGTGAATCCTGCATTTAAAGAGAACATCATCTCTTCAACTCCTCCAGATATGTGGCAACACACCCAGAACGCGAGTCTCGTGTTTAACAGAACCGCATCTCTTCAACAAAGAGAAATCCGTGTCTCCATTTCAAAGTTTACATCACTTCAACAAAGTGAGAGCTGTGTCTCCACTTTAATGTTCGCGACTCTCCAATGAATGAGAGTCATGTTTCTACTTCAGACGAGGTCCGCGTCTCCAAGGCAATACGACATTTATGTCTACAAGATCTGTGTTTAGTCTTTGCTTCTGTAATCTATTCAATAGTACACTGGAGAAAGCAGATGAGTTTCTCCCAGTTCAACAGTACACCAACAACTAGCTCAGAGCACCAAGGATGTCTGGACTACGTATCTAGACACTCACGATGATCATCTTTGGTGGCTTTAAAGAGTTAATAGTACACTCACGAAGATCAAGATCCAGATAAGATCAAGCTCTAGTTATCTCAGAAGATTGTCAGTCCAGTCTTGAGAGTTTGCTGCCAAAATAAAAGTGTAAAGTATTTTAAAACCCGTCCCAGTCAACCACGGAGTTTTAAAAACTTAGGAAAGTGTTCTATAGATTGTCTAATATTCACTGAAGATAAGTCATCAGATAATAAAGACCATACTTCAGATGCAAGGATGATTACAGCCATTGATGCAGTGCCAAGATGCGGAGCTCGAAGCCTGCGTTTCAACATCACTGTAATACCAAAATGTAGAGTGCGAGGCCAGTGTCTCAATATCACTGCAGTACCAAAATGCAGGGCTCGAGGCTTGCATCTCAACATCATTGCAATACCAAAATGTGGGGCTTGATGCTTGTTTTTCAACACTATAGCAGTGCCCAAATAAGGAGATCGAGTTCACGTCTAGCATCATCTTAATGACTAAACGCAGATCTCAAGCCAGCATTTCAACTGCAAATGAGCCTGCATCTCAGTTATAACTACTCACATTACTGGGTCAAGTGCTACCCATGTAATGAGAGAAGTTAATCCCCATTATGGAGGATTTTTAGGGGACAGTTTTACCCTCAAAACCCCTATATATAGCTAAAGTCTCTATTGAAAAAGGGTTAGATTTTCTCAGCTGAAGAATATTGGCATAAAAAGAGTTCAACTCTTCTATACAAACTTGCTTAAGTTCAAGTTTTGCCAAGATCTCTTGAGATTTCATCTATTAGGAGCTGTGCTACTCCATTAGTGATCCAAGGTTAAAAGTTTCAAAGAAGCTTGACGTTCACCCGGTCAATAGAAAACAAGATTCAGTTTCCACCGTTACGCAAAGAACCCGATATTAAATAAAGAGGAGTTTGAGTTTGAACATCTCCTCTCTGTTGTAATTGGATTTTTAGTTATTGTAATCTTTCATTGATTCAAAAAAACTTTGCAATATTTTCAATTTTTTGACCTATACACTCTCCCCCTCCCGATCTCTTTCTGATCTCTCTCCCTCTCTTGATTTCTCTCTTTTCTTTGCTCTCTCCCAGGGGAAAGAAAGCAGAGAGAGATAAGGAGGGGAAGAGAAAGCAGAGACAGTGATGGGGAAAAGAGCAAAGAGAGATAAGTGGTAAAATATCGGAGAGAGTGAGGGACACAGTGGTTATAATCGAGTAGCATATTGTAGATTGAATTATAAATTATAATGAACAGTAGGACTAAAATTTATGAATTATGATTTTATTATGAATTATTGTAAATTGAATTATGAATCTTTATGTAGATTGAATAGCATGGCTAAAAATTATGAATTATAATGAAATATGTGGATCATATTGTTGTTTGTATAGATGAATTATGAATTATAACTTGTGAATGTGAAGAATTATTATAATACTTGCTAAAAATTATTGTGAGACTTGATAAATGTGTTATATATTATTTTCATATATATTTAAATTTTTTAAAATCATTTTTCTATGTATAAAAATTTTTAAATATAATATATATATTTATTTTTATTAAATAAATATTAAATTGTTATGTGTCATGTTATAACCTATGTTAATATAACAGAAGAAAAATGTTATCATTACGTTATCGTTATTTTAAACATTGAGCAAGACCATGCAAGTTGCCCATACATAAGTTGTCAGTTATCGGTAAGGTTCATTCAACCTTTAGACCCTTCGAAGAAAAACAAGCAAGACCCCCAGTGTCCCTAGCTTGAACAATATCAGATGCACTGTTGTTCAAGTGCAGACTATGTGATTGAAGTCCTGGGCAACATGGAATCCATTAAAGAAAAAGCAGCTCCTTTGGAACCACTACCAACCAAGCCGAAAACCCATGAGGCCAGTATATTTAGTGAAAGATGCTGTCTCGATTGAAACCTGAAGAAGAATGATCCTTATCAAGGGTTACATATGATTTTAACATATTACAAAATCTTGAGAGATTGATTGGTTGATGAGAACACGATGTGGTTATCATACAGTTTATACAGAGGTTGCATGTCTCGCCCCGCTTCGCAAAATATACAGAAACAGAGTCGTGACGAGAGTCGGCGACACATATACGTAAGAAAAATATCCCACGTATACGTGTTAAGCCTAAAATAATCTGAACAAGTTATAAAAATCTACTATGAAGAATCAACATCACTGCAATAATACACATAATGTCTGCACAAGATAACAATGAACATAGAAATTGAATAGGATGATAAATAAGACTGATACATAGAGAAAAAGGAATCAATGGAATAAAAGAAAGTAGGAATACTGATGATCGAGCTAAGGGTAACTCTAGGCTCCTCGCGAAGTATACAAGCTCATTAACACCTGATCAAAAAAATAAAAATATCCAATCTGGATGTTACAAATCCAGGGTCATCAGAAAGCGACCAAATGAGTATGTAGAATAAAGGAAAGGTGCACGTGCATATAACATGTCAACACATGATGTTAATATATATTGGAATAAGACTGAAATCACATACAAAACATAAATAGACAGTAATAAGGGCATTCAGTAACAAAATCAGATGTTCAATCGAGTCATATGTATCATTAGGTGTCCAATATAGCATGCATGCATCAAGTGAACACAATAAGTCACAGTACATTAAATTAATAGAAGTACAATATATGCCGTTTATGATTATTAATTAAATCAGTGAACACCAATTGCCACCTGTAATAGACACATCTCATACTACGTCTATTACTCGTGTCAATCAGGGTCCTAAGTTATTGAAATCAGTAGATGGAGACACTATCCATGTTTTAGGTGGGTCTTATACATATCCTGGATCACGACCTCAGTTTCCTGGCACTGAACTAGGCCGTACTGTAAGGTACTCAGTAACAGTAGTAGTAACAATAATCTCACTATGAAAATGGTGAAACAATAAACAGTACATATGGGATGCCAGTCATCCTCCTAGAACCCTGTAGTGAAACACTTAGTCGGCTGCGAAACCTGTATCCTAGGTTTACTCAAAATACAGACGTTGTCTTCTCTATCAATTTTTTCAATCTCAGTGTAAGTTGTCCATTTACATTATTATTTAATTCAATTATAACAATAAATATCTATATTACCATTAATTTCCGCCTGGATGTACTGAGGATGTGAGAGCCTAAGCTCGAATACCACCCTATAACGCCCCGATCTAGTGGGTACAGAGAACTTACTGCGATGTTTATACGTAGGTCAAAAATACCCTCACATATATATGCTAAGAATTAGTACAGGTATAAATCAGAGTTCGAAAATATGTGATCCATTATACATTCTAACATATGAGTACAATTACAAAGTTATCACCAGATGTGACACAATATTACAAGAATATTATATCATTGATAGGAGCAAATACGAGAATACAATAGATATACAAGTATTTACAGTACAAGGACGCTCATGAGTTACTGAAGGAAAACATGAGAGACGAGCAGGGGGCCGGAAGGATAGGTCCTCAGACGGTCTGCCGATGATCCACGCTTCTGCTGTGCATCTCTAATCAGCAACCAGAAGAATTCACAAGCTCCAAACTCCGTGATTTAGACATGAGGATCCAGGGGAGTCAAAACTCCCCAACGAGTGATGTGGGGAATGCCAAGTGGCATGCAGGGATAAGCACATGTGTATTGATAAATTCGAATCAAAAGAGCATGTATTGAAAATTGTTTCGTGAGTATAGGCATACAGGAGAAGGCAGAGAGATAGTAAATGATATAAGCAGAGAACATGCATAGTATAATATGATAAGAGCAGGAGACTGGTGGAATAGAACACAAGTGGTAAGGCAAGATGTAAACATATATAATATAATAATAATAATCTTAAATCAGAAATCTAAAGTAAAATCTGATGAAAGCAAATATGGCAAAACCAGCGGTATAAATCCAGCTGCAAAGCAAGACAATGAGTTATTATCTTGGCATATTATTGCATATTATTATTAGTATTACTACTCGTCCTACCCAGATGTCTAGATATGTGGACTAGCGTCCCAGCACACATATATCCACATTTAAGTAAAGCATGGTTGTTATTAGAAACCAACGAGGGTATCAATGAATAATGTTTATAATGGGTTTCGTACATGTCCGGACCACGGTCCATGACGTTTTGTTGCTGGTGTTCGGAACCGGCCACAAGGCCTAGATTAGGGTCTTATTGTTTGCCCTTTTTCATAAATGTAATAGGAGGTAGGGAGCCAGCACTCCCCTTGTAACACCTGGAGGCCCTCAGGTCGAACCGAAAGATTTAGTTATACAACATACCTAATACCATTGTATACACAAACATATATTGATATCCATAAGTTTCCCCCGATCCGATGTAAGTTTTCCCATTTTGTAGTTTATTAGATAATTATCAGATTACGAGAATGAGTAGGAACATGTCAGAAGTAATAGGAGTACATGTGTATTAGGAGTACTATTCATACTGGAATATATTAGGATATATCAAGATGTATACAAGATGTCAGGTCATCAATCCCATTATCATAATAATTATAAGAGTCAAGTATATCATGCCGGATGTCAGGTGATAGCATGACAGAAGAGTGATATCTGGCAAATGACAAGGGACAACATGGTAAGAGATAGCACATCAAGTATAAGCATGCTAAGCGATACAGGAAACGATGCCGATATAAGAGATCAGTACGAATACTAAAAAATGATGCAGTTTCAAAAATATGTAAGAGTTTAAACTCCTCACAATCATTAATAGAAGAATGAATAAACTGGCAAGCAAGCAATTAGCAAGCAAGCAAAAATCCAAGCGGAGCTACGCGAGCTGGAGGTACGAACAACAAATAGTGTTTAATCTCTAGAGCTCTTGATGGAGCTACTGGAATGAGTCGGCTTAGAAGGCGAGTCAAAAATCTGATAAAGTTTCGCCTAGGCGAATCTAGAGATAAAGCGCTAAGCATGCTTACCAAGCGTAGCTAGAAAGTCCAGAGGACTTTAATAGACCTCAGAGAGGTTAATTCCAGAGACTATGTACCTGAAGGAGACGTTAGTACCAATAATACCCATGCGAATATGGCTAGCAAGCAAGGGAACTGACAGGTGAGTGAATAAGCAAGCGAACAATCAAGCGGAGCTGAGCAAGCTGGATGCATGGACAGCGAACAGTGTCTAGTCACTAATGTGCTTGGCAGAGTTACCGGGACGACTCAGCTTAAAATGCGAGTCTAAAATCCGACAGCATCCCGCCTAAGCAAATCTAATGAATAAAGCATTGGGCGCTAAACATGCCTATCAGGCGATGCTAAAAATAGAACTAGCCATTAATAAACCTCAGAGAGGTTAAGCTCGAAGGCTAAACAATATGAGGACGTAGCTAAATCATGCCTGAAGAGGTTACGCAATTAAGCTTGGCTCGCAGACACAGGGTGTAACTAGTAAAACACAGGGAGTTCAAGCAAAGCGGAAGCATAGTAACTCGCGCCTGATGAGGCTACACAATTAAGCTCGGCTTATAGCCACATGACTTAGTTTGGCTCCCGGTGAAGCTAAATAATCCAAAATTTAAAGCCCAAAAGTTAAAGCGAAACCACAAAGCAGTTAAGCCCCGAGGCTGTATAGGTACCTGCAGTAGGTGTTAGTGTCGAACACACGCATATAATAAAGTAGTAGTAGACAATATCACAGGCATGGAATATGTACATGAAGTAAACTACCCTAGTACAAACATTCGTCACAGGCATATATATATATATATGTATAATACTGGGTACTCGGCCACATACAAACACAAGGGCACAGCCCAATACTGAATATGAATACAATCCAAATACAGAATAAAATACAAGTCGACCCGACGAAGCGGGCAACCCAAAATAAGGTGAGGACACTCGCTTAAATCTTTGAAAAAGCTGTGAAATCCATAATACCAGAAACTCGTGCATGCCCCATAATATATTAAAATATATTTAGAGAGAGGAGAGAGAGAAAGAGTTAGAGAGAAAAAGAAAGCTAGAGAGAAAGAGGCCTAGAGAGAGAAAGATCTAGAATGAAGGGGAGAGAGAGCTAGAAAGGGAATTATCTAGAGAGAGAAGGAGAAAGCTAGAGAGAAAATTATCTAGAGAGAGAAAAGTTAGCTAAAGAGAGAATGATAATAGGACGGGGAGAAATGGAGGGGGAGAGAGACAGTAGAGAGAGATGGTAGGGGGAGAGAGAAATGGGATGAGAGGGAAACAGTAGAGAGAGGGGAGAGACAATAGGGAAAGGAGAGTGGGTTACTATCCCCGCCATTGTACACGCACTGAGGGCCAGGAGGCCCCCTGGCCGCGAACGGCCGTCGGCGGTGCCCAGCCTATGGGTGGCGTCGGCTACCCCAAGGAGCAGAGGAGGATTCTTAGAGGGGGTGTTGGGTGGTGAGATTGGTTGAAGAAATTGGTGGAAGAGGTGGTGAATTTGGTGGTTAATTGAAGAAATAGGAGGAAGTGGTGATGAATTCTTGGTGAAATTGGAGGTGAGATGTTGAGATTGAAGAAGATGGGAGGAGGAGGAGTAGGGAGTTGTGGTGGGGGAGTTGGAGTAGAGAAGATGGTGGTTTTGATGAAGAAGAAGAAGATGAAGATGGTTGTAGAGTTGTTGGAGTTAGAGATGGAGGAGAGGGAAAGAATTAAGTGAGGAGATGGCCGTAGTGGGGCTCACTGTTGGCCATGGGGAGTCGCTGGAGGCGAGTCGACAATGGGCCCGGGGTCGCCGTCGTCCAAGTGGAGAAGAAAGGGGGAGAGAGGAAGGAGAAAAAGAAAAATAAAACGAAAAAGAAAGAGAAAGAAAGAGAGGGAGAAGTGAGTGGGGGATGTGTATTAAATGGAGGGGGCAGTTGGTGGAGGTGGGAAGAAAGAAAAAGAAAAAGAAAGAAAGAAAGAAATGAAAGATTCCCTAAATAATAATATTTTAATAATGTCAAAAAATATCGATTATTCCTGAAAAATCCCCATTAATGCCCATACATAGAAAACATCATCCCGTGAAATAATATGAAATCAGTTTTTAAAAATAAATTCCCATTTTCAAAATAAAATTCTGAAATCTAACTGCAATACAGGTCAACACCAAATCCGGCCGAGTTCTGATAAATTTAGAAAATTCACCAAAAATACTTTAAGATAGAAAGTATGATTTTAAGAGATAATGTGAAAACAGATTCTAGAAATTTGACTCCATTAGTAAATTAAAAATTCTGAAATCGATCAGCGATCTGGTCGACACCAAAACCGGTCGAACTTTGATAAATTCAAGAAATCTCTGAAAGTACATTAAAGTAGAAAATATGATTCTAAGAAGTAATATGAAAGCAAAATCTAAAATTCAACTCTGATTGTAAATGAAAAATCCTGGAATCGATCAGCGATATGGTTGACACCGATATTGAAGATTTTATAAATTAATTCTGAAAAATTTCAGAAATCATGAAAAATGTAGAATATTGAAAAATGATATTTAAAACTGAAATTAATCAAATCTTACTATCGAAACGACCAAATTGAGCAATACACTAGAATCATGTCCCCGGTCCAGACTAAAGCTGACTCTGAGTCCACGAATCTGGATCCAATCAAAATAATCACATAAATATTCATAAAACAAAAATACCTATGGGAAACAAATTGAAAATACGACCAAAAAATCAGAATATGCTACTAAGTACGTATTCCTAGAGCGAGGTCTTACACAAGGGTTCGTTATTCTTGGTGGCCATCAAGGGCTTGTAATCTTCTCAGCGTGAGGTGTACATAATTCTTATTGTACTTCTTTAAAATTTTAATAAAGTTTCTCCTCCTTCTCCATGGACGTACACACAGTCTGTTTCATCAGTGGAACTACGTTATATTGTCTGTTGGCTTTTTATCTACTTTAGAATATCTTATTATTATCTTCTTCTTGTTGCCGAATAGATCATGTGGTTAGTTTTCACTGCACCGCTCTAGTTGATTCAGTCGTAGGGGGCATCTCCGAATTCATAACAATTGGTATCAGAGCAAGATAAACTTGAAAATATTTGCGATTAAGTTCGATATTCAAAGTTGATTAGGATGAATGCCATCCTTACCCAGAGCAGCTTAAAGAAAACATTAATCGAGAGGGAGAAAAAGCCTCAAGATATGAAAAAAAACTTAGTAGGAGTTGACGGCTATTCAGCTTTTCTCGGCGGATGAAGTGTTGATAAGTTTTCCACAGAGAAAACATCATCCTCGTTGTGGGAGCGACTTCAGGACCACTATCTGAAGAAATCATTAGCGAATCGGTTGATTTTGAAGCAGTATCTCTTTCTTCTCCGCATGCATGAAGGTGCACCTATCAAGTTTCACATTGCAGAATTTTTCTCTATTATCAACGATCTAGATAAGATAGAGGTTAAGATAGAAGATGGAGATCAAGCACTTCTGTTACTGTGTTCTTTACCTTCTTCATATAAGAGCTTTATGGAAGCTAACATCTATGGAGATAACTCAACAATCAAGGTTAATGAGGTCAAAGAGCATCTGCTCAAAAAGGACAAAATTGATACTTAGTTGACGGGTGAGTCAAATCATGATGATTCTGGGCAAGTTCATTCTTCAAGGGAGAAGAGTAATAATAAAAGTTTCACAGATAATACAAGACATAAGAATTTGACGTGCAACTATTGTCATAAGAAGGACACATTAGAGCTGATTGTTGGCTTCGAAAGAAAAAACAACCAGATGCTAGTGTCACTAAACTGATTGGAGAAGATGAGGATAAGTGCGACGTTCTATATGTTACAGGCAGATAAGTTGGTAACAAAGATAGATAGATTATTGACTCTGGTTGTTCACAGCACATTAGTTCCAATATAAAGATGTTCACCTCATACACTTCGACTCAAGGGGGAGAAGTCTTCATGGGGAATTCTGCTAAATAAGGAAATTGACAAAGGAACAATTCAGTATCATTCTCATGATAGATGCATCACCACTCTTCAAGACGTTCGTCATGTTTTTAATTCAGGGTATAATCTCATCTCTCTTAGAGTCCTACAAGGGAAAGGGTTCTATTAAAGGTGATCTTATAGAAGTCTCCTAGAGGCTCATATGAAGTTTCAGGCCGAACATGTCCGCAATGTGTATATGTTGTGAAATTTAAAAGTTTTAGTTAGTGGATTACAGTTATCCTCGGCTTCTAAAGTGGTGGTTGTAGAACAATTAGAGACTACGATGGTTTCGAAATGGATGTTCAATTGTACCCCCAAAGAGACATTGGGACTAGGCACACAACAAAAATGTCCAGATCGTTACTCCTATGGTAGAGCAAATTCTCATAAATCATGTGTGGATCAAAGAGATTATTGAGTGATAAAGTTCAGGTTGGGCCTGAACTTATTCAATCTAATCAAGTTGTGAACTCCATAAGGGGGTTATGGAGAAGAGGGAGTGAGATGGAGATAAAGTCAAGATTTGTTCAATTGTGCGTGAATGCGAGCACAAGGAGCATGGTGGCTATTTTCTGACTTGGACATATTCGAGTCAAGGGAGAGATTGTTAGGATTTTGATTGGAATATGTCGTAAAGGTAGATGAAACTTCAGAGATCAAAGAACGGACATGTAAAAGGAGTTATGCACTTTACCAGTCGACTAATACATTGTATATTCGACTAGGTTAGCCAACAAAAAATTGAGGTTCTCGAATTTTGTCAGAGTAGTCGACTAATATTTGGGGTTAGTCGATTAATATATGGTATTAGTTGACTAATATCGTGGCCTAGTCAAATAATGGCTATTGATACTCTAAAAAGGTGAATTCCCAGACAACATTTGAATCGGTCCGAATGATGTCTAAACTTGTCGACATTTATAAAAGACGAGTCAAGGACAAGTTGACGACCAGTTTTTGCCCATCCTTAAGGGACAAAGCAATAATTTGAACCTTACTGATCCAGTGAAGCAGATAGTAAGCCAAGTGTATTGCCTTAGAAGAGGTCTGAGCTAAATACATTGATTGAGGTTTTACCTGCACACAAAAATACAGAGTTTCAAACCATAAGAATATAATGTGCAAGTACTCATTACTACCGCTTTAGCAAGTGGCTATGCGGGTCATGATCCACAAGGAGGAACTAGTGATGGAACTTTTTTAGCAAGTTCTCTTTAGTTCTACAAAGAATGGTTAATGTTCTTCTTTTATTCTGTAAAAGAAATGAGAAAAATAAGTTACAGTTAAGTTAAGAAGAAAGTCGTAGATTGAGAAGGTGGAGAAAATGGAAAATAGATTTATATAAAGAAATTAAAGAGAGTGATAAAAGAGTTGGGAGATTGTGGTGTCAGTGATTAAAACTAAAAGTTAAAAGAAAAAAAAGAAACTTAAAATTAAAAGAACTACTTACTTTTTCCGATTAATTACTTACCTGGAATCCTTGCATGTTTTACCTTACTTCAGAGGCGATCAACGCATAACCATAAGATTGAGCTCAGTCTCCATTCGTACTACATCATCAAGATGAATAAGAATGAAATGATATGGAATCTTAAGAAGGAGAACATCATCATGAAATATCGGTGGCACTCACACAAACATGGCTATATTGATTCTTCTAGATTCACTTGGATATTCATCAAAACCAAAAGAGAAAAAGTAGAAAGAAGAAGAGGAACATATAAATAAAGAAAAGTATAAATATATTACCTTTGATTATTTGTAGAAATAATGAAAGAAAGGAGGAGGTTACATTGGTGTCACTCTCAACATAAGTGTCTCTCTCTCTTACTTACATGAATCTCAGTCTAACTTATGCTTACAAACAAATAAAAATTACATAAAATGAAAACAAAAACCTACACTTAAAAGAATAAGAAATTGGCCTAAAAATCTATCTCTGCTTCATCGCCCCCTGTGGTCTCTGAAAACCCATTACTTATAGGACAAAACTAAGTGAGGGAGAGCGTATGAAGATAGGGGGAGCAAACGCTCTCCCAACTAATTCAACAAAGCCTGGCCTGGATGTGGCCTGGTGGCCACACTCGGGGAGTACACATCACAGGTTTCGCGATATAGTTTTTTCTCTCGCTAGATTTGCAGTTTTGGGTCCTGGATTTGACGAAACCTCTTTTGATCTTTGGCTTTAACAAATTGATTTATAAATATCTTATTTTAACACTTGTTTAACTGGTTTTATCTTCTCTAATTTGCGTTGATTTGCCCTATCTTTGATTTGAATTAATTCTGAATTAAATTAGAATTTTGATGGACTTTTGGGCTCGTTTCTCTTCCCTCTCCTTTAGTAATGGGCTTGCATATAAATTAGACAATAAATAGGATTAAAAATTGAGTTTATTATATAATAATATGAGAATGTGACAATGAATGTGCAGTATCAGTGACCGATCACACCCCCCATACCTATCTTTTGCTCGTCCTCGAGCAAAACAACAAAACTAAACCAAAGATTATTAGACCACTTTCGCATTTTACGCGATTGCACTGAACATGTGTAACAAGCCATTAAACCTCTAGGTTCCCCCTAGAGACGAGTTTTGTCTCGTGAGGGTTTTTAGTGGATTACATCCACAAAATCTATAAAGAAAGAGAAACAAAGTGTTAGTATTTTGAAAACATGTTTTCAAAGAGAAAAATATTTTAAATATTATTGTAAAAATTAAGTTATCTATAAGTTATAGGAAAATTAAATTTTCATTCTTAAGCTTAGTCTTTATTCAAAAACTGGTTATCAATCAAGGCATGGAGTCAAACTGTATTTCTCATCTAGTCTATTATTTAACCCTAAGTTATGTGCACCTTTGTGGCCGTGAAATTTTGACTCGCAGTTCTTTAACTCTAACTCTTATGCCTTATTATATTCTATTATTTTTTTCTTTTTTTTCTTTTTTTAATTTTAGGTGATATTATCCCTTAGTTCTATTAGGCCTTTAATCTGCCCATGTAACGAGGCTTTAATCGGTGACCTTCAAACCAAACGGTCTAAAGGCGCCGAATAAGAAAACACCCAGGACTTAAGAACTCAAGCAAACGAAGCCACAAAATTAAGAATTTTATTATATGAACTACTTTTAAGCGTGAATACTTATGCTTTATGAGGCACAAAAACCTAGCTTAATCAGAGGATTTTAATTTATATTTTTTTCTTTTTCCTTTTCTTTAATAAGGCATAAGAATCTTTATTTTTGAACCCTAAGTGTGTAAGTATATAAAGAATGCATATATTATCAAGGTAAAAATCAAGACTAAATTACATTTCTAAATTTTCTTCCTAACCTTGAAAATCAAATAAATAATCTTATTTTAACTAAGTATAAGAAATCCTAATTATGATTCTCTATTCCTTAAAATTGGCTTAATTTTTTGCAAAAAATATGTCAAAATATTGTTTCTATTTTCTAAAAGTTTTTAAAAGCAAAGAAAATGTTAAAAAAAACTTAATAATAAAAGAAAAACCTAAGTTACGTTAGAGCCCTCCCCTATACCTATCTCATGCATTATTCTCAATGTATGAATTAATGCATAGATGCATGAAAAAGAAGAAAGGGAAGGAAAATATTACCTTATAGTGGTGGTTCCGGTGGTGGTCTGATTGAGTTAAACGTTGTTACCCAATCAAGATAATGTGTCGGTTCACAGATTTCACCTTTATTGACCTCTTTTCTATTTACATATTTACAGTCCCCAATATGAATAGGATCATGAAGGATCCTATCGTGAAACTTACTCCCTTTACATGACCTGTCTTGAAAAATCATCACGGAGTCATCGTGGTCTATAACTATGTTTAACAAAAGAATGTGACTTGGTGGAATGGTTGACTTGGACTCAAGAATGATAGATTCAGGAACCAATACTAACTCGAAAAAATCAATTTTGTGTTCGAGAGTCAGTTTTGGTTTAAGAATTGAGTCCAAGTCCAAGAATTGAAATTCACATTCTTTTCCCAATAACGGAATGTGACTATCCAAAATTGGTGTTCTATTTCTAGATCTATGGGTACGGGAATAAATCTTGGCTCAGGAAATTGGTCCAAATTGGGTAAGAATACTGGAGTCAACATAGATTCGAAGATGGAAACTGAATCACAAAGTTGGGAATCGAGTTCACATTCATAATCAAGTTCAATCTCATTAAATGAAAACTTGCCAATTCGTCAATAGATTGATATTGGTCAAGTTTAAGATTTTGTAGTGAAATTGAATCTTGGTCAAAGTCTTCAAGATATCCTGATTCTTGGTTTTCATCAATATGGTTAGAAGTGTCGAGAATAGTCAAAGATTGGGGAGGGAGAGTTTCCTTATTCTTACGCATGTTTTCCAATCTACTAAGTCTTACTTCTATCATATGAGTGGATCATTTTGGAATTGAATCATGGATTCCATACTCTATTCTAAGTTGGCATGTTCTTCTTGAAAAATAGAGTAAGGATCTGTGATTTAAAAATTTTGATGGGATTTTGAGTCTTCTAAAATTTGAATTTGCTGCTCAAGCTCTTTTAAGGCTTCCATCCTCTTTTCTCAGTCAATTGATTCTTCTAATAATTGTTTGGGAGAAGGAGTATATGAAGTTGGATGTTGTTAGGGTGGTTGACAATATGACTCGGATGAGTTGTATCCCCATTGACTCTGTGAAGAGTAGTGATGATTATTCCAGTCTTGTTCATAGTATTGGGACTGAGGCACGTATTGATTCGGATAAGACCAATCTGGCACACTAAGTTGGTTAAAGTTAATGATATGCCGGGTTAGTAATATCTAAAAAAGAGTTCAGAGTGTAACATGGACTACCATTAAAATTGGAAAAATTATTGTTATAAGCCATATCACACAAGAAATATCAAAATCAAACAAACAAAAACAAACAAAGAAAAAAGAAAAAGTCTAACATAAGTTAGGGTAAACCTTAGACCTAGACGACTCCTAACTGATTAAACTGTTCACAGGGGGTATATTACCGAATCTGACCACAAGTTAATCGGCCAGGCAGGGATAAGATCAGTGGGATGTATCCGTGCCTAAGGAACGGGCCTAATTATGCCAAACCGTCAACCTTCGGGGTTTCGCCCCTCAATCCCTAACTTTAGACACCAATTTGGCAAGAGTTAAATTCAAATCAACTTCCCCCTTAGGTCAGTCTCCTATATGAGTCCGAGATGTCTCTAGGGCTAACGTCTACTCAGTTTTAGTTATGCTTGGGTTAGTAGGTGGGGAGATTGTTTGTGGGTTAAGAGAGGGTAATGACTTTTTCACCTTACCTTGTTTATAGGACAAGCCCTTAAATCAGTTTAGTGCAATGTGAACGTGAAAAGAAACACTTAAGCAATGTAAACAATTCAAAAGTGTTCCTATACTACATGCTATGCACAGCTACGTTTGCTCTAGCACTCTTCAATAGTAATATAAAATATAAACTAATTAGACACGTGCCTAAATGCAAAGTCTAAACTGTTTTTAGCATTTAACAAATATCAATTTACTATTGAGGTTAGAAAGTATATACAGTGAGTTAATCAAGAAAATAAATAGCTATAGAAATTTAGCTTTGCAATTCAGCCAGCTAGAAAAAATACAGGTTAGTAGTTCACTCAGATTGCCACTGAAATGTAGCAAATCTGAGAGCTTCTGGCTCTGCTTTCTTGAGCAGAGTCCAGGGCCACTTATATGTCCATTGTAGCAAAAATTTTCTTGATATATATCACTGCACAATAAGAACAAAGAAGAAACTTAACAAAAATGTAAACTAAAAAAGAGAATACTTACCGTCCCTCCCAGGCAACGGCGCCAAAATTTGATTGAGGTTTTACCTGCACACAAAAATACGGAATTTCAAAACTTAAGAATAGAATGTACAAGTACACAATACTACCGCTATAGCAAGTAGCTATGCGGATCGTGATCTATAAGGAAGGACTAGCGATGGAAGCTTTTAACAAGTTCTCTTTAGTTCTACAAAGAATGGTTAAAGTTCTTCTTTTGTTCTTTAAAAGAAACGAGAAAAATAAGTAACAATTAAGTTAAGAAGAAAGTGGTAGATTGAGAAGGTGGAGAAACGGAAAATAGATTTATACAAAGAAATTAAAAAGAGTGATAAAATAGTTGGGAGATTGTGGTTTTGATGATCTAAACTAAATGTTAAAAGAAAAGAAAGAAAGTTAAACCTAAAAGAAATATTTACCCTTTTCTGATTGATTACTTTCCTGGAATACTTGCATGTTTAACCTTGCTGCAGAGCCGATCAATGTATAACCCATAAGATCGAGCTCAGTACCCATTCGCATTACATCATCAAGACGAATAAGAATGAAATGATACGGAATCTTGAAGAGGAGAACATCATGAAATATCGGTGACACTCACACAAATATTCAAGATTCACTTGGATATCCATCAAAACTAAAAGAGAAATAGTAGAAAGAAGAAGAAGAACATATAAACAAACAAGAGCATAAATATGTTACCTTTGATTGCTTGTAGAAATGATGAAGGAAAGGGGGAGGTTACATCAATGTCACTCTCAACATAAGTCTCTCTCTCTCTCTTACTTACATGAATCTCAGTCTAACCTATGCTTACAAAGAAATAAAATTACATAAAATGAAAATAAAAACCTACACTAAAAAGAATGAACAACCGGCCTAAAAACTATCTCTGCTTCATCGCCCCTTGTAGTCTCTGACAACCCAGTATTTATAGGCAAAAACCAAATGAGGGAGACCGTACGAAGATAGGGGAGCAAACACTCCCCTAACTAATTCAACAAAGCCGCGAAAATGCAGCTTTGGCCTCATTTTTGCAGCCTGGGTGTGGCCAGCTGGCCACACTCGAGAAGTACACATCACAGGTTTTGCGATATGGTTTTATCTCTCGCTAGATTTGCAGTTTTGGGTTCTGCATTTGATGAAACCTCCTTTGATCTTCGGCTCTAACAAATTGATTTGTTAAGATCTTATTTTAATCGCTTGATCAACTGGTTTTATCTTCCTTGATTTGCCCTGATCTTTGATTTCAATTAATTCTGAATTAAATCAGAATTTTGATGGGCTTTTAGGCTCATTTCTCTTCCCTCTCCTTTAGTAATGGGCCTGCATATAAATTAGACAATAAATAGGATTAAAAATATAGTTTAATATATAATAAATATGAGAATGTGACAGTGAATGCGCAGTATCAGCGATTGATCATATATCGCTTGAAGTTCTACCCACCCTTGCTGGAGGGCTTGCCAGGTCAATCGTTGACCAAGTCATTAGTGGGTTAACCTGGGTTAATTTCACTTTGAAGTGGGCGGTTACACCGCCCACTTCGTCCCATATTAAATGGAGATAGTCTGGTCAAGTAGCTGTTAAATAAGTTCACACGAGCTTGTCTAGCTTCGCGCGAGGCCTATATTTAGCTTCACATGAAGCTTTATAGCCTCGCGCGAAGCTTAAAATTGCCTCAGGCACGAGGCTAGCAAACTTGTTGAATTTTAGGAGAAGTTACACCCTTGAGAGCCTATAAATAGCTCATTCTTGCGATGAGCTCGACATTGAAAAAAGAGTTAACCATATTGGCAGAAATTTATGAGCATCTTGGAGAGCACTTTGGCAAATTAATAGATCTACTCTCTCGCTTTCAAGAATTCAGAGAATCATTTCTCTAATTCTACAAGGATAAATTCAGGGTACTAATAACCTAAGATCTTTCTCTCTTAAGAAATCTCCAAAACCAAGAGAGAAGGAATTCCTGAGGACTCGATCGATTACATCGTCAACGGAACAAAGTGGTCGCATGCTAATCAGACTTCCACGGTCACACTGCCCCAGAAACTCTAGAAGAGAGTTTGCAATTTTCATTTTACTATAATTTCTCTTTGAATTTTTGTAAGTTTTTCCCCTTGCAAATCAATGGAAAATAAGAAGGCGATTCCGCTGGGGAGATGTTTCTCCACTGCTTAGAATCAAGTACCACAATGCGATGTTGAGTCTACTGCAGAGACCCTGATCATTCACTTTGACTAAGAGAGGTTTGAACAACTTATCTCTGGGGGTAGCACAAATTCCCTACATGTGCGCAAGCAGAGGAAGGTCAGCGTAGCCAGACTCTCTCTGGCTACCACTTGGAAGCAAGTCTCTATTAAGACAAGTAAGGCTCTCTATGAGCCTATTATAGTCTCACGCGAGGCTAGACAGACTCTATTTGAGTCTAGCACAGTCTCAACAGAGACTAACATAGCCTCACACCAACGTACTAACGCTGCGCGTGAGGCTACAAAGGTTCCCCGCAAACTTAAAATAGCCTCTGCCAAGGCTATGTGGATTGCAAAATCCATAGTCTCAAGTGAAGCTAGGTCTTTTGACAAAGCTTCATGCGAAGCTAACTCAGCTCTTCATAAAGCTCAGCCCACCTATCACGCGAGGCTAAAGCCAAAGCCCCTTTGGGTGCTAATAGCGTTGCTGAGCCAGCTTCGCTCCCACTGCCAGCACCAAGTGCTAAAAAAGTTATCAGCCGCAAGGCTAGAACTAAATCACTAAGCGGTAAGGATCTTAGCCTCGAGGCTAAAGATGAAGCACCACTGAGTGCTAACAGTGAGTCTATTTCAGCCTCGCTCAAAGAAACCGCTCTGCTGTGGAGAACTAAGCTCGCCTTCAAAGGTAAAGCTAAAATAGTAGCTTCACCTTGTGAAGCTATCTCTTCTGGTGAAGCTATTCTAGCTTCACCTATAATGAAGATAGCCATTTTCATGGCTAAGCCTAAGGCTTCTCAGCCCAAGGGGGCTAGCTTCTAGTCTCCTTGAGTCTTCGTATTGGATCAGTTGGGTCCAGTTAGCACAGATTTATGGAATTATCTGAGGAACAAGTGGAAACTCCACTCCGAAGATCTAGCTCACGTCTCGCCATCCTAGTGTAGATAGGCAAGATGTCAACTTGTGATGGTCCATACCATCCATTGTTGTTTGGGGACAATTCTCACAACTTCTCCTTCAACCAGCAATCGGTGTTCAACCGGTTGTTAGTCCAAACGTCTGAGAAGCCTAGGTCTCAAAAGAAGAAGAAGACAACAAAGGTGGTCCATCTTATAGCTACCTTTATTAACATGATAAGCAGAGGAAGAGATTTATTATAGTCCTGACTAAGGAGACAAAGGGGTTACACTCCTCCAGCTAGCTCCCCAGACTCTGATTATAGCCCTTCAAGTTCTGGAGGAACAAAAGGGTACCTTCTAAGGTACTCCTTCTAAGGTAGCAATACCCCACAATTACAGATAACCTTCTTCATCAACCAAAGTTGTGTCACCACCACCATTGAGGAACCTTTTCTAATGGTCCGATGATGAGAAGGTGGTCAATGGATCCGCTTTTTTAGCTAGCATTAGCTCAATACGAACGGGGCTTGTATCTGTTAACATGACCGAAAACAGTAATGACGATCTCCGTCAGCAAATGGAGGCACAAGAGCAGACTTATTAGGGCTTAGCAAGAAGTCTGGGAAAACATTAAGCAGATATTAACTCAGCTCTTAGTCAACCAGAACACTAATGACACCTGTAGCAATCATGATGAAGAGGAGCATAACAATGATGAACATCGTAAGACTGAGAAGTCGAAGGAAAGCTCCTCAATCGATACTGAGGTCATCAAAGACATCCAAGCTCAGATCGCATCCCTAACCCAGAGGGATAAATTGAAGAAAATTGGGATGACTCATCCTTACCCGCTAAAATAGGATTCAGTGTCATATCCGCCAAAGTTTAAGCCACCTATGTTGCTCATGTTCAATGGAAAGAGCTCACCGAACCAGCATATCTGTTACTTCCGGTCTCCAATCGGTAATGTAATAGATAACGACGCCATCATGGCTAGACTATATATCGACACCCTTAAGGGGGTAGCATTTGATTAGTTCAGGAGCCTGCCTAGCAGCTCCATCAATTCATAGAATTGACATGGAAACCTAGTTCCTCTCTTGATTCTATAAGGATAATATCAAGGTGACCATGGACAAGCTCCTCTCGATAATTCAGAAAGGAGGAGAATTCGTGCGGGAATACATTGAGAGGTTCCTAATCTTTCTCTTATGTGCCCTACTGGCATGCTGATCAGTCACTGATATTGCATATATAATATCACATTCTCATATCTATTATATAATAAACCCTATTATTTAGTTTTATTTTTATTTAATAATGTGTAGGCCCATTAATAAGGAGAAGGAAGAGAAAACGAGCCCAAAAGCCCATCAAAATTCTAATTTAATTTAGAATTAATTCAAATAAAAATTTAGGGCAAATCAAAGAAGATAAAACAAGTTAATTAATGAGTGAAATCAGATCTCTACAAATCAAATGGTTAAAGCTGAAAATCAATAGAAAATCGTCAAAATCAGAAGATCAAACAATAAATCCTTTTGGAAAAATTGACGAAATAAAGCGTTGGAAGGAACTGCTCCCAGGATATGGCCATCTGGCCACATCCTGGCCGTGAATCCGCAGCCATGGCCATGGATTCACGGGTCTGTTGCAACAGATGGGGAAGCGTTTTGCTCCCTTATCTTCTCACACTCTCCCCTTTTTGTTTTTACCTATAAATACTGAGATTTCTCAGTGTACAGAGAACAATCAAGTAGAGAAGGATTCTTAAGCTAGTTTTTTATTCTTTTTAGTGTAGGTTTTTATTTTTATTCTATGTATTTTTTATTTCTTTGTAAGCATAGGTTAGACTAATATTCATGTAAGTAAGAGAGAGAGATTTATGTTGAGAGTGACACCGATGCAAGCAATAAAAACGTAACTTTTTTATGTTCTTCTTTACTTTCATTTTCTTCTTCTTCTTTCTACTTTTCCTCTTTCAGTGATGATGATAGTCCAAGTGTGTCAAATAGCATCGGTATTGTCTTGCCTTAGCGAGTGCCATCGATAGCTCATGACGATGGATTCTTCCTTATGTTTGTATCATTTCATACTTGCTCGAAGAAGCCTTGATGATGTAATGTGAATTGGGACTGAATTAATCTTATGAGTTATGCACTGATCGCCTCCAGATCAAGGTAAACATGCAAGGATTCCAGGTAAGTCATCAACCGGAAAAAGGTAAGTATTTCTTTTAAGTTTTCTTTTTTTCTTTTAATCTTTAGTTTTGATCACCTCCATCACCAAATCTCTACTATTTTTCACTTTCTTTGTACAAAATCACCATCTCCTTCTATCTACCACTTTCACAATTTAATATAACTTATTTTCTTTTTCTTTTCAAGAACTAAAAGAAGAACTTTAACTATTTTTTTTAACTTAAAAGAGAACTTGCAAAAAGCCTCCATCGCTAGTCCCTCCTTGAGGATCATGACCCGCGTAGCTATTTGCTATTGTGCTAGCATTGAGTACCTTACACTACTGTTATGAAGTTCTGAAATTCTATATTTTCTGTGTGTAGATTCCAACTCAATCACATGCCATTTCCCATGTTACTCCAGACATACCGGCATAATTTTTTCGACAGAATGGAAATACGTTTGGGAGCTATCAAAGCCCATACATGAAAGAAGCTCGTAGAGCAAGCTGAGAAAATGGCTAAGAAGTTTGAACCCTCAGTGCTCGAGAACAAGTGGGGGTCAATACCAAGGGACGTGATGCTGACCAACCTTCTCAATTAAAGGGGAAAAGAACCATAGTCGTTGAGCTATTAGGGACAGCTCAACTAAAATATAAGAGTTGCACTAACAACAATCAAGAATTCTAATTCCCACTAAAGATGAGCAAGTGGTGATAATCTTTCACTTGCTTCACAAGAGTAATTAGCTCAAGTTACCCGAAGTTCAATGACCTAATGAAATAGGGCATACAAATGATCCCAATTACTGCCTCTTTCATAGAATTGTGCATCACCCTACCAGCAGATGCTTTGTCCTCAAGGATAAGATCCAAGTAGTGGTGGACGCTAGAGTTCTGACTCTTAAGTTAGAAAAAAGAAAGTCATCGCCAACATGGTGACTCTTAATTTCAGGACCATCCCGAAGATGACTGTCCAAGATAGATTGGTTCCAGTTTCTAAAGTCAGATTGGATGTCATCAATCCAATGGATGTGATTGCTAAATGAAAGTGATAAGAATTACCGTCTAGCTTTGGCTAACGGGTCATGTCCACAAGGAGGAATGAGATGAAAGCTTTTCGGTGTTTTTGTTTAGAAAGCAAAGAATGGTGTTTGTTTTTTAGTTGAAAAGAGAATGAAGAGAGAAAGTGATTTAAAGAAAAACTTAAAAATTAGATAAGGCTTTGGAAAAGGTGATCTAAAAATAAAGAAGATTGTTTGGTTATTTTTTAATATAGGAAAAGATATGGGCTTACTAATTTTCTACTCAACTACTTACTTATCTCAAGAACATTTTTGGTGCATCATCATAGGCAAAAACCTTAGTTTCTTTTAATGTTAAAGTAAAACAAATGAGATGATTTTGGATTAAATCTTGAGATCTTTCTTAACACAACATTAAAAATAGAATGTTAAACCATCAAGCGTGAAGAAGCAAGTAAGGAATAAAAATGATTTGAAAATATTTGTGCTTTGAAAGTCCAAGTTTAAAAGACGAGCATCCTCATGAGCTTTCAAGAACAAAGTTTAACTTTAGGCATTATTATGATTCAAGAGAGTGCTTTCATAAAAATCAATCAAGAGAGAGGAGGTAGAAGAGATTAATTAGTGAGCCCAGAAAATGATTTAGCTACTCATGATGAAAGGAAAACAAACAAGAGAATGAAAATTAAACATAAACATACCGAATTTGAGTTGAGTTGAATAAGCAAGTAGAAACTCCTTTGATTGTCACTTCAAAGATGAATTACACACAATTCCACTCTTCTCTCTTTGCCGGTCTAAACTGAAAAAATAAAGAGGAGATACAACTTCTACAAGCTATCTAACAATACTCCTAAAATCCTAAAAATGAATAAGAAATTTAATCCTAGTCCTCGCTCCCTTCTTCTTTGCCGAAAATGGTATTTATGGGGAAAAACTAGACGGGAGAGGGCGTAAGAAGATTGGGGGAGCAAACGCTCCCCTAACCGTAATCAAACGGCCACGAAAACGCGGCTTTTGCCGCATTTTCGTGGCTTGGCTGTGGCCAGGCGGCCACAACCAGCGGGGTACACCTCCTCGTTTCGTGATCCAGCTTTATTTGGTTCTGGATTTCCCGTTTCAGCTTTTGGTTTTGACAAAACGGCCTTTTATCTCTGGCTTTAAACCGATTGATTTGTAAAGATTCATTTTAATCGATGTTCAACCGATTACATCCTCTCTGATCTGCCTCGGTCTGCCCTGAGCTTCTAATTTCGAGTTAATTCTGATTTAAATCAGAATTTTGATGGGCTTTTGGGCTCGTTTCTCTTCCCTTTTTTTAGCAATGGGCCTACATTTAACAAAGAAGAATAAGACTTATTAATAGGATTTATTTGATAAAAAATATGATAATGTGACAATGTATATGCAATATATGTGATCGATCACACCTCCACACTTATCTTTTGCTCACCCTCGAGCAAAACATCAAACTTATCCTAATCAATTATTAGACCACTTTCGTAGGTTACACGATTGCACTGAGCATGTGCGACAAGTCGTTAAACCTCTAGGTTACCCCTAGAGGATGAGTTTTGTCTCGTGAGGGTTTTCAGTAGATTGCACCCACAAAATCCATAAAGAAAGAGAAAAAATGTTAGTATTTTTGAAAAGCATTTTGAAAGGAGAAAATATTTGAAGTATATTTGTAAAAGTTTAAGTAATCAATAAGTTATAGGAATATCAAATTTTTCATTCCTAAACTTAGTCTCTATTTAAAAATATGCCATCAATCAGAGTAAGGAGTCAAATTGTATTTTTCATCTAGTCTATTACTTTATCGTGAGTTATATGCACCTTCGTGACCGTGAAATTTGACTAAGGGTTCTTTATCATTAACTCCTATGCCTTATTTATATTTATTTTTAGTGGTATTTATTCCTCAATTTCATTAGGCTTTCTGATCTACTCATGTAATGAGCCTTTAGTCGGTGACACCCAAACTGGACAGTTTTAGAGCACCAGGTGAGAAAACACCCCTAAGGACTTAAACACTCGAGCAGACAAGGCCATGAAACCAAGGGTTTTTATTTATAAAATGTACCCTTTTTAGGCGTGAATACTTATGCTTCATGAGGCACAAATACCCAGCTTAATCAGAGGATTTATATATATATATATTACTTATCTAATTATCTTTTGCATAAATACCAAGACTTGCTTAGGCCAAAACGCTTAGCTAATCAAAAATTAGATTTGCATATATATAAATTTTCTTTCTTTTATAAGGCATAAGAATTTTGTTTTTGAACCCTAAGTGTGTAAGTGTATAAAGTGTGCATATTTCTTCAAGGTAAAGATCAAGACTAAATTACTTTCATCAATTTTCTTCCTAACCCTGAAAATCAAACAAATTATCTTATTTTGACCAAGTACAAGAAATCCTAATTATGATTTTCCTATTCCTTAAAATTAACTTAATTTCTTACAAAATCAAACAAATTAAGTTAGTTATAATAGTCATGTTAGTCATGTTAAAGCCCTCCCCACACTTATCTCATGCATTGTCCCCAATGTATGAAAGAAATGTATAGATGCATGAAATAAAATGGAAAAGAGGAAAGTTACCGATACACTCGGTCGAAAAGACCCATAGACGTTTCATTTACCGATACCGATTTCAAGAAAGGTTTAAGGCATTGACCATTTACCTTAAAGTCATTTCTATTCTTGGTGTCACTGATCTCTATAGCACCGTGTGGAATACGGTTTTGACAACGAATGGCCCAGTCCATCTTGATTTTAATTTTTCAGAAAAAAGATGAAGCCTAGAATTATAAAGTAAGACTTTTTGTTCAGGGACAAAAGTTTTTCTTATGATGTGTTTATCATGAAAAATCTTTACTCTATCTTTAGTGATCTTAGAATTTTCATAGGCCTCATTTCTCAACTCCTCTAATTCAGAAATTTGTAAATTTCGAAGGTCACCGGCCGTAGCAAGTCAAAATTCAACTGCTTGATTGCCCATAAGGCCCGGTGCTCTAACTCAACGGATAGGTGGCAAGCCTTCCCAAAGACTAACCTATAAAGAGACATCCCTAGAATCGTCTTCAAAGCGGTCCAGTAGGCCCATAGGGCGTCTACAAGTTTGGTGAACCAATCTTTCTAATTTTGGTTCACAGTCTTCTCCAAAATAAGCTTGATTTGTCTGTTGGAGATCTCAACCTGCCCACTGCTTTGAGGATGATAAGGTGTGACAACTTTTGATTTATGACATACTTTCGCATAAGAGCTTCAAAGGATCTATTGCAAAAGTGAGTACCATTATCACTGATGATAGCACGAGGGGTTCCGAAGCGTGAGAAAATATTCTCTTTTAAAAACTTTATGAAAACTTTGTTATCATTAGTTCTACTAGGAATTGCTTCTACACACTTTGACACATAGTCCACAGCAACCAATATGTATTGGTTTCCAAATGAGTTAGGAAATGGACCCTTAAAGTCAATGCCCCAAACATCAAAGAGTTCTATTTCTAGAATTGGGCTAAGGGGCATCATATCTCATTTTGAGATCCTTCCCACCATCTGGCATCTAGGGCATGTCTTGCAAAATTCATAATCATCTTTGAACAAAGTGGGCCAATAGAACCCACTTTGTAGCACTTTTTCAGCAGTCTTGCAGGGACCAAAGTGTCCACTGCATGTAAGTTTGTGACAAAAGGATAAAACACTCTTAACCTCTTCATCGGTAATGCATCTCCTAATAATTTAGTCGGAATAGTACTTAAAAAGATACGGTTCCTCCCAAAAGAAGTACCAGACTTGAAGATAAGAACCGATATATATTTTTTTGGACCAATGAGACGGAGTTTGGTTTGTGACTAAGTAATTCACTATATCAGCAAACTAAGGTTCCTTAAAGATAGCTAAGAGATTTTCATCAGGAAAATTCTCATTTATGGGCAATTTGTTGCATGGAGAATTTGGGATTCGTGAGAGATGGTCAGCAATGATATTTTCTACGCCTTTCTTGTCTCGAATCTCGAGATCAAATTCTTGAAGAAGGAGGATCCAACGAATGAGTTGGGCCTTGGCATCCTTCTTCATCATGAGGTACCTAAGCGCAGAATGATCAGTAAAAATGGTGGTTTTGGACCTTAGTAGGTAAGGACGAAATTTCTCTAAGGCAAACACTACTGCCAAGAATTCCTTCTGAGTAGTAGTATAGTTCAATTGAGCATCGTTGAGAGTCATACTAGAGTAGTAAATCATGTGCTGTTTGTTATCAATGGGCTGTCAGAGGACAACACCTATAGCAAAATCAGAAGCGTCGCACATGATTTCGAACGGCTTAGACCAATCTGGAGCAGATATGATTGGTGCAGAAATAAAGCTTCTCCAAGAATTCATATATTCATCATCGAAAGTGAAGGACACGACTTATCTAACAGATTAGTCAAGGGTCCTTGATAAATCTTTGGTAAAAACTGGCATGTCCTAAGAAGGATCGAATATCCTTCCCGTATTTGGGCATGGAAAACTTAGCAATAACCTCAATCTTGGCTCCATCCACTTCAATTCCCTTCTTGGAGATTTCATGACCTAAGACAATTCCATGTTTTATCATGAAGTGGCATTTCTCCCAGTTCAGTGTCAGATTTTTCTCAGCACAACGCTGGCGGACAAGTTCTAAATGGTGGAGACTTTGAGTGAACGAATCTCCGTAGATGGAGAAATCATCCACGAAGATTTCTTAGAATCGTTCTACCGTATCAGAAAAAAGACTCAACATGCAACATTGAAATGTTGCTAGGGCAATGCATAAGCCGAAAGGCATTCGACTATAAGTAAATGTCCCAAATAGACATGTGAAGGTGGTCTTTTCTTGGTCCTCAGGAGCAATAGGAATCTAATTATACCCCGAGTAACCGTCCAAGAAACAGTAATACTCGTGGCCCGCCAAATGTTCAAGCATTTGATCAATGAAGGGGAGTGAAAAATGGTCCTTACGAGTTGCAGCATTAAGCTTCCTATAGTCAATGCAAACTCAAATCTTCATGGGAAGTCGAGTTTGTACCAACTCTTTGTTCTCATTTTCCACTACGGTGAAACCAGATTTCTTTGGAACCGCGTAGACAGGTCTGACCCATTGGCTATCAGAAATGGGATATATTATCCCATTGTCTAAGAGTTTCACAATTTCAGCATAAACAACCTCTTGCATTATAGGATTTAACCTACGCTGCGGGTCTCTTTTAGTGTGGCATCTTCATTGAGATGAATAGGATATTGAACTATGGTTGGACTCAATCCTTTTATATCGGTCATAGTCCAACCAATGGCTTTCCTATATTTTCTTAGAATTTCTTTAAGATCTTTTTCTTGCCCGTCATTTAAATAGGAGGCAATGATGACAGGAAAGGTCTCTTGTTCGCCTAGATAGATGTACTTGAGATACACAGGTAAGGCTTTCAATTCTAAAGAAGAGGAAGGCTCACTGGAATGATGAGTCAAATTTGTTGGCTTCATATTTCGTGAAATAGGGTTCGAGACCCAATTCACAGCAAACTTAACAACCTGATCAAGATTAAAGTCGTCAGGCTCTAACCTCAAGTCACACTAAGTTTCTAGTTCCAATTCCTCCCTGTGTTCACTTGTTAAGTTCTCAATGAGGTTGACTTCAAATGTTTGGTCCTCAACATCACAGGGTTATTTTCCTAGGTTGAAGATATTGACTTCTCTAGTCATGTTCTCAAAGGTTAACCTCATGGACCCATTCTTACAATTGATAATGGCATTGGCAGTAGTAAAGAATGGTCGCCCTAGGATAACAGGAGTTTGAGCCCTAGTATTGGACACAGGTTGTGTCTCTAGAACTATGAAATCAATAAGGTAAATAAACTCCCCGACTCGGATAAGGACATCATTAATTTTCCTCTTTGGATCTTTCACTGAACGGTCAGCCAGTTGGATAGTGACTCGAGTTGGAATGAGATCGCCCAACTCGAGTTATTGATAAACTGAGAATGGGAGCAAGTTAATACTTGCCCCTAAGTCAAGAAGTGCGCGACTAATCTCGGATTGTCCTATGGTACAGGCAATGGTGGGACAACCTGGATTCTTGTACTTGACAAGGATCGGACACGACAGTAGCTCACTAATGTTAGTGGCTAAGAAGACCTTTTTGGGTACATTAGTCTTTCTCTTCTTGGTGCACATGTCCTTAAGAAACTTAACATAGGATGGGACTTGTTGGATGGCATTAAGAAGTGGCACATTTATCTTCACTTGATTGAAGATCTCAATTATCTTATCCATGTGTGGATTTTGCTTGTTGTTTTTCAGCCTATTAGGAAATGGTACTATAGGCTGGTGCACTTGACTGGTTGACTTATCTATTTCAGATTTATCAGATTTTGACGGACTGGTACTAGATGAGGTGGATGGTTGAGTGTGGTTGTGCTGAATTAGATTAGATGGTGTTGACACTTGATTATCAATTTTCTTTCCTGACCTCAATGTATGAACAACATTATATTGATTCAATGATTGATCCTCAGCCAAATGAGCTTGTTGAGAATTCCTAAGATTGGTTATTGTCTGATTAGGCAAGGTACCCTTTTGTCTCTCATTCTGTGGAGTAGCTAATTGGCTCATTTGAACCTCTAGCCTCTGTATAGTTTGCATGAGAGAATCTTGGTTCTTCATGTATCTTTTCATGTTTCTCTCAAAGTCAGTCATTCTCCTTTCTAGTTGAGGATTCTGGAAGAAAGATTATGGAGCTTGGTTGAAAAAGTTTTGTTGATAGTTTAAAAAGTTAGGTGGATGGTTGGGAGAATTATGCTGGAAATTAGAAAAATTGGGTTGATGATTGGAAGAATTATTAGCATGATAGAAGTGGCTTGCATGATTTGACCGTGAGTGGTCATTATTATTTTGGCTCCATGAGAAATTCGGGTGATTTTTCCAGCCAAGATTGTACGTTGGTGTGTAAGAATTATTGTTTGGCCTTGAAAAGACCGCATTCATTGGTTCTGAAAAGTGTTGTTGAGCTTGAAACACAAGACACTCCTCAAGCACATGATTCATGGCTTGACAGTAAGTACAGTAGGAGTTGGAAATTAGTTTGGGCTGACTTGATTGACTAGACTTGGTTCCTTAAGTTCTAAAGCTTCCAGTCTTCTCGCTAAGTTAGCTAATTTAGCCTCGTTAGCTATGGATGATTCAATAGAATGGAGACCTCCTTTGAAGAGATGGGGTTTGAGTTCCTCGAGGTTTCACTAGTAGGTTCCCATTGGATGGTTTTTCATCTAGATTCTAATATAAATCTCATCCTTCATTCTCATCTTTCTGCAAAAATCCCCCTTGGCACATGCTTTCTAAGAGGGTCTTGGTAGAGTAGTCTAAATCGTCATAAAGAATTTGACATTGTCGTCATTTCTCTATTCCATGATGAGGACAATGGACAAGGAGGTCTTTAAAACGTTCAAAGTATCTCCAAAACAGTTCACTAGGTTCTTGCTTGAATTGGATGATGTTCTTTCTAATGAGGGTGGTCTTATGAATTGGATAGAATTTCTTCAAGAAGACCTTGATGAAACCATCCCAAGATGTGATAAAGCCGGCTGCTAAGCTGTAAAGCCATTTCTTGGCTAAGTCCTTAAGAGCGAAAGGGACAAATCTCAACCTATTAGCATCATCTACACGGTGTGGGATTTTCATTATTAGACATACTTACTCAAATTCTCTTATGAAGAAATAACTATCTTCGGACTCTAAGCCATGAAACTTGGGGAGTGTGTTGATGAACTGAGGTTTGAGCTTAAAATTGTATTCACCAACCAATGGAAGTTGGATGCAAGATGGAAATGAGGTTCTAATGGGATAAAACCTATCCTGCAAAGATGTCGGTTAAGTCATAACCGGATCTGGTCTTGGTTTAAACTTGGGTGGTGATGTGTTTCTAGTCAACCTAGATGAATTAGGGTCACTTGACCACACTTGCATACACAAACATAATCACAAATAAGTTCACCAATAGTCCACAAGAGAAAACAACCACGCCTATTCTAAGGTAACCTTAACGTAGACAACTCCTAACTGGTTGATTATCCACGGGAGGTATAATGCAGACTTTGACCACAAGCTAATCAGCCAGGTCAGGGCAAGATTGGTGGGAGGTATCCGCGCAAAAGCGAAGGGCCTAATTAAGCCAAACCACCAGCCTTCAGGGTTTTGCCCCTCAATCCCTTTCCTAGACACTGATTTGGCAAGAGTCAAATTCTAACACCTTCCCCCTAGGATAATCTCCTAGTGAGTTCAAGATGTCCCTAAGGCAAACGTTTTTCAGATTTTACTTAGGCTTAGGTTGTGCGTGCTTGGAGATGATTTGTGGAATAAGGAAGGATAATGACTCCCCCGCCTTATCTTGATTTAGGTTTTTCCCTTAGATTGTGCAGAGTGTGTAAGATATAGAAAAGTAACATTCAAAAGCAAATATCACCCAAGAATATTTTCTAAACTATATGCTATGCATACGTACCTTGTCTCCAGCTATCTTCAACAGTAATTGCAAAATAAATGTAACTAGACAAATGCCTAGAATGCAAGTCTAAATGTTTTTTTTAAGAAATTAACAATCACACAGATTACTATTGGATTAAAAACAGGGAGTGTGAATATCAAATATAGCAAGAATAATAACGCACAAAAACTTTATTTTTGCAAGCAATATGTCCTACAAAAAAGAGTTTTTAGTAGTTCAACAAAAATTTTAACTTTTGCACTGTAATTTCTTGAAATTCTGTCTCCTACTTTCGAGAGTAGGGGTACAGAATAGCATGTCTTCTCCCGCAAATCTTGAATGCTAAATCTGAATCTTGACGTCCCTATAACAAGACACCAAACTTCTTAGAAAACAATTACACCATTCCCTCCCCAGCAATGGTGCCAAAATTTGATAGTTAAATAAAAGTGATAAGAATTACCGTCTAGCTTTGGCTAACGGGTCGTGTCCATGAGGAGGAATGCGATGAAAGTTTTTCAGTATTTTTATTTAGAAAGCAAAATGGTGTTTGTTTTTTAGTTGAAAAGAGAATGGAGAGAAAGAAAGTGATTTAAAGAAAAACTTAAAAATTAGAGAAGGCTTTAGAAATGGTGATCTAAAAAATGATGAAGATTGGTTGTTTTTTAATATAGGAAAATATCTGGGCTCACTAATTTTTTACTCAACTACTTACTTATCTCAAGAACATTTTTGGTGCATCACTTTTATTATAGGCAAAAACCTTAGTTTCTTTTAATGTTCAAGTAAAACAAATGAGCTGATTTTGGATTAAATCTTGAGGTCTTTCTTAACACAACATTAAAAATAGAATATTAAACCATCAAGCGCGAAGAAGCAAGTATGGAATAAAAATGATTTGAAAATATTTGTGCTTTGAAAGTCCAAGTTTAAAAGAAGAGCATCCTCATGAGCTTTCAAGGACAAAGTTTAACTTTAGGCATTATTATGATTCAAGAGAGTGCTTTCATAAAAATCAATCAAGAAAGAGGAGGTAGAAGAGATTAATTAGTGAGCCTAGAAAACGATTTAGTTACTCATGATGAAAGAAAAACAAACAAGAGAATGAAAATCAAACATAAACATATCGAATTCGAGTTGAATTGAATAAGCAAGTAGAAGCTCCTTTGATTGTCACTTCAAAGATGAATTACACACTTAATTCCACTCTTCTCTCTTTGTTGGTCTAAACTGAAAAATAAAGAGGAGATACAACTTCTCCATGCTATCGAACAATACTCCTAAAACCCTAAAAATGAATAAGAAATTTAATCCTAATCTTTGCTCCCTTCTTCTTTGTCGAAAATGGTATTTATAAGAAAAAATCAGACGGGAGAGGGCGTAACAATATTGGGGGAGCAAACGCTCCCCCAACCATAATCAAACAGCTGCAAAAACGCGGCTTTTGCCACATTTTTGATGCCTAGCTGTGGCCAAGTGGCCACAGCCAGGGGGGTAGACCTCCTTGTTTCGCGATCCAGCTTTATCTGGTTCTGGATTTCCCGTTTCAGCTTCTGGTTTTAACAAAACAGCCTTTTATCTCTAGCTTTAAACCGACTGATTTGTAAAGATCCATTTAACCGATGTTCAACTATTATATCCTCTCTGGTCTGCCTCGATCTGCCCTGATCTTCTAATTTTGAATTAATTCTGATTTAAATCAGAATTTTGATGGGCTTTTGGCCTCGTTTCTCTTCCTTTCTTTTAGCAATGGGCCTACATTTAACATAAAAGAATAAGACTTATTAATAGGATTTATTAGATAAAAAATATGGTAATGTGACAATGTATATGCAATATATGTAATCGATCATGATGAAAAGCAGAAAGCTAAGGGTCTCATTTCAATGATGACAGAATCTTGAGAGATCATGTGGGTCCACCTAAATATCACTAAAGATGAACAATGGGAAACTAGCACGCCCAAGCTCAAAGATAAGTCATGCAATGCCATCTCTCTTGCAACAGATGATGACTCAGTGACTCGGAAGGTGAGAAGATTGACTTAGCAACACAACCCGCTATCTCGCAGCTGGTGGGCACACGTTCTGGCAAACAGTACTTGCGATAGTACGACCAGATATCTGACGGGACACAACAGCCAACAACATCAGGAACTGCTGCACCTATTCAGGCCCCAGTGCCTAAAGACAAAGAGAAGCAGAAAGAGATTAACTTTGATGAATCCTTGAAGAAGAATCCTTTCCAAGAACTCAACACTCCTTTCTGCTTTAACATATTGGCGCAATTGGCTAATAATCCAACTCGTATTATCTACACGTGCTACTCGGCCTCTCGAAGGAAACGAGAGAGGCACTTAGGGATGCCCTTGCTGATTTAGAATCATTTCTGACAGTAATGCCTTCAATCCCTACGAAGAAGGATGGAGATTCATGTATCCAATATCATATGGTACGTCAACAAGTACCATGCATCACCTTCACTCCTAAAGATATGCTTCTCAAGGACAACTGACACGATAGACCCTTGTACTACACAGGGTATATTAGGCTACACACATCGAGAGGATACAAGTCGATCGGGATCTGCTTTAAGCATTTTCCGCAAAAGACTTTTTTATTTTCTCGGCATCCCACTGAGCAAGTTGTTAATTACGACAAGGATCATATGTGGCTCCAACACCGGGAGCAGTCAGCCTCTAGACAACATCCGTCTCCGATGCCAAATTGGAGACTTAAAATCAAAAATGACGTGTTATTTCATTTACATCGACATATCTTACAATCTCTTACTTGGACGGCCTTGAATCCATGCCAACTGGATTGTGCTTTTCACACTTCATTAATGCTTTAAATATGTGGATGACAAGGCGATGGTCAGGACAGTGTTCGCCAAAATACAGCCGTTCAAAAGAGTGGAGAATTACCTCACTGATTCTCTACTTTATAATGAGAATAGTAGAGTGGTAGAAAAATCATTGCCAGACGACATCGATAGCGGCAATGAGGTAGACTCAGAGTCAGAAGATGATCCAATGGTTTCTTTTGCTGAAGAACCAATTATAGCATATCTGAATGATCTTGATTGTAATAATTCCGTCGATAATGATGATGAATGGGTCCTTAATGAAAATGTCAATTTTGATTATTCTTTGTGTTGTGATGATGTAGATAGTCCTATTGACATGAGTCCTCTATACATGCCTCTGCCAATGTCAATGAAATGCATGTACATAGAGGAGAATAATGGATCCGTATTTGTAATTCCACCTTCTAAGAAGGATCAATCACCAATCATATTGGCAAAGTTTAATATCGGATTACTACATCCAACGATTCAGACGAAGATGTGGAGCCCCCGCAATTTTTTCACTATGCACGATGAGCGCACCATATAAGAAAAGAAATGGGATACAATTTACGTCATGGTGAAGGCTTGAATTTTGAAAAGGGACAACGCATCCCTTTGCAACCTTCTTACTAAAAGGAAAGCTTGCCAACTACTACGATCAGACTCGCAGGGGTTTGGGGTACGTTACCCCACCGTTCAATCTGATTTGAAATCTAAAAAATCTCTGCAATCATATTCCTTAGACTCATCAGGTTGGGAATCTAACATAAGTGTGGGGCTTGCCTTCAAGAAACTCTTCATCAAAATAACATCAACCAGTCAAGTGGAACGAGAAGGGGACATTGAGCCATTCGATACTGATCCATGGGCTCAATAACTTGATCTTCAATGGGAGAAGCATTTTGAGCAAAGCGATCCTCCACTGAGGATAAAGTAATCCAAATCAATGTTGGTGATCAGGCGCACCCGAAGCTCATCTCTATAAGAGAAAGTTTATCTCCCACGGAGAAGCATGACCTTATATCTCTTATAAAAAAATATATAGACATCTTTGCCTGAAGCTATGAAGACATGCCTGGTCTTGATCCTCACATGGCCATGCATCATCTCAACATCAAATCAAATGCTAAGCCGGTTAAACAACAATAACGACGATTCTGACCTAACGTCATGGAGGCAAGCGTAGCTGAAGTACAAAAACTCATCGAATGTGGCTTTACTTGAGAGGAGCAATACCCAGACTGCGTCGTAAACATTGTGCTCATCCTTAAAAAGAAAGAAAAGGCCCAAGTCTGTATCGACTTCTGTGATCATAATATAACATGTCCTAAGGATAAATTTTCGTTATCCATCACTGATGTCATGATTGACAAAACACATGTTTTCAAAAGGGTGTCTTTCATGGATGACTTTTCAGGATATAATCAAATAATGATGTACAAGATGATGAAAAGCATACGTCATTCTGAACACCATTAGTATGTTTTGCTACATGGTAATACCATTCGGCTTAAAGAATGCAGGTGCTACCTACCAACACGCAACGAGCACAATCTTCCGTGATCATCTATGAAAGACAGTGGAGTAGACAATATTGCAATCAAAAGTCATGATAAGAGCAATAATCTCCATGACCTTAGAATGATGTTCGATCTCATGTGGGATTACCAGGGCTAACCAGCTGAAGATGAACCCGACAAAGTCTTTCTTGGGAGTTTCAAGGAGCAAGTTCCTTGGATTCATTGTACATCCAAAGGAATTCATCTTGACCGCGATAAGATCAAGGCCATCCAAGATATGAATCTTAAAGAACTCTGGGGTCTACAAGGCAGACTGGCCTACATCCATAAATTCATCGTCAATCTATCGGTCATTATCAATCGTTTACGCGACTAATGAAGAAGGGCGTATCTTTTGTCTGGGATGACACTTGACAAAAAGCTTTTGAAGATATCAAAGAATATCTCACTAAGCCTCTGGTACTGGCATCTCCTGTATCAGGGAAACCATTCTTACTCCGTATAAGAGTCATGGACCATTCTATGATACTCTGATCGCATAAAAGAATGATGAAAGTGTTGAACAAGCCATCTATTATCTCAACAGAACCTTAATTGGGGCTGAAAGTCGCTATAACTTATTCGAAAAAGAGTGCCTTGCTCTCTTTTTTGCCATCTAGAAGACACGATATTATTTGGTCGAGCGGACTATTTATGTCATTTCAAGAGTCAATCCTATACGGATTATTATGACAAACCCAAGTTCTTTGAACTCCAGATTGACTAATTGGAACATACTGTTGTCCCTACATGACATGACCTTCGTACCCCATGAGGCCATTAAGGCCCAAGCCCTCGCACAGACTTTTTAGTAGCTCATCCAATTCCAGAGACTTTAAAGCTACATGAAGATATCCCGGACGAAGTCATCGAAGCCAGTGTGACTTCAAGCGATGATGTATAGTAAATCTTTTTTGATGGTGCATCAAGAACAGGATCAAAGGGTATGATTGTCGCTGGAGAGGGGATGATATTTGTCTTGCCTGAGAATCATGTCCTTCCTCGTGCTTTCTCACTGATAGAATCTTGCTCCAACAACATAGCTGAGTATAATGCGCTGCTCATTGGCCTCCATCTTGCTCAATAAATGGGGGTACAGTACCTTGAAGCTTATGGTGATTTCAAATTGATCATCAACCAGGTCAAGGGAGGGTATGAGGTTCGACATGAAGACCTGATACCTTATCACCATGCAGCTATTAAGCTAGCCGACTCATTTGATAGTTTTTATATTAGTCATGTGTCTTGCTTTCAAAATACAAAGGCAGATACTTTAGTCACGCTCGCAGCTAAATTGGCTTTACCCTCTGATACTACTTATTGTCTTATGGTGGCCACTCGTCATCTCTTCTGTCTGAAGTACAATTTAGAGATTAGCGAAGTTCATACAATCTTGATAAACTTTGAGCCGAGAGACTGGCAATTCTCGATCATTGACTATGCCTTACATGACATATTGCCCGATGCCCCAGGAAAGCGGCTTCTGTTCGACAAAGATCTACTCGATTCTACTATGATGCAGTGGAAAAAATGCTATATCGCTATTCATATGACGGTATACTTTTTCTTTGCCTGTCCAATTTGAAAGCACAAGAAGTAATTAACGAGATTCATGATGGCATATGTGGATCTCATCAACCAGGTCTGAAGCTCAAGGGCCAATTGCACCGACTTGGCTATTATTGGCAAACTATGATCACTGACGTGATCAAAAATACAAAAAGGTGCAAAGCTTGTCAAATCCATGCGGATTTTATACACCAACCCCCAGAGCTGCTCCACCCCATAGTCGCAGCATGGCCATTCAAAGCTTGGGGATTCGATATAGCAGGACCAATCAGTCCTCCATCGATAAATGGTCATCAATTCATCCTTACGATAACTGATTACTTTTCAAAGTGGGCAAAAACTGTACCACTTGCTAAAGTTAAAACGAATAATGTTTTAATTTCATCAAACACCATGTCATCCACTGATTTTGTGTCCCATGAAGGATCATCCATGACAATGGTCCTCAATTTGTGAGCCAATCATTCTATAGATTTTGTGAAAAATACCGATCAGAATGTTGCCTCGACTGTATAAAACCCCGCTGCCAATGGGTTAGCAGAAGAATTCAATATGACAATCATCAAGCTCTTCAAAATGTTCATCTTCGCAAGCAAACGAGATTGGAATGAGAAGCACAATAAATATCTTTAGGCCTATAGAATGACAGTCTGAATCCCAATAGGCAATGTCTTTTTTTTTGGTGTATGGGTGTGAAGCAGTCATACTCTTAGAGAATCAAATATCGTCACTTCGTGTTGCTTTGATGACTGAGATAATCGACAAAGACAACCATCAGTTATGTCTCCAAGAACTTGTAGCACTAGACAAGAAGCAGTTACAAGTCCAACAGCGTATTGAGCTTTATCAGGCTGGAATCTCAAAGGCCTTCAACAAAAAGGTCAAGGGAGAATTTTTCAGATAGGAGTTTTGGTCTTATCTGTCAAACGACCTATGGTCATGACACATAAGTTCAAAGTCAAATTTCAACCTAAATAGGAAGGACTATTTGTAGTAGAGACAGTCTACTCAAATAGAGCATACCGCCTGTCAAATCCGAGTGGCGACACGCTTATGATACTGATCAATGGCAAATTCTGGAAGAAATATTATCCATGATCAAGTTAACATCACACCTCTGATTATTAAGTGTCTCCGCGAAGTCAAACCGATTGAACATCAGGAGACAATGTCACATGATGTCAACATTGAAGACATCAGAAAGAATTCCATGTGGAGTGTTAGTTTCTAGGTAACGTTCCTATGGAATTTTAATTTTTCTCTTTAATTGCCAATAGGATTATAGAAGAGAAATCCCAAAAAGTTCACGATGCTACACAAAGTAACAAAAGATCCTACACCTCTAACGGCCAAGAATAGAGAAAAAAGTTGGCTTGAAAGTCCAATGAAAATACCTCGACAACTCATCATGCTAAGGGGAATAGCATGGCTAACCCAACTTAAACGGTAGTTGGTAAAGACATACCAAACCCAAGCTAAATATTTGATTAAAATTCTAAGGGACCTGATCCCGTCTTTTCCACCAAAATCTCCTATCAATTCCTGTCCATGAAATGGTAAGACCACAAAAGGCTGTATTCATTTTCTCAATAAGATGAATCGCAGATCAAGACTGTCATCCTTAAAGCTCACGCCTCTGATAGTAAAATTTTTTTAATATCTCTAGTGGATCTTGCTAATATCCCCAGCAGATCAAATTCAACTTATCATTCTCTTCAATAGAATGACAGGTCCACTCAAATTGTTGTTATGTTCAAACACCTCTAACAGTAAATGAATTCTTGTCAAGTTAGCATTACACCTCTGACAAGTTACTTTTACAAATCCCCAAGCAGAGAAGTTGTCACGATCGCTTCGGACAAAATCTCCTTTTAATTCCCCAACAATGAATTTGGTTGGGATTCATTTTCTAACTCCTTAGCAAATTTCTAATAGATTCCCCTCAGAATCTATTATTACCATTTTTTATCCCTAATGGACTCTTTGATTGTCACGTTAACTTTATATCTCTGACAATTTCTTCTAAAACTCCTTCAAGGAAACGCTAAATTTCCCATGGAGTATCAAATCACATTCCCCAGTAGAACAACTCTTGTTACCGTCATGTCCAGTTTATCACCTCTGAATGACAGAACTCTGATCTTGGTGGCTTCTTCATCAGTTACGTCCATATTACCTCTGAACTGATATATAGCCAAGTCTCATCTTTCAGTCCAGTAGGGACTACTTTTTCTTGCCGTCATGTACAGTTTATCACCTCTAAACGACAAGGCTCTGAATCTAGTAACTCCTAATCGGTTATGTCCTGTTTATCAACTCTAAACTGATGGATGCCTATATCTCTTCTCTTATATGGTACTCAAACTGTCATGTCCAGTTTATCACCTCTGAACTAATGAGTCCATAACCTTGTTCTCCTTTCTCCTGTCAGGGCCGAGAGTTCTCGCTGTCAAGTTAATACGACTGCCTCTGAGCTGCGAATTGCGAGCCGGTGTCTCTCAGGTTATCGTGTCAAGTTTGTCACCTCTGAAGATCTAATTCACCTTTGCAGTCCCTAGTAGTCTAGCTTCTAAGTTAATATAACTACCTCTTGCAGGACATTTGGAATTTAGTGTGTCTTAATCTGTCATGTCCAGTTCATCACCTCTGAATAGACAGGTCCCTAAAATTGAGTTCAAATTTTCGTTTATTGTTGTATCCACTTTATCACCTCTGAATAGTAAACACTCTGAGTTTAGTGATAATCTATAATCGGTTATGTCTAGTTCGTCACCTCTAAACTGATGACTACCTAATCTCACCATTCTTTCTAGTTATATCTAGTTCGTGACCTCTGAACGACAAAATTTCGTGTCTGGTAATTCTTAATCAGTTTTGTTCAATTGATCACCTCCAAACTGATGGATGTCCAGATCAATGTTTTTGGTTCAGTAAGGACGTTTTCTTCACTGTTAATCTAGCATGTCACCTCTGAACAGTAAAAATTTTGTTTTAGTGATTCCTAATGATTCCAAAATTTACCTCTTTTAATCCCTAGTGGATTCTTATATTTGACTGATTTTATCTTGTTTTTAACCTCTGAATAATTTCAGTCACAATTGTAATTCCTTCGAGAATTTTACTTGGTGAATTTTCACCCTTTTTAGTTCTTTTAATGAACTTGTACACCAAGTTTTTCTCTACGGGAGACTCATATTACCTATGGGTAATTACACAAGCAAACAAAGAAGAAGACATTGAAAAGAACAAAGAAGTCAAAAGCAAATATTTCATTGATTCAAAAGAAGAGATACATTAGAGATCATTAAACTTGTCTTTTATATGATATAAGTTTAATCTCAAGATAAAACAGTTTTTGTTTCTTATTCTTTTCAACCTTAGTGAGAGTTTGCGACCTTAGATCTTCTAGGTTAATAGTCGCAGGTCGAGTCAAGCGAGCGTGAGTGTTCGCTATCGCCACCTTCTTCTCCGCCTCCAGCTTAAAGATTTGATCGCTCTGGGCGTTTAGCTATTCTAACTGAGCAGTCTCCTCTGGACGCACCGACCTAGTTTTAGATATGAGAAAGTTGATCCTCTTTATTATTATCTCTACCTTTTCAAGTTGTTCATTGGCATCGGGAAGTACGTTGTTGGAAGCATCTATTGTATCGGCGATCTTGACCTTTTCAGCCTCCAGGGATTTCAACTCATGGGACTCTGCCTCCAGTACCTTTTACGTCTTTGCTTAAGCCTTCTGCATATGTTCAGAGAGATGCTTGACCTCCTCTTCAACAAAGGGAGGCAGATCCAAGCTATTCAGGTGATGCCACTCGCCCACATCTTTCTCGAGATCCTCCACTTTAGCTCCAGGGAGGCAACTTGATCAGTAGGCAACTTAATCAATTCCCCCAAAGTCTCTGATGGTCTCTATTTTCTAAGTAAGGACCATTTTAGAAACTCAAACAGACTGATCGAACCCTTCAACACTAAAGAGATGCATTGCTTCAAACTCTTGTAGAAGGTATTGATCATCTCTACCACGAACTCCTTCTACACTTCTATCACTTAAGGCGAGCGAGTATGTTTTAAAGGAGAAGTCTCTGAGAGTTTGGTGGTCATAATCATTGAAGTTGTCATGGGAGCAACAGTCAACAGAACGGAGGGAACAGACGACAGTCACGAGGAGTCTTCTGAGAGACGAGTGTGCTAGCTACCAAAGAAGTAGGGTTGGTAATCATTGGGTCCTAATCAACAACCAGCGTTGGTGATCTTGAGTCGATAATCAGTTGCAAGCCAGTAGTAGCTTGAGCTGAAGATATGGTAGGAATGGAGACCGGCCCGCTGGTGGACTCAAGCTGAAGCCCAATCTGCTCTACAATTGGCATGGTGGAAAGTGCAGAAGCCGCCTCATCGGTTACCATCAAGTCGCCAGTGGATAAGGGTCTATGTTGAACGATGCTATGATAAAGGACATCGACCCCCGCGCTGTCCAATGTGACAGGAGCAGTTGCCTCCTCTTGAAATGGCTCTGTGATTGGAGCCATAAATGATATGGTTTCTACAAAAGCTTCGGGATTAATAACAACATATGAAAAATTGATTGCTGGACTCTTATGATCATACCCAATTGATCTTAGATGTTAGAAATAGCAACCTCAGTGCTGATTATCATAGCTTAGGTAACCTCGGTGTGGGTAACCTCCAAGGGAGTATCCTTAGCAGCAGTGTCAGCCGAAGATACTTCGACGGTAGGAACTAAAGGGGGCATCTTGCTATCGGTCACATCTTCTAGTGCAATCTCAGAGGACGTAACACTCTCGGTAGCAGTGGTTTTAACAAGATCCTCTCTGCAGCTGGTTCCTCGACAGGTGGCTCGATCATTAGTTTTCCTTCTTTAGGGATCTCTAGAATCTCTATATCTTCATATTCATATCCCTGGGTAGTGACCTCACCCTTTTCAGAAGTAGTGGCTCGCCCACCAGAAGGCCTAACATTCAGCTCTTGGCCCCAAGGCCTTCTGAGACAAAGTAGGTCGCTTCATCCCCCTTCTTATAGGTGAAAAGATCATTGAGTTTTTCTTCTCCTACACCTAGAGTTTCCTTACCTACAACTGAGATTAAAAAAATAATTAATCTCGAAAGTAAAAAAGGATAAAGGAAAATGATGCAAAGAAAATCAAGCTTCGGAGTCCCTTTCCGACTAGGCAATCTGATAATTAAAGGAGGAGGGACTTCTACTACCGACTCACTCGCTATAACAGTAGAAGCTTTTTGAGAGTCTTGGCAAGCCTACTTCACCACTTGCTTCTTACGAGGCTCCTTACGTGTAGGCTTTTTACGAGCAGGCTCCTTGGGCTCTAGCTCTTTTCGCTTCCGCTTGAAATGAGTGCCAGGGTCTTCTTCCTCTTCATCTTCTTCAAGCGGGACTTTGCCTGCTCCACTAGTAGTTTCCTAGGCAGTTTCACCACCAATATCCTCAAAATAAGGATTCTTGACATCTAAAGCTTCATTACCAACTTCAGCCAATAATTTTGGGAGCCCCGGGACCCGAACTCGCCTCCCTTCGTCAAGCACTATCGCTTTCTGCTTTAATTGCTTTAAAATAAGCTTGGTCCTGGATGAGTTGATGTTGAATCCTAATGGATTATAGTTGGAAGTTTTATACCACTGGCAGAACCCTAACGATGTCAAAAGATTAGGAGTTCTATCTGGCATGCAGAATTGGGCCTCGATGCACCTGACAATGAAGTGTCTCCAGGCTCTTGCATCGTCTATCAAGCTTCTCATAAAAGCCAAGCGGGGATTGGGATTGCCAAAGTAGAGCTGGTCATATCCAAACTGGCGAGCAAACTAGTTGGGTACATATAACTTCAGATAGCATATATTCCCACATCAATATACTAAGTGGGATGATCTGATACTGACCAACCACTTGAATACACCTTACCCAAGTGAAGATCTTTCCTCCCCGACATCATGGAACTCTTCACCGTATCCAACACTGGGAATGGAGGGTAAGCATGGGAAGAGATTGTACGCATCGTAGCGGCGATGTATCAACTTCCCTGTCCTGGCTATATAAGTCCACAACCATTGTGACTTCTCAACGCTGTGAAGATACGCAAAATGTACACCATCTGGCGGCTCTTCTCCTAGCTAAATGATGGTGGGATAGTTCAATGCGAACCATGCCAATAAATGTGTAGGGCATCTCCACCCTTGGGCAAAGCCCGTCAACAGGACAAACTTGCCTCTTACCCCTCTTGGTAGCTGGCGGTCTAAAAAAGCTTCCGTCAATGCTCGAATACCTTGCTGGATGTAGCAAACCATGGCGGGGAGAAGTCCGAGGGGTTGGCCATATGCAAGTTGAACAGCAGGGAAGAGCACCCATGATAAGATTCTGTTATGCGGAGGAGACAGAACTACACACTTCTTAAGCCAGACTGATAGGAAACTGACAAGAAAATCTTTTCTAGACATGGGGGGTTCGCCTGGCATTGGAAGCTTTTAAATCTATCGCCTTTTTCATAGATGCCATCATCTTCATTCAGGACGACTGTAACACTTGATCCTAAATGTACGTATCGCTGTATCAGTTCTCGAAATAGCGTACATTCTTGATTTGCCTTCCTCATAGTTAGATTGAGCCATATCAATTTTAAAAATTATTTTTCAATATCTTAGATTTTTTGAGATTTTTCAACATTTTTCAGGATTATTTGGAAAATCCCCAAATTAGTTGGCGACCGTACCAGTAATTGACTTCATGATTTTTAATTCACAAATGAGGTTGAATTTCAAGAATTTATTTTTCACATTATTCTTTAAAATCATATTTTCTAAGTTAGAATATATTTGGAGATTTTTCTAAATTTGTCCAAAATTCTGGCCAATCCGGTGTCGACCGGTATGAATGATCAATTCTAGGATTTTTAATTTGCAAACCAGAGTGAATTTTTAAAATCTGATTTCACATTCATCCTTCGGGTAATATTTTTTATTTTACAATATTTTTGAGATATGTTTAGACTTAATAAAATTTTAACCCACTTATTTAATATTAATTAAATCTAACTAATTCTAAAATTCTTATTACTTCTACCCTAAGTTTTATAAATTTCACTGATTATCTCAATATTTCTTCAAATTTCCTCATCCATCTACAGAGTTCTAATAACTGACCTTTAATTAACTGACCTAACTTAATTTAGAAACCCCAACATTCACCTTAATTAAACATCCCCACAATAATATTTCTCTCTCACTCTCTTTCACTAAGTCCTGTTCTCCCTCTCCTTAACCTACAACGCCACCACCCCTACATGTGAGCCTCTCGCTGGTCGACCATCTCTGACTGGCCGAGCTCCACCCAATCACCACCCGCCGCCCAACCCAACCCCCACCTTCATCCTCTCTTTCCCCCCTCTCTCTTTACTCTTTCTTTTTCTCCATCCTCTTTTCACCACCCACGTTCTTCTTTCTTTACCACCTCCGACCCTGCGACCTTCTCGGAGCCACTGTACCATAGTCTAGCACCACACAAACCAACTTCAGCTTTTGCCATTGTCATGCCCCGCTTCCCAAAATAAGATGGAGCGGAGACGCGACACGATTCGGCGACGCATATACGTAAGGAAAATACCTCACGTATATGCTCTAAAGCCTTAAGTAACCCGAAACAAGCTATAAATCCCAATTAGGCTCGGGGGTCCTGCCATGGTGGAGGAAGCGATCTGGCTGCTGCTGTTGCTTGACGCGGCTGGGGGAGTTGCAGCTGGATGGTTAAGGAGGAGATGGAGATTAGATTAGGGATTAGGTTTAGGGTTAAGAGTTAGGATTATATAGGATGGGTTATTGGGCTAACGGGTAGGATTAGGAATGTGTTTGGGTTGGAAAGATAATGGGTATAGGATAAAGGGTAGAGAGAATAGGAATAAGAAGGAGAAGGAATAATACTACTACTAAAAAAGAATAATAATAAATAATAGTAGCAATAAGAAATAATTAGTAATAATAATAGTTAACCAAATAATAATAATAACATTCACTAAATAATAATATTAACAAATGATAATAATCACACTTAGTAGTAACAATAATACTGATTGGTCACTAATATTGCACATTTATTATCATATTCTCCTACTTATTATAGAATAAACTCTGCATTTTTCTAATTAAATGTTTAATTTATTTGCAGGCCCATTCCTAAAGGAGAGTAAAGAGAAATGAGCCCAAAAGCCCATCAAATTTTGAATAAATCAAAATTAATTCGAACTCAGTAAATCAAGGCAGATCAGGTCGGTTCAGATCGGTTGAAAACCAGTTAGAACAAATCCTTACAAATCGATCGGTTGAAGCCAAGGATCAAAGGCCATTTCGTCAAAATCCCGGACATAAACTGCAAATCCAGATAAAGATAAATACAAATCGAGAAACCGGGGAGCACCACCAACAGGGTGTGGCCACCTGGCCACACCCTGGCCGCGGAAACGCGGCCAAAGCCGCGTTTTCGCGGGTTTGTTACTGAGTTAGGGGGAGCGTTTGCTCCCCCTATCTTCATACGCTCCTGTAGGTTGGGTTTTGCCTATAAATACTGGGATTTTCAGAGCCAAAAGGGGACGATCATGCAGAGATAGGATTTAGTCCATTTTTCCATTTTTTAGTGTAGGTTTTTGTTTTTCTTTTCATGTAATTTTTAGTTTTAATTTATATAAATCAGAGGAGATCAGAGTTTCATAGGAGAACGAGAACGAAGCTTGTGCTGAGAGTGACACCGGTGTAAGATTTCCTTCTTTTCTCTTATTGTTATGAAATCGAATCTGTAGTTTCCTTTTGTATGTACTTTGTTTTTGTGTTCTTCTTCTTCTTCTCTACTTTTCTTCTTTTGGTACAATTGCTCTCCAAGTGAGTCTAAAAGCATCGATAGAGCCTTGCCTTTGCGAGTGCCACCGATAGCTCATGATGATGGATTTTGAGTTTCATTCTGTATCACTTCATACTTGCAACGTCTTGATGATATAATGTGGAGGAAACGGGAATTAACTCTTATGGGCTATACGTTGATCGCCTCACTTCAACGTAACATCATTGCAAAAGATTCAATGTAGGTATTTGGCCAAAAGAAGTAAGTAATTTTTAGTTTCTTTTCTTTTCTTTTATTCTTTAGTTTAGAACACCAACAACACCCACTTCTTTCCATTTTCAATTTCTTTGTAAATAATCATTTTCCATTTTTCTTCACCTTCGCATTCTACCACTTTCTTCCTCACTTAATTTTAACCTAATTTTTCTCTTTTTCTTTTAAAGAACTAAAGAAGAACTTTAACCAAACTTTGTATCTTAAAAGAAGATTTACTAAAAAGCTTCTATCGCTAGTCTCTCCTTGTGGATCACGACCCGCATAGCCACTTGTTATTGCGGTAGAATTGAGCACTTGCACTCTTTAATTTAAAGTTCTGAAATTCCGTATTTTTGTGCAGGCCAAGCTCAATCAAATTTTGGCGCCGTTGCCGGGGAGGGATGGTAAGTTACTCTCTTTAAAAGTTTACATTTTTGGTTAACTTTCTTCTTATTTTTGTACAGATTTAATAACAAGAAATATCTGTTGCAGTGGACATATAAGTGGCCCTGGACTCTGCTCAAAAAAAGCAGAGCCCAGAAGCCCTCAGATTTGCTACATTCCAGTGGCAAAACTGAGTGAACTACTAACCTGTATTTTTGCAGGTTGCTGAATTGAAAATCTGAATTTCTGTAGCATTTATCTCCTTGTTTGACTCACTGTATATATATTTCTAACACAATAGTAAAAAGTTGATTGTAAATGCTAAAAATGATTTAGACTTTGCATTTAGGCATGTGTCTATTTCATTTCATTTTTTATTTATTGTTGAAGAGTGCTGGAGCCAAGTGTTGACACTTAAAAAAGACAAGATTCCTATTGGTCTGAACAAATGTCTAACTTGTTGACATTTACAAAAGACAAGTGGCAGACGAGCTGAAGACCAGTTTTCATCCACCTCCAAGGGACAAGGAAGCAGCTTGGACTCCACTGATCCAGCAAGCAGAACAGTGAGCCCGGGACGTTTCTAAACAGACCTCAGCAGGTCTAAGATGCTAGCATTTAGCATTACATTAGCCCAAGGAGATAGCCTCGATTGAGAGGCTAACATCATCCAACTTCGCCAGGAAGCTAATTGACAGCTTCGCCGAAAAGCCTCTTTCGGATTTCGCCAAGGATTGCCTTTAGCTCCGCTATGAGCTTCAAAGCGGGCAGCTCCGCTATTGATCTACTACGGTCAACCTTTGACCAATCAAATCTCCTGATGAGATTGGATTCAAACAAATCAAATCCAATCAGGATTCAAATATGGCAGGTGATTGCCGCTATCTCTTGACTCTCTTGAAACGAGTAAGAGGATCAAGGAGAATCTCCCAACAATATGGAAAGGATCAAAACAGATCAACCGACCTGCCAATTCTAGCCTCGCAGCAAGGCTAATTTCCAGATTTAAACAGATTTGATTCAATCTGTTTCCATATCTTCAAGGGACGATTATACCCTTGCTCTCCCTATAAATAGACCGCCAGGGGTACAAGGAGACACACACGCATGCATACGGGAGGACTCCACAAGCAGAGGCTTCTTCATAACGCACCGTGCGCTCTTGAATTCAGAGACCTTTTAGAGAATTGCTTTCTCTAATCAGGGTGTTGATACCCTAACATCGTCCTTCTTCTCAAGGAATCTCCGAAACCAGGCGAGAAGGAATTCCTTATTGAAGGCGATTTTGAGAAGCAGCAAGAGGGTTCTACCAACCTTCTGTTCTCTGATTCCCCGAACCAGGCGAGAAGGGAATCTCATCGCTCGCATCGTCAAAGGGACAAAGTGGTCGTGCGCTGACCAGACTCCTATCGGCACACTTCTCCAGAATCTCTGAGGAGATCTACTTGTAATCTTTTTAAGAATACTTGTAATTTAGCTCCTCAAACCTTTTTTTTGTAAGTTTCCCCCTTTGCAAACATAATGGAAAACAAGATGGCGACTCCGCTGGGGACGATATTCTCCTCTGCTGAGAATCAAGTGTCGCAATGCGACGATCAGACCTTCGGGTCTATCTCTGAATTCAACAAAGTCGGTGCAGCCAGAGCTTCTCTGGCTAAATCTTCAAGGAAAGTCTCTGCAGAGACTGAAAAGGTTCCCTGCAAACCTGCTGCGGTGCTCTGGCGCAACAAGGAAGCATGCCCACAGACCGAGCCCTGCACTCTTGAGAACTTGGTCATCCAGATCGACCAAGGAAGACTTGAAGAAGTCCTCTCTGGGGGTGACCTGACGCTTCGAGCACGGAAGCACAGGAAGGTCTTCACGACCAAGGTTTCAAATTAGAAACCAGAGGCAGAATTCTGCCAACACCCCACAGTCCCGTGTGTGGCTATTCAGGTTCCTCGTGAACCTAAGCATCTTCCGTCAAGGCGGATATGGAAGCCCAAGCAGAAGTCTCCAACCGAGGTTTCCGGTGTAGTCACGCCGAAACTGCGCCTCTCCCGCGAAGAAAAGGGTAAGATGCCTATCTACCCTAACGATGCTGCCAATCATGAAGTCCCGACGGCGATCATTACCGTCGCTCAAATCAAAGGCAGCAAAGCCTTCTGACAGCCTCGCTTTCACAAGCGAAGCCACCATACCAAAGCATACTCATTGGGTCCATGGCCACGAAGCTAAGGCCAAAGAGTCATCTAAGGCTAATCTCCTTCGCGGCGGAATAGCGGATAAAGCACCTCGGCGTGCTCCGCTCTCTAGTTCATCAAGCACTAAGTTCGCACCTGCTGGCGAATCTAGATCTGAAGCACTATTCAGTGCTAATCCCTTTTGCAGGGATAAGAAGAATGGAGTATCGTCCCATGTACACTCCGAAAAAGCTTCTCTGCGAAGTTATCCAGGCTCTGTTGGGCCTGACCTACGAGAATTCCTGGTAAGCAAGCGGAAGCCGGAGCCCCTCCGAACTACTTTCCCCTATTGTCAAAGAGGATGCCGACTTGTGACAATCCATTCAACCCGCTGCCGGCTGCATCCAACCATGGCTGTATCTCCGCACCGGCAATCGGTGTTTGATCGGTTGTCCGCACATGTTCCTACGAGGCATCACGGAAGGGGCGCCTCACCAGATCCAATCTCCGCCTCCGTCAATTTGACCGGAAGAGGCCGAGAGCGACGCAAGGGGAGTCAGACATCTTATGGTCCCCCTTTCAGTTCTCCAGATCCAGATTATAATCCAGGCCTAGGCGAGGTCTTCGTACAAGAAGAAGGTGTTTTCCGAAACACCAGATCCAGGGTGGCAATACCCTACAATTACGAGCAACCTTCTTCCTCGACGGCCCTGATCCCGCCATCACCCGGGCAGTCACCTCAATCTTCAGACGAAGAAAAGGAAGACAGCGGGTATGCCTCGTCAGCGACGGTCAGTTCAGTGCGAACCGACAAAGCATCGGTCAACATGGCCGATAACGCTAACGATGACCTTCGTCGGCGTTTGGAAGCTCAAGAGCAAACCTCCAGGACCCAGCAGGAAGTCCTGGATAATATTCAACAGATGCTTGCCCAACTCCTCAGCAATCGAAGCGGCAATGATACCGGAAGCCACCACGATGAGGAGGAACACTTTAGCAATGATCCGAAATCCAAGGGAGGCTCTTCCCTAGATGCTGAAGTCCTTAAAGGCCTCCAGGCTCAGATTGCATCCCTAGCTCAGAGGGATGAATTAAAGAAGGTGGGGACAGCCCGTCCTTATCCACTAGAGTGGGATTCGGTGCCATACCCACCAAAGTTCAAACCACCAACGTTGCATATGTATGATGGTAAGAGCTCGCCCAATCAGCACATCTACTATTTCTGGTCTCAGACTGGTAACGTCATAAGCAACGACGCCATCATGGCTAGGCTGTTTATTGGCACTCTAAAGGGCGTGGCATTCGACTGGTTCCGAAGCCTCCCTCCAGGCTCTATCAATTCCTGGCTCGACCTGGAAACTCAGTTCCTCTCTCGCTTCTATGAGGACGACACTGAAGTGACCATGGACAAGCTCCTCTCTACCGTACAGAAGAAGGGCGAACCCGTCCGCGACTACATTGAGCGGTTCAGAAACTTATCCTTAATGTGTCCAGCAGGGATGCCGTTACCCATGCTCTTACAGACATGCAGGCACAACTTCTTGGATCAAGTAGAAGTTCGCATGGGGGCTGTCAAAGCCCACACTTGGAAGGAATTAGTCGATAAAGCTGAGATAGCTGAGAAGTCGGCTAAAAAGTTCGAGCCATCCGCCCCCAGAGGCAAATGGGGTACGAACAGCAAAGGACGCGGCGACCCACCTCAGTCTTCCCAAGCTAAGGGGAAAGAGATTATGTCCGTAGAGTTATCCGGAGACGTGCAGTCGAAGGCTAAGAAGAGCGGCTTCAACAATCAGGAGCCCAAGTTCCCTCCAAAACACTACTCCTTCAAAGATGATCAGGTGGTTACAATATTCCATCTGCTCAACAAAGGGAACAAGCTGAAGCTGCCGGATGCTCGACGTCCTGATGAGATAGGGCGCACAAACGACCCCAAATACTACCTCTATCATAGGATGATTCACCATTCACCATTCTACTGACAAGTGTTATGTCCTCAAGGACAGGACACAAGCCCTGATTGATGCCGGCGTCCTCACACTGAAGACGGAGCAGAAGAAAGTCACTGCCAATATAGTGACTCTTGAGTTCGGCACTGCCCAGAAGGTCACAGTTCCTGACGGGACCTATCCAGCCCCGGCGCCGCGGTTGGAAGTCAAGCATCCTCCAGCCATGACTCAATACAACAAGGGTCTCGTCCCTTTGACATTGGAGACGGGGGAAGTCATGTGGATACACCTGAATCTCGTCCAAGATATTCAACAGGGTTCAAGGCAACCCAACTCAAAAGGCAAGTCCTGCAATGTCATCTCTGTCTTGCCAGATGATGGTAATCTTACTTCGGCTTCCCTCAGCGATTCAGAAGAGAAGCATGCCTGTACAGCGCAGGCAGATGCGCCTCAACAGACGGGCACCCAGTCTGGAAAGTCATATCAAAGGCAGTATGACAAGCCTACTGACGAGATACAGCAGCAAACGACGTCAGTACCAATGCCGGCATCCACTCCAGTCCCGACCAAAGGGAGAGAAAAGCCTAAAGAGGTACGGTTCGACCATGTGTTGAAGAAACCGTCAGGCCAAGGGCTTGATACGCCCTTTCGCTTCGATATACTGGCCCACTTGGCCAATATCCCAGCTCGTATCACAATACACGAGCTCCTGCGTCTCTCCAAAGAGACACTAGAAGCGCTCAGAGATGCTTTGGCCAACTCAGAGACTCTTCTGACATACATACCAGAGGTCTCTAATCATGACGCCCAGTCTTCTTGCCCAAAATGTCATCATGTACAATCGAAGGTGCCTGCTATTACCTTCACGGCGGAAGATATGCTTCTCAAAGATAACAAGCATGATCGACCTCTGTACTACACCGGATATATCGGTTCAACCTGCATTGAAAGGATACAAGTCGATCCGGGGTCTGCACTCAGCATCATCCCCAAAAGGCTCCTCTACTTCCTCGGCATACCACTGTACAGGTTGTCTGCAACCACCACTACAATATACGGTTTCAATGCCGGGAGCAGTCATCCACTTGGGAAGATTCAGCTCCACTACAGAATCGGAAGCCTGAAGTCAGAGGTAACGTGTTATGTCATTGACGCTGACACGTCATATAACCTGCTGCTAGGACGGCCATGGATCCATGCCAACTGGATCGTCCCTTCTACCCTCCACCAGTGCTTCAAATATGTGGAGGATGATACGACAGTACGAACTGTCTTTGCCGAAAGGCAACCCTTTAAAGGCGTGGAAAATTACTTCACCGACGCTCTCCTGTATCAAGAGGCCGGTAGAACGCATGAGGAGCCATTGCCAGATGACAGTGAAAGTGGCAATGAGGCGGATTCGGAATCCGAAACGGGCATGCCGACCATTCTGACTGGCGAACCAATCACAGCATGTCTCATTGACCCCAAATGTAATACTCCTTCTGAGGAAGAAGGTGAATGGGTAATTAATGACAATATTTCTTTTGATTATCCTGTGAGTATGCGGTCGATCAAATCCATTATGGATGGCTCTCTGCACATGCCCGTACATAAGCCAAGTGCGGCTAGCACATCTGTGGAAGCCATAGAAGGGGCCACGCTGGTGATCCCTCCTTCCAAACAAGGTCAGTCGCCGATAATCTTCGGTAGAGCTCAGCCACGGAAACCTACAACTGCAGACTCAAGCTCAGAGTCAGATGCTCCACAGTTCTTCCATTATGCGCGGCCAGCCCGCCACATTATGAAGAAGATGGGATATAACTTGAAGCAGGGAGGCGGCCTAAACTTTGGAAAAGGGAGGCGCAGTCTAATGCGTAATTTTGTCCCGAAAGGGAAGCCTGCAAATTACTATGATAGTACACGCAGGGGGTTGGGTTACGTCACGCCCACATCATCGGTAACAGTTCAGGTCAAAGACGACGGATCAATTCCATCACAGTCGGCTTCATCCTCCGAGTGGGACTCCGATATCAGCATAGGAGAAATGTTCAAAGGCCTCGCCGCGAATATGACTTCAAGCAGTCAATTGGAACCTACGGAAGCTGCCAATGATGAACCATGGGCCCAGCAGTTAAGCCTTCAATGGGAAAAGCGATTCGAATCGCGCGAACCACCTACTGAAGACAAGGTGATGCAGGTCAACCTGGGAAGTCAAGATAACCCCAAGCCCATCTTTATAAGTGAAAGCCTATCACTTATAGAAAAGGAGGAATTGATAATGCTCGTAAAAGAGTATATAGACGTCTTCGCGTGGAGCTATGAAGACATGCCCGGACTCGACCCACAGGTCGCCATGCACCGGCTGAATATCAAGCCCGACGTTAAGCCAGTCAAGCAGCAACAACGTCGGTTTCGCCCGAACATTATGGAAGCTATTGAAGCTGAAGTTCACAAACTCATTGCAAGTGGCTTCATTCGGGAGGAGCAACATCCAGATTGGGTGGCTAATATAGTCCCCGTCCTCAAGAAGAATGGCAAAATACGGATCTGCATCGACTACCGTGATCTCAATGCGGCCTGTCCCAAAGATGAATTTCCACTGCCCATCACTGATGTCATGATTGACAACACATGCGGGTTCGAAAGGATGTCTTTCATGGACGGCTTTTCAGGGTACAACCAGATTAAGATGTATCCCGACGATGAGAAGCATACTTCGTTCCGAACACCATTGGGGTATACTGCTACACTGTAATGCCCTTCGGACTGAAGAATGCCGGAGCAACCTACCAGCGGGCAATGAGTACGATCTTTCGCGATCATCTCCGAAAGACAGTGGAATGTTATGTTGACGACATTGCTGTCAAAAGCCGCAACAAGGATGAGCATCTCCGCGATCTCAGAAAGATGTTCGACATAATGCGGGCTCATCAACTGAAAATGAACCCGACAAAATCCTTCTTGGGAGTGTCAAGTGTCAAGTTCCTTGGGTTTATCATCACATCAAAAGGGATTCACCTTGACCCAGACAAAGTCAGAGCTATCCAGAGCATGCATCCGCCAAGGAACCTCAAAGAGCTGAGAGGCTTGCAAGGCAGGTTGGCCTACATCAGAAGATTCATTGCAAATCTCTCAGGCCGCTGTCAGCCGTTCACCCGGCTCATGAAAAAGGGTGCTTCCTTCGTATGGGATCAAGCTTGTCAGGAAGCTTATGAAGACATCAAGAGGTACCTCACAAAGCCTCCAGTCTTAGTGGCCCCTACATCAGGGAAGCCATTCTTGCTTTATGTAAAAGCTCTGGACTACTCCCTCGGCGCCCTCCTCGGTCAAAAAGACGGCAATGGCCACGAGCAGGCCATTTATTATCTGAGCAGGACTCTCATAGGAGTGGAATCTCGCTACAATCCTGTTGAGAAAGAGTGTTTAGCTCTCGTCTTTGCCGTTCAGAAGACACGGCATTATTTGGTTGGCCAGACCATACATGTCATCTCCAGGGTGAATCCTTTACGTCTTCTTATGACGAAGCCAGGGTCACTAAATTCAAGATTGGCTAAATGGGCACTTCTGCTGTCTCAATACGACATGACCTTTATTCCTCAGAAGGCAGTCAAAGGCCAAGCCCTTGCAGAATTCTTGGCTGCTCATCCAGTTCCGGAGCATTCAAAACTCCACGAAGACATCCCTGATGAAGTCTTCGAGTCCAACGCAACTTCAGTAGAGGAAGTATGGAAGATGTTCTTTGATGGAGCATCGCGAATGGGCCCTAAAGGCAAGATTATTGCCGGAGTGGGGGTTGTGTTTATCTCCCCGCAGAACCATGTTCTTCCCAAAGCATTTTCTTTGACAGAATCATGCTCCAACAATGTAGCAGAATATAATGCTCTGCTCATTGGTCTTCAGCTCGCCCATGGAATGGGGGTACGCTACCTTGAAGCTTATGGCGATTCAAAACTGATCATCAATCAGGTTAAAGGCAAATATGAAGTCCGCCATGAGGACTTGGTGCCTTATTACCATACGGCCATTGAGTTGGCTAACCTATTTGAAGGTTTCTACATCGGGGCATGTGTCTCGATCTCAAAATACCAAGGCGGACGCTCTCGCTGCATTAGCGACGACGCTAGCCTTGCCAGCCGACACCGAGTACTATCTCACAGTCGCAACCCGACACCTCGTATGCTCTAAGCATATGCTGAAAATCCAAGAGGTCCATAATATCTCTGCAGACCTCGAGCCGAGGGATTGGCGCTTCCCTCTCATTGACTATGCTCTGCACGGATTGCTCCCTGATGATCCTAAAGAAGCGGCGTCCATCAGACGAAGGTCCCCCCGTTTCTATTACGATCCTACTCTGAAGACGCTCTACCGTCGTTCATATGACGATGTCCTCCTTCGGTGCCTTTCTCAGTCTGAGGCACAGCAAGTACTCAAAGAAGCACATGACGGCATTTGTGGAGCCCACCAGCCGGGTCCGAAGCTCAAAGACAGGCTACATCGGCTTGGGTACTATTGGCCAACTATGATAACCGACGCCATCCAATATGCGCGAAGGTGCAAGGCATGTCAGATTCACGCTGACTTTATACACCAGCCTTCGGAGTTGCTCCACCCTACTGCTGCTTCATGGCCATTTGAAGTGTGGGGAATTGATGTCGTAGGGCCAATCAGCCCCTCTTCGGCAAGAGGTCACCGGTTTATCCTAGCAATAACCGATTACTTCTCAAAGTGGGCAGAGGCCATACCGTTGGCTGAAGTCAAAACCTCCAATCTGGTTAGCTTCATCAAACACCATGTCATCCATCGATTTGGTGTCCCCAGGCGGATCATCCACGACAATGGTCCTCAATTCATAAGCCAAGGATTCTATCGGTTCTGCGATAAATACCGAATTCAGAATATGGCTTCAACAGCTTACAATCCTGCCGCCAATGGTTTAGCAGAAGTATTCAACAAGACAATCATCAAGCTGCTCAAGAAGTTTGTCTCCTCGAACAAGCGAGATTGGGACGAAAAGCTCGGTGAATGCCTTTGGGCCTACCGGACTACGGTTCGGACACCGACAGGCAATACGCCTTTCTCCCTGGTATATGGGTGCGAAGCGGTCATCCCATTGGAAATCCAGGTGCCATCATTGCGAGTAGCCCTGACTACTAAAATGACATCAGAAGACAATGATCGCCTGCGTCTTCAAGAGCTCGAACCCCTGGACGAGAAGCGGCTGCAAGCTCAGTAACACATCGAGCTATATCAGGCTCGGATGTCAAAAGCCTTCAATAAGAAGGTTAAGCAAAGAACCTTCCAGAAAGGAGATCTGGTCTTAGCCGTCAGACGACTGATGATTATGACGCACAAGACCAAAGGCAAATTTCAACCTAAATGGGAAGGACCGTTTGTGATAGAGACAGTCTATTCAAACGGAGCATACCGCCTTATGACTGCAGAGGGCGACCTCCTCATGATGCCAATCAATGGCAAATTCTTAAAGAAGTACTATCCTTAATCAAGGATCTTGCTCTCGATCAAGTTAACATTACACCTCTGATCGAGATCCGCGCGTCCGGAATGCGCACAAAGAGAGCCTCTCTCTTTCTCCAAGCATATCAAATCTGTTGGTAGCTGGGGGTTTGCTTAAAATCCCAAGGGACCTGCTCCCACTTGATTCTCTCTCCAGAATCACTTACCAATTCTCATCCATAGAATGGTAAGACCACATATTCCGCTGTTACGTTAACATTAAACCTATGACAGCAGTCCCCTCATTTCTCCTCATGAGAGCGAGACCTCCAAAGTCACTTACCAATTCTCATCCATAGAATGGTAGGACCACACATATTCCGTTGTTACGTTAACATTAAACCTATTACAGTGATTTCCTCGTTTCTCCCCGAGAAGACGAGACCTTTTCCAAATCCAATCCGACTTTTGAACTTGGTGGCTTCTCAACCAGTTATGTCATTGCGACCTCTGAACTGGCAGATAGCCAAGTCTCATCTGTCATTGAGCTTAGTGGCGTCTTAATCGGTTATGTCATTGCGACCTCTGAACCAGTAGACAGCTAAGTCTCAATCTCGAGTCCTGTTGACATTTACAAAAGACAGGTCTCGATACTTGTTGACATTTACAAAAGACAAGTATCACCTATTTTGAGCTTGGTGGCTTCTCAACCAGTTACGTCATCGCGACCTCTGAACTGGCAGATAGTCGAGTTTCATCTTCCATTGAGCTTGGTGGCTTCTCAACCAGTTACGTCATTGCGACCTCTGAACTGGCAGAAAGCCAAGCCCCTATCATTGAGCTTGGTGGCGTCTCAATTGGTTATGTCATTGTGACCTCTGAACCAGCAGACAGCTAAGTCTCAATCTCGAGCCCTGTTGACATTTACAAAAGACAGGCCTCATACTTGCTGACATTTACAAAAGGCAAGTATCTTCACTCCAGCCCCGCAATGGGCTAACCTCGAGACTGGCAACATCTCAATTGGTTATGTCATTGCGACCTCTGAACCAACAGACAGTCATGTCTCATTATCCAAACAGCAGAAGTCAAAAGGAAAATTTTCTATTAAAGCCAAAAAGATGGGATACATGGAGGAGCATATACAATGGCCTACAGGCGTATATGGTAAGATCGAATCCGATCCCCGAGCGAAGCTAGCCTCGTTCTCCTGTCATCAGCAGCCTGGGCCAGCGCCTGTGATCTCAGCTCAGCCTCATCGAAGTCCACCGCCTGAGCCAGACGAGCCTCGACCTCCGCCAAAGTCGCCCTCTGTGACGACTCCTGCCGCGCTAGTTCCTCACTCTGAGCCCTGAGCTGCTCAAGCCGCGCAGTCTCTTCATGACGCATCTGTGTAGCTTTGGATAAGAGGAGATTTGCCTTCCGGATCATCTCTTCGGCCCTCTTAACCTTATCTTCGGCATCAAGAAGAGCACTGGTGGAAGCGTCAATTGCACTCCCAACCTCTACTTGCTCTGTTTCCAAGGACTTCAAGTCAGAGGAGATAGCCCCAGCAGCCTCTTGAGCGGCGAGCTGAGCCTCGCGCCTTTGGGCAACAAGATGTGTGAGCCGTTCATCAGCCAAAGACGCTGCGTCTGAACGATAGAGACGGCGCGCCATTCCTCCACGTCCTTCTCAAGGTCATCTACTAGGAGTTCCAGAGCAGTAGCTTGATGGTACCCCTCAAAGTCTCGAATGCAATCAATACCTCGGGAGAGGACCACCTTCAGCTTCGAAAATGGCACAGGCGAGCCTTTCAAGACTAGACCGATAGTCTGCTCCAAATTGTTATAGAAGCTATCGACCAGATTACCTATGAAGTCATTCTCAGCTTCATCAATCTTTGGTAAAGGGACAACCTCGGAGCAGTCTACCAGCCCGGCCGACACCACCGCAGAAGAAGAAGCGGGAACATCGACAGCAGCAGGACAAGCCAAGGACGATCTCGGCGGAGTCCTCATCGAAATTAATACACCAGCCATCGCGAGGGAAGGGCTGGCAACTACCTCTGGAGCAACGGGCTCAACCACCTGAGTTGGGGAGGCAGGGCTGGTGATCACCCTCAACTCCATACTCGCCGGCATCTCACTCGGGAGTGAAGGCATCTGTGGGACTGTCATCTCCACAACCCCCGACCTTTCAGTTGTCATGGGTTGATAAGAGGGGAGGTCGCCATACAGCGCGTCCAACACAGCAGCATCCGCCGCGGTCGAAGCACTCGACTCGCCCTCTAACCTCTTAGGAGAACCCTCCACTTCCTTCGAAGCTGATGCACCTTGGGGACGAATACCTGCAACAAAACTAAGGTCAAAAAGGAGACGCAGCAAACAGGCAAAGACCAAGAGATCGTAGTCATACCGAAGGCTGATGTCACATCGTCAGCCGCATCGGAATCCAAGGGTCCCATCGGAAAGTTCTTACCAGACTCGACGTAAATGGCCGGCCCGCTCTCGCCTGCCGAGACCCCTGTAGACCACTCAACAGAGCTTGGTTCCACAGAACTTCCTTTGGAGGTCCCAACACCCGAAGGACCGACATCAGCTGCGCCACTCCCAGACTCTTGCGAGTGAGCGAAAGAGCTGGCTGCAGCCCTATAAGTGAACAGGGGATCGTAGTGTTCCCCTTGCTCTCCAACTGCCTCAGCTCCTGCAACAAAAAGCAAATGATGAGTTATTTAAAGTGCGCTGAAGGCATATTAGATGGGGCCAATCTTACCAGTAGTCGGTTCAGCAACCGACGGCTCCGCCACTAATGGAGCAGCAGAAGGAAGCGCAGTAGAGGGTTCGCCCTCTACCATAATTGTAGGAGCATGGCGACGGGGCTTCTTCGCCAACGACTTCCTACGGGATCCACTCCCACGTTTCCTCTTGAAGTGGACATCAGAATCCTCTTCTTCCACTTCTTCCACATGTCGTGGGGAAGCTGTCCTCACCACGCCGGAGCCGGCTTCACAGGTGTCAGCTTCACGGACATCAGCTCCTGTCCCTACCTCAAAGCGAGGGCTCCCTGCATCAGAAGCCTCGCTATCATCCACAGCGATGAACTCCTCTATGCCAGGGACACGGACTCGTTTACCCTCCTTCTTCTCAGAAGCCTTCTGCCTCATCCGATGAGCAATCAATCTCACACCCGAACTATTGGCATTGAATCCAGGAGGCGTGGAATTCGAAGCCGCATACCATTGGCAGAAGCACAAGGTCGTCCGAAGGCTGGGATCTCTCAACGGCGTGCGTAGCCGCGCCCTAGTGCCATCTGCAGTAAAGAACCGCCAGGCGCGGTCCTCATCAATGAGGCTCCCCATGAAAGCCAAGTCCAGATTCGGGTTGCCCACGTACAGCTGGTCATACCCGAATTGGCGGGCAAACCGGCTCGGAACGTAGGGTTCCAGGTAGCAGGTGTCCCCACTCCTGAACAGCAAATGCGAGGGCCGGATGCTGACCAGCCACTCGAAAACACCTCGACTCATGGGAGAGTCACTCGATTCCGCATCATGGAATTCCTCATTGTACCCCGCATCCCGCATGCGAGGAAAACAGCGGAATAGGCTGTAAGCGTCATATCGGCGTACTAACTTACGGGCCTCAGCCACGTAGATCTTCTGCCATGAACAGCCCTCGAAGCGGCGGAGAAGTGCCGTTCGAACACCCTGCGGAGGATCCGCCCCAGCTCCAATCAAAGCCGGGCAGTGCAAGGCGAACCACGCCATCAAGTAGGTATACGGTAAACCTACCCTAGGATTGGGTCCTGTTGGCCCAATGGCCTTCCACTCTAGTTTTGATGATGATCAACACTCATGTAGTTATGTTTACTAATATTCTTGTGTTTCTAAGTTTCAGATCATTAACAGGATATTAGTTGGTGATTAGCTTCAACAAGATGATTAGAAGCTTATCATGGTGATTCCGGTGCCAAAGCTTAAAGATCATACCTTTGCACTTGGAGGATCACGCGTTTGGGATCGAGTCTACTTGAAGATGGAAGATCGACAAGAAGACTTAGGTATCCTAGTATAGTTAGTTTAGTTTATGTGTTTAGATCCATTTGTAAAGCTTAGTTTAGTTGGTATGCTCAAGTGCACAAAACACACACGTTTCATGATTTGGTTTTTGGTTTTCATGAATAATAGATCAAAACAAGTTTACATATGGTATATGTATAGTAGATGTTTTCTATTTATACATACATGCTTTAACTTGGTAAACAAACTTATTTTGATATCCCTATTCATGTTTTGGAAAAATCAAGTTTGACAAATACAGGTTTTGTTTTTGATAAAATTTGCAAGACACAAAAATGAATTGATATGATTGATATATGTCTTGAAATTTTTATCACATGTTTATGTTTCAACATAAAATGATAAAACAATTTTTATGGTATTTTTAAAAGAGATAAAAGATTTTTTAGAAAATATTTTTCCAAATTTTTCTGACCTGGTTTTGTGCTGACAGGCTGGTCGGCCGACCGGACCGGTCGACCGCACCAAGGGCCGGTCGACCGATCCGGTCGACCGACGTGCACAGACGTGCACGTCTGTTAGGCACAGTGGACGGTCGACCGGGCCGGTCGACCGGGCCTGAGAGCTCTGCTCTCGGTTTATTTCGGTCGACCGGACCGGTCGACCGATGTTGCCCAACGGTCACATTTTTGACCGTTGGCGGTCGACCGGGCCGGTCGACCGGCAGTTGGTCAGACTGCCACATCAGCCTAACGGCTAGTTTTTCCTAGGGGCTATATATACCCCATTTCTCCATTGTTTTAAAGAAGAATTTTTGAGCTAAAAATTTTCAGTTTTCTGAAGAGTTTAAAAGAGTTTTAAAAGGGTTTTTAAGTCAAAAGATTTCATCTTATTTGTTTTTGGGTTTTTGGAAAATCAAAGAAAGCTAGGGTTTTGGGAGATTGTTTTGTTTTTCATTTTCTAACATTTACAAGTGATTTCCCAAATAGTTTTTCTTTGTTGCTGGTTTCCAAAAACACCTTGTTTCCACACTTGAGCTATATCATCTATCCTAAACTATTAGGATCTTGTTTTTGTGGAAAAAGAAAAGAGAAAAAGAAAGAGAAGAGTTTGAGGTTGTTTGTTGTAAACCTCTAAGTTGTACACCCTTATTCTTGTTGTATCCCTCTTCGGTAGAGGTGATCGGGTGATTGGTTTGTGAGCCTCTTAGGTAGAGGTGTTTGTTGTAGTTGGCTACGGGCCGTATCCCTCTTCGGTAGAGGTGGATTGTGGTTGTATAGCCTCGGTGGCTTTGTAAGTTGAGAGAGGAGTTTGATACTCCTTATAGTGGATTGGGAAATCCTACACGGTGGTGTAGGCGGGGATGTAGAGTTGGGTACTCGAACCTCGAAACAAATTTGTGTGTTTGCGTTTGATCCTATTGTCTCTCAACTCTACTCTCCTTAATTTGTGCAATCATCATTCATTTCATACAAGCATCATTCATTTCATACTTATTATATATTTGCTTGTGTTGCCTTGCATCTTATTCATATTGCCATATCATATATTGCTTGTGTTATGCCTTGCATCTCTTATTGCTATATCCTTGATTGCTTGGCTTGATTGTGTGTGCACATTGCTAGGATTGCTTGTGTGTGTGTGCCTAATTTGTACTCATCCAACAAGAGCTTCACATAGCACCTCAACCATTTCAAGGGGAATCAAGAGGAGTTAGTCCAGAGCCTCGCAAGGGGAATTCAGCTACACTTGTTGTATTGTATCAAGTTTGTGCAACATTTGCATTAGCTTCCGCATTTAGCTCACTTAGTTTGCATTTAGTTTCTAGATTAGCACTTACACCTATTCACCCCCCTCTAGGTGTTTTTCAATTGGTATCAGAGCTAGTGCTCCTGATACTTAGGCTTAACATCCTAGGAGTGATCCATTTGCTTGCTAATCTCATTTGCATTTGTTTGTTTGCACATTCATATTTAGTTTATACCATGGACTTCATGACCCCACCTAGTTTTGACCCTTCCAACATTGATGTTTGGAAGTATAGGATGTCCATGTACCTAAAGACCCTAGGTTTGCATGTCTTCCTTGCCGCCACCAAGAGATGTTATCTTGGTGATTGCAATCATATATGGGCCAATGCACAAGCCCTAGAGGCCATTAGAAGCACTTTATCTAAAGATTATCTTTTATGTGTTTCTAACTTTGATTCCGCTTTTGTAGTGTGGAACAAATTGACAACCACCAACACCTCCAAGCTTCAAGTCCAAATCCAACAAGAAGAGGAATCTAGTGGAGAATCCGAACCACAACAATGCTACATGGTCCAAGGGAATGACTCCCTTGAGGTACATTCGGAATCCCACCTAGATAGTAATGATTGTGCTAGTTCTTCAAATGATTATGTTGATCCCCATGCCTTAAATGAAGAACTTTCAATTGTTTGTGAAAAACTTATAGAAAGATATAAGATTTTGAAAAAGGAAAGTCTAGGCCTTGAAGAAGAAAATAAGAGTTTGCATGCTAGACTTACCAATGTTTTGCAAGAAAAGGTTGAGGTCTATAATGAAAGGGATTCATTAAAATCTCAACTTGATCTTGCACTTAAAGAAAATAACTTTTTGAAAAATAAAAATGATTGCCATGTTCTTTTGAAGAAAAATGAAAACTTGTCTTCAAAAGTAGATTTTGTTTTAAAAGAGAATGTTGATTTGAAAAATAAAATTATTTCTATTTCAAATGATCTAGATGTTTGTTTAAAGAAAAATATTGTTTTGCAAAATAAGATTGATGCACATGTTTGCCATGCTAGGGTAGTATCACACACTTCACCTATTGCATGCCACACTTCTTCTTCTAAGATTAATGATGATATTTGTTTGCTTAAGAAGAAGGTTGATTGTTTGGGCTCCACTATGAGCCAATGTGCCTTGAACCACACTCGGTTGGAAACCTTGGTTCGAAAGAAACAAGTTCCATCCTTTATGCATGCACACCCTTCACGGCATACACATGCTCCTCACGGACACACCCATCAACATATGTATGCTCATGTGTACACATGTACACATTGTGGACGTAAGGGCCACCTTGCTAAATTTTGCTATGATAGATTACATACTCCAAATTTAGCCAAAAAATTTGTTTGGGTTAGAAATGAGACTAACCCCATGGACCCAATAAGAGATGGGTACCAAAGACCACCTCTCCTATTGTTTTTGATGTAGGTGTGGGCTCTCACATGACGTGAGAGTGATGACACCTTGGAGTGGATGCGTTCCGGACTTCATGGAAATTAAATTGGATGCATCACTTTCAAGGGAAGATTTGGTGGAGATGACCACCATGTTTTGGAGACAAGGAAAGTTGCTTCTTCGGTTTTTGGTAACAATCCTTTACTCCCATTTATTGTTTACATGCTTTCCATTTCATTGCTTATAGCATGTTTTGATGTTTTATAGCATGTTTCATTGTCTATGGATTAGTATGTTCATTCCATGTTTATTAGATCCTTGACATACATGTATAGTATTTGAGACACATATGCTTATATGAACCCATATTTAGTGTTCTCACTTTTGTTTAAGCTATAATGTACATCATGAATCTAATACATGTGAATTTACATAGTAATCATGTTTTAGTTTTATCATGATGATTTTTATATTGTGTTTTGATGCTTCATGTTAAGGTTACTTGTTTAGATGTTAGTTTTCATTAAGACTAGGAATTATACTTGTACATATAGTGGGCCACAAATAAATCTATGTATGTTTGAGCTTGATTGCTTATTTGAACCCATTAGATGTGCTAGTATAGTCTAGTTTTGATGATTCATACATTTCAAACTTGTATTCCATTTTTGGATTTGTTTTATGATTGTGTGTTTCACTTCATGTATATGTTTGTATTGCCAAACTTTAAGATATACATGTATACCCCTTGAGTCATTTGCCTTTCATGCAAATCTATATTGACTCAATTGTGTTTAGGGATATGTATGTATACTTCATGTTTGACAATTCATACATATACCTTGAAATGAAATTGTTTTAATGAAAATTTAGTTTTTCATGTTTCCATGTGTTTTATTTAACTTCGTGTATATGTCTATTTTATCCAAATTATTGTTATACATATACATCCTTTTTGAGCCACGTGCCTTCATGCATATATCTTTGTGGACTCGTTGTGTTTGGATATGTATGTATATTTTAGCTTGTATTAGACATACATATGCCTTGAAGATTAAATAAGGAGTTTTATATGATTTTTCATGTTTTGATGGAATTATGTTTTAAGGAATAATTGAGCTTAATGAAATATTTTTCATGATTATGATCTTCACATATTATTTGTACACTCATATCTATTGCTCATGTTTTGTTTCTCATGAGTTATGCTTTATTGGTTAGAGTGATGATTATCATGTGAATTTCAATTTTGTTTTATTCCTTGCTTGAAAGATTTCGTGCTAGTTAACAAGTTTTCCATTTAACTAGTTGCGGTGTTCTTCATTTTGGTAGTGATTTTCAAACAAAACTACATTTTCAAATCTATCTTTGAAAACCCCTACTATCTAAGGGCGGTAGGATGTGAGATCATGTTCATGTATGCCCTAAATTGAAAATCTTTAAAACTTGAATTATGATTGGGTGGTAGATAATATGATGTATACACTTGAACTTATTGTTATGTCAAATGGTATCATTGAACTCTTTCAATTGGTATCATTTTGATCTTCTTGTATACTCATATATGTTTTGTATGTATGTATGCTTTAAATTCCAAGTATATCAATTTCTATTGGTATCTATCTTTCATACATATATATGTTTGTGTTTATGCTAGTGCTTGAGTTTCAATTTTGTTTAAATTGATTACTTTTAAATTGTTATCAAGACTATGCATGACTTTAGTTTGTATTTCATAAAGGGGGAGAAAATTTGATTTTGTATTTCAATTGGTATTTGTACTCCCACTCTTTATGATTAAAAGTTGTTATTTTGAACATATGATATCAACATCAAATTTGTTTATATATTTTCAAAATGAAATATATTATTACAATTGGTATTTTCAAAATTTTGTTTAAAGAAAATATTCAAAGTTTTGATTTGTATTTCCTATATGCAAGGAGAGCTTAACATCTCTCTTACATATAGATTCATGTTGAGTATATTATAAAATTGAGGAGCTTGACAACTCTTCTTTATATGATATACGTGTGTAGGGGGAGCTTCACATCTCCTCTTATGCATTACATAATATGTGTTATGTGAATTGGGGCTTGTCATCCCTTCTTCATGTAATGCATATGTGTAGGGAAGCCAACTTAGCGTCTTCCTCTTCATGAATGTATATAGCATATAACATATATTGATTCTTGTTTATTGGTATCAAGATGCTTCATTGACATATTTTTAATTGATATCATGTTTGTAGTCACCCCTTATTGACTTTGTTTTTTCTTTTAGACAAAAAGGGGGAGAACATTGTTTGCATCGTTTTGATTGACAAAAAAAAAAAAAAGGGGAAGAAAGATTTTTACCCCTCATTTTATCTATGGTTTTGATTGTTTACCCCTTTGTTGATGATTGACAAAAAGGGGGAGAAGTATTTGAGTTTTATATGCAAGTATTTGAGTTTTATATGCATGCTTATGTTTTATATGCATATATTATGTTTTAATCTCGAGAATATTAAGTTTAATTGATATATAGAGTTTGCTTTGTAATTGGTATCTAGAGCTTATTTTGTTTTGAATATTCCATTTGATATCTAGAACCATTATTGATTATGCATATGCATGTTTCATGTTTAATATTCATTGCATATATTTATTGTTTATCCCTATGCATGAGTTAAGGGGGAGCTTCCTTGAAGCTTATCTTTAATCCATGCATATATAACTCCATGAGTTTTGTCATCATCAAAAAGGGGGAGATTGTTGGCCCAATGGCCTTCCACTCTAGTTTGATGATGATCAACACTCATGTAGTTATGTTTACTAATATTCTTGTGTTTCTAAGTTTCAGATCATTAACAGGATATTAGTTGGTGATTAGCTTCAACAAGATGATTAGAAGCTTATCATGGTGATTCCGGTGCCAAAGCTTAAAGATCATACCTTTGCACTTGGAGGATCACGCGTTTGGGATCGAGTCTACTTGAAGATGGAAGATCGACAAGAAGACTTAGGTATCCTAGTGTAGTTAGTTTAGTTTATGTGTTTAGATCCATTTGTAAAGCTTAGTTTAGTTGGTATGCTCAAGTGCACAAAACACACACGTTTCATGATTTGGTTTTTGGTTTTCATGAATAATAGATCAAAACAAGTTTACATATGGTATATGTATAGTAGATGTTTTCTATTTATACATACATGCTTTAACTTGGTAAACAAACTTATTTTGATATCCCTATTCATGTTTTGGAAAAATCAAGTTTGACAAATACAAGTTTTGTTTTTGATAAAATTTGCAAGACATAAAAATGAATTGATATGATTGATATATGTCTTGAAATTTTTATCACATGTTTATGTTTCAACATAAAATGATAAAACAATTTTATGGTATTTTTAAAAGAGATAAAAGATTTTTTAGAAAATATTTTTCCAAATTTTTCTGACCTGGTTTTGTGCTGACAGGCTGGTCGGCCGACCGGACCGGTCGACCGCACCAAGGGCCGGTCGACCGATCCGGTCGACCGACGTGCACAGACGTGCACGTCTGTTAGGCACAGTGGACGGTCGACCGGGCCGGTCGACCGGGCCTGAGAGCTCTGCTCTCGGTTTATTTCGGTCGACCGGACCGGTCGACCGATGTTGCCCAACGGTCACATTTTTGACCGTTGGCGGTCGACCGGGCCGGTCGACCGGCAGTTGGTCAGACTGCCACATCAGCCTAACGGCTAGTTTTTCCTAGGGGCTATATATACCCCATTTCTCCATTGTTTTAAAGAAGAATTTTTGAGCTAAAAATTTTCAGTTTTCTGAAGAGTTTAAAAGAGTTTTAAAAGGATTTTTAAGTCAAAAAGATTTCATCTTATTTGTTTTTGGGTTTTTGGAAAATCAAAGAAAGCTAGGGTTTTGGGAGATTGTTTTGTTTTTCATTTTCTAACATTTACAAGTGATTTCCCAAATAGTTTTTCTTTGTTGCTGGTTTCCAAAAACACCTTGTTTCCACACTTGAGCTATATCATCTATCCTAAACTATTAGGATCTTGTTTTTGTGGAAAAAGAAAAGAGAAAAAGAAAGAGAAGAGTTTGAGGTTGTTTGTTGTAAACCTCTAAGTTGTACACCCTTATTCTTGTTGTATCCCTCTTCGGTAGAGGTGATCGGGTGATTGGTTTGTGAGCCTCTTAGGTAGAGGTGTTTGTTGTAGTTGGCTACGGGCCGTATCCCTCTTCGGTAGAGGTGGATTGTGGTTGTATAGCCTCGGTGGCTTTGTAAGTTGAGAGAGGAGTTTGATACTCCTTATAGTGGATTGGGAAATCCTACACGGTGGTGTAGGCGGGGATGTAGAGTTGGGTACTCGAACCTCGAAACAAATTTGTGTGTTTGCGTTTGATCCTATTGTCTCTCAACTCTACTCTCCTTAATTTGTGCAATCATCATTCATTTCATACAAGCATCATTCATTCATACTTATTATATATTTGCTTGTGTTGCCTTGCATCTTATTCATATTGCCATATCATATATTGCTTGTGTTATGCCTTGCATCTCTTATTGCTATATCCTTGATTGCTTGGCTTGATTGTGTGTGCACATTGCTAGGATTGCTTGTGTGTGTGTGCCTAATTTGTACTCATCCAACAAGAGCTTCACATAGCACCTCAACCCATTTCAAGGGGAATCAAGAGGAGTTAGTCCAGAGCCTTGCAAGGGGAATTCGGCTACACTTGTTGTATTGTATCAAGTTTGTGCAACATTTGCATTAGCTTCCGCATTTAGCGCACTTATTTTGCATTTAGTTTCTAGATTAGCACTTACACCTATTCACCCCCCCTCTAGGTGTTTTTCAGGTCCGTCACAGGGCAGGACGGCACCCTTTCCTCTCCTCGACACCGATGGTCTGCAGAAAGCCTCCGTTAGCGCACGAAGGCCCCTCTGGATACAGCACACCATAGCCGGGAGAAGACCCAGACGGTGGCCATGGACCAAGCGCACAGCCGGCAGCAAGACATTCGGGTGGACAATGTCACCCGAGGAAGACGGCACCACACATTTCTTTAACCAGATGGTTAAGAAACCAGCCAGCAGCGCCCTCCGAGACATAGGCCGACGAGCCTGGTGGTGAAAGCTCCGAAGGACATCACCTTCCTCAAAAGGACCATCATCTTCAGTCACGATGATGTCCTTTTCGGCATGCGTGTAACGCCCCGATCCTGACGGATACGGAGACGTCACTGCGACGTATATACGTAGGTCGGAAAGTGCCCCCAAGTATATACGCTAAGCATTAAGTACAACAAGAATCAGAGTACACGACTAAGCATGGTACCCATACATATGCCAACATAAAAGTACAAGTACAAGTCATCACAAAATATGATAAAATATTACACATTACATGTATCTTTTATCACAACCAAGTTCAAAAGCAAAAAATACAATATAAACACAAAATGCTCACGAGTAGGATGAAGATCCCGTGAGTCAAAAAGAGAGATCTGGCACAAGGACTGGAGCTAATCGGCCTGCTCACTAAAGAAAGCTCGATCTTCTGTGGATGGCTCCACTTCGATCCAAGCTTCGGAACCTGAACATACAAATCCAAGGGAGTCAGGACCTCCCAACAATGAACAGGCTATAGCCAAATGGCTAGGAGAGCAAGAATATGAGAGTTAGAACAGTATAATGAATACCAATCAACAAGTAATGGAAGCATAAAGAGTAAAAGTCTGAATACAATAGATCCACAGTTAAAGTCCTTTATTATTATTACTTGTCTTACTGTGATATCTAGCTATGTGACCCAGCGTCCCAGGGCACATAGATCCATATCCTAGTAAAGCAAGGTGGTTATTGGAAACCAGCGGTTGTATCGACGAACTATGTTTACAGTGGATCCCGTACATGCCCGGGATAACGGTCCAGGATTGTTCCGTTGCTTGGTGACGGAAGCCAGCCGCTAGGCTAACAGGAGGGACTTATGTATGCCCTTTATCATGATAGTATTCAGGAAGAGGGAGCAAGCACTCCCCTCGGTCCCCTGGTGGCCCACAGGTCAGACCGGAACATGAGTTGCACAACATTCCTAAAACCACTGTAAACACGAACACATATCGATATCCGCATGTTTTCCCCCGACCCAATATAAGTTGGTCCATTTTATACAAAAGTCAAGTGTATCATGCTTGGTTCAAGTAATGGCATGATAAGTGGTGATATTCATTCATTAACAAGTTATGGAACGAGACTACGCAATAATAAGTCATGAAGTAACAAGAAGAAATGTCCATCAAGTAACATGTCATGAAGTACCAGTTATGAAGCATAAACAAGGATAATATATCACATATGTATCAAGGGTACGATCCAAATTCAGAAAAGAAATCAACTATAACAAACAGCCTAAATTAGTCGACTAGGCGGGAGGGTTAGTCGACTAATAGGGGTCTCTAGTCGACTAACAGTCTGAATTAGTCGACTAAAACTGGGTTCCAGAGAGTTGGATTCTGGTTTCAGGAAAAGTTAGTCGACTAGGTGGGAAGGGTAGTCGACTAACAGTGACTACAAGTCGACTAACAGATACTTAAGTCGACTAAATCTGGGATACAGAGAGTTGATGTTTCTGGTTTCAGGAAAAGTTAGTCGACTAGGGTAAGGGGGGTAGTCGACTAACAGTGATTTCCAGAGAGTTGAGGTTTATTTCCAGAAAAGGTTAGTCGACTAATAACCAGGGTAAGTCGACTAAAACTGAGTTTTAGAAAAAGGTTATGGTTCAACTAGATGGATTAGTCGACTAATCCCTAGGTCCAGTCGACTAATCGTGGCCTGAAAATAGCGTACAGAACAGACTTTGCTGGTCGAATTTGAAGGTCAAAAATGTGATTTTGAAGGCACAAGTGTACAAGATGTGGAAATACAAGTATACTAGGAAGTTTACAAGTCTTGGTGAGTAAAAATACTCACTAGGATTGGTTAATCGAAGCTTTACGAGTTCCGAGAAGATCGTAGTCGACGATATCACCAACTTGATCCTTGGCGATATTGCGGACGATCCCAATCCAAAGAAGTGGTGGTTGCTTGAGATGGAGAAGATGACCTAGGTGATGTTTTGGAGTTAGGGTTTGAGTTGAGATGAAGGAGGATTTGGTGAGGGTGAAGGTTTCTCTTGGTGGAAGGAAGTAAAAAGGAAAAGAAGTGTAAAGGAAATGTTTAAATAGGTTTTTGATTTTGTAAAGGAGATGCAATTTATGTAGAAGAGAGGGGGCTTTGTGTAAATAGGGGAGGGGATGAGTGTCCCTCTTCTTGGCCACTTGGCCGGCCATGGGAGAGAGAGAGAGAGAGACATTAAATGAGGGGGTTGGTGGAAGTGAGTGGAGGTGAAATTTTGGGAAAAGATTGGAATTTTGGGAAAATAGAAAAACTTGTGGTTGTGGAGGAAGGAAGGAAATTAAGAAAAGGAAAAAGGAAAGGAAATTATAAATGAAAATATTTCTCTGGATTTAAAAATGAAAAGACAAATTCCCGGGTTTAAGTCGAGGATGCGGAAAACGTTTCGGAAAATACCGAAATCGTCCGAAATTCAAGTATCTCGGAACGACTCGTAAATTTTACCAAAAATCAAGAATAATATATGAAGACTCATAGTGAAATCCGTTTGAAGAAATACTTTATGGTTTTAAAACTAAAAATCCCGGAATCAGTTATCTACAGACTCCGTTGGAATTTTCATAAATTCATAAAATTCTCAGAAAAAGTATTTAGATAGAAAATATAATTCTAAGAAATAAAGTCTAAAGGACCTTCTAGAAATTCCTAACTGTTTGTGAATTAAAAATCCGAGAATCGATCAGCGGCACTGGTCGACACCGGTTTTGAAAATATTTAATTAAATTCAGGAAAATTCCAGAAAATCATAGAAAATATATAATATTGGAAAATGACTTTTAAAACTGAAATCGGTCAAATACAGGAAGTGAATCGAAAAAATACGATCGAAAAAACTGAATACGCAACTAAGTACGTATTCCGGGAACGGGGTATTACAATCCACCCACCTTACAAAAAATTTCGTCCTCGAAATTTCAGAAAGTGAAAGGTAACAGCAAAGAAGGATAACCGTAGAGAAGGATAGAAGGAAAGAGTTTTACCAATCAAGAAGTGAAGAGTTGAGGGTAACGCTCACGGATAACATCCTCTCGTTCCCACGTGGCCTCTCCTGGTGCATGTCTGTTCCAAGACACCAACACTAACGGTATTGCCTTATTCTTCAATGTCTTGACACTTCTGTCCAAAATGGCCATCGGTTGCTCTTGGTATGACAAATCCGGTTGTAGTTCCAGTTCGGAGTGATCCAGGATATGACTATCATCCTTCACATACTTCCTCAGCTGTGATACGTGGAATACATTGTGAACTCCGTCCAAAGATGGCGGTAACGCCAACTGTAAGACACATCTCCCACTCAGTTCAAGATCTCGAATGGGCCGATATATCTCGGACTAAGCTTTCCACGAGTACCGAACCGGATTACTCCCTTTGTAGGTGATATCTTCAAAAACACATGATCCCCTGTCTGAAATTCCAATGGCCTTCTCAGTGTGTCTGCCCAACTCTTCTGCCGGCTCTGTGCTGCCCTGAGGTGATCTCTGATAATCCTGACTTTATCTGTTGTCTGAATCAGGATCTCTGGTCCAAAAGTCTCCTCTCACCGACTTCATCCCAACAAATCGGTGACCTACACTTCCTACCATACAATGCTTCAAAAGGTGCCATCTTGATACTTGCCTGATAGCTGTTATTATAAGAAAATTCAGCCAAGTGTAGATGGTCTTCCCATGATCCATGGAATTCAATCATGCAGGCCCGCAACATATCTTCAAGAATCTGGATAGTCCTTTCAGATTGTCCGTCTGTCTGAGGATGATATGAAGTACTGAATTTCAGACGAGTCCCTAGACTTTCTTGGAGGCTTTCCCAGAAATGAGATCTGAATCTGGTGTCTCTGTCTGATACAATACTAACTGGAACTCCATGCAGACGAACTATCTCCTTCATGTACTTGTCTGCCAGAACCTCTGTTGTCTGACCTACCCTGAATGGTATGAAGTGAGCTGATTTGGTGAGGCGATCAATGATTACCCACACAGCATTATTACCTTTAGGACTGCGAGGCAATGCCGTGACAAAATCCATGGTGATGTGCTCCCACTTCCACTCAGGTATCGGTAAAGGTTGTAGAAGTCCAGCTGTCCTCTGATGCTCTATCTTTATCTGCTGACAAACCAAGCACTTGGCAACATACTGGGCTATCTCCCTCTTCATAGCATTCCACCAAAACTGCTTCTTCAAGTCTTGATACATCTTGTTTCCCCCTGGGTGTATGGAATAGGCTGAATTGTGTGCTTCTGCTAGAATCTTCTGCCGAACTTCTCCTTGGGGAACACAAATCCTGCTGCCAAAATATAATGCACCATCTGAATGAATACAGATATCAGTCCTCAATCCTGCCTCTACCTGGGCTCGAAATGACTGCAATCTGGGATCTTCCTTTTGAGCTTCCTTGATCTCATCTATCAATGTTGACTGAATCTGCAAAGTCATGAACTGCCCTGCCTTATCAACTCCTTGTACCAACATTAAGTCCAATCTGATGATGTCTTGAATCAACTCCTTCTGCTGAGTAAGTTGGACAAGCACTTTATTCTCTGGCTTCCTGCTCAGTGCATCCGGTACTGTGTTGACCTTGCCTGGATGATATTGCAAGTCTATATCATAGTCCGCCATAAGCTCCAGCCACCGCCTCTGCCTCATGTTCAACTCCTTCTGTGAGAAAATATACTTGAGGCTCTTGTGATCCGTGTATACCAACACCTTATCTCCCAGAAGATAATGCCTCCAGATCTTCAAGGCAAATATAACAGCTGCTAGCTCCAAGTCATGAGTTGGGTAATTCCGCTCATGAGTCTTCAGTTGCCTGGATGCATAAGCTATGACATGATCATGTTGCATAAGTACACACCCCAGGCCTTTTCCTGATGCATCACTGAATATGACCATCCCTCCTCTTCATGAGGGAGTCCTCAAGATTGGAGCTGAAATGAGCCTCTGCTTCAATTGCTCAAAAGCTGCAGTACATTCCTCTGTCCATATGAACCTTTCTCCTTTCCGGGTGAGCTTGGTCAACGGGGCTGCAATCCTAGAGAAATCTTGGACAAAGCGTCTGTAATATCCGGCTAGTCTAGAAAACTCTTAATTTCAGTCACCGTCTTTGGAATTGGCCAATCTCTCACCGCCTGGACTTTGCTAGGATCAACTGAAATTCCTTCCGCTGAAACTATGTGTCCAAGGAAGGCCATACTGTCCAACCAAAAGTCACACTTGCTCCTCTTAGCATGAAGCTGCTCCTGCTGGAGAGTCTGCAATACAATCCTCAAGTGTTCTGTATGCTCCCTGTTGCTCTTTGAATAGATCAAGATGTCATCAATAAAAACAACAACGAACTGATCCAAGTAGGGCGAGAACACTCTGTTCATCAAATCCATGAAAACTGAAGGGGCATTGGTGACTCCGAAAGGCATAACTAGAAACTCATAGTGGCCATAACGGGTCCTGAATGCCGTCTTCGGAATATCCTCTTTCTTCACCCTAAGCTGATGGTAACCCGACTGTAAATCTAATTTAGAGAATACACGGGCTCCATGAAGCTGATCAAACAGATCATCAATCCTTGGTAAGGGATACTTGTTCTTGATGGTAACTTTGTTCAATTCTCTATAATCAATACAAAGCCTCTTACCACCATCCTTCTTATTCGCCAACAGCACTGGAGCTCCCCATGGTGAAGTACTTGGTCGAATTAATCCCTTATCAGAGTATTCCTGCAGCTGCTTCTTTAGAATCTCCAACTCCGTCGGTGCCATCCTGTACGGAGCCTTGGATATAGGAGTTGTTCCAGGCACAGTATCAATAGAAAACTCAATCATCCTTTCAGGTGGCAGTCCTGAGATCTCAGCAAACACCTCTGGGAATTCATCCCACACCGGTATTCCCTTCTTCTGAATCTCCGATGTAGTCATCCGAATCTTCCTCTTGGTAGACTTCACTTCTCCACTAAATTGGAACTCCGGTTGAAGAGGGATTCTGAAAATAATCTTCTTCTCCCTACAGTCAATCACTGCATAGTACTGACTGAGCCAGGTCATGCCTAAGATTACGTCGTACCCCTTGGTGTCTAGTACGAGCATATCTATGGCCAAGGTCTTATCACAAAGTTCTACTGGACAGTCAGCACAGACTCTAGAAGATATGACTACTCCATTCCCTGTACTAATCTCCCATTTGTGGTCTAAAGATTTAACAGGTATGGAATGCAATGCCACAAAATGATCTGAGATAAAACAATGTGAAGCACCTGAATCGAAGAGGGCTAAAACAGGTTTAGAATGCACCATGATATTACCTGTTATCACCTCCTCAGAAGTCTCAGCCTCTACTTCTGCCAAATTGAAGGCTTGACCCCTTCCACGCCCTGCAGCAGTCCTAGCTCCTCTCTGGACTGGGCGAATAGCTTGCTGTGGAGGAGGGGGAGGAACTCTCCTGATCATCGGTCCTTGATTCCTCTGTCCCGGTGGCCCTGGAAGTGCTCTCTGTCCATTCGGTCCCGGCAGTGCTGGCAAAGCTTGGCCGGCTATCCCCATTCTCCTGTGTGGACAGGCTTCTATGGAATGGTCTCGGGAACCACACACCAAGCATAATCCATTTGCCCTACGGCAAGTCTGTCGAATGTGGCCTGGCTTCTGACAATAACTGCAGAAAGAAAGTGGTTGAGCCGTCTGGTAAGGAGCTGGTCAGAATGGTTGCCTCATAGCCTGAACCTTCGCTGCTCTGTATGGGCCTCCTCTTCCCATAGGTGGAAATGGCCTCTTCATGGCCTGGTTCCTCATCTGGTTCTCTTGCTTCTTCTCTAGCCCACGCTCCACTTCTCGAGCTATGGTGAGAACTTCTGAATAAGTCTTCAGCTGCTGGGGCATTAGGAAAACTTGGATGTCCATCTGCAAGCCCTGCTGAAACCTACTAGCCCGCTTCTCCTCATCAGTTACCATGTACGGAGCAAAGCGGCTAAGTCTGAGAAATTCCGCGGCATACTCATCCACGGATCTATTCCCTTGCTGAAGTCTGATGAACTGCTCTTCCATGTCCTTCTGAGCAGTGGCAGGGAAGAATCTGTTATAGAAACTCTTGGAGAATGTGTCCCAGGTGACAGGCTTCTCCAATCTGGCCTCCTCAGCTAGCCACCAAGTTCTAGCTATATCTTTTAACTGAATCTTGGCGACCGCCACTTGGTTCTCCTTTGGAACTCGAGCTGCATTCAACAAGTCTGAGGTATCCGTCAGCCATTGCTCAGCATCCAGGGGTTTCTCTTCACCCGTGAATATGGCTGGTTGCAGCCGTCTGAAGTCTGAAATATTTCCCGGCCTCTGTTCCTTTGGAGCTGCTAACTCTTGCCGAAGAAGTTCCGTCTGTTGTTGCTGATTCTCCATCATTGTCTGAATGACCCTCAGAATGTCCACATTCTCTCCCGCGGGTCCATTCGATGTTTGTCCAGAGTTGCTACGACCCGTCCTTCTCTCCATACCGAATTGGGATAAGATAACTGGAATTGGAAAAATGGAAGGAGTTTAGGACACAAGGGAAGGAATCAAGAAGGGATCAAGAAGGACTAGATAACTTTGTACATTGTAGTTGGCAATAGCAAATTTCATTAACTTGCTACTTGATTGTACTATAGGTGTGAGAGCCTAGGCTCTGATACCAACCTGTAACGCCCCGATCCTGACGGATACGGAGACGTCACTGCGACGTATATACGTAGGTCGGAAAGTGCCCCCAAGTATATACGCTAAGCATTAAGTACAACAAGAATCAGAGTACACGACTAAGCGTGGTACCCATACATATGCCAACATAAAAGTACAAGTACAAGTCATCACAAAATATGATAAAATATTACACATTACATGTATCTTTTATCACAACCAAGTTCAAAAGCAAAAGATACAATATACACAAAATGCTCACGAGTAGGATGAAGATCCCGTGAGTCAAAAAGAGAGATCTGGCACAAGGACTGGAGCTAATCGGCCTGCTCACTAAAGAAAGCTCGATCTTCTGTGGATGGCTCCACTTCGATCCAAGCTTCGGAACCTGAACATACAAATCCAAGGGAGTCAGGACCTCCCAACAATGAACAGGCTACAGCCAAATGGCTAGGAGAGCAAGAATATGAGAGTTAGAACAGTATAATGAATACCAATCAACAAGTAATGGAAGCATAAAGAGTAAAAGTCTGAATACAATAGATCCACAGTTAAAGTCCTTTATTATTATTACTTGTCTTACTGTGATATCTAGCTATGTGACCCAGCGTCCCAGGGCACATAGATCCATATCCTAGTAAAGCAAGGTGGTTATTGGAAACCAGCGGTTGTATCGACGAACTATGTTTACAGTGGATCCCGTACATGCCCGGGATAACGGTCCAGGATTGTTCCGTTGCTTGGTGACGGAAGCCAGCCGCTAGGCTAACAGGAGGGACTTATGTATGCCCTTTATCATGATAGTATTCAGGAAGAGGGAGCAAGCACTCCCCTCGGTCCCCTGGTGGCCCACAGGTCAGACCGGAACATGAGTTGCACAACATTCCTAAAACCACTGTAAACACGAACACATATCGATATCCGCATGTTTTCCCCCGACCCAATATAAATTGGTCCATTTTATACAAAAGTCAAGTGTATCATGCTTGTTCAAGTGATGGCATGATAAGTGGTGATATTCATTCATTAACAAGTTATGGAACGAGACTACGCAATAATAAGTCATGAAGTAACAAGAAGAAATGTCCATCAAGTAACATGTCATGAAGTACCAGTTATGAAGCATAAATAAGGATAATATATCACATATGTATCAAAGGTACGATCCAAATTCAGAAAGAAATCAACTATAACAAACAGCCTAAATTAGTCGACTAGGCGGGAGGGTTAGTCGACTAATAGGGGTCTCTAGTCGACTAACAGTCTGAATTAGTCGACTAAAACTGGGTTCCAGAGAGTTGGATTCTGGTTTCAGGAAAAGTTAGTCGACTAGGTGGGAAGGGTAGTCGACTAACAGTGACTACAAGTCGACTAACAGATACTTAAGTCGACTAAATCTGGGATACAGAGAGTTGATGTTTCGGGTTTCAGGAAAAGTTAGTCGACTAGGGTAAGGGGGGTAGTCGACTAACAGTGATTTCCAGAGAGTTGAGGTTTATTTCCAGAAAAGGTTAGTCGACTAATAACCAGGGTAAGTCGACTAAAACTGAGTTTCAGAAAAAGGTTATGGTTCAACTAAATGGATTAGTCGACTAATCCCTAGGTCCAGTCGACTAATCGTGGCCTGAAAATAGCGTACAGAACAGACTTTGCTGGTCGAATTTGAAGGTCAAAAATGTGATTTTGAAGGCACAAGTGTACAAGATGTGGAAATACAAGTATACTAGGAAGTTTACAAGTCTTGGTGAGTAAAAATACTCACTAGGATTGGTTAATCGAAGCTTTACGAGTTCCGAGAAGATCGTAGTCGACGATATCACCAACTTGATCCTTGGCGATATTGCGGACGATCCAATCCAAAGAAGTGGTGGTTGCTTGAGATGGAGAAGATGACCTAGGTGATGTTTTGGAGTTAGGGTTTGAGTTGAGATGAAGGAGGATTTGGTGAGGGTGAAGGTTTCTCTTGGTGGAAGGAAGTAAAAAGGAAAAGAAGTGTAAAGGAAATGTTTAAATAGGTTTTTGATTTTGTAAAGGAGATGCAATTTATGTAGAAGAGAGGGGCTTTGTGTAAATAGGGGAGGGGATGAGTGTCCCTCTTCTTGGCCACTTGGCCGGCCATGGGAGAGAGAGAGAGAGAGACATTAAATGAGGGGGTTGGTGGAAGTGAGTGGAGGTGAAATTTTGGGAAAAGATTGGAATTTTGGGAAAATAGAAAAACTTGTGGTTGTGGAGGAAGGAAGGAAATTAAGAAAAAGGAAAAGGAAAGGAAATTATAAATGAAAATATTTTCTCTTGGATTTAAAAAATGAAAAGACAAATTCCCGGGTTTAAGTCGAGGATGCGGAAAACGTTTCGGAAAATACCGAAATCGTCCGAAATTCAAGTATCTCGGAACGACTCGTAAATTTTACCAAAATCAAGAATAATATATGAAGACTCATAGTGAAATCCGTTTGAAAAAATACTTTATGGTTTTAAAACTAAAAATCCCGGAATCAGTTATCTACCGACTCCGTTGGAATTTTCATAAATTCATAAATTCTCAGAAAAAGTATTTAAATAGAAAATATAATTCTAAGAAATAAAGTCTAAAGGACCTTCTAGAAATTCCTAACTGTTTGTGAATTAAAAATCCGAGAATCGATCAGCGGCACTGGTCGACACCGGTTTTGAAAATATTTAATTAATTCAGGAAAATTCCAGAAAATCATAGAAAATATATAATATTGGAAAATGATTTTTAAAACTGAAATCGGTCAAATACAGGAAGTGAATCGAAAAAATACGATCGAAAAACTGAATACGCAACTAAGTACGTATTCCGGGAACGGGGTATTACAATGCGCCTCCATCCGGGCCAAGATGTCCCCTTCAGCAACTCCGCAATGAGCAGCTTCAGGCGCACTCTTCATGTCCGGGAACAGATAGTTCCCCCAGCTCTTTAAGCTCTTCGAGCTACTCTTGCCACCAGTGTGGATGCTGGAACAAATGTGCAAGTGGCACATCAATTCCCGGTAAGTCTCAAGCAAAGCAGGCTCCTGCTTCTCCAGCAGAGCCAACTCCGCTTCACAGGGAAAGTACTCTTCGTACGGAAGAGACCCAAAAGGCAAGGCAGAGATTTCCCACATCTCATGCAGAGCCATGCCCAACTCACCAACTGGGGTGAAGAAGGTCCCCGAGGCAGGGCAGTATAACTCAAGGATGGCGTAGAAGCACGCCACCTTCATATCAATACCGTAGCAGGTCGCCCTGACGGCCTCATGGAGGTTTAACTTCTCCAAGTCCTTCCTGAAATTAGCAAGGACATAGTTGGTCAACTCCGCCCACCATGTCTTGGGAGGATAAACCCAACCAGGGGTCCTGAAGTCAGTAGCGGGGTAATTCCCGCCAACTGCGTAGAATTGGGCGCCAAAAGTCTGCGCCACAGCCGGATTCTCTCCCACTGGAAGTTCTCTCGATACCTTCCCAAGGTACAGCCCCATTATGCCGCGAGGAGGGCCCGCCCCTGAATAGCCGGACTGATATGACAATCTCTCGACATGGACAGATTCAGCACTTCGGCTCACACTCCACGCCATCTTCCGAGCCTGAGTCACAGCCGCGAAGGAGGACAAAGGGAAGTGTCGCTTAGTGGACGGAAGATAAGATTTCTCGCCATCCAACTGAAAAATCCACTGCCCTTCGCCGGCCTGCAACTGGCGATCGGGATCAGGTGCAGCATCCCCGAATATGAAGTCAGGCTTTCTGTAAGTCTGACGGTCGACATCCTCAAGCGGAGCAGTGGTTAAGATACTCCGCATAGTCTGCGGATGACCGCCTTGGATGAGCGTATCCCGGACAAGAGAGCTCCGCTCGCTGAATAAAGAAGCCTCTCCATGGAATCGCAAGCTGATGCTACCATCTGCTCTACTGGATAACCCGAATAGACTGTTCGGGAGACCGGAGGTGTAATGCACTGCAAAGACATAAATGAGCTATGATTAGTTCATTAACCAAGTGGATATGAAAACATAAAAATTCACTAAGGCATAGCCTCGCTCAGCGAGCAAGGCCAGCAAGGCAATAGCTTCGATGAAACTTGATCTCGTGGATGAAAACTGCATCTTCGCAGGAAGAAATCCGAAGCACCAACTTCGCTTAAGCAGGAAGTGGTATAGCCCTGAGGGCTGATGTCATCAAAAGGGCATTATGGTCAAAAGTCATCATGACTGAGAGGACTTATTCAAGTCCTTTTCCTCAAACAATACGGAGATGGCCCAAGTTATGGCTTCGTGCGAAAGCCCAAAGAAGAACTGTTCAGTTCTTAACTCCCTGGTACAAGGAAAATAGGGAGGAGAACAAATTCTCTAATGAGGACAGATCATGCCTGATCATCCTAATGGCCGAGTATCGGCTCCAAAGGATGGAGACCACTCTCTAATCAGATCGGAAAGTTCCTTACTAGCGATCGGTCGCTCGATGACCGGAGGAGGAGGGCCCTCCGCTGCAGAAGTCGCTGCTTCTTTTCCCGCTCATCTTTTGGGCACCATCAAAGAAATGCAAGAGTTCTCAAAGTACTCTGAGTAAAGAAGGAAGAAGAAGATGGAAAGACAAAAACTTCTCTGGAAAAAGAAGATCTTTTTCTGTTCAGCCCGATCGGGCTTTTATAGGCCATCAGCGCCTAAATTGAGGCCTCGAAAAAAGGGCACATGCCGCCATTTTGAATTAATTCGAAACATCACCCGAAGCGCCCGAGGCGCTTTCCCAAGGGGCGACGGTTCAACCCCACTAAGGGTTAACTTCGCACATGAGCAAAGTGCGGACTTCGCACAATCCTTCAAGGGCTTAGCCGAGAGGCTTACCTTAGCCCTCCAAAAAGGTGCTGCTCGCGGGACATGCCAGTCTCGCGAAAATCATTCGAAGAAAGGACTATGTCCTTAGCTCCGCACACAGTTTAGCCCAGCTATGGCCAGACTCTCAGTGAAAGCAAGCAAAAAATCAGATGATCGGAAGATGAACTTTCATTGATTTAAAAGGAAGGGTACATTGATATTACATCAAAGTTGTGTTATACAATACATCTAGTTGCCCAACAGGATCATTTGAGGCATACAAGCGGTTTTATCTGCTTTCAAACCAAATCAACGGGACAGGAAAGGCCTTCCTCCGGCAAAAGGTCGTAACCCTTCGCATATGAACAGATGGTGCCACAGGGACACGGTCATTTTTCTCCACAAAATGGCAAACCTTGCCAGGCCATTTTTTGTTGAAGCCTGGCAATAAAAACCTATCGCCGCCAACATGATAGATCACGTATAATGGGAATCGGCAGTGATACCAGTGATCTAACGGGCGCGATACTCGCTTTCCCGAAGAGGATCGCCCCCAAAGGCCACCAAAGTTGAAAGTTGGCAATGATGCCAGCGATCCCACAGGCGACGCCCACTATCTTGAGGCGGATCATCTCCGGTAAAAGCGGCAGCCAACCTCACCTCAGAACGAATCATCACGGATAAGAGGCTGCCAACAGCCTCTGGGACACGCACCCGCTGCCCCGAATTGTTCCTCCTGCTTAAAAGTAAAGCTTCAACCGGGGAAGCATAAGGCAATTTTATGGTTCCTTCCATCAAGTCACAAGATTGGTGAACATAGCCCACTGCAAGGCAAATCAGAACAGATTAGCAACTAAGCACAGGAAGAGCTACAAAAGAGCTAAGTCAGGTTCTTTGGGTCAAAGCAATCCAATTTCAGTCAAAGCAGAGGATAAGCCTCGCCTGCATGGCAACCAATGGGCTGGCTCAGCAAACGCCAAGTCCTAGCCTCGCCTATATGGCAAAGTCAGACTGATCTTGTGAGATACAGTCTCAACATTCACCAATATAGCAAGACCGGCTCAACTCTTGAAGAGACCAAGTCCCAAGTCCTGCCTGCGTAGCGGACTTAACATGTAGTGAACAAATCAAGATGATAGCTTCACAGAAAGCTATGATGAGATCCTTCTCTGCAGCAGCCAATTGCAAGATGGAGAACAAGGGAAGCCAGCCAATCCCTAAAGCAGCAAATCAAGGGAGATGAGTTCCCTAAAAGCGGTGAAGTCTCTGAATGATCAAGACTTACTGGTCCTTGGCCGGATAAGAACCAGAATGGGCTTTCCCACTAATTCAGAGATCTGAGTATATCTCTCAACCAAGAGAAGAGAAAACAAGCAGGCCATTTCTCTTCAGAGGACCTCAAGTGTCCTATTTATAGGCCCCATGGCCTGAGCACTCTCACCTCAAGCGTGGAAGCTCGAATGCATTCAAGGCATTTATTGCGCCTTGATGGAAGGGACGGTTTTCCCTTGGAACCGTGCAAAGGGAGAAAACGTCTCCCTCATAAAAGGCACTTATAGCGCCTTGAAAAAGGGAAACATCCTCCTTTGTAAGGTGCGACCGGAGAATATCTCCCTCGAACGGCGCGAAAGGAGAAATGATCCTCCTCGTAAATCAGCCCGTGACAGTTGGCTTTGAAAAGGCAACAGGAGTTCCAAAGCGAACTTATTCCCGGAAGCCCAGATGCGGAGCTACCCGTGCGCGAAGCTACTCAGAGTCACGATCCAGTGCAATTCTTCAGCAGATTTATCCCAAAGCAGGATTGAAGGCGAAGCTGAACTCAACCATCATGGCGACGTTCATATTCCACACACCATTGATCACAGCAGTTCAAAGTGTTTCGAAGTCTGGGCTATTGCAGACTTTCGAAAACTTTGAAGGGGGTCTTGTTGACACTTAAAAAAGACAAGATTCCTATTGGTCTGAACAAATGTCTAACTTGTTGACATTTATAAAAGACAAGTGGCAGACGAGCTGAAGACCAGTTTTCATCCACCTCCAAGGGACAAGGAAGCAGCTTGGACTCCACTGATCCAGCAAGCAGAACAGTGAGCCCGGGACGTTTCTAAACAGACCTCAGCAGGTCTAAGATGCTAGCATTTAGCATTACATTAGCCCAAGGAGATAGCCTCGATTGAGAGGCTAACATCATCCAACTTCGCCAGGAAGCTAATTGACAGCTTCGCCGAAAAGCCTCTTTTCGGATTTCACCAAGGATTGCCTTTAGCTCCGCTATGAGCTTCAAAGCGGGCAGCTCCGCTATTGATCTACTACGGTCAACCTTTGACCAATCAAATCTCCTGATGAGATTGGATTCAAACAAATCAAATTCAATCAGGATTCAAATATGGCAGGTGATTGCCGCTATCTCTTGACTCTCTTGAAACGAGTAAGAGGATCAAGGAGAATCTCCCAACAATATGGAAAGGATCAAAACAGATCAACCGACCTGCCAATTCTAGCCTCGCAGCAAGGCTAATTTTCAGATTTAAACAGATTTGATTCAATCTGTTTCCATATCTTCAAGGGACGATTATACCCTTGCTCTCCCTATAAATAGCCCGCCAGGGGTACAAGGAGACACACACGCATGCATACGGGAGGACTCCACAAGCAGAGGCTTCTTCATAACGCACCGTGCGCTCTTGAATTCAGAGACCTTTTAGAGAATTGCTTTCTCTAATCAGGGTGTTGATACCCTAACATCGTCCTTCTTCTCAAGGAATCTCCGGAACCAGGCGAGAAGGAATTCCTTATTGAAGGCGATTTTGAGAAGCAGCAAGAGGGTTCTACCAACCTTCTGTTCTCTGATTCCCCGAACCAGGCGAGAAGGGAATCTCATCGCTCGCATCGTCAAAGGGACAAAGTGGTCGCGCGCTGACCAGACTCCTATCGGCACACTTCTCCAGAATCTCTGAGGAGATCTACTTGTAATCTTTTTAAGAATACTTGTAATTTAGCTCCTCAAACCTTTTTTTTTGTAAGTTTTCCCCCTTTGCAAACATAATGGAAAACACCAAGGTATGTGTGCATAGCATTTAGTATAAGGTTCATTCTTGTATGAAATATTGCTTGAATGTTACTTTTTTCTATATACTTGTATACTGCACTAAATTGACTTAAGGGCTTGTCCTATAAACAAGATAAGGTGGGGAAGTCATTACCCTTCCTTAGCCAACAAATAATCTCCTCACTCACTAACCCAAGCCTAACTAAAAATGAGTAGACGTTCGCCCTAGCGACATCTCAGACTCAATTAGGAGATTATCCTAAGGGGGAAAGGTGTTGGAATTTGACTCCAGCCAAATCAGTGTCTAGGAAGGGGATTAAGGGCCGAAAGCCCGAAGTTGGTGGTTACTTAATTAAGGAACGTTTTTGACGGATAACCTCCCACCAATCTTGCCCTGACCTGGCTTATTAGCTTGTGGTCAAAGTCTGCATTATACCTCCTATGGACAGTCAGCTAGTTAGGAGTCGTCTAGGTCAAAGGTCTACCCTAACTTAGGTTAGAATTCTTCCTTTTTTTATTTACTTATTTGTTTGTTTTTTTTCCTTTGTTTGTGTTTTATTGTGTGATATGGCTTATAACAATAATTTTTCCAATTTTAATGGTAATCCATATTACACACCAATCTCTTTTTTGGATATTACCAACCCGCCATATCATAACTTTAACCAACCTAGTGTGCCGGATTGGTCTTATCTGAATCAATATAACCCTTGCCCCCAATCTTATAACTATAATTTCCAGAATAACTTCAACTCTTCACAGAGTCAGTGGGGATTCACCTCCCACGAGTCCAATTTTTAACCAACTTGTCCTCCTTATCTACCTTGTCCACAATATTTCCAAGATTCATACTCAGTTCCACCAGTTCAAAATAGAAAACCATCAATTTTGGAAATGAGTATGCGTGAGTCCAAACAAAAATCACAAAATCTGATGGACTTACAATTTCACCACCAATTCCAAAACAACACTTCATCTTTTCAATAAAACGATGAACCTATCAACTATGAAAAGATGCTTGAAGCCATGACTCAGGCTCAAAACGCTCATAATCATGACATAGATATGATGGTCCAATCTCTACGTTCTCACCGTTTGGCCAGTTCTGATTTCGATAACCATTCTGTTAGAGCCGAAGAGTCATGTTGTTTTGGAACACAAGGTTCCATTTCAGCACAATCATTTGAACTTGCCCAAACTCTAAATTTTGAAAGTGATATTGACAGTTTGGCAAGTTATCCTTTCCTGAAATTGAACTTGAAAATTAATATGATCATGAACCTCAACTTAGTGATTCAATTCTACTTCCTGATTCAATTATGACTCCGATGTCTTCACTTGATTTCAATCTTTTTCCCGAGTCAACATTGGATCCTGTGCTAATTCATAATGAAATTGAATCGCCCATCTTTGATGATCATCATATTGAACTTGACCAATTTTATAATTTTTAAAGTCCCATTGATAAATTGGCAAGTTCTCATTTTCATGAAATTGAACTCAATGAGAAATGTGACCTAGATTCTCAAATCTGTGATCCAGTTCAAATTCCCGAATCAATATTGACTCCTGTTTTGTTACCCGACTTGAGTAATATTTTAGAGTCAGTTTTGATTCCCACACCTATCATTCTTGAACTTGAATCACCAATATTAAGTCACATTCTATTGTTGAAAAATGAATGTGGACTTGAGTTTCAACTTCTTGATTTGGACCCACTTCCTAAACCAATCTCGACTCCTTAACCTTTACTTGACTTAAGTCACTTTCCTGAGTCGGTATTAGTTCCCGTACTTCCTAAGTCCAAGTCAATCTTTCTATCTTTTCACACTCCATTTTAGGACAAGGATGTTGACAAATTTGACTCCAAAATTAATTATGAAATTTGAAAATTAGATGGGGTTAAATTTTTAATAAAAATCCTTTATGGATACATCATTTTAATGGGTTATATTAGAGAGATTTCTGGTGGGTTCCTCCGAACTCCACGAAAAGTCAATTGGGCCGCATTTCCTGGACCAATCAGACCACCACCGGAACCACCACCTTAAGGTATTATTTTCCTTCCCTGTCTTCTTTTTCATGCATCTATGCATTAATTCATACATTGAGGACAATGCATGAGATAGGTGTGGGGGAAGGTTCTAACATAACTTAGGTTTTTCTTTTTATTAAAAAAATAATTTTAACATTTTCTTTACTTTTAAAAACTTTTTGAAAATAGAAACAATATTTTGACATATTTTTTGTAAGAAATTAAGTCAATTTTAAGGAATAGGAAAATCAAAATTAGTATTTCTTAAACTTGGTCAAAATAAGATTATTTGTTTAATTTTAGAGTTAGGAAGATAATTTGTCAAAGTAATTTAGTCTTGATCTTTACCTTAATGAAATATGCACACTTCATACACTTACACACTTAGGGTTCAAAATAAAGATTCTTATACCTTATAAAAAAAATATATATCTATGAAAGATGAACAAATCTAATTATTGATTAGTTAGGTGCTTTGGCCTAAGCAAGCCTTAGTATTTATGCGAAAGATGATTAGATAAGTTTGAGAAAAATATATATAAAAATCCTCTGATTAAGCTGGGTATTTGTGCCTAATAAAGCATAAGTATTCACGCCTAAAAGGGGTTCATATAATAAAATCCTTAGTTTTGTGGCCTTGTTTGCTCGAGTCCTTAAGTCCTTGGGGTGTTTTCTCACCCGGTGCCCTAAGATCGTTTGGTTTTGGAGTAATCGACTAAAGGCTCATTACATGGGCAGATTAGAAAGCCTAATAGAACTAAGGAATAATACCACAAAAAATATATATATATAAAATAAATGAGGCATAAGAGTTAGAGTTAAGGAGCCCTTAGTCAAAATTTTTACGGTCACAAGGTGCATATGACTTAGGATAAAGTAATAGACTAGATGAGAAGTACAATTTGACTCCTTGCTTTAATTGATAACAGACTTTTGAATAGAGACTAAGTTTAGGAATGAAAATTCATTTTTCCTATAACTTATAGATTACTTAAATCTTACAATTATATTTCAAATATTTTTCTCTTTCAAAATGCTTTTCAAAAATACTAACTCTTTGTTTCTCTTTCTTTATGGATTTTGTAGGTGTAATCCACTGAAAACCCTCACGAGACAAAACTCGTCCTCTAGGGAAACCTTGAGATTTAACGGCTTGTTGCACATGCTCAGTGCAATCGAGTGACCTGGGAAAGTGGTCTAATAATCCTTAGTATAGCTTAGTTGTTTTGCTCGAGGACGAGCAAAAGATAGGTATAGGGGTGTGATTGGTCACTAATATTGCATATTTATTATCATATTCTCCTACTTATTATAGAATAAACTCTGCATTTTCCTAATTAAATGTTTAATTTATTTGCAGGCCCATTCTTAAAGGAGAGTGAAGAGAAATGAGCCCAAAAGCCCATCAAATTCTGAATTAAATCAGAATTAATTCGAACTCAGTAAATCAGGGCAGATCAGGTCGGTTCAGATCGGTTGAAAATCAGTTAGAACAAATCCCTACAAATCGATCGGTTGAAGCCAAGGATCAAAGGCCATTTCGTCCAAATTCCGGATATAAACTGCAAATCCAAATAAAGATAAATACAAATCGAGAAACCGGGGAGCACTACCAACAGGGTGTGGCCACCTGGCCACACCCTGGCCGCGGAAACGCGGCCAAAGCCGCGTTTTTATGGGTTTGTTAGTGAGTTAGGGGGAGCGTTTGCTCCCCCTATCTTCATACGCTCCTGTAGGTTGGGTTTTACCTATAAATACTGGGATTTTCAGAGCAAAAGGGGATGATCATGTAGAGATAGGATTTAGTCCATTTTTCCATTTTTTAGTGTAGGTTTTTATTTTTCTTTTCATGTAATTTTTAGTTTTAATTTACGTAAATCAGAGAAGATCAGAGTTTCATAGGAGAACGAGAACGAAGCTTGTGCTGAGAGTGACACCGGTGTAAGATTTCCTTCTTTTCTCTTATTGTTATGAAATCGAATCTGCAGTTTCCTTTTGTATGTACTTTGTTTTTGTGTTCTTCTTCTTCTTCTTCTCTACTTTTCTTCTTTTGGTACAATTGCTCTCCAAGTGAGTCTAAAAGCATCGAAAGTGCCTTGCCTTTGCGAGTGCCACCAATAGCTCATGATGATGGATTTTGAGTTTCATTCTGTATCACTTCATACTTGCAACGTCTTGATGATATAATATAGAGGAAACGGCAATCAACTCTTATTGGCTATACGTTGATCGCCTCACTTCAACGTAACATCATTGCAAAAGATTCAAGGTAGGTATTTGGCCAAAAGAAGTAAGTAATTTTTAGTTTCTTTTCTTTTCTTTTATTCTTTAGTTTAGAACACCAACAACACCCACTTCTTTCCATTTTCAATTTCTTTGTAAATAATCATTTTCCATTTTTCTCCACCTTCTCATTCTACCACTTTCTTCCTCACTTAACTTTAACCTAATTTTTCTCTTTTTTCTTTTAAAGAACTAAAGAAGAATTTTAACCAAACTTTGTATCTTACAAGAAGACTTACTAAAAAGCTTCTATCGCTAGTCTCTCCTTGTGGATCACGACCCGCATAGCCACTTGCTATTGCAGTAGAATTGAGCACTTGCACTCTTTATTTTAAAGTTCTGAAATTCCATATTTTTGTGCAGGCCAAGCTCAATCAAATACTATTAATAATAATAAATAATAATCATAATATTGAATAGTAATATTAATAAACAATAATAATAATTAATAATACTAATAATAATTAGAATAACAATAGCAATAGTAATAAAATCAATTAACCACATCACTAAAAATACTAATATAATAATAATAACATAATAATAATAATAGAAATGATAATTAACAATTATCACTGCCATTAATACTTATAATAATATTAAAATAAATAAATAAATTTTAATGACACCATAATATTATTCATAAATAATAATAACCATGGTAATGGCAAAATTACTACTTAGTAATTAAAATGCTAGCAAGTCATAATGGTAAATATAAAATGCCAAATTACCATTTACTATCTCAAAAATAATTTGCATATTTATTAATAATAATCACAAGAAGAAGTATTAAATTAAGTTAATTGATAATCTTAATAAAATAATTAGTAAAGCAGAATAAATACTGTAGGAAAATTATAATACAGTATTACTAATTAGGGATATTACATTCTGCCCACCTTATAAAAATTTCGTCCCCGAAATTCAATAGGGCAGGGAATGGTAAAAAGAACTCAAAATCAAAGGAGAAAACAAACAAACTTAACATCGCTTCTCTGCACATCATAAATCCACCACGCTTCCGCTGTGCTGCTTTGATTTCTGCTACCGACTTCAGCAATGAGTAACAAATCCCAAGAGATAGAGTCAAGGATTAGAATCGAGAAGGAGGACGAGAAGCAAGATGAAAATCCGGATCACTCTAAAACGAAAAAGAGTAGAAATCAAGGATATCAAAAGATCAAGAAATGGAGTTCCAAAATTGAGGACGATCAATTCCAAATAGACTGAATATCATAATGGATAGTATATACATATTATAGTACAACTATAGCATGTTTCAAGTTACCGGTAAGAACTAGGTCTTTCTTGCGAAACAAAAGTCAAAGATCGAGATCGCTAGTCGAAAACCGAGGCTTTGATACCAAGAAAACCCTGTCACGCCACGCTTCATAAATACGCTAGAGTGGAGACGCGACACGACTCGGCGATGCATATATGCAAGGAAAATACCTCACAAATACGCGCTAAGCCTTAAGTAACCCGAAATAAGCTATAAATCCCAACTATAATAAATCATATATATAAAGACTGGAATAACGAATGAATCTGATATATCGAGAATAAGAAAATAATCGGAAGTAAGAAAGGATAAGAATACCAGAATCAAATAAGGGAAGCTCCAGCTTTTCATGAAGCGTACGATTTCAACGAATACCTGAACAATAGAAACAAAGCGTCCAATATTTGGACGTGCAAATCCTGGGTCGTCAGAAAGCGACCTGGTGAGTTTGTGTGTAAAGGGAAGAGCTCGTGCATAGAAACAATGTGCACAGAATAATAACAAAAATAACTGCAGACATAAGATAACTAAATAACATGATAAATAGCTGAACTGAAGGATAACTGAATAACAACATGTATGAAGATAAAAAGGCAACTATTACAACTGTAAACAAATAACTGATATCAAGATATGTAACTTAGCATATGTCACTAGTCTAGTTGGTTATTATTAACCTAACTACTGTAGTACTTAGTTGTGTCCCATATCACAGCCGTTTTTCCACATATCAAACAAAGTTAGTGTTGTTATAACTGCCTGCCAATGTAGTGCATGTGTTTTGAAAGGGTGCCGTGCATGCCCGGTACCACAGTCTAACACCCCTGGCACTGAATCAGGACATGCCGCAAGGCTCTAATATCTGAAGACCACAGCCACACGAAAAGACGACTAGTATGGCGCCATAATCCGGGCATAGCCCTGACAACTGACAACTGAATAGGTAGCCAGTACTACCTTGGTTCCCCATGGTTGTAACCCACAACTCGGTACCATAAGAAGTCCTTCTAAAATACACGACATGCATCATCTGGCAATTACCCCTGTTCCCTAGGTTATAGTGTCTTTCATTAACAAGCAATAAATGAGTTATTATTAAAGAATAATTGATATCTCCAACAACTAGTGATGTCAATAATAGTTGATAATCTGATAACTGATAATTGAAAACTGATATCTGACAACTAATATTTGACATCTGAAATAAGATACTAGAGATATAGCCACTAACACAAAGGTGTCACTAACAACTGGTAACTGATACAGATATCTACCAACTCTTATAAACTCTGAACATGTCATATGATCACCAACAAATAATCTCACCAATAACTGATAAAGTGATGACTACTATTTGATAACTCTGAAATACAAGATCATCAATATCAAGTAGATCACTATCACAATAGCTCAATATTCTATTAACTGAAGTAATCAATAACTAAACATGAAGCACATAGTATATCCTCGAGACTAACTAGGTAGATCAACACATACCGAAATCATAACTAAAGTAAGAGAAACATCCTCAAACAACTGCAATCTAGAAAGTTCACTTATAAGTCAATACCAACAACTCATCCATACTCAAATGATATAATCAGTTGATACATCTAGGAACCCTTACTTCTAATAATCCAAAACCAATATGATATCACATATCGAAGTCAAAGGTAAGATATCCACACATCTAGTCACAATCTAACAAAAATCAGTCACATCTAAATAATGATCAATATCCAATGTAAATAACATAAATCCCAGTTCGACCCAAACTCCAACTAAGTTCATGTACTGATCCAAGCATCAAGAAATCCAATCTCTTAGTAAAGTAACATCATAACAAGTCCGTCATCAATACCCGAATGAATCATCACTTAAGTTATTACCAAATGAAGGAATAACAAGTCTGAGAAGTACTCTACATGAAACAAGTCATCTGTCCTCAAATATGATCTGGGCCAACTAACCAGTGGATCAAAATGAGTCACTATCTAAGGTACATAAAAACTAGGCCTAAGCCAACAATGACAAACTATCAACACATGAAATGATGCTGATACAAGCTCCTATTAACTATGTAATTAAAGTGAACAATCATAAATGTCTCATGAAGTGTTACAAATAATCAAACTGGTAAAATACAATAGAAAGTCACATGAAATGATAAGTGTAACATGTAAACGCATACTGACAACGATAATAAAGAAATGCATAAGAACGAACGCTCACATGAAATGACGCGATTTTGGAACCGAATCGCCGTTTGGTCTTCACAACACGAACCAGTACCGATCAACAGATCATCCCATGAGCCGGTCTTTAAATCACTATTACATCGGGTCCACAACGAGCACGAATCCGAATTGGGTCCGGATCTCCTGCAACGGTCCGAATCTCACTAAATGAATCCGAAATACTGCAAACACATGAACTCACACAAACTCACACAAACATACCCTCGTACATATATACACTCCATAATATACACGCATAACATACGTGTACACCCGCATATATATATGTATACAAGTATACACATACACCAACACACTTGCATACTAACACACGTATACGTACGTATATACATACATATATACACTTAATTTTGTAATACACGCACATGAACTCACGCATGTCCACACCAAAGAACTAACACAAACTCACGCACACAACACCCATGGACCACTCCCATGCTTGCACATCTATTATCACTTACATATAATTAAAGAAAGAGATAAAACATCTATTAAAACACCATTACACACACTTAATTACTAATGTACATGCATACACATTAATTGAAACACCCACACAATTTAACAACTTCCCTATTATTACAAGTTTACCCTTATACATATATATGGACTAACCTCGGGGTAATTTTTGGCGCACCGACGGAGGCTCTGGCAGGGACGTTGGGGCCGCGGAGGGTGTCGTTGGATAGAGAATATCGCCGTGAAGGGCGTGGTCGCACTCACCGACGGTGATCAATGGCGACCCATGGAGAGACGAAAAATGGCTCGGAGGAAGGTATCTCATGGAGTGGTTGGCTTGCCTTAGGGTTGTGCTTGCTCGGTGGTGGGGCTGCTGTGGTGGAGAGACTTCGGTCATGGATGGGAGGATGTGTGCCAAGGCCAACGAAGGGAAAGGAAGGGCATGGAGGTGGGCTCGGCCAATGGGGGAAGGGTGCATGGTGTTTTGGTGTAGTTGGTTGGGGGTTGTGGTTGCGTGGGAGAGGAGGAAGCTCAAGGAGATGCAGGTGAAGTGGTGGAGCTCGGTTGGAGGTTGCAGGTTGTATGCCAGGCCTGGGGTTGTGCTGCTCATTGTGTTAGAGATATACAAGAAGAATAAGGCCTTGGAGAGAAGCACATTGATTGAGGTAGAAGATCGCGGCATCGGAGGTTGCGGTGTGGCAGAGTTGCGAAGGCTGCGTGGGGAAGGTGTACTCCAGGCTTGGAGATGGAGCAGCCATGGAGGAGGATGGTGGGTGATCAGTCACATATATTGCATATACATTGTCACCTTACCATACTTTTTAGCTAATAAATCCTATTAATAAGTCTTCTTCTTCTTTGTTAAATTTAGGCCCAATTGCTAAAAGAAAGAAAGGAGAAACAAGCCCAAATGCCCATCAAATTGTGATTTAATTCAGAATAAATTCGAAATCAAGGAATCAGGGCAAATCTTGGCATATCAGAGAGTTTGAAACCAGTTGAAATGAATCTCCCTGAATTAAGCGATTGAAGCCAACAAATCAAACATCATTTCGTTAAATCTGAGAGTTGCAACAGTGAATCCAACAAGACAAGGGAGGCCAAATCCACGCCAACCACCTCTCCACCTGGATGTGGCCAATTGGCCACATCTAGGTCGTGGATCCGCGGCTTGTTGGTGGAGATAAGGGGAGCGTTTGCTCCCCTTATCTCCTCACTCACTCCTACCCTCTGGGTTTTTGGTTATAAAGCTTGGGTTTTGTACTGAAAAAGGAGCGAAGACTAGGATTAGAATTTTTGTGTATACTTTAAGGTTTAGGCTCTTTGTTAGATAGTACAAAAGTTGTATTTTTGTTTTGCAATTTGTAGTTCCGTACAAATACTTGTGAGAGAGAGGAATTGAGTGCTTGTAACTTGAAGATTGAAGTGACATCAATACAAGAATCGAGCTACTTTTTCTTCCACTCATATACGGTATGTCTTACGTTATTTTCTTGCATTTTTCTTTGTCTTCCATGAGTAGCTAAATCGATTTTCTGGGCTCACTATTGTACCTCTCTCCAATTCTTCTTCTCTTCTGATTTTAATGAAAAAACCCAATGAATCATTTGCATGCCTAACTTAAAGCCTTTCTTCTTGAAAGTGTTCTTGAAGGCACATGAGGATGGGTTTGGATTTTTAAACTCTTACTTCTTTTAAGAATGTCTCTTGAACTTGTTTTTATCTCATACTTGAACTTCTTGATGATTTAACAGTCGATTCAAAATGGTTTCTTAAAGAAAAGAGTGAACTTTTCCAACCATCTTATATGCTTTACTTCAAACTTTCTAAAGTCAACCTTAAGTTTTGCCTATGATCAAGTTGAGGCACTAAGGATTTTCAATAGAAGAATAAACAGTTGAGTATGATTAGTCTACAATTCTGCATTATTATGTCGCATTCTCTCACCGATTTATGAATAAATTGTCGATCTAAATCGTGTTTTGGTCTTTATTGCAGGTAGATCCAAAGTCCAAGGGCAAAGATGGAATAAGAGCTTAATTAAAACCAATTAATGGTAATTAAATCCGCATTACTTGGAGGCCAAGCCAAGGATTATCTAGAAGATTCATTGAACCTAGACTCCTGCGCATGTCAGACGAACATGCGGACGAAATTACCAGATACCGAATATACCTGGAAGCTCCACGAAGCCCGGGAATAATCTGACAAAAACAGGGACCTAAGTCCCTGGTATTGCCGCAGATCCACGGCAATCCTTGCGGATCCACGGCAATAGTAAGGAGCCACGCGTTGATTTTCGACGCGTGGCCCCGTCTCGTCTTCTGGAAGAATCTTGGCCTATAAATAGACCTACAGAGGCCCAAACCGAAAGCAGTCTTCGTTTTTAGGAGTAGGTCCAGATTTTAGTATAGTGTAGGTGAGTGTTCTTCATTTCTTGTATTTTTTATTTCTTTTTCTTAGATCATTGTAGTAGGGCTGAGTGATTTCTAGAGAGAGAGAAAGCAAGGGGATTGATGTAATAGAGAGTGACACTCTATGTAAAGATGCCTCCTTTCTCTTCCAATGTAATCTCCTTCACCTTCTACATGATTTCTTGCTAGTTTTTCTTCTCATGGCAATCTAACCACTAACCACTAACCATCTAACCACTTACTTGATAATCCACATGAATCGGGTTGCCTCTACAAGGCCTTGTTCTTGCAAGAGCCATTGATGGCCAAAGATGATGGGTTCTAACATCTAACTTGCTAATTTGCTAACTTGCTAACCAAGCTAACTCTCTTTTATTTCATGCTCTTTTATTTCATGCTAGTAGTTGTTGACACTTAAAAAAGACAAGATTCTCATTGGTCCGAACGATGTCTAAACTTGTTGACATTTACAAAAGACAAGGGACAGACGAGCTGAAGACCAGTTTTCACCCACCTCCAAGGGACAAGGAAGCGATGGACTCCACTGATCCAGCAAGCAGAACAGTGAACCCGGATTGTTTCTAACAGACCTCAGCAGGTCTAAAATGCTAGCATTTAGCATTACATTAGCCCAAGGAGATAGCCTCGCTTGAGAGGCTAACATCATCCAGAGCACCGCCAGGAAGCTAACTGATAGCTTCGCCGAAAACCCTCTTTTCGGACTTCGCCGAAGACCCTCTTTTCGGACTTCGCCAGGAATTGCCTCTAGCTCCGCTATGAGCCTCAAAGCGGGCAGCTCCGCCATCAGCCTGCTATGGTCAACCTTTGACCAATCAAATCTCCTGATGAGATCGGATTCAATCTAATCAAATCCAATCAGGATTCAAATATGGCAGGTGATTGCCACAATCTCTTGACTCTCTTGAAACGAGTAAGTGGATCAAGGAGAATCAATCAACGATATGGAAAGGATCATAACATATCGGAAAGATCAACCGATTTGCCATTTTCTAGCTCCGCGGAAGCTATTATAGCCTCGCAGCAAGGCTACTTTCCAGATTCAAACAGATTCGGTTCAATCTGTTTCTATATCTTCAAAGGGGACGATTATACCCTTACTTTCCCTATAAATAGCCCGTCAGGGGCACAAGGGAGAGGGATCGGATTGCAGAGGAAGGAGCCATCAATTGCCTTCTGATCGCAAGAATCGATCAATTAGCTTCTTCGACTGAGGCTTCTTCATAACGCACCGTGCGTTCTCGAATTCAGAGACCTTTTAGAGAATTGCTTTCTCTATCCAGGGTGTTGATACCCTAACATCGTCCTTCTTCCCAAGGAATCTCCGGAACCAGGCGAGAAGGAATTCCTTATCGAAGGCGATTTTGAGAAGCAGCAAGAGGGTTCTACCAATCCTCTATTCTCTGATTCCCGGAACCAGGCGAGAAGGGAATCTCATCGCTCGCATCGTCAAAGGGACAAAGTGGTCGCGCGCTGACCAGACTCCTATCGGCACACTTCTCCAGAATCTCTGAGGGGATCTACTTGTAATCTTTCTAAGAATACTTGTAATTTAGCTCCTCAAACTCTTTTTTGTAAGTTTTTCCCCTTTGCAAACATAATGGAAAACAAGATGGCGACTCCGCTGGGGAATGTATTCTCCTCTGCTGAGAATCAAGTGTCGCAATGCGACGAACAGACCTTCGGGTCTATCTCTGAATTCAGAAAAGCCGGTGCAGCCAGATCTTCTCTGGCTAAATCTTCAAGCAAAGTCTCTGCGGAGACGGAAAAGGTTCTCTACAAACCTGCCGCGGTCCTCTGGCGCAACAAGGAAACATGTCCGCAGCCCAGATCCTGCACTTTTGAGAACCTGGTTATCCAAATTGATCAAAGAAGATTTGAAGAAGTCCTCTCTGGGGGTGGCTTGATGCTTCGAGCACGGAAGCACAAGAAGGTCTTCATGGCCAAGGTTTCAGATCAGAAACCAGAGGCAGAATTTCGCCAACACCCCACAGCCCCGCTTGTGGCTATTCAGGTTCCTTGCGAACCTATACATCCTCTGTCAAAGCGGATATGGAAGCCTAAACAGAAGTCCTCTGCTGAAGCTTCAGGCGTAGCCTCGCCAAAGCCGCGCCCCTCTTATGAAGAAAAAGGCAAGATGCCCGCCTGTACCAACAATGCTGCCAACCATAAAGTCAAGACGGCAATCATACCGTCTCCTAGTGCAGCAATGCCTACCGCTAGCCTTGTCCTCACAAGCAAGGCTATTGTACCTCGGCGTACTCATCGGGTTTACAGCCGCGAGGCTAGAACCAAAGCACTATTCGGTGCTAATCCTTTCCGCAGGACTAAGGGGAACGATGCGTTGTCCCATATACCAGATTATTCAGGCCCCTACAGGGCCGACCTGCGAGGATTCTTGGCGGACAAGCGGAGATTAAAGCATTTCCAGATTACTTCCTCCTGTTGTCGATGAAGTGGATGCCAGTTCGTGATGGTCCATTGTATGCAGTGTCGGTTACGACCGACCCTTGCCACCTCTCCATATCGGCGATCAGTCTTTGATCGACTGTCTGCGCGCATCCCGATGAGGCATCCCAAAAGGAGCGGGCCACCGGATCCAGCCTCTGCATCCGTCAACATGACCGGAAGGGGGCGAGAGCCGCGCGGAAGAAGTCAAGCCTCTGACGACACCCCTTTCGGCTCCCCAGATCCGGACTACTACTGCCCAGGCTTAGCTGAAGTCTTGGTGCATGAAGAAGGTGTTTTCCGAAACACCAGATCCAGGGTAGCGATACCCTATAATTATGAACAGCCTTCTTCCTCAAGGGCCCTGATCCCGCCACAATCCGGACGATCACCCCAATCGTCTGACGGAGACGATGGAGACAGCGGGTATGCTTCTTCAGCAACAGTCAGTTCCGTGCGAACGGACAAAGCATCGGTTAATATGGCCGATAACGCCAATGACGACCTTCGTCGGCGTTTGGAGGCTCAGGAGCAACCTCTAGAACTCAGCAAGAGGCCCTGGACAATATTCAACAGATGCTCGCTCAGCTCCTCAGCAACCGGAATGATGATACCGGAAGTAATCATGACGAGGAGGGGCATCTCAGCAATGATCCGCCCAAGACGGAGAAATCTAAGGGAGGCTCTTCCCTGGATGCCGAAGTCCTTAAAGGCCTTCAAGCTCAAATTTCATCCCTGGCTCAAAAGGATGAATTGAAGAAAGTGGGGGTAGTCCGTCCTTACCCACTGGAATGGGATTCGGTGTCATATCCGCCAAAGTTCAAACCACCAACGTTGCACACGTATGATGGTAAGAGCTCGCCCAATCAGCACATCTACTATTTCCGGTCTCAGACCGGTAATGTTCTAAACAACGACGCCATCATGGCTAGGTTGTTCATCGGCACCCTGAAAGGGGTAGCATTCGACTGGTTCCGAAGCCTTCCTCAGGGCTCTATCAATTCCTGGGTCGACCTGGAAACCCGTTCCTCTCTCGCTTCTATGAGGACGATACCGAAGTGACCATGGATAAGCTCCTTTCCACTGTGCAGAGGAAAGGCGAATCTGTCCGTGAATACATTGAGCGGTTCAGAAATCTATCTCTGATGTGCCCAGCAGGGATGCCTTTACCCATGCTTTTACAAACATGCAGACATAACTTCGCGGATCAAGTAGAAGTTCGCATGGGGGCTGTCAAGGCCCATACTTGGAAGGAATTGGTCGAACAAGCTGAGATAGCCGAGAAATCGGCTAAGAAGTTCGAGCCATCCGCCCCTAGAAGCAAATGGGGCACGAACAACAAAGGGCGTAGCGATCTCCCGCAGTCTTCCCAAGCTAAAGGGAAGGAAATTATGTCCGTCGAACTGACCGGGGACATGCAGTCAAAGGCCAAGAAGAGCGGCGTCAACAGCCAAGAGCCAAATTTCCTCCGAAGCAGTACTCCTTCAGAGATGACCAGGTGGTCACGATATTCCATCTGCTCCATAAAGGGAATAAGATGAAGCTGCCAGATGCTCGGCGACCTAATGAGATAGGGCGCACAATGACCCTAAATACTGCCTCTACCACAGGATGATCCACCATCCTACCGACAAGTGCTATGTTCTTAAGGATAGAATTCAAGCCTGGTCGACGCCGGAGTCCTCACACTGAAGACGGAACAGAAGAAAGTCACTGCCAATATGGTGACTCTTGAGTTCGGCACTACCCAGAAGGTCATGGTTCCTGACGGGACCTATCCAGCCCCGATGCCACGGCTAGAAGTCAAGCATCCTCCAGCCATGACTCAATACAACAAGGTCTCGTCCCTTTGACATTGGAGACAGGGGAAGTTATGTGGATACACCCTGACCTCGTCCAAGACGTACAGCAGACGTCGAACGACTCCAGCAGAAAGGGCAAGTCCTGCAATGTCATCTCTGTCCTGCCAGACGATGGTAATCTTACTTCGGCTTCCCTCAGCGATTCTGAAGAAGAAAAGCATGCCTGTACACGCGGGCAGATGCGCCTCAACAGACGGGCACCCGGTCTGGAAAGTCGTATCAAAGGCAATATGACAAATCTACTGACGAGATACAACGGCAAACGACGTCAGTACCAATGCCGGCATCCACTCCAGTCCTGACCAAAGGGAAGGAGAAGCCTAAGGAGGTGCGATTCGACCATGTGTTGAAGAAACCGCCAGGCCAAGGGTTAGCCACGCCCTTTCGCTTTGATATATTGGCCCACTTAGCCAATATCCCGGCTCGTATCACAATACACGAGCTACTTCGTCTCTCTAAAGAGACGAGAGAGGCACTCAGAGATGCGCTAGCCAACTCAGAGTCCTTTCTGACATGCATGCCTGAGATCCCTGGTGATGAGATGCAGCCCCCTGCTCAGAGTGCCATCACGCGCAGTCAAAGGTACCTGCCATTACCTTCACGGCGGAAGATATGCTTCTCAAAGACAACAAGCATGACCGACCTCTGTACTATACGGATATATCGGTTCAACCTGCATTGAAAGAGTACAAGTCGATCCGGGGTCTGCTCTCAGCATCATCCCCAAAAGGCTCCTCTACTTCTCGGCATACCACTGTACAGGTTGTCTGCAACCACCACTACAATATATGGTTTCAACGCCGGGAGCAGCCATCCGCTTGGAAAGATTCGGCTCCGCTGCAGAATCGGAAGCCTGAAGTCAGAGGTGACGTGCTATGTCATTGATGCTGACACATCATACAACCTGCTACTAGGACGACCTTGGATCCATGCCAACTGGATCGTTCCGTCCACTCTCCATCAGTGCTTCAAGTATGTTGAGGATGATGCGACAGTACGAACTGTCTTCGCTGAAAAGCACCTTTAAAGGGGGTGGAAAACTACTTCACTGATGCCCTCCTATATCAAGAGGCTAGTGGAACGCCGGGAGAACCATTGCCAGACGATGATGAAAGTGGCAATGAGGCAGATTCGGAATCTGAAACGGGCATGCCGGCCATTCTGATTGGCGAGCCAATTGTAGCATGCTTTAATGATCCCCGATGTCAGATCCCTTCTGATGAGGAAGGCGAATGGTAATTAATGATGATATTTCTTTTGATTATCCTGCGAGCATCGAGTCGATTAAATCCATTATGGATGGCTCTCTTCGCATGCCCGTACATGAGCCAAGTTCGGCCATTACATCTGTGGAGGTTATAGAAGGGGCCACGCTGGTGATCCCTCCGTCCAAGCAAAGGACAGTCGCCGATAATCTTCGGCAGAGCCCGGCCAGGGAGATTCTCAACTACAGACTCAAGCTCGGACTCAGAAGTTCCACAGTTCTTCCATTACGCGCCATCAGCGCGCCATATTATGAAAAAGATGGGCTACAACCTGAAGCAGGGAGCGGGCCTAAACTTCGGAAAAGGAAGACGCGGCTTGATGCGTAACTCCGTCCCAAGAGGAAACCTGCAAATTACTATGATAGTACACGCAGGGGGTAGGGTATGTTACACCCACGTCATCAACAACAGTTCAGGTCAAAGGCGACGGATCGATCCCATCACAGTCGACCTCATCCTCCGAATGGGACTCTGATGTCAGCATAGGAGGAATATTCGAAAGCCTCATGACTTCAAGCAGTCAGTTGGAACCCGCAGAGGTTGCCAATGAGGAATCATGGGCCCAGCAATTGAGCTTTCAATGGGAAAAAGCGGTTTGAGCTGCGCGAGCCACCTACCGAAGACAAGGTGATCCAAGTCAACTTAGGCAGTCAAGATCACCCTAAGCCTATTTTCATAAGTGAAAGCTTATCACTTATCGAAAAGGAAGAATTGATAATGCTCGTAAAAGAGTATATAGATGTCTTCGCCTGGAGCTATGAAGACATGCCTGGACTTGATCCACAGGTCGCTATGCACCGTCTAAACATCAAGCCCGACGTTAAGCCAGTCAAGCAGCAACAACGTCGGTTCCGCCCAAACATCATGGAGGCTATTGAAGCCGAAGTTCATAAACTCATTGCTTGTGGCTTCATCCGGAGGAACAACATCCAGATTGGGTGGCTAACATAGTCCCCGTCCTCAAGAAAAATGGGAAAATACGAATCTGCATCGACTACCGTGATCTCAATACGGCCTGTCCCAAAGATGAATTCCCACTGCCGATCACCGATGTCATGATCGACACACATGCGGGTTCGAGAGGATGTCTTTCATGGACGGCTTCTCAGGTACAACCAGATCAAGATGTATCCTGATGACGAGAAGCATACTTCTTTCCGAACGCCATTGGGGTATACTGCTACACTGTAATGCCCTTCGGACTGAAGAACGCCGGAGCAACCTACCAACGGGCGATGAGCATGATCTTCCGCGACCATCTCCGAAAGACGGTGGAGTGCTATGTTGACGACATTGCCGTCAAAAGCCGCAGCAAAAATGAACATCTTCGCGATCTGAGAACGATGTTCGACATAATGCGGGCTCATCAGCTGAAAATGAACCCGACAAAATCCTTCTTGGGAGTGTCTAGTGGCAAATTCCTTGGGTTCATTGTCACATCAAAAGGGATCCATTGGACCCAGACAAAGTCAAAGCCATCCAGGACATGCATCCACCAAGGATCTCAAAGAGCTCCGAGGCTTGCAAGGCAGATTAGCCTACATCAGAAGATTCATAGCAAATCTATCGGGCCGTTGCCAACCATTTACCCGACTAATGAAGAAGGGTACTGCCTTCATGTGGGATCGAGCTTGTCAAGAAGCTTATGAAGACATTAAAAGGTATCTCACAAAACCTCCTGTCTTAGTGGCCCTACATCAGGAAAACCATTCCTGCTTTATGTAAAAGCCTGGATTATTCCCTCGGCGCCCTCCTCGCTCAGAGGACGACAATGGCCATGAGCAAGCCATCTACTATCTGAGTAGAACTCTCATAGGAGCAGAATCTCGGTACAATCCTATTGAGAAAGAGTGTTTAGCTCTCGTCTTCGCTGTTCAGAAGACACGACATTATTTGGTTGGCCAAACCATACATGTCATCTCCAGGGTGAACCCTTTACGACTTCTCATGACGAAGCCAGGGTCGCTGAATTCAAGGTTGGCTAAATGGGCACTTCTGTTGTCTCAATACGACATGACCTTTACTCCTCAGAAGGCAGTTAAAGGCCAGGCCCTTGCAGAGTTCTTAGCTGCTCATCCAGTTCCAGAACATTCAAAACTTCACGAAGACATCCCTGATGAAGTCTTCGAATCTAATGCAACCTCAGCAGAGGAAGTGTGGCAGATGTTCTTCGACGGAGCATCGCGGATCGATCCCAAAGGAAGATTATTGCCGGAGTGGGGTTGTGTTCATCTCCCCACAGGATCATATCCTTCCCAGAGCGTTCTCCTTGACAGAATCATGCTCTAATAATGTAGCGGAATACAATGCCCTACTCATTGGCCTCCAGTTCGCCCAGGGAATGGGGGTACGCTACCTTGAAGCTTTGGCGATTCAAAGCTGATCATAAATCAGGTTAAAGGCGAATACGAGGTCCGTCATGAGGACTTGGTGCCTTTATTATCATGCAGCCATCGAATTGGCTAGCTTATTTGAAGGCTTCTACATCGGGCATGTGTCCCGATCCCAAAATACCAAGGCGGATGCTCTCGCTGCATTAGCGACGACGCTAGCCTTACGGCCGACACCGAGTATCACCTCACAGTCGCAACCCGGCATCTCGTATGCTCTAAGCATATGCTAAGATCCAAGAGGTCCATAATATCTCCGTGGATCTTGAGCCGAGGGATTGGCGCTTCCCTCTCATTGACTACGCTCTGCACGGTCTGCTTCCAGATGATCCCAAAGAAGCGGCGTCCATCAGACGAAGGTCGCTCCGTTTCTACTATGATCCCACTTTGAAGACACTCTACCGTCGTTCATATGACGGTGTCCTCCTCCGCTGTCTCTCTCATCCAGAGGCACAGGAAGTGCTTAAAGAAGCACATGATGGTATTTGCGGAGCTCACCAGCCAGGTCCAAAAGCTTAAAGACAGGCTGCACAGACTTGGGTACTACTGGCCCGACCATGATGGCCGATGCCACCCAATACGCACGAAGGTGTAAGGCGTGCCAGGTCCATGCAGACTTCATACACCAACCTTCGGAGTTGCTCCACCCTACTGTTGCTTCATGGCCATTTGAAGCATGGGAATCGATGTCGCAGGGCCAATCAGTCCCTCTCGGCAAGAGGTCATCGGTTTATCCTGACAATAACCGATTACTTCTCAAAATGGGCAGAGGCCACACCGTTGGCCGAAGTTAAAACCTCCAATCTGGTTAGCTTCATCAAACACCATGTCATCCATCGATTTGGTGTCCCCAGGCGGATCATCCATGACAATGGTCCTCAATTCATAAGCCAAGGATTCTATCGGTTCTGCGATAATACCGAATTCAAATATGGCTTCAACAGCTTACAATCCTGCTGCCAACGGCTTGGCAGAGGCATTCAACAAGACAATCATCAAGCTGCTCAAGAAGTTTGTCTCCTCGAACAAGCGAGATTGGGACGAAAAGCTCGTGAATGCCTTTGGGCCTACCGGACTACGGTTCGGACACCGACAGGCAATACGCCTTTCTCCCTGGTATATGGGTGCGAAGCGGTCATCCCATTGGAAATCCAGATGCCATCATACGGGTAGCCTTGACTACTAAGATGACATCAGAAGACAATGATCGCCTGCGTCTTCAAGAGCTCGAAGCCCTGGACGAGAAGCGGCTGCAAGCTCAGCAACATATCGAGCTATATCAGGCTCGGATGTCAAATCCTTCAATAAGAAGGTCAAGCAGAGAGTCTTCACAAAAGGAGACCTAGTCTTAGCCGTCAGACGACCGATGATTATGACGCACAAGACCAAAGGCAAATTTCAGCCTAAATGGGAAGGACCGTTTGTGATAGAGACAGTCTATTCAAACGGAGCATACCGCCTTACAACTGCAGATGGCGACCTCCTCATGATGCCGATCAATGGCAAATTCTTAAAGAAGTATTATCCTTAATCAAGGATCTTGCTCTCGATCAGGTTAACATTACACCTCTGATCGAGATCCGCGCGTCCGGAATGCGCACAAAGAGAGCCTCTCTCTCTTTCTCCAAGCATGTCAAACCTGTTGATAGCTGGGGGTTGCTTAAAATCCCAAGGGACCCGTCTCCCACTTGATTCCCTCTCCAAAATCACCTACCAATTCTCATCCATAGAATGGTAGGACCACATATATTCCGCTGTTACGTTAACAATAAACCTATGACAGCAATCCCCTCGTTTCTCTCCAAGAAAATGAGACCTCCAAAATCACTTACCAATTCTCATCCATAGAATGGTAGGACCACATATATTTCGCTTTTACGTTAACACTAAACCTATGACAGTGATTCCCTCGTTTCTCCCCGTGAAACGAGACTATTCCAAACTCCATTGTTATTGAGCTTAGTGGCGTCTTAACCGGTTATGTCATTGCGACCTCTGAACTGGCAGATAGCCAAGTTTCATCTATATTGAGCTTATGGCGTCTTAACCGGTTATGTCATTGCGACCTCTGAACCAGTAGACAGCTAAGTCTCAATCCCGAGTCCTGTTGACATTTACAAAAGACAGGTCTCGATACTCGTTGACATCTACAAAAGACGAGTATCACCTATTGATTGAAGCTTGGTGGCTTCTCAACCAGTTATGTCATTGCGACCTCTGAACTGGCAGATAGCCAAGTTTCATCCATTGTTATTGAGCTTAGTGGCGTCTTAACCGGTTATGTCATTGCGACCTCTGAACCAGTAGACAGCTAAGTCTCAATCCCGAGTCCTGTTGACATTTACAAAAGACAGGTCTCGATACTCGTTGACATTTACAAAAGACGAGTATCACTATTGATTGAAGCTTGGTGGCTTCTCAACCAGTTATGTCATTGCGACCTCTGAACTGGCAGATAGCCAAGTTTCATCCATTGGTATTGAGCTTAGTGGCGTCTTAACGGTTATGTCATTGCGACCTCTGAACCAGTAGACAGCTAAGTCTCAATCCGAGTCCTGTTGACATTTACAAAAGACAGGTCTCGATACTCGTTGACATCTACAAAGAACGAGTATCACCTATTGATTGAAGCTTGGTGGCTTCTCAACCAGTTATGTCATTGCGACCTCTGAACTGGCAGATCGCCAAGTTTCATCTACCATTGAGCTTAGCGGCGTCTCAATGGGTTATGTCATTGCGACCTCTGAACCAGCAGACAGCTAAGTCTCAATCTCGATGCTTGCTGACATTTACAAAAGGCAAGTATCTCCCCTTTTTAGCCCCGCAAAGGGCTGACTTCGAGACTGGCAACATCTCAATTGTTTATGTCATTGCGACCTCTGAACCAACAGACAGCCATGCCTCATTATCCAAACAAACAACAGACGACAAAAGAAACATCTTTCTATTAATTCAGAAGGATGGGATACATGGAGGAGCCTATAGGCGTACATGATAAGATCGAATCCGATCTCCAAGAGAAGCTAGCCGCGTCCTCCTGTCATCTTCAGCCTGGGCCAGCGCCTGTGATCTTAGCTCCGCCGCATCGAAGTCCACCGCCTGAGCCAGACGAGCCTCGGTCTCCGCCAAAGTCGCCCTCTGTGATGACTTCCGCTCCGCCAGTTCCTCACTTCGAGCCCTGAGCTGCTTAAGCCGCGCAGACTCTTCATGACGCATCTGTGTAGCTTTGGACAAGAGGAGATTTGCCTTTCGGATCATCTCTTCAGCCCTCTTGATCTTATCTTCAGCGTCAAGAAGAGCACTGTTGGAAGCATCAATTGCACTCCCAACCTCTGCTTCCTCTGCCTCCAAGGACCTCAAGTCAGAGGAGATAGCCTCAACACACCTCTTAAGCAGCGAGCTGAGCCTCGCGCTTCTGGGCGACAAGACGCGCGAGCCGTTCATCAGCCAAAGACGCTGCGTCGGAACGATGGAAATGGCGCCATTCCTCCACGTCCTTCTCAAGGTCATCTACCAGGAGCTCCAGAGCAGTAGCTTGATGGTACCCCCTCAAAGTCCCGGATACACTCGATGCCACGGGAGAGAACCATTTTCAGCTTCGAAAATGGCACAGGCAGCCCTCAAGACTAGACCGATAGTCTGCTCCCAAACTATTATAGAAGCTGTCGACCAGATTACGATAAAGTCATCTCAGCTTCATCAATCCTTGAGACAACCTCGGAGCATCTACCAACCTAGTCGACACCACCGCGGAAGAAGAAGGCACGACACACTTCTTTAACCAGATGGTTAAGAAGCCAGCCAGCAACGCCTGCGAGACATAGGCCGACGGGCTGATGATGAAAGCTCCGAAGAACATCACCCTTCTCGAAAGGACCATCATCTTCTGTCACGACGATGTCCTTTTCAGCACGCACCTCCATCCTCGCCAAGATGTCTTCTCAGCAACTCCGCAATGAGCTGCCTCGGGCACACTAGTCATGTCCGGGAACAAGTAGTTCCCCCAGCTCTTCAAGCTCTTCGAGCTACCTTTGCCACCGTGTGGATGCTGGAGCAAATGTGCAAATGGCACACCATTCCCGATATGTCTCAAGCAAAGCAGCTCTTGCTTCTCCAAGAGGGCCAGCTCCGCCTCACACGGAAATACTCTTCACATGGAAGAGACCCGAAGGGCAAAGCAGAGATCTCTCGCATCTCATGCAGGCCATGCCCAATTCACCAACCGGGGTGAAGAAAGTCCCCGAGGCTGGGCAGTACAACTCAAGAATGGCGTAGAAGCACGCCACCTTCATCTCAATGCCGTAGCAGGTCGCCCTGACGGCCTCATAGAGGTTCACCTCTCTAATTCCCCCTCAAAATGATTGAGGATATAATTGGTCAACTCCGCCCACCATGACCTAGAGGGTGGACCCAACCGGGAGCCCTGAAGTCCGTGGCGGGATAGTTCCCGTCAACTTCGCAGACTGAGTGCCAAAGGTCAGCGCCGCAGCCGGATTCTCTCCTACTGGAAGGTCCCTCGCCACCTTCCCAGGGTATAGCCCTATTATGCTACGAGGATAGCCCGCCCTCGAATAGCCGGTCTGAAATGTCAACCTCCCGACACTTACAGATTCGGCATTTAGGCTCACGCCCCACGCCATCTTCCGAGCCTGAGTCACGCTCGCGAAGGAAGACAAAGCGAAATGCCGCTTAGTAGACGGGAGATAGAATCTCTCGCCGTCCAACTGGAAGATCCACTGGCCTTCACCGGCCTGTAGCTGGCGATCGGGATCAGGTGCAGCATCCCCGAACATGAAGTCAGGCTTTTTGTAAGCCTGACGGTCGATATCTTCCAACGGAGCCGTAGTCAAAATGCTCCGCATGGCCTGCGGGCCACCACTCTGAATGAGCGTATCCCGTACAAGGGGGCTCGGCTCACTGAACAAGGAAGCCTGCCTGATGAACTGCAAGCTGATGCTCCCTGCTCGACTGGTTACGCCAAAAAGACTGTTCTGGAGGCCGGAGGCGTGATGCACTGCAAAAACAAAAAGAAAATGAACTATGATTAGTTCACCAATCAAATCGACGCGAAGACACAAAAATTCGCTAAGGCATAGCCTCGCCCAGTAAGCAGGGACAGCGGGATAATAGCTTTGATAAAAAGCTTCGCTTCACAGATAAGACTGCATCTTTGCAAGAAGTGGCATAGCCCTAAGGGCTGGCGTCATCAAAAGGACGTTATGGATAACAGTCACCCTTCGTGGCCACAACTGAAGGCACACGACCCATATCCTGTTCCTCAACAGGATGAAGATTGCCCAAGCAATGGCTTCCTATGGAAGCCCAAGAGAAGAACTGTTCAGTTCTTACTTCCCTGGTGCAAGCAAAATGGGAAGTTAAGGGAAACGAGTTCCCTGATAAGGACAGATCATATTCGATCGTCCTAATAGCCGAGTATCGACTCCAAAGGATGAAGACCACTCTCTAATCAGATTAGAGAGTCTCTTACCAGCGATCGGTCGCTCAATGAACGGAGGAGGGCCCTCCGCTGCAGAAGTCGCTGCTTCCTTTCCCGCTCGTCTCTTGGGCGCCATTGAAGAATTACAGGAGTTTTTGAACTCTTGAAAAAGGAAGAAAAGAAGAGTCAAGTACTCTGGAAAATTCAAAGAAATGATGATTTTCTCTCAGCCCGATCGGGCTTTTATAGGCCAATCAGCGCCTAAATCAAGGCCTCGAAAAAGGGCACATGCCGCCGTTTCGAATTAATTCGAAACAGTGCCCGAAGCGCCTGAGGCGCTTTCCCAAAAGCGACGGTTCAATCCCACTAAGGGTTAACTCCGCACAAGAGCAAAGTGCGGACTTCGCGCAATCCTTCAAGGACTTAACCGAAAGGTTTGAATTAGCCCTCTAAAGAGGCGCTGACGTGACAGCCTCGCAAAGATCATTCAAAGGAAGGGCTATGCCCGTGCGCAGTCTAGCCCAGCAATGGCCAAACTCTCAGTGAAGCAAGCAAAAATCAAATGATCAGACAAAGAACTTTCATTGATCTAAAAGCAAAGATACATTTGATATTACATCAAAGTTGTGTTTCATACAACACACCAAGTTGCCTAGCAAGGCCATTTGCATAAAAGGCATACAAGCGGTTTTATCTGCTTCCAGACCAGATCAACTGGACACGAAAGGCCTTCCTCCTGCACAAGGCTGTAACCAGTTCTGCCACCGGGACACGGTCATTTTTCTCCACAAAATGGCGGGTCTTATCAGGCCATTTTTTTTGAAGCCTGGCAATAAAAGCTTATCGCCGCCAACACGTCAGATCACCTATAATGGGAACTAGTTTTGATGCTAGTAATCTGACGGGTGTGAGGCCCACTCCCCTGAAGTGGATCGTCCCCGACGAAGGCCCCAAGTTGAAAGTCGGCAACCAGCCTCACCTCAGATCGAATCATCTCGGATAAGAGGCTGCCAACAGCCTCTGGGACGCCACCCGCTGCCCCGAATTGTTCCTCCTGCTTAAAAGTAAAGCTTCAACCGGGAAGCATAAGGCAATTTTATGGCTTCTTCCATCAAGTCACCAGACTGGCAAGCATAGCTCGCTGCAAGGCAAATTGAAGCAAGTTAGCAGTTAAGCACAGAAAGAGCTGCAAAAACATTAAGTCAGATTCTTCAGCGGCAAAGCAATCCGACTTCAGCAGAGGACAAGTTCCACCTGCACAGCAACCATGGGCTGGCTCAGCAAACGCCAAGTCCTAGCCTCGCCTATACGGCAAAGTCAGACTGATCTTGTGAAGAACAGTCTCAACCTCGCCAATATGGCAAGACTGGCTCAATTATTGAAGAAGCCAAGTCCCAAGTCCTGCCTGTGCAGCAGACTTAACAAGCAACGATCTTTCACTGATCAAGCCAAGATGATAGCTTCACAGAAAACTATGATGAGATCCTTCTCTGCAGCAGCCAATTGCAAGATGAAGAACAAGGGAAGCTAATCCCTGAAGCGAGCTGCCAAAGCTAAATCAAGGGAGATGAGTTCCCTAAAAGCAGTGAAGTCTTTGAATGATCGAGACTTACTGGTCCTTGGCCGGTTAGACAACCAGAGTAGGTTTTCCTACTAATTCAGAGATCTGAGTATCTCTCACAACCAAGAGAAGAGAAGAAAGGCAAGGCACTTCTCTTCAGAGGACCTCAAGTGTCCTATTTATAGGCCCCATGGCCTGAGTGCGATCACCTCAAGCGTGGAAGCACGAGCGCATTCAAGGCATTTACTGCGCCTTGATAACAGGAACGGTTTCCATTGGAACCGTACAAGGGAAGAGAACGCCTCCCTCATAAAAGGCACTTATTGCGCCTAGAAGAAAGGGAATATCCTCCCTTGGAAACGTGCAAATCGGAGAATATCTCCCTCGATCAGCATGAAGAAAGGAGTAATCCTCCTCGTAACTGGCCCACGGCAGTTGGCCTCGGGAAAGCGACAGATGTTCCAGAGCGAACTTACCTAGCCGCGAAGCTACCCAGACGCGAGTCTACATGATTCCTCGGCGAATCTACATCCCAAAGCAGGGTTGAAGGCGAAGCTGAACTCAACCATCATGGCGATGTTCATACTCCACACCACCATCACAGCAGTTCAAAGTATTTCGAAATCTGGGCTATTGCAGACTTTCGAAAACTTTGAAGGGGGTCTTGTTGACACTTAAAAAAGACAAGATTCTCATTGGTCCGAACGATGTCTAAACTTGTTGACATTTACAAAAGACAAGGGACAGACGAGCTGAAGACCAGTTTTCACCCACCTCCAAGGGACAAGGAAGCGATGGACTCCACTGATCCAGCAAGCAGAACAGTGAACCCGGATTGTTTCTAACAGACCTCAGCAGGTCTAAAATGCTAGCATTTAGCATTAAATTAGCCCAAGGAGATAGCCTCGCTTGAGAGGCTAACATCATCCAGAGCACCGCCAGGAAGCTAACTGATAGCTTCGCCGAAAACCCTCTTTTCGGACTTCGCCGAAGACCCTCTTTTCGGACTTCGCCAGGAATTGCCTCTAGCTCCGCTATGAGCCTCAAAGCGGGCAGCTCCGCCATCAGCCTGCTATGGTCAACCTTTGACCAATCAAATCTCCTGATGAGATCGGATTCAATCTAATCAAATCCAATCAGGATTCAAATATGGCAGGTGATTGCCACAATCTCTTGACTCTCTTGAAACGAGTAAGTGGATCAAGGAGAATCAATCAACGATATGGAAAGGATCATAACATATCGGAAAGATCAACCGATTTGCCATTTTCTAGCTCCGCGGAAGCTATTATAGCCTCGCAGCAAGGCTACTTTCCAGATTCAAACAGATTCGGTTCAATCTGTTTCTATATCTTCAAAGGGGACGATTATACCCTTACTTTCCCTATAAATAGCCCGTCAGGGGCACAAGGGAGAGGGATCGGATTGCAGAGGAAGGAGCCATCAATTGCCTTCTGATCGCAAGAATCGATCAATTAGCTTCTTCGACTGAGGCTTCTTCATAACGCACCGTGCGTTCTCGAATTCAGAGACCTTTTAGAGAATTGCTTTCTCTATCCAGGGTGTTGATACCCTAACATCGTCCTTCTTCCCAAGGAATCTCCGGAACCAGGCGAGAAGGAATTCCTTATCGAAGGCGATTTTGAGAAGCAGCAAGAGGGTTCTACCAATCCTCTATTCTCTGATTCCCGAACCAGGCGAGAAGGGAATCTCATCGCTCGCATCGTCAAAGGGACAAAGTGGTCGCGCGCTGACCAGACTCCTATCGGCACACTTCTCCAGAATCTCTGAGGGGATCTACTTGTAATCTTTCTAAGAATACTTGTAATTTAGCTCCTCAAACTCTTTTTTGTAAGTTTTCCCCCTTTGCAAACATAATGGAAAACAGTAGTGTAGAGTGATGCTTATATTAGCTTGTTCTTGATGCAATGTTTTTGAATGTGATGAACCTCCATGAGCCATGCTTTGTACCGTCTCTTGGAGCCAAGGATTGTGATGGCCAAGGATCAAAATGTGAGGCAACTATCTTGAAGAGGTTAGCATGGTTAGTGGAGCATTTAGTAGTTAGTAGCCATGATTTTTCTTTTAGCTTGATTTAGAAATCATTTTCCAACTCTTTTCTCATTTTTCTATCGGTGTTTTTTACCATCCTTCTTAGTTCAACCTTGTTCCATCTCTTTTTCTATTTTGATTTCCAAAGCACTTCACTTTTGTTTTTACATCGCCGTTTTTCATCGCTCTCCTCACCTACCACATTCTGGATTTCATTTTCTTTTCTTTTTCATTCTTTTTTATTCTTTTTCATTCTTTCAACAAAGAAGAAGTGTTAACATACAACGGGAATAGAAACTGTCAATGCTTCTATCGCCTCCCTTCCCTGTGAATTCGACCCGTTAAGCCAATGCTATAACGGAAGTATCGAGGGTACATTAGCACATTCGAGCTTTTCATTGATTTCATATAATACACACTTTTGAGTGCTAGTTCCCCCACGATCAAATTTTTGGCGCCGTTGCCGGGAAGAGCAACAGTTTTTGATTCGATTAAAGAACTAAACGAATTTTCTTCTCTGTTGCAGGTTACAGGTTGAAGAAACAGGAATCCAAGCATTGTAGTAACATATAAGTGGCCTTGGGCCTCTGCTCTCGAAAGCAAAGACCAGGTGCCCTCTGATTTGTCGCGATTCCACGGCCTAAGCCGCGGATCCGAGCAAAGAGGAGTGAACTACTCACAGTTTTCTGCAGGGTTGCTTGCTCTGCAAAAATACAGCTACTGCAGTACTTAATTCTTGTATGCTTCACCATATTCCTGCTAATAATCAACAGTAAAATATTGGTTGCAAAGTTAAAAATTGATTAGACGTTTGCATTTCTAGGCACGTGTCTTTTCAATTCATTTACTTTACTGTTGAAGAGTGCTGGAGCAAGGTACGTGCACATTGCATTTTGACTAGGACTCACTTCTTGGTTGATTTATATCGCTTTGAGTGAACCTTGTTTGCTTATACTGTACACTTGCACCAAACTGATTTTAAGGGCATCACCCCATTCTTTACAGGTTCTTAATCTTACAGAACATAAGCTAGCTTTGCATACCCCTGCTCTTGAAAGCAGGGCCCCAGATTCTATAGAAAAGCCGCGCAATCGCGACATTTGCCGCAAAAACGCGGCCATTGTGTGAACATTGTAAATCTTGTTGTGCTGGGATGTGTGAATTGTAATAGCTAGTATATTTGTGCTGCTATTTTTTCTGCTTTGATTGCCTACACACCATAATAAATAAAAGAACTAAAATACGGTATTTGGACGCTTTTAAAACGGTTTAGACATTTGCATTTAGGCACGTGTCAATTCAATTCCAATATACTATATTTTGTTCTGTTGTTGTGATTTGGATGGAGATGTACATATGGCATTGCATATAGCATAGGACAAACATGTGGGTGATTTATCGCTTTGTGTTATATTCTTGTCTATATTGCACACTTGATCAAATTGAACTTAAGGGCAAAACCCATACAAGATAAGGTGGGGATTTCATTACCCTTCCTTAGCCCAAAAATCATCTCCCCACTCACACAACCCAAGCCCTAATAAAATTTGAATAGACGTTGGCCCCTAGGGACATTTCATCTAGGTCTAGGTCAACCCTACTTTTTGGCTTGGTTTTGATTTTTTTTTGTTTGTTGTTTGATTTTTCTTTTTGTTTGTAATTTTTTTTCTTTTCGCTGGTGTGATCGGTGAACGTTGTTTGTGACTGTATATGCAAGAGTGGTACCGGGATCCAGATTCTGCAAGACTTGTTAGAATTTCTACACTTGCACATACACCACCACTTGACACAATCCCAATAATGGAAAACAACGTTTCGCTTCAAGATAGATTCTACCCGATTCGCACTTCGCTTCCGTCATGCATTCTTCTTCCTGTTACCAATGGAAATCTTTTGAGCTGAAACCACAATTCATCAATACACTTCCCCGATTTCATAGTTTAGAGTCTGAGGACGCGTACTTCTTCATTCGAGAATTTGAAGAAGTATGTGTAATGATGAGAATTTCCCAATTGACTGAGGATGCTGTTAGGTTAAGGTTCATACCTTTTGCACTGAAGGACTTAGCTAAGAAATAGCTTTACAATCTTCCCGCCAGTTCGATATCTTCATAAGATGATTTGTAAAAGTCTTTCTTAAGAAATTTTATCCCATTCACAAGACAGCCCTCATGAGAAAGAACATCATGCAATTCAAGCAGGAATCAAACGAACCCTCTGGAAATATTTTGAGCGTTTCAAAGACCTTCTAGCCCTATGTCCTCATCACGGCATAGAGAAATGGCATCAGTGCCAAATTATCTATGACGGACTTGATTACCAAACAAAAACACTCCTTGAATCCATGTGCCAAGGGGAATTTTTGAAGAAAGATGAGAATCAGGGGTGGGATCTCTTTGAAGCCCTAGCTGAGAAAACAATTCAGTAGGAGTCATCCCTGATAAACCCACTCCCACCACTTCCAGAACCGGTATGCATTCCATAGAATCCTCCATAGCAGCTGAGGCTAAGATCACACAATTAATGAAGAGGATAGAACTGCTTGAGTCAAGGGAACATTCTGCTGTCAATCAGGTCAACCCATCACCTGTGGTCAAACCGGGTTGCACCTTTTGTCATGACCTCAACCATGTATTCAAGGAGTGTCCTGTATATCAGTATCAATCATATCAGGAGAATACGAATGCTGCTTTTACCAGACCCAATCACAATTCATACTCCAATACATACAATCCGGGATGGCAAAACCATCCAAATTTTTCGTAGAGTCAGTCTGGTCCTGAGCAACATAGGCCACCATTTCCACATCCATATAATGCTCAGTCTCACCCACACAGTTTCAAACGAAATTCACCGAATTTTCATCCATATCAAAGTCCACCACAACCACAATCTTATCAGAGCCCACCACACTACCAAACACACTTCCAGTCTCCATACCACCAACATCTACCCCAAAATGATTCAGATGAGAGAATATCGGAGTTGAAGAAAATGATAGAAACCCTATCAAAGAACTATCAACAGGATATGAACAAAGTACAGGTCCAGATTGGGCAACTGACTAATTCTTTAAGTGGGAGACAACAAGGAATGTTTCCAAGCCAGCCAGTGCCCAATCCCAAAATCACTTCCCTTTACATGAAGTGGAAGACACGGGCCCCAGTCATTGCAACGCTATTCATATTCTGAGATCTAGAAAGAAAGTAGATAATAGGGTTTCTAATCATTCATCCCATCCAGTACCAAAGTCAACACCTCCAGTCCCAGTACAACCAACTTCTGACAATCCATCTTCTAGTTCAGAGCCATCAACTTTAAAAGCCAAAGGAAAAGAAAAAGTAGATGAGCAACCTTATAAGCCTAGTGTACCATTTCCAAATAGGCTGACAAATCACAAGTTAAATGCTCATATGGAGAAGATAAGAGAAATGTTTAACAAGGTTCAAATCAATGTACCTCTTCTTGATGCCATACAACAAATGCCATCATATGCAAAATTTTTAAAGGAAATGTGCACCAAGAAGAGGAAAACACAAGTCCCTAAGAAAGTCTTCCTAGCTTCAAGCATCAGTGAGTTGTTCACTGGGTCAATTCCTGTGAAATACAAGGACCCAGGGAGCCCAACAATCTCTTGTGTCATAGGACAGACTACCATCAATAGGGCACTACTTGATTTGGGGGCCAGTATCAATCTCCTACCTTTTTCTGTGTATCAACAATTAGGGTTAGGTGATCTCCGCCCGACCCAAATGACGATACAACTGGCTGATCGCTCTGTCAAGAGACCTAAGGGGGAAATTCACGATGTTCTTGTCAGAGTTGGGGAGTTCATTTACCCTGTTGATTTTGTAGTTCTTGAGACACAACCTGTGTCTAATACCAATCATAGGCTCAAACTCCTGTCATCTTGGGATGACCATTCCTGGCTACAGCAAATGCCATCATGAATTGTAGGAATGGGTCAATAAGGATAACTTTTGGTGACATGACGAGAGAAGTGAATGTCTTCAGCATGCAACCTCGTAGGATAAAAGAGCAAACATTCGAGGTTAACTTTGTCAGAAACAATTGTGAGGAGAAAAGTAAAGATGAGTCGCAAGTTTGTGATTCTCTTGAAGTGGAAAATCATGTGATCCGAGTACCCTTTCAAAAGGGGAAAGTTAATTTGGATATTTTCACTTTCAATGAGCCAACCGTGAATGTATCCCATGAGGATACAATTCAAGAACCTCCGATTGATATAACTTTTGAAGACCTCTTCGCTGATGAAATCATGTGTCTGGATGAGCCAACTCGGGGTCGGTTAACCAATTGTACATCTCTGAAGGAAAATGTTGACCTCAGTTTTGAGGAGTTGTATGGAGATGAGCTGGAATTTCTTAACATTGGGAATAAAGAAATTCAGAGTGAAAAAAGTGGTGATAAAGAATTTTGTGGTAAAATGAGGATGAATAACAATGAGCAATTGAAACTGAAAATGTCTAAGGCTCAGAAAATAATTGAACTCGTTTCCCAACTGAGCCCGCGCAAACAGACACATTGGAACGATGGGAAACGGGCCAGAGGGAAACGACCAAAGAAAAGCCTAGGCGATGGACACACTTGTATATATTCCTTCTAAATAATTTTTTGTACTCTTTGTAAATAATAAAAAAAAAAAAAAAAAGAAGAAAATGAGGTACTTTTGTGCTAATTCATTTAAAAGAGTTCTACAACTTTCAAACCCTAGGTTTCTACATATCACTTCTCCCTAGGGTCAAACACCTTTTCCTTCACTTCTTTCAAACTTCAAATCCCTAGGTTTGTAAAATTACTTTTTACCTAGGGATAAAAGTGGGACTCTCAATTTTTTTTCCCTCCTATAAATATCCTCTCTACCCTACCCGTCCTCCCTCAAAAGCAAAATCAATCTCAGATCTGAAAATTCCCTTCAAGCGCCGCCCTCTGCAATTTTCCCTTCCACAGAGCCTTCCTTCCTGCCGCGCTTCTGCGACCCTGGCCGCCGATCCGCGGCATCCTTGACGATTCCAGAGCACCGCCAGAGTCTTCACCAATCGATTTTTGATGCTCTTGGCCGATCTGGTGCCACAAATTTCATCAGACCTTTCCTGTGCCCTCTGCAAGATCGGAAATTTTTCCCCCCACGGATTCCGGGGGCGGTTTGAATTTCGATCTAACCTTTCTATTGCTTTGATCTAAATTCGTAGCATGGCACCTAGTATTTTTTCTGAGAAAGATTTTGGGAAAATTTTGTGTGATTCTAATGGCTATGGACATATGTTCCTAGATCGAATTAGGGCATGGGATTGGTATGCCTTAGTGTATGATAATGCTGAAAATGATGCCTTTTACTGTCCTGAATTGGTATCACTGTTCTACACATCCATTGATCATGCATCCATAGATCTACACACATACCAATTCACCGTGCACACGCCTCTAGGCGACTTGTTTATCACGCTTCCTCTCCTTGAGGAAATCACCTGTGTCCCTAGTATCACACAGCACAGCGACCCTCTCCCACTTATCGATTACATGACAGTTATGGGGGTTCGCTGTACGGAACAAGACCGCGGGCTAAAGGCCAGCACCACTTTTAGGAACGTACACTGCGTTGGACGCTGGATCCAACGTAACATCTTAGGGCTGGACCACACAACTTCATTCAACCGCCCGGTGTTGCAGATAATTCACGATTTGATGAGTAGGCAACACACGGTCTGTTTAAACAAGACCATCTTCCACGCGATCATTGCCAACTCCTCCCGCACTCGAGGTGCCAAACACTCCCACCCTATTCTGATTACGCGTCTTTCTAGGACTTTCCTACCGGACGCTGTATTTGATTCCTTTGACCGAGTGTTTGTGACACCTGAGCGACCCACCAGCTCCTATAACAGCTGTTTGCACGCGGTTTGGACTCCTAGTGTCCAGCCCGAAGATGTACCGATGGAGTCCTCTTCGGAAGAAAGTTTAGAGGAGGAAGATGAGCCTCAGTTTTGGCGTCAGGATCCCCCAACAGATTCACGTGCCTTCATGTCCACCATCTGGAAGGGCATGAAGAAAATTTTTAGGGGGCAAGTAAGACTTAGGAAGAAGGTGGAGGAGCAATCCTCTAGGTTGGACCGCATTGAGGCGGGGTTGCGGCGATCTCAGTCGGCTGGACCCAGCACCACCGCTGGTCCAAAGCGACGGAGGGAGTGATTTCATACCTTTACCTATTTCATGCATCTTTTTATCTTGCATACATTGGGGACAATGCATGAGATAGGTATGGGGGGTAGATTCTAACCTAGGATTTTCATTTTCTTTTTAGGCTTTTTATTTTTATTTTTTAGGATTTTCGTGTTCTTTTTAGGTTTTTTATTTTTTTTAGATTTTACTTTTCTTTGTAGATTTTTTATTTTCTTTTAGATTTTACTTTTTCTTTTAGAAAAATAAAAATAAAAAAATATATATAAAAAAGGAAATTCCTGATCCATGTTTAAAGAATCAAAACTTGACTTTAGGGATTAAGGAAGCTCTTAACTATGATTTCTAATTATAAGTCGAAAAGAGGAGTTTTGTTAGATTTTTAGGTTAAGTAATAAAGGATAAGAAAGATTACTAGATTTTAATTCTTTCTTTAGGATATATACATTAAACATATTGAGGGATTAATCAAAGACTTTGTGACTTTATTTACATATATATATAATAAAAAAATAAAAAAATAAAAAAAAGAGAAAAGAAAAAGAAAAAAATATAAATAACTAAATAAATACTTAGCCACTAATTAAGCTGGTTAGCCGTGCCTCAAGAAGCATGGCAAGTCACGCCTAAAGGTGGTTAAGTCCTTAGTATTCATGGCCTAGTTTACTCGAGTCATCGAACCTTAGGGATGTATCTTCATCTGGTGCCCTAAGACCGACTGGTTTGGGAGTCATCGGTAAGAGACTCGCTACAAGGGTAAATTAGAAAGCCTAAGGAATGCTAAGGAAATGTAAATAAATAAATATTGTATATATAATACAAAAAAAAGAAAAAAATGTTATATATTAGTAAATAAATGAACTTAGTCTGAGAAAGATCCTTCATATTTATAGATGTATATATACTAGGATTGATGCAAAATCCGATTTTGATCTCTTCCTTAAAAACTTAACCTAAGTTGAAAACAAAACTCTAAATAGACGCTTATAAGAGGAATGACAAGTTTAGGGTAACCTGAAACCTATAAATCAAGTAAGACTCTTGAAAACATGGATCAAAATTTTCACTAACACTTTTATTTTTCTTTATGGATTTTGTGGGTGCAATCCGCTGAAAACCCTCAGGAGACAACACTCCTCCTCTAGGGTAACCTAGAGGTTTAGCGGCTTGTTGCACGTGCTCAGTGCAATCGTGTCACCTACGAAAGTGGTGTAATAATCTAGTTAGGATTTTCTTTTTCTTTCTTTTTGCTCGGGGACGAGCAAAAGCTAGGTATGGGGGTGTGATTGTAGTTCATTTTTGCATCATCTTCCACCTCTATACCATGCATAATATTAATAAAAATCTATTTTTTACCCTTTTTCTCTCTATTTTTGCAGGTCCAATATTAATGGAGAAGAAGCCCAAAATCCATTTTAATTAGCAAGAATTAAAGAGGATTAATCAAAGCCCAAAATAGAAGCCCAAAAGTTGAGCCCAGGATCTGGAGACATCCACACGCCCAATCATCATTCTAGAAGATCCACGTGGCCAACAAACCCCAACAGAACCGCAACAGAAATCGTTGGCGCAACGACTAAGATTCTACCGCGAAAACGCGGCTCTAGCCGCGATTCCGCGGCAGTTATCTGGCCGTTGAGCCCGAGATTTGATCCAACTGTCTGGATTCTGGAGCCTTCTTCTCTGAGGCCTATAAATAGACCATCAGGGCCAGTGCGAGAGGGGAGGAGAGACTAGAGGAAAGAGCTTATAATTTTTAGATTTTTCTCTAGGTTTTTAGTGCTCTTAGTCTTCTTCTTCCTCCTAGAAATTCTGCAAGAGAGAGATAGAGAGAGTGAAAGCTTGTAATCCAAGGTGTGACAACTTGAAGCATGGATTAATCCAATCTCCCTTCTCATCTCTTGCATTTTCTAGTGCTTTACATTTCTTACTTTATTTCATTCAAGCTTTACTTTCATAGCATAATGTCTTGTTGTTTTCTTTCCATTGTAATGTCTAGCTAATTTTTCTAACATGACTAGCTAACCACTAACTTTGCTAACTTCTAACTCTTGGGTGATTGCTAATTCTTAATCTTGCAAATGTTGAGTCTCTTTCATCCCTGATGGGTTACTTTCTTTCTTGGCAAATTCTTGTTGTAATTCCATATGATTCATGTGTGCCTCATTTAGAGCCTTGTCTTTAGAACAAGTGCCTTGATGGAACATGGAGATGGAGCACCAACCATATGCTATTTGTTGTACAACTTTCTTACTTCAATGCTAACTTGATGTATGGCCTTGAATGACTAATGAATTTTGTATCTTCTTCCTTAGCATCCCTTGAGTGACACTCCTCGATTCCACCATTGAAATTCTATCTTGAGAGCCGATGAAATCAATGAGGCTACAAGACAAGTCCAAGAAGATCACCCATCTATCAAGTGGGAAAGTATATTGACCAACAAGCAAGACAAACACTTGCCGATGAATCAACATGAGGCATGCATCACCATAATGGAGATTAGTAAGTTAGCAAATTAGAAAGGTTAGCTAGTCATGATTTTTCCCATCTAAAAGTCTTTTACAAGTTTTCCTTCTTTTAGTATTCTTTCTAAAGCAATTCTTGTTTTCAAATTCTTTTCACTTCCTTCCATCGTTTCTATTTTCATGTACAAATCCACCGCAAATCCTTTCACCTATTTTTCCATGTCTTTTTCATTCTTTTGAAACAAAGAAGAACTTTCGTTTTCTTTCTTCAACATCGAACCGTAAAGCTTCCATCGTGAGCTCTCCTCGAGGATCGACCCGTATAGCTTATGCTACTACGGTGATTTGGAAGGAATACATCAAGCATAATGAATACATTTTGGAGTAATTAAGCACCTAAGGTTGACTCTAAACTTCCTCTCTTTTGTTGAATATCTGTGTAATTCTACTCCACTATTCCTTCTTTATCAAATTTTTGGCGCAATTGCCCGGGAAGGGAATGGTTTCGTTTTCACGTTTTTGTTAACATTGTCTTCTCTGTTTTGGTGTGCAGGACATTCTTTACAGGTTCTTAATCTTGCAGAACATAAGCTAGCTTTGCATCCCCCTGCTCTTGAAAGCAGGGCCCCAGATTCTCCAGACAAGCCGCGCAATCGCGACATTTGCCGCGAAAACGCGGCCATTGTGTGAACATTGTAAATCTTGTTGTGCTGGGATGTGTGAATTGTAATAGCTAGTATATTTGTGCTGCTATTTTTTCTGCTTTGATTGCCTACACACCATAATAAATAAAAGAACTAAAATACGGTATTTGGACGCTTTTAAAACGGTTTAGACATTTGCATTTAGGCACGTGTCAATTCAATTCCAATATACTGTATTTTGTTCTGTTGTTGTGATTTGGATGGAGATGTACATATGGCATTGCATATAGCATAGGACAAACACGTGGGTGATTTATCGCTTTGTGTTATATTCTTGTCTATATTGCACACTTGCACAAATTGAACTTAAGGGCAAAACCCATACAAGATAAGGTGGGGATTTCATTACCCTTCCTTAGCCTAAAAATCATCTCCCCACTCACACAACCCAAGCCCTAATAAATTTTGAATAGACGTTGGCCCCTAGGGACATTTCATCTAGGTCTAGGTCAACCCTACTTTTTGGCTTGGTTTTGATTTTTCTTTTCTTTTTGTTTGTTGTTTGATTTTTCTTTTTGTTTGTAATTTTTTTTTTTGTGAAATGGCATTCAACAAAAATAATTCTTTCAATCCGAACATGAATCCATATTTCACACCAACCCCATTTGATTCGGATAATTCCAACCCGGCGTTTTACAATATGCACCAACCAAATACACCGGGTTGGCCTTATCCGAATCAATACAACCCATACCCACATTCTTATGACTATAATTTCCAAAATAATTTTAACTCTTCACAGAGTCAATGGGGATTCACGTACCCCGAGTCAAATTTTCAACCTCCTTGTCCACCATATTCACCTTGTCCACAATATTCATTTCCCGAGTTCACTTCCTACACTCCTTTTTCTGGACCTCCCATTAAAGAAAAATCTGAGTTCCAAAGAGGATAGAAGCAAATATACAAGAGAATGAGCAACAACTTCAAGAAATATTGGCTTCTCTAAAACATATTCAAGAGTCTTGCTCAGTTCTACCCCCTTATAATGAACAACCATTTGCCTTGGAAACGAGTAAAGAACTCTTGTGTGAGTCCAAGCTTCAATCTCCACACATTTTTGACTCACATTCTTCACAAAATTTCCAAAGCCAAGATTCTTATACTCCCATTCTAGAGCAACCATTTAGAGATACATCAAGTCTAGATAAGAGTATGGATATCTTGCAGGAGTCTTTATTACAATATCAAAAATCACATATCGAGTCTTTCAATAGGTTAGAAGAACAATTGAGTCAATTGGTTAACATTTATAAGAATGAGGAAACTCTATCTTATCAACCTTTGACCAATTCAACTATGCCAAACTCTATTGATATGACCCAAGACTCTTGTCATTTTGGAAATCAAGATTCAATTTCAGCACACCCACCTGAACTTGTCCAAACTTTAAATCCCATTGACATTTTGGCAAGTTATCCATTCCTGAAATTGAACTTGAGCATGAATATGATCATGAACCTCAAATTAGTGATTCAATTCTACTTCCTGATTCAATTATGACTCCGGTGTCTTCACCTGATTTCACTCGTTTTCCTGAGTCAGTATTGGATCCAGTGCCCGTTCATTGTGAAATTGAATCACCAATCATTCATGATGATCATATTGAACTTGACCAATTTCATACTTTTGAAAGTCCCATTGATAAATTGGTAAGTTCTCATTTTTGTGGAATTGAAGTAAATGAGGAATGTGACTTTGATCCTCAAATTTGTGATCCAGTTCAAATTCCTGGATCATTATTGACTTCTGTTATGTTACCCAATTTGAGCAACATTTTAGAGTCAGTTTTGATTCCCACATCTGTCATTCCTGAACTTGAATCACCACTCATAGAAGGTCACATTCCATCATGGGGAAATGATTGTGGACTTGAGCTTCATTTTCTTGATTTGGACCCACTTCCTGAACCGATCTCGACTCCCAAACCTTTACTTGACTTGAGTCATTTTTCTGAGTCGATATTAGTTTCTGTACTTCCTGAGTCTAAATCAATCATTCCATTCTGGGACAAGGGTTTTGAAAGATTTGACTCTGAAATTATTTTGAAAATTTGGAAACTAGATGGGGTAAATCTTTTAATAAAAATCACACATGCATAAATCTTTCTAGTGGGTTGTATCATGGAGGTTTCTGGTAGGTTCCTCCGGACTCCACGCAAGAATGATTGGGTCGCCTTTCGTGGACCAATCAGGCCGCCACCGGAACCACCACCTTGAGGTAATTTTTTTCCTTCCCTCTCTATTTGTTTCATGCATACATATATCACGATGCATTGAGGACAATGCATGAGATAAGTGTGGGGGAGGGTTTACTAACATAGAGTTTTTAGATTTTCTTTCTTTTACACTTCTTTTAGGATACTTTTAGAAATCTTCTCTTTTGTATAGAAATTTTTCTCTTTCTTTAAAAAACTTTTTGAAATAAGAGACAAAGTTTTGATCTATTTTTAAGAAAATTAAGATGATCTTAGAAATTAAGGAAGCCTTAATTATGACATCTTAAACCTAGTCGAAATAATGGATCTTGTTTAAAATTATAAGCTAAGTAAGATAAATTGGGGAGATATTTTTATCTTGAATTTTTTGCCTTAGATAGTATGCACTTCACACTTACACATTTTTGGGATGGAAACAAAGACCTAAAATGCAATAAAAAAATTAAATAAATAAAACATCACTTATTAAGCTTGATAATTATGCCTCGAGAAGCATGATTATTCACGCCTAACAGTGGTAAAAGAAGCAAATAATCCCCCTTAGTTTTGTGGCCTTGTTTACTCGAGTCTTTTAACCCGAGGGATGTTTTCTCATCTGGTGCCCTAGGACCGTCTGGTTTGGGAGTCATCGGTTATAGGCTCGCTACATGGGTGAACTAGAAAGCCTAAGAAAACTAAGGGAAGAAGGGAAAAAAAAAGAAAAAGAAAAAATATATATAAATGGCTAGATGGTTAGAGTTGAAATCCCAGAAAACTTCACTATCACAATGTGCATATTATCTAGGTTTTATGGAAGATAAAATATTCAATCCAATTTTGAATTCTTACCTTAATTGAAGACAAGATCTTGAATGGAGACTAAGTTTAAGGAAGATTGATTTGTGATGGACTTATGACCTTAGATCACTTATATTTTTGCAAAAATAGTTTGAAAACATGTCTCTCTTTCAAAATGTGTTTTCAAAATACTAACATTTGTCTTCTTTCTTTATGGACTTTGTGGGTGCAATCCGCTGAAAACTCTCAGGAGACAACACTCCTCCTCTAGGGTAACCTAGAGGTTTAACGGCTTGTTGCACACGCTCAGTGCAATCGCGTCACCTGCGAAAGTGGTGTAATAACCTTTATAGTATAGTTTTTCTTTTCTTGTTTTGCTCGGGACGAGCAAAAGAATAAGTGTGGGGGTGTGATTAGTCTACAATTCTGCATTATTATGTCGCATTCTCTCACCGATTTATGAATAAATTGTCGATCTAAACCGTGTTTTGGTCTTTATTGCAGGTAGATCCAAAGTCCAAGGGCAAAGATGGAATAAGAGCTTAATTAAAACCAATTAATGGTAATTAAATCCGCATTACTTGGAGGCCAAGCCAAGTGTAACACCCAGTTCCTAGAATACGTACGTAGATACGTATTCTGATTTTTCTATCATATTTTTTTGATTTATCTTGTATTTGTTTCTGTTTTATGATTATTGGTGTGATTGCTTTATATTGGATTTGGATTCGTGGACTCGGAGTTAGCCCTAGTCTGAACCGGGGACCCGAACCTAGTGCATTGCTCGAATTGGTATTTCTGATAATCTGATTTGACCAATTTTAGTTTTAAACATCGTTTTCCAATATTTTAGATTTTTCATGATTTTCTGAAATTTTCAGAATTATTTACAAAATCTCCAAAACCGGTGTCAGTAGGCATCGCTGATCGATTCCCGGATTTTTAGTTTTCAAATGGGTTTGAATTTTCAGAAACGGCTTTCACAGTACTTCTTAGAATTTCATTTTCTATCTAAATACATTTTTTGAGATTTTTCTAAATTTATCAAAATTTGACCGATTCTGGTGTCAGCCAGCATTGCCGAAAGATTTCAAGATTTTTAATTTGAAAACTACAACAAATTTCTCAATTCTGATTTCGTCATGTATCTTAGAATAATATTTGCTATTTTTGAGAATTTTTCGGTATGTTTCTGAAACAGTCAAATTTTTGCCTTATTTAAATAATAATATTTTTACCGGCGATTTCTTTTCTGGCTTTTCCCTCCTCTACTCTCCTACTTTATGCTACCAGAAATTTTAACAAATAAAATAGATAATAATATAAATTTTTAAACATTTTATTTCTTTCTCTATATTTTTTTCCAATTTTCTTTCTTTTATTTCTTTTCATTTATTCACCTTGATAACTCCCCCCTTAATCAACGGCCTAATTTTCGCTAAGCCGCCATGCCGCCCGACAGCCATAGGGCTGCCGCCGACACCCTACACCATCCCCTAAACTATCAAATCTTTTCCCTCATCATCTATTAAACCACAACATCATTCACCTTCAACAAAAATCCAAAGGAAAAAGCAAGAAAACCAACTTCATCTTCTCCAACTAAATAACCCACTCACGCTACCTCACGGCCGCCGCCTCCACCTTCACCACCACCGCCTCCGGCCACTTCTAAACCACCCAATCAACTTCCCAACAACTCCTCTTCACAACACCATCTCATTCCACCACCAACAACCACCCACCACCTCCAATTTCACCAAAACCCACCTCCATTACCACAACTCCATCTCCAAAATTCTCCATCACCACCACCAAATTCCCCACTCCAACCAACCCAACATCATCTCCTCCTCCTTCTCTAACTCCCCATCACCTCAAACATCACCACCACCACTACAACCACCACCACCATCTTCCACCACCACCAAACAACAACTACAACAACCCCACACCTCCACCTCCCTCCCCTTGGGGGAGGCGCGCGCGCGGTCTGCACCCCCAGTGGCGGCGCCGCCGCCCCCAGGCCGCATGCGGCGGTGGCCGCCGGCCAAGCCTCACCCTCCTCCTCCTTCTTCTCTTTCTTTCTTTCTTCTTTTCTTTCTTTATTTCTTTCATTCAAAACTCCAATCATTCCCTAAATAAAACACTTTTCTCTCCTTTCCAAAAATATCCCTCACTTTATTCCTTTATTTACTCCCCTTTATTTACAACTCTACCCCCTTGCATTTTAATTTCTATTTTCCTTTACAAACACCATATTTTCTCTCCTTTTTTTCTCTCTATTCTTCCTACAACTTTCTCTCTCTCTCTCTCTCCTTCTCTCATTCCCTCTCTAATATTTATATAAATATTTTTAATTATATATTTTAAAATACAATTACGGGCTAGTGGATTCTCGTGCGGGTCGCCGATTTCTTGGACTTTTAACCGGTATTTCACCCCGGTTTCAGATCTTGGAGTCTAGACCATAGCCTTGCTGTACCTGATCAGAGTGCGCAGCGGGAGCGTGGATTAGCAGTTACCTATCTGGACCCTCCTTCTTTCAGCCTCCCCTTGATCGGCTCGCGAGATTCTCATCTTGCTACTCGTGAGTACTTTCCTGTATTTCATATTGTGCATCCTTCTTTTGTGCTTCTTATTAATCATATACTCTTCAGATATTATATCATGCCTTGTGATAACTGTGTACTGGTGTTATTATTGCTGGATTGTATATTACCACTGTGCTTCCGTATTCTGATTCCTGCCTGTATTGATGCTTAGCGTATATACGTTAGGGTATTTCCGACCTACGTATATACGTCGCAGTAACGTCTCCGTACCTCCGGATCGGGGTGTTACACCAAGGATTATCTAGAAGATTCATTGAACCTAGACTCCTGCACATGTCAGACGAATATGCGGACGAAACTACCAGAAACCGAATATACCTGGAAGCTCCACGAAGCCCGAGGAATAATCTGACAAAACCAGGGACCTAAGTCCCTGGTATTGCCGCGGATCTGCAGCAATCCTTGCGGATCAGCGGCAATAGTAAGGAACCACGCGTTGATTTTCGACGCGTGGCCCCGTCTCGTCTTCTGGAAGAATCTTTGGCCTATAAATAGACCTGCAGAGGCCCAAACCGAAAGCAGTCTTCATTTTTAGGAGTAAGTCCAGATTTTAGTGTAGTGTAGGTGAGTGTTCTTCATTTCTTGTATTTTTCATTTCTTTTTCTTAGATCATTGTAGTAGGGCTGAGTGATTTCTAGAGAGAGAAAGCAAGGGATTGATGTAATAGAGAGTGACACTCTATGTAAAGATGCCTCCTTTCTCTTCCAATGTAATCTTCTTCACCTTCTACATGATTTCTTGCTAGTTTTTCTTCTCATGGCAATCTAACTACTAACCACTAACCATCTAACCACTTACTTGATAATCCACATGAATCGGGTTGCCTCTACAAGGCCTTGTTCTTGCAAGAGCCATTGATGGCCAAAGATGATGGGTTCTAACATCTAACTTGCTAACTTGCTAACTTCCTAACCAAGCTAACTCTCTTTTATTTCATGCTCTTTTATTTCATGCTAGTAGTATAATGAGTGATGCTTGTATTAGCTTGTTCTTGATGCAATGTTTTGAATGTGATGAACCATCCATGAGTCATGCTTTGTACCGTCTCTTGGAGCCAAGGATTGTGATGGCCAAGGATCAAAATGTGAGGCAACATCTCGAAGAGGTTAGCATGGTTAGTAGAGCATTTAGTAGTTAGTAGCCATGAGTTTTCTTTTAGCTTGATTTAGAAATCGTTTTCCAAACTCTTTTCTCATTTTTCTATCGGTGTTTTTACCATCCTTCTTAGTTCAACCTTGTTCCATCTCTTTTTCTATTTTGATTTCCAAAGCACTTCACTTTTGTTTTTACATCTCCGTTTTCATCGCTCTCCTCACCTACCACATTCTGGATTTCATTTTCTTTTCTTTTTCATTCTTTTTCATTCTTTCAACAAAGAAGAAGTGTTAACATACAACGGGAATAGAAACTATCAATGCTTCTATCGCCTCCCTTCCCTGTGGATTCGACCCGTTAAGCCAATGCTATAACGGAAGTATCGAGGGTACATTAGCACATTCGAGATTTTCATTGATTTCATATAATACACACTTTTGAGTGCTAGTTCCCCACGATCAGAGTAGTAAGATAGTGAGCCCAGATTTTCTTCTTTATGAAAATCAACCAAACAATTTTCAAGCTTTTTAAATCACCTTCTCCAAAGTTGCAATTTCTCTTTTAATCATCTCCTTCTTTCCATTCTCTTTTCAATTAAACAACGAACACAATTCTTTGTTACTAAACGAAACACTAAAAAGCTTTCATCGCATTTCTCCTCGTGAACACGACCCGTTAGCCACAAGCTACACGGTAAATCTCTTAACTCTTTGATTTTTACAATCAATTTTTGGCGCCGTTGCTGGGAGGGAACGGTGTATTTATTTTTTAACAAGTTTGGTGTGCTGTTTCAGGGACTTCAAGATTCAGATCTAGCATTCAAGCTTTACAAGAGAAGACTTACAAATTCTGTGCCCCTACTCTCGAAAGTAGGAAACAGAATTTCAAGAAATTGCGTTGCAAAAGTTAAAAATTTCATTGGACTACTAAAACTCTTTTGCAGGACATATTGCTCGCAAAAAAATTAAGTTTTTGTACGTTATATTCTTGCTATATCTACTATCCACCATCCCTGTTTTAATTCAACAGTAATTTGAGAGATTGTTAATTGCTTAAAAAAATGTTTAAACTTGCATTCTAGGCATTTGTCTAATTACGTTTATTTTACAATTACTGTTAAAAATAGCTGGAGACAAGGTATGTATGCATAGCATATAGTTTAGGAAACATTCTTGGGTGATATTTGCTTTTGAATGCTACTTTTCTATATCTTGCACACTTTGCACAAATCAATTCTAAGGGCAAAACCCAAGTAAAGATAAGGTGTGGAAGTCATTACCCTTCCTTAGCCCACAAACCATCTCCAAGCACGCACAACCTTAGCCTAAGTAAATCTGATAGACGTTGGCCTTAGGGACATCTCGAACTCACTAGGAGATTATCCTAAGGGGGAAGGTGTTGGAATTTGACTCCTGTCAAATCGGTGTCTAGGAAGGGGATAAGGGCCGAAAGCCCGAAGGTTGGTGGTTACATAATTAAGGAACGTCGTTGACGGATAACCTCCCACCAATCTTGCCCTGACCTGGCTGATTAGCTTGTGGTCAAAGTCTACATTATACCTCCTGTGGACAATTAACCAGTTAGGAGTTGTCTAGGTCAAGGTTACCTTAAACTAGGCTTGATTGTTTTCTCTTCTTGGCTATTGGTGAACTTGTTTGTGATTGTGTTTGTATATTGATTGAGTTTAAACCTACACACAAATACAGAATTTCAGAACTAAGAATGAAAAGTGCAAGTTACTCAATTCTACCGCAATAGCAAGTGGCTATGCGGGCGTGATCCACAAGGAGGGACTAGCGATAGAAGGTTTTTTAGTAAGTTTTCTTTTAAGATAAAAGTATGGTTAAAGTTCTTCTTTAATTCTTTAAAAGAAAACGAGAAAATTAGGTTAAGGTGAAGTTAGAAAGAAAGTGGTAGATTTAGAAGGTGGGAAAATGAAAAATGATTATTTACAAAGAAATTGAAAAGGGTGATAAGAATGGTTGGAGATTGTGATATTGAAACTAAACAATAAAAGAAAAGAAAGACAACCTAAAAATTACTTACCTCTTCAGTGCTCATATACCTTGGATCCGTTGCGACGACTTACCTTGTCTTTGAAGGCAATCAAGCATGGCATATAGAATCTTCCCCATTCTCGATCTACACTACGAATAAAAGGGCAAACTATACTAGCAAGAGAAGGGTTGTTCATCACCATAGGCCATCAAGGGCACTTACAATGGCTAAGCAGTCTCGAGGCTATCGGATTCTCTTGGATTGCAACACATCAGAGGAGAGTAAAAGAAAACAAGAGTAAAGAAAGAAAAAGAAACTTTGATTCAATTCAAATAACAATAAAAGAAAAGACTTACTTACACCGGTGTCACCCTCAGTACAAGCTTGATCTCCTTCCTCCATGAAACTTGTCTCTCCTCTCAGTTTATAAAGAAAAGTAAAAATTACATAAAAAGAAAACTAAAAACCTAAGTAACAAACTACAAATTATCCTAAGTTTTATTCTCTGCTTGGTCGTCCCCCTTGCCTTTGAGATTGCAGGTATATATAGAAGAAATGCAGATGTTAGAGGAGTATGAAGATAGGAAAATCTGGCTATTTCTGAATTTGAATCCTCCCTTATCTCCAAACTTGATTTGATGTGGATATTCAGTTCTGATCTACAGTTTGTTGGCGTGTTGATTGCTGAATATCACTTATCAAATGACAGAATTAGAAATAGTGATCAACATAACAGTTGTAGCTCTGTAAGTCCTCCTTTTAGATCATCTTGAATCATTAGTTTGAGATTCTATAGCGAAAGTTATGATTCAAATGCTGAAATGTATCCAGTCAGAATCTGAGTCAAACTTGCTTCATCTCATCCGTTGATTTTCTCTCTATCAATTTATCTCTCTGTATTTGATATTATCCTCGATTGATCTTTACCTAACCAAAATGGATTTATAGAAATCTGAATTTTATTGGTTTCCATTTGGTGTTATCTTTCTCATTTGCTCTGATCTTCAGCTGAACATTTGCCCCAATCCTTGATTTGTTCTAACTAGATCTGGGATCATCCTCAGCTAACCAAATAGATCCAGTTAAATCTGATTTTAACTGGTATTTATTTAGTTTAATCCTCTTTCTCTTCATTATTATCTTCTATAAAATAGACATTTAAGACAAAGAGATTAGCAGATTTATTACACGATAAATGTAGGAGTGTAATGAAAAGAATGCAAAATATGTGTACGATCACACCCCCACACCTACTTTTGCTTGTCCTCGAGCAAAACAACAAAACTAAACCAAAGATTATTAGACCACTTTCGCAGGTCACGCGATTGCACTGAGCTTGTGCAACAAGCCGTTAAACCTCTAGGTTACCCCTAGAGGACGAATTTTGTCTCGTGAGGGTTTTCAGTGGATTGTACCCACAAAATCCATAAAAAAAGAGAAAAATGTTAGTATTTTGAAAACACATTTTGGAAGAAAAAATATTTGAAATGTTATTGTAAGTTTTAAGTAATCTATAAGTTATAGGAAAACCGAATTTTTCATTCCTAAGCTTAGTCTCTATTCAAAAATTTGTTATCAATCAAAGTAAGGAGTCAAATTGTACTTCTCATCTAGTCTATTACTTTACCCTAAGTCATATGCACCTTGTGACCGTGAAAATTTGACTAAGGGTTCATTAACTCTAACTCTTATGCCTTATTTATTTATATATATTTTTTTGGTGGTAATATTCCTTAGTTCTATTAGGCTTTCTAATCTGCCCATGTAACGAGCCTTTAATCGATGACTCCCAAACCAAACGATCTTAGGGCACTAGGTGAGAAAACACCCCAAGGACTTAAAACTCGAGCAAACAAGGCCACAAAACTAAGGATTTTATTATTTGAACCACTTTTAGGCGTGAATACTTATGCTTTTTTAGGCACAAATACCCAGCTTAATCAGAGGAATTTTTTTTATATTTTTTTCTCAAACTTATCTAATCATCTTTTGCATAAATACCAAGGCTTACTTAGGCCAAAGCACCTAGCTAATCAAAATTAGATTTGTTCATCTTTCATAGATATATTTTTTTTCTTTTTTTCTTTTTTTTTATATAAGGCATAAGAATCTTTGTTTTTGAACCCTAAGTGTGCAAGTATATGAAGTGTGCATATTTCATTAAGATAAAGATCAAAACTAACTTACTTTGACAAATTATGTTCCTAACCCTAAAAATCAAACAAATAATCTTATTTTGACCAAGTTTAAGAAATAATAATTTTGATTTTCCTATTCCTTAAAATTGACTTAATTTCTTACAAAAAATATGTCAAAATATTGTTTCTATTTTCAAAAAGTTTTTAAAAGTAAAGAAAATGTTAATTTTTTTTAATAAAAAGAAAAACCTAAGTTATGTTAGAACCCTCCCCCACACCTATCTCATGCATTGTCCTTAATGTATGAATTAATGCATAGATGCATGAAAAAGAAGACAGGGAAGGAAAATACTACCTTAAGGTGGTGGTTCCGGTGGTAGTCTGATTGGTCCACGAAATGCGGCCCAATCGGCTTTTTGTGGAGTTCGGAGGAACCCACCAAAAATCTTTTTTATATAACCCACTAAAATAATGTATATATGAACGTTTTTTATTAAAAATTTAACTCCATCTAATTTCCAAATTCCATAATTAATTTTGGAGTCAATTTTGTCAACCGCCTTGTCCCAAAATGGAGTGTGAAAAGATAGAATGATTGACTTGGAATCAGGAAGTACTGGAACTAATTCCGACTCAGGAAAGTGACTTAAGTCAAGTAAAGGTTCAGGAGTCGAGATTGGCTCAGGAAGTGGGTCCAAATCAAAAAGTTAAAACTCAAGTCCACTTTCAGTTTCCCACAATGGAATGTGACTTAATATTGGTGATTCAAGTTCAAGAATGACAGGTGTGGGAATCAAAACTGACTCTAAAATATTACTCAAGTCAGGTAGCAAAATAGGAGTCAATATTGATTCGAAAATTTGAACTGGATCACAAATTTGAGAATCTAGGTCACATTTCTCATTGAGTTCAATTTCATAAAAATGAGAACTTGCCAATTTGTCAATAAGACTTTCAAAAGTGTGAAATTGGTCAAGTTCAATATGATGATCATCAAAGATGGGTGATTCAATTTCATGATGAATTGGCACAGGATCCAATGTTGACCGGGAAAAAGATTGAAATCAGGTGAATACACCGGAGTCATTATTGAATCAGGAAGTAGAATTGAATCACTAAGTTGAGGTTCAGGATCATATTCATTCTCAAGTTCTATTTCAGAAAAGAAATAACTTGCCAAACTGTCAATATCATTTTCAAAATTTGGAGTTTGGGCAAGTTCAAATGATTGTGCTGAAATGGAACCTTGTTTTCCAAAACAACATGACTCTGTAGCTCTAACAGAATAGTTAACGACATCAGAACTGGCCAAACGGTGAGAACGTAGAGTTTGGACCATCATATTTATGTCATGATTACGAGCATTTTGAGCCTGAGTCATGGCTTCAAGCAACTTTTCATAGTTGATTGGTTTATCATTTTGTTGAAAAGATGAAGTGTTGTCTTGGAGTTGGTGTGAAATTGTGAGTCCATCAGATTTTGTGATTTTTGTTTGGACTCACGCATACTCATTTTCAAAATTGGTGGTTTTCTATTTTGGACTGGTGGAACTGAGTATGAATCTTTGGAATATTGTGGACAAGGTGGATAAGGAGGGCAAGTTGGTTGAAAATTGGACTCGAAGGAGGTGAATCCCCACTGACTCTGTGAAGAGTTAAAATTATTCTAGAAATTATGGTTATAAGATTGGGGGCATGGTTATATTGATTCGGATAAGACCAATCCGGCACACTAGGTTGGTTAAAGTTATGATATGCCAGGTTGGTAATATCCGAAAAAGAGGTTGGTGTGTAATATGGATTACCATTAAAATTGAAAAAATTGTTGTTATAAGCTATATCACATAATAAAACACAAACAAAGAAAAAAATAAAAAACAAATAAGCAAACAAAAAAGAAAAAATTCTAACCTAAGTTAGGGTAGACCCTTGACCTAGACGACTCCTAACTGGTTAGACTGTCCATAGGAGGTATAATGCAGACTTTGACCACAAGCTAATCAGCCAGGTCAGGGAAAGATTGGTGGGAGGTTATCCGTCAAAGACGTTCCTTAATTAAGTAACCACCAACCTTCGGGTTTTCGGCCCTTAATCCCCTTCCTAGACACTGATTTGGCAGGAGTCAAATTCCAACACCTTTCCCCCTTAGGATAATCTCCTAATTGAGTCCGAGATGTCCCTAGGGCCAACGTCTACTCATTTTTAGTTAGGTTTGGGTTAGTGAGTGAGGAGATTGTTTGTGGGCTAAGGGAGGGTAATGACTTTCCCACCTTATCTTGTTTATAGGACAAGTCCTTAGATCAATTTAGTGCAGTGTACAAGAAAAGCAACACTTAAGCAATGTAAACAATCTAAAAGTGTTCTTATACTAGATGCTATGCACACGTACCTTTGCTCTAACACTCTTCAACAGTAAATAGAAAATGTAATGAAATAGACACGTGCCTAAATGCAAAGTCTAAATCATTTTAGCATTTATAATTATCATTTTACTGTTGAGGTTAGAAAGTAAATATAATGAATCAAACAAGGAAATGAATGCTACAGATATTTAAATTGCGCAATTCAGCCAACCTGCAGAAAATACAGGTTAGTAGTTCACTCAGTTTGTCACAGGACTATAGCAAATCTGAGGGCTTCTTGGCTATGCTTTCTCGAGCAGAGTCCAAGGCCACATGTGTCCACTGCAGCAAGAATTCCTTGTTGTTAAATCTGTACAAAAAACAAAGAAGAAAGTTAACCAAAAATGTAAACTTTAAAGAGAATTACTTACCATCCCTCCCCGGCAACGGCGCCAAAATTTGATTGAATTTAAACCTGCAACAAATACAGAATTTCAGAATTAAGAATGAAAAGTGCAAGTTACTCAATTCTTCCGCAATAGTATGTGGCTATGCGGGTCGTGATCCACAAGGAGGGACTAGCGGTAGAAGGTTTTTAATAAGTTTTCTTTTAAGATACAAAGTATGGTTAAAGTTCTTCTTTAGTTCTTTAAATGGAAAAGAGAAAAATTAGGTTAAGGTGAAGTTAGAAAGAAAGTGGTAGATTTAGAAGGTGGGAAAATGGAAAATGATTATTTACAAAGAAATTAAAAGTGTGATAAGAATGGTAGGAGATTGTGATATTGAAACTAAACAATAAAAGAAAAGAAAGATAACCTAAAAATTACTTACCTCTTCAGTGCTCATATACCTTGGAGCCGTTGTGACGACTTACCTTGTCTTTGAAGGCAATCAAGCATGGCGTATAGGATTTTTCCCATTCTCGATCTACACTACGAATAAAAGGGCAAACTATACTAGTAAGAGAAGGGTTGTTCATCACCATAGGCCATCAAGGGCACTTACAACGGCTAAGCAGTCTCGAGGCTATCGGATTCTCTTGGATTGCAACACATTAGAGGAGAGTAAAAGAAAACAAGATTAAAGAAAGAAAAAGAAACTTTGATTCAATTCAAATAACAATGAAAGAAAAGACTTACTTACACCGGTGTCACCCTCAGTACAAGCTTGATCTCCTTCCTCCATGAAACTTGTCTCTTCTCTCAGTTACATAAAGAAAAGAAAAATTACATAAAAAAAAACTAAAAACCTAAGTTACAAACTATAAATTATCCTAGGTTCTATTCTCTGCTTGGTCGTCCCCCCTTGCCTTTGAGATTGCAGGTATTTATAGAAGAAATGCAGATGTTAGAGGAGTATGAAGATAGGAAAATCTGGCTATTTCTGAATTTGAATCCTCCCTTATCTCCAAACTTGATTTGATGTGGATATTCAGTTCTGATCTGCAGTTTGTTGACGTGTTGATTGCTGAATATCACTTATCAAATGACAGAATTAGAAATAGTGATCAACATAAGAGCTGTAGATCTGTAAGTCCTCCTTTTAGATCATCTTGAATCATTAAATTTGAGATTCTGTAGTGAAAGTTATAATTCAAATACTGAAATGCATCCAGTCAGAATCTGAGTCTAACTTGCTTCATCTCATCCGTTGATCTTCCCTCTATCCATTTATCTCTCTGTATTTGATATTATCCTCAATTGATCTTTAGCTAACCAAAATGGATTTATAGAAATCTGAATTTTATTGGTTTCCATTTGGTGTTATCTTTCTCATTTGCTCTGATCTTCAACTGAACATTTGCCCCAATCCTTGATTTGTTCTAACTAGATCTGGGATCATCCTCAACTAACCAAATAGATTCAATTAATCTGATTTTAACTGGTATTTATTTAGTTTAATCCTCTTTCTCTTCATTATTATATTCTACAAAATAGACATTTAAGACAAAGAAATTAGCAGATTTATTATACGATAAATATAGGAGTGTAATGAAAAGAATGCAAAATATGTTTACGATCATATATGCAAGTGTGGTCAAAAGACCCTAATTCATCTAGGTTAACTAGAAACACATCACCACCCAAGTTCGAACCAAGACCAGATTCGATTATGGATCAACCGACATCTTTGCAGGATAGGTTCTATCCCATTAGAACATCACTTCCATCCTGCATCCAACTTCCATCGGTTGGTGAACACAACTTTGAGCTTAAGCCACAGTTCATCAATACACTCCCTAAGTTTCATAGTTTAGAGTCCGAAGATGCTTATTTCTTCATAAGAGAATTTGAGGAAGTATGCTTAATGATGAAAATCTCACACCTTGCAGATGATGCTATTAGGTTGAGATTTGTCCCATTTGCTCTTAAGGACTTAGCCAAGAAATGGTTCTATAGCTTAGCGGCCGGCTCTATCACATCCTAGGATCGTTTCATCAAGGTCTTCTTGAAGAAATTCTATCCAATCCACAAGACCGCTCTCGTTAGGAAAAACATCATGTAGTTCAAGCAAGAACCTAGTGAACCGTTTTGAAAGTACATTGAACGCTTCAAAGACCTCTTTGTCCAATATCCTCATCATGGAATAGAGAAATGGCGACAATGCCAAATTCTTTATGACGGTTTAGACTACTCGACCAAGACCCTCTTAGAAAGCATGTGCCAAGGGGGATTCTTGCAGAAGGATGAGCATGAAGGATGGGATTTATATGAGAATCTAGCTGAAAAGACCATCCAGTGGGAACCTTCTAGTGAAAGCTCTAGAAATTCAAACTCTATCTTTTCAAAAGGAGGTCTCCATTCAATTGAATCATCCATAGCTAACGAGGCTAAGTTAGCTAACCTAGCGAGAAGACTAGAAGCTTTATAAACTAAGGAACCAAGTCCAGTCAATCAAGTCAGCCCGAACTAATTTCTAACTCCGGGCTGTACTTACTGTCAGGCCATGAATCATGTGTTTGAGGAGTGTCTTGTATTTCAAGCTCACCAACACTTTTCTAAATCGATGAATGTGGCTTTTTCAAGGCCGAACAATGATCCTTACGCTCCAACGTACAATCCTGGTTGGAGAAATCACCCAAATTTCTCATGGAGCCAACAAAATAATGACCACCCACGGTCAAACCATGCAAGCTACTTCCATCATTCCAATAATTCTTCCAATCATCAACCTAACTTTTCCAATCACCCGCACAATTCTCCCAACAATTTTTCAAATTATCAAAAAAAAATTTCCAACCAAGCTCCACCATCTTCCTTCCAGAATCCTCAACTCGAAAGGAGAATGACTGATTTTGAGAGAAACATGAAAAGGTACATGAAGAACTAAGATTCCCTCATGCAAACAATACAGAGGCTAGAGGGTCAAATGAGCCAGTTAGCCAACCCACAACATGAGAGGCAAAAGGGTATCTTGCCCAGTCAACCAATTATGAATCCTAAGAATTCACAACAAGCTCATTTGGTTAAGGATCAATCACTGAATCAATGTAATGTTGTTCATACATTGAGGTCGGGAAAAAAAGTTAATAACCAAGTGTCAACACCACCTAATCCTAGTCAGCACAATCACACTTCAGCATCCACCTCATCTAATCCCACTCCTCCTAATGATGAATCTGAAAAAGATAAGTCAACCAGTCATGTGCACCAGCCTATAGCACCATTTCCTAATAGGCTGAAAAACAACAAGCAAAATCCACACATGGATAAGATAATTGAGATCATTAATCAAGTGAAGATAAATGTGCCACTTCTTGATGCCATCCAACAAGTCCCATCTTATGCTAAGTTTCTTAAGGACATGTGCACTAAGAAGAGAAAGATTAATGTACCTAAAAAGGTCTTCTTAGCCACTAACATTAGTGAGCTACTATCGGGTCCGATCCCTGTAAAGTACAAGGATCCAGGTAGTCCAACCTTTGCCTGCACAATAGGACAAGCCGAGATTAGTTGTGCACTTCTTGACTTGGGGGCAAGTATCAACTTGCTTCCATTCTCAGTTTATCAACAACTCGGGTTGGGCGATCTTAGTCTAACTCGAGTCACTATCCAACTGGCTGACCGTTCAGTGAAAGTTCCAAAAGGGGAGATTAATGATGTCCTTATCGGGTTGGGGAGTTTATTTACCTTGTTGATTTCATAGTTCTAGAGACACAACCTGTGTCTAACTCCAATCATAGGGCTCAAACTCTTGTTATCCTAGGGCGACTATTCCTTGCTACTGCCAATGTCATCATCAATTGTAGGAATGGGTCCATGAGGTTAACTTTTGGGGACATGACTAGAGAAGTCAATGTCTTCAACTTAAAAAAATACCTCGTAAGATAAGAGATCAAACATTTGAGGTAAACTTTGTTGAAAATAATTGTGATGAGGAGAGTGAAGATATAGAAGATGAGTCGCTGTTTCTTAATGAATTATTTAAGAATGAATGCGATTATCTTGATGAGAAGGCATATGTCGGATATCCAATGTTAGAGTACCCTTTAAAAAGGGAAAATTTGATTTGAATATCTTCATTTTTGATGAGCCAACCAATAATTTATCGCATGAGAATATAATTCAAGAACCTCCGATTGACATACCCTTTGAAAACCTCTTCGAAGAAGAACTCATGTGTTTGGATGAACCAACGAGGGATCTTTTGGTTAATTACACATCTCTAGGGGAAAGTATTGACCTAAGTTTTGAGGAGATATATGGAACTGAGTTAGAATTCCTAGGCATTCATAGTGAGGAAGTTCCAACTGAGAAGTGTGGTGGTGATCAATTTTAAATAATGAATGTAGAAATATGAGGAAGGAAAACCTAAAGAAGTTGAGACTGGGGAGGACGAGAGCTAAAATGACAGAAAAATTGGCCTCCCTACTATGCCCTATAACGAGGACCCATTGGAATGACGGGAAGAGAGGGAGAGGGATAAGATCGAAAAAGATCTAGGTGTGGGAGAAACTTGATGTTGTACATATTCTGTATAATATATGCACCTCTTTTACATTTCATTTCATGCATGTATACATTTCTTTCATACATTGGGATAATGCATGAGATAACTGTGGGGAGGGCTCTAACATGACTAATATAACTTCAAAAAAAAATGTAAAATGTAAAAAAAAATTGTATATATATATATAAAACTTTTTAAAAGGTAAGAATAATATTTTGATATATTTTTGTAAGAAATTAAGTCAATTTTAAGGAATAGGAAAATCATAATTAGGATTTGTTACACATGGTCAAAATAAGATGACTTGTTTGATTTTTAAGGTTAGGAAGAAAATTTGTGAAAGTAATATAGTCTTGATATTTACCTGATGAAATATGCACACTAAATACACTTACACACTTAGGGTTTAAAAACAAAGACTCTTATGCCTTATAAAAAAAGAATATATATGTATGAAAAAAAATAATAAACAAATCTAATTATTGATTAGCTAGGTGCTTTGGCCTAAGCAAGCCTTGGTATTTATGCAAAAGATAATTAGATAAGTTTGAAAAAATATATATATATTAAATCCTCTGATTAAGCTGGGTAATTGTGCCTCATGAAGCTAAGTATTCACGCCTAAAAGGGGTACATTTTATAAATAAAAATCTTGGTTTCGTGGCTTTATCTGCTCGAGTGTTTAAGTCCTTAGGGGTGTTTTCTCATCTGGTGCCCTAAAACTGTCCAGTTTGGGTGTCACCGACTAAAGGCTCGTTACATGAGCAGATTAGAAAGCCTAATGATATTGAGGAATAAATTCCACCAAAAATAAATATAAATAAGGCATAGGAGTTAATGTTAAAGAACCCTTAGTCAAACTTCACAATCACGATGGTGCATACGACTCAGGGTAAATTAATAGACTAGATGAGAAGTACAATCTGACTCCTTACTTTGATTGATGACATGTTTTTGAATAGAGACTGAGTTTCAGAATGAAAAATTTGATATTCCTATAACTTATAGATTACTTAAAACCTTACAAATATTCTTCAAATACTTTCTCCTTTCAAAATGCTTTTTGAAAATAATAACATTTTTTATGGATTTTGTGGGTGCAATGCATTGAAAACCCTCACGAGACAAAACTCGTCCTCTAGGGGGTAACCTAGAGGTTTAACGGCTTGTTGCATATGCTCAGTGAAATCGAGTGACCTGCGAAAGTAGTCTAATAATTGATTAGAATTAGTCTGATGTTTTTCTTGAGGGCGAACAAAAGATAAGCGTGGGGGTGTGATCAGTCACATATATTGCATATACATTGTCACCTTACCATACTTTTTATCTAATAAATCCTATTAATAAGTCTTCTTCTTCTTTGTTAAATGTAGGCCCAATGCTTAAAGAAAGAAAGGAGAAACAAGCCCAAAAGCCCATCAAATTCTGATTTAATTCAGAATAAATTTGAAATCAAGGAATCAGGGCAAATCTTGGCATATCAGAGAGGTTGAAAACCGGTTGAAATGAATCTCCCTGAATCAAGCGGTTGAAGCCAACAAATCAAAGATCATTTCGTCAAATCTTGGAGTTGCAACAGTGAATCCAACAAGACAAAAGGGAGGCCAAATCCACGCCAACCACCTCTCCACCTGGATATGGCCAATTGGCCACATCCAGGCCGCGGATCCGCGGCTGTTGGTAGAGATAAGGGGAGCATTTTTCTCCCCTTATCTCCTCACTCCCTGCCCTCTTCGTTTTTGCCTATAAAAGCTTGGGTTTTGTACTGAAAAAGGAGTGAAGACTAGGATTAGGATTAGAATTTTTGTTTATACTTTAAGGTTTAGGCTCTTTGTTAGATAGTACAAAAGTTGTATTTTTGTTTTGCAATTTGTAGTTCCGTACAAATACTTGTGAGAGAGAGGAATTGAGTGCTTGTAACTTGAAGATTGAAGTGACATCAATACAAGAATCGAGCTACTTTTTCTTCCACTCATTTACGGTATGTCTTGCGTTATTTACTTGCATTTTTCTTTGTCTTCTATGAGTAGCTAAATCGGTTTTCTGGGCTCACTATTGTATCTCTCTCTAATTCTTCTTCTCTTCTGATTTTAATGAAAAAAACTCAATGAATCATTTGCATGCCTAACTTAAAGCCTTTCTTCTTGAAAGTGTTCTTGAAGGCACATGTGGATGGGTTTAGATTTTTTAACTCTTACTTCTTTTAAGAACATCTCTTGAACTTGTTTTTATCTCATATTTGAACTTATTGATGATTTAACATTCAATTCAAAACGGTTTCTTAAAGAAAAGAGTGAACTTTTCCAACCATCTTATATGCTTTACTTCAAACTTTCTAAAGTCAACCTTAAGTTTTGCCTATGATTAAGTTGAGGCACTAAGGATTTCAATAGAAGAATAAATGATTGAGTAGTGAGATAGTGAGCCCAGATTTTTCTTCTTTATTAAAATCAACCAAACAATTTTCAAGCTTTTTAAGTCACCTTCTCCAAAGTTGCAATTTTCTTTTTATCATCTCCTTCTTTCCATTCTCTTTTCAATTAAAAAACGAACACAATTCTTTGTTACTAAACAAAACACCGAAAAGCTTTCATCGCATTCCTCCTTGTGGACACGACCCGTTAGCTACAAGCTACACGGTAAATCTCTTAACTCTTTGATTTTTACAATCAGTGGGCGTGTACTAGATGAGGAGATGGAGGGCATGTGGTGTGGTTGACGGCAAGGAAGAGGGGATGCTTACGGCCTGGTGACGACAGCAGTGGGTGGAACTCGGGGGTCCTGCCATGGTGGAGGAAGCGATCTGGGCTGCTGCTATTGCTTGACGCGGCTGGGGGAGTTGCGGCTGGATGGTTGAGGAGGAGATGGAGATTAGATTAGGGATTAGGTTTAGAGTTAAGAGTTAGGATTATATAGGATGGGTTATTAGGCTAACGGGTAGGATTAGGAATGTGTTTGGGTATGCAAAGATAATGGGTATAGGATAAAGGGTAGAGAGAATAGGAATAAGAAGGAGAAGGAATAATACTACTACTAAAAACAAATAATAATAAATAATAGTAACAATAAGAAATAATTAGTAATAATAATAGTTAACCAAATAATAATAATAATATTAACTAAATAATAATATTAACAAATGATAATAATCACACTTAGTAGTAACAATAATACTATTAATAATAATAAATAATAATCATAATAAGAAATAGTAATATAATAAACACTAATAATAATAATTAATAATACTAATAATAATTAGAAAACTATAGCAATAGTAATAACATCTAACAACATCACTAATAATACTAATATTAATAATAAGAACAATAACAATAATAATAGAAATGATAATTAACAATTATCACTACCATTAATACTTATAATAATATTAAAATAAATAAATAAATTATAATGACACCAATAATATTATTCATAAATAATAATAACCATAGTAATGGAAAAATTACTAGTTAATTAAAATGCTAACAAGTCATAATGGTAAATATAAAATGCAAAATTACCATTTACTATCTCAAAATAATTTGCATATTTATTATAATAATCACAAGAAGAAGTATTAAATTAAGTTAATTGATAATCTTAATAAATAATTAATAAAGCAGAATAAATACTGTAGGAAAATTATAATACAGTATTACTAATTAGGGATATTACAGCCATATTCCGCCATGTCCATCACAATCTCTCCTTCCCCTTCTCTTCATTTTACCACGTTTCGCTCTTCTTTCTTTCTCTATCTCCGGTCGCCGGAGCTTAACCACCCACCACCATCATGCGCGTAGCCACCCTAGCCACGGTCAGACCCCCGACCCCATGCCACTTCTTCTTCTTCCTCCTTTTTCTCCTCCTCCTCTCCTCTTCTTCTTTCTTCTTCTTTCTTTTCCTTCTATTGCTGCTGTCCGCTGTTAACCCAAAACCCTAATGGAGTTGTAGACAAACCCACTCGCGCAACATAAAACCACAATCCACTTTGATTAAAAAGGTAAATTTCATTAATGCCCTTCATGAATAATTATTTTTACACATATAACCCTATAAAATTTTGTTTAACTCCTAGGATAACTTTTAGATATTATAAAAGTGATCCTGAGTCATATTTCGGACAATAACTTGGCCGTTTGACATCTGAATCACACGTTCTTAATATCGTTGGAATCGGAACAATGAGAACTTCACTTAAGGCAAGTGTAAACCTATGTTTTCATCAATTTCACCAAATAAATCATTTATAGGAGTCATGTTAGCTGATTGGTATATTCGACTACCGTTATTACTGTTATTCCTGATATATTGTCTACCTCTGAAGGATTGTGTAGTATATCTGAGCATGGACTTGTCCTATTGGGTTATCAGTGATAGTTATGGTATATTGTGCATGTCATTATGAAGATTGCTGGGATAAATTCACATATTTCTATTGTTTACTCTCGTTACATGTTACTTGGATACTCCTGTTATTTATTCCAGTTATATGTTACATTGACGATCCAGTTTATTTCAGCTATCTGCTCGATACAAGCACATACACCCATATGACTGTAGTACCTAACACTTGACGCATGTTTCCTATGTTTTTGTCACCTATTCCTGTTAGATCATGTTCCTATATATCACACTATAATAGAATCACTTGAGGATGGGGAGACTAGACGATTGACTAGATCTTAACGGGTGGGTGTACTAGATGCATATTTATCACACTATAGGGGATGGTAGTGCTGGTTACTGATTATATACAACTCTATGAGTTCTCGTTTCCCGTTTCATGCTCTCCTCATAGTGAAAGGCCCGGTCTCAACAACCAGGGGATTGTCTAAGGTCGTGATCCCGGGTATGCAAGGGATACATCCACCTGATTAGAGCTCCTCGATTATTAGGTCTCATGGTACGGGTTTGTACACACTTGTAGCAACATATTAATTTTAGTTTTGGATATTGTACTTATCCTGGTCTCATTTTCATATCTTCATGTATACTTTATATATTTCATGCGCTTATCTATGTAGTGTTATTCCATTGTTTCATAATTTTCCTTTGCACACTTGCTCGATCGTATTTGACACCTTGAGTTTTCATGCTCAGATATAGATCTCATGGTTTCACCCACAGAGGAGGACCATGAGAATCTAGACGACTTGGCTGAGTAGTAGTAGGGTTGTTCATGATGTTTTTGTCCTTTTTGGTTTGCAATATGTTCCATAGTTGTACTCACTTTGTGTTTTAGATATGTAGTTATCTTGTACATTTTCATAAATGTGCTGATAGATCATGTTTACCATGTTTTTATAATATAAGGGACCGTGTTATGTACTCTTGTTGTATGTGATATATATATATATATATATATATATATATATATATATATATATATATATATATATATATATATATATATATAATATCAGCAGTGTTCTTCCTTTGCTAAATATTTTGCAGGTCTACAGGAGGCTTAATGTGTACACATGGGGGCTACATACTCTGCTTGTACATGTCGCCTATCATGTCACATACTGTTATACCGTACTTTGGAAAATGGGTCATGACAGCGACGTCCTCATGTCCACTGGATACCATCATCCAGATTATATTGTCATCTGATATTGGGAATTCAATGTCCTCCAGGGCATCATCCAGAACAGAGAATAGGTAATCCGCCCAAACCTTCACCCCATTCGCATTCCCTGGAGTATTGTGGACATCCATGCAAATATAGAAGTGACACATTTACTTTCGATATATCTTGAACATCTCTGAGTTATTCTTTCTCTATTTGCTCCAACTCTATTGTACAAGGGAAATACTTCTCATATGGTATCGAACCCATCAGGAGATTGGATATTTCCTACATTTTATGCAGTGCCAATCCTAATTCACAACTGGGGTAAAGAAAATCCAAAAATTGGACATTACAGCTCGAAGATGGCGAAGAAATTGGGCAGACTGATCTTTATCCAATGACAAGTTGCCCTGACCGCCTCGTGGAGTCCAAGTCTCATTAGATCTGCCTCAAAGTACTTTAAGACATACAATGTCAAATCCCTCCACCATGGCTTCTGAGCAGGATGTACCAGTCGGGAGCACTAAAATCTCTTGCCGGGTAGTTGCCTTGAACCTTGACAAGCTGGTTCAGGAATGTCTGAGCCATCGCCGGATTTTTTCCAATCGGAATGTCTTGACCTATTCTCCTAGGGTGCAAACCAAGTACGGCTCTAGGTGATCCACAGTGATTGTAGACATCGAGTGTCAGGATCCTTACATGTCTAAATCGTTAGATTGGGTCACCGACCATTTCATCTTCCACGATGTTGTTACTGATTGAAAACGCAAGAGAGAGAGAGAGAGAGAGAGAGAGAGAGAGAGAGAAGTGTCGCTTGCGTGACGAAAGATAATATTTCCCGCCGTTGATGGTGAAAATCCACTGACCCTCCCCGGCGAGAAGTTGTTGGTCAGTATTAGATGTTACATCCCCGAACATGAAATATGGCTTCCTATACACTATCTGGTTATGATCTTCGATCGAGCCGGTGGTCAAGATGCTTTTTGGTAACATGCTCATCAGCTGCAAGAAGAAGAACATCTCTTTCCGATGAACTCCTGTCGCCAATGCGTGAAGCTTGGTCGTGAAACTGAAAGTGCATACTCCCATCCATTCCTCTGACAAACCTAAACAATCTGTTTAATGGCCCGGTGCATGGTGTATTGCAAAGAAGTAAAGACTAGCATGTTATTACTCGAAGAAAATAAACATGCACGAGCCTTTAGCTGCGCCTAGTAGAGCTAGTCTTGCTCTAAAAAGCTAAGGCATAGCCTCACCTATAAGGCAGAGCTAGCCTAGTCCTAAAAGGCTAAGGCATAGCCTCGCCTACACTGCAGAGCTAGCCTAGCCCTTAAAGGCTAAGACATAGCCTCACCTATAAGGCAGAGCTAGTCTGGCCCTAAAAGGCAAAGACATAACCTCACCTGTATGGCAGAGCTAGCTTAGTCCTAAAATGCTAAGGCATAGCCTCCCTCTAAGTCAGAGCTAGCCTCGCCCTAAGAGCTAAGGCTTAGTTCCCCCTGAAAGGTGAGCTGGCCTCGCACCAAAAGGCTAAGGCACAGCCTCGCCTAAAAACTAACTTCGCCTAACTAAGCGAGTCCTATCTTCCCCAAGAAGCTTGAAAAATAGTTTTGCCTGACCTTTTGATTTCTAGATTTTGCCTATGCGAAGATGAAGGGAAATTCAAACCCTAAAATCACATGTAAAGCTAAATCAAGGCAGATAGACTTTCTATGATCACCAATTTTTGTGTGAGTCTCACCAATTTCTAAGAAACGAGACTTACCAATTATAGATGATTGTGAAAAAATAGAGATACAGTTAAGAGCTAGGAGGATGTTATCTGAATGGATGCGTGTCTCTGTCTTTCACAATATATCTGCGGTAGCAAAGTCTAAAGCGGGTAGAACCTCAGGGAGAGATGCGATGGAAGTATTTCTGTATTGTTGTTTCCTTACACTTCTTCTTTTGCTTGTAGAACTTAAAGAAAGAGATTGGTTGGAAAAGTTTAATTTTTATCAATGCAGAGAAAGATCACAGCCTGCTAATAATCTACCACCATAAACAAATAATAACAATTAGAGATTACGCTAAACCCTAAACATAATAAATTACTCTAGGATTCAAGTTAAATGCATAAGACAAATAACAAGGTTCTAATTGACATATCACTAATTAAAATTTAACATTAAAATATCAAGACAATAGTCAAGCATGGATTAAGAAACATAGTTAAAGAGTACTAGAAAGTAGTTGACCTAATTATCATCATGATGTGCCTTCAAGATAAACCTAGGGTTTAAGCATGCATGAAATTTAATTGGGTTCTCTATTCAATACTATAGGTCCATGGTGGTGATTTTAGCAAGTCATGAAAAGGTGATTTAGTTAATCATGGTGGAAGAGAAACAAAGCATAATTTTTTAATAAGAAGATTGCATGAAATAAAAAAGAAATTAAAGAGTAAAAGCAAGTAAAAACAAAGGAGATATGAAAAGAACAAAAGTGCCTTGTATTGATCTGTCACCTCAAATTACAATGGCTTCTCCTTCTTACAAATCTTCTTTAAAGTAAAAAAACTAGAAAATACAATGGAAATTCAGAAAGAAAATAGATCTAAAGAAAACCTAAATTTGATTTTCAGAGATGTCTTTTCTCTGTTGCTTTGCAGGGATATTAATAGGAGATCCCAGTAGTAAAATTCCTATAGAATACTTCCAGCAAATCTCCACGCTTGCGGCCATAGAAATGCGGTATTTTCGCAATAAAAAATGGGAGATGCTACCTTTTGTGGAGTCTGGGCACGCGCTTTGGCGTGTGGCTTCTTCTCATCCATTCATCTAAAGATCTATCCTTAGAAACCTTGTTTGTATTCTGAAATTTAAAATAACCTTATTTCCTAGATTATTTAGGAAACAAGTTATCTATAAATCTGAATTTTAAACTTGAATCTCTCTTTTATCTCTGACTTTGGGATCAAGCAACTTAATTTAAATTGACTTTCTCTTTTATCTCTAAGTTAGGATAGGATAATTTCTGAATTAACTTGGGCTTGATAGGCTCTTTGGGCTTCCCTTTAACTTGTGGGCTTCTTTTGGGCTCTTTTCTTTTCTCTTTTAATTATGGAGGCCTGCACATTACAAAACAATAAAATGATTAAATAGTAGTTCTTTATAAAAAATAAGCATGAAAATGTGACTTAAAATATGCACTTTTGGTGAACAGTCAGTAGGCCGTGTGATGGCCGGAGGAGTGATCTCCACTACCTTAGAGGTTTCAACCTTCTTGCTTGGATGATGATGAGATACCATTTAATCTCGTAAGAGATGTGAAGGGTGAAAACCCTAGTGTCCATTTCTAATACGAATAAGAGGGGAAGGAATTTTTATAACTCGCTTGAAGCTGAATAGAGAAAGTGATTTCTCTAAAAGGACTATAAGTCAAATTTATAGGCCCCACGACCTAACATCGCTACTGCTGCTTCAGATCTTGAAGCGCAGGCAAGGTTAAATCACTCGAGTGCTTCTCCTCAAAAAAGGGAGCAACCCCTTCAAGCGCTAAGCGAAGCTAAGCGCAGGGGATTCTAAATGCTAGGCGAAGCTAACAATCTAACTTCACTTTGCAATTGAAGTTAGCATAGAAAAATTCGAACGGCGAAGCTATTGCAGCCATAAGGTGAAGCTAGAATCCAACCAGCTTCGTCTACCATAGTCTCACCTCGAAGATGAAGCTAATTTTGTGGCCTTTTCTTCAAACAAATCGGAGCAGCAATTTAAAAACCATCCTATTGAAGATATATGAAAACTTTGAAGGGGATTTTGTTGACACTTTGAAAAGATTAATTCCCAGATAGTATTTCAACGGTCCAAACGATGTTAGACTTATTAACATTTAAAAAAATGAGTCGCGAATAAGCTGACGACCAGTTTTTGCCATCCTCAAGAGACAAAGTAATGACTTAAACCTTACTGATCTAGTGAAGCAGATAGTAAGCCAAGTATATTGCTTTTGAAGAGGTCTAAGTCAACATATGAGGCTAAGTTAGCTCAACATTTAGCCTCATATGAGCCTAAGAGGCCAGCCTCGCCTTAGAGGCTAAATTTGGAAGCTCTTCATAGCTCCGCCTGGAAGCTCTTCATAGCTCTGTAGAGAGCTAATTATTCGCTTCGCCTGAAGCTCTACATAGCCATGTAGAAAGCGAACTTCTAGCTTCACCTGAAGATTTACACAGCTCTATTAAGACCTAACTTCAAGCTTCGCTGAAGCTAATTCTAATTTTTCCTAGAGCTTCTTGATGGTTACACTAGAAGCTCCACCACCCCTGCTGGAGGGTTTACCAGGTCAATAGTTGACCAAGTCATTAGTAGGTTAACCCCAGTACTTTAGCGACTACTTTATTGAGGTTAATGCCACTTTAAGTGGGTGGTTACACCCGCCCACTTCGTCCCATATTAAGTGGAGATAGCTGAGTTAAGCGGTCGCTAAATAGGCTCGCACGAGGCCTATATTTAGCTTTGCATGAAGCTTTATAGCCTCGCTCGAAATTCAAAATAGCCTCAGGTGCGAGGCTAGCATACTTGTTGAATTTTAAAGGCAATTACATCCCTGAGAGCCTATAAAATAGCTCATTGTTGGGATGAGCTGGGGGTAGAAAAAAGAGTTGAGTATATTGGCAAAAATTTAAGAGCATCTTGGAGAGCACTTTGGAAAATCAAGAGATCTACTCTCTCGCCTTTAAGAATTCTGAGAATCACTTTTCTAATCCTACAAGGATAAATTCAGGGTGCAAATACCCTAAATATTTTTTTTTAATGAATCTTCAGAACCAGCCAGAAGGAATTCCTGAAGACTCGATCGATTGCATCGTCAACAGAACAAATGGTTGTGCGCTGATTAGACTTCCACTAGTACACTTTCCTGGAAACTCTAGAAGAGAGTTTTTGTAAATTTTATTTTACTTGTAATTTCTCTACAAATTTTTGTAAATTTTTCCTTTTGCAAATCAATGGAAAATAATGGAGGGTCTTGCAATTTCCTTTCTTTTTTTCTGTTTTCAGATTCGAGTTGGATTTGGGTTTGCTTTATTTTGAGGCGGTGATTGTTGATAAAGTATGTTTAGGACTAAGAGAGTTCTATAATCTATAAATAACCCTTGGGGTGGCCTTTAATGTAATCCAATGAATTTGTAATTTCTAAAAGCGTAATTCATCTAGGTGAGAAATTCTTGAAAATAAACTTAGCCACAAGGGATCACTGTTCTTGGCGGACATCAAGAGCTTATAATCTTTTCAGCGTGAGGTGCTAGTAAATCTTATTGTACTTTTAAAATTTTAACAAAGTTTCTTAATGGGCGTGATCGGGGGAAAACCGCGCACAAAAAGTGTATGTTTTGAAATCAAGATTTAAAGTATGTGTGCTTTAACTTCCTCGATACTTCCGTTATAGCATAGAGGCTAAAACAAGTCAAATCCACAAGGACGGGAGGCGATAGAAGCTTTACCGGTTGATTCACGTGTGTGTTAATGGTTCTTTAATGTTTGAATGAATCAAAAGAAAAGAAAACAAAGAATGATAAGAGAAGAGTACGATGAAATACGAAGAACTGGGAAACATAAAAGATAAGATTTATGGTTTTGATAGATTTCTAAAACAAAATAAAAAGATAAAGAAAACTCATGGCTACTAACTACTAATGACTCCACTAACATGCTAACCTCTTAGTGATAGTTGCCTCACATGTATCATTGGCCATCACTAGTCCTTGGTTCAAGAGCTTTCAAAGCTTGCTCATATGTTAACTTTCACATCCAAATTTAACCAACAAGTGCAAGGTACACTTAAATCATCAAAACCCAATAAGAGTAAGTATGAAATAAAGTAATGTTAGCGTGTTAGAGATTTAGATGCTAGAGTGTTAGATCCATCATCATGAGCCATCAATGGCTCTTGCAAGAGCAAGGCCAATTAGAGGCTATTAGATTCATGTGAATTATCAAATAAGAATTTAGTAAGTTAGCGGTTAGTAGTTAGTTGTCATGAGAGAAAATTAGCTACTCATGTAAAAGGGATTAGAGAGAAGAAAACAAAGATAAGTTAAGAGAGCATCTTTCATAGATTGTCACCTCCTATTACAAGCACTCTTGCTTCCTTACAATGTACCACTCTCTCTCCTATTACAAGATCTAAAAAAAATGAAAAATATAAAAGAAGAAGAAGAACTAATCTAAACTAAACTATCCTAAACTACAACATACACTAAACTCTGCATATCCCCAACTGAAGAACCCCAGGGCGGCATATATAGGCACCAGGGGAAAGAGGGGCCAGGGGGCAAACCCTGGTCCAAATTACGGGCGCGGCTGCGCCCGTACGGCCGCGAAAACATAGCCTAGGCCGCATTTTCGTGGTCCTACTAGGGCTGCGCCCGTGGTTCTTTGAGCCGCGCGCTGTCCTGTCTGTCCCCTATCAGGTTCTGTTTCCGGTTTCTGTTTTTGAGCCCCTAGTTTTGACGAATCATCTCTCCAAAGTCAATGACTAGATTATAGGCTTTAATCACCCATTAAATGGTGATTTAGGGTCTTCTTCTTCATTTCATGCCATGGACCTAGAAACATGCAAGAGAGGTATTATTAACAGAATTTAATATTAAATAAATGTGAAGATGTGGTATGAAATATGCAGTTTTAGAGACTAATCACACCACCACACTTATCTTTTGACCGTCCCGAGCAAAACAAAAAACTAAAGGAATTATTGCACCACTTTCGCAAGTGACGCGATTGCACTGAGCATGTGCAACAAGCCGTTAAACCTCTAAGTTTTCTCTAGAGGAGGAGTTTTGTCTCCTGAGGGTTTTCAGCGGATTACACCCACAAAATCCATAAAGAAGGAAATCAAATGTTAGTATTTTGAAAACGCATTTTTTAAATAGAGAAAAGTGTTGAAGTATTTTGTGAAAATATAAGTGATCCAAGGTCATAGGTTAACCAGAAATTATTCTTTCTTAAACTAAGTCGAAATGCAAAATTTTATAATAAATTAAATGTAAGAATTAAAATTGAATTGATTCTTTGATCTTTCATAAAACTCTTAGAAAAATATGCACTTTGTGAACTGTGAAGGTTTTTGGGATATCGACTCTAACTTTCATGCCGTTTATTTATTATTATATATATTTTTTTCTTTTTCTTTTTTCTTTTTCTTCCCTAGTTTTCTTAGGCTTTCTTATTTACCCGGCTAGTGAGCTTTAGCTAGTGACTCCTAAACCAGTTGATCTTAGGGCACCAGATGAGAAAACATCCTCGGACTAAAGGACTCGAGTAAATAAGGCCACAAACTAAAGGGGATTATTTTATTTTTGTCCACCATTTTAGGTGTGAATAATCATGCTTCCTGAGGCATAATTATCCAACTTCAATAAGTGGTTTTTAACATTATCATTTTTTTATATATTTTTTATGACCTTTTTAGTTTTTTTTAATCCCATAATTTATGTAAGTGTGAAGTGCATAAATCAAAGGCAAAAAATTTAAGATCAAATTATCTTTTCAATCTTACTTCTTATCCTAAAATTTAAACAAGATCTATTATTTTGACTTCGTTTAAAAATTCATAATTTTAGGTCTTCCTAATTCCTAAGATAATCTTAATTTTCTTAAAAATAAATCAAAACTAACTTATGTCAAAAAGTTTTGTAAAAAGAAAAGAAAAAGTTTTTATACTAAAGAAAATTTTAAAAAGATCCTAAAAAGAAGCGTAAAAGAAAGAAAATTTAAAACTAACTATGTTAGTAAACCCTCCCCCACACTTATCTCATCCATTGTCCTCAATGCATCATGAATGTGTATATACATGAAATAAATGGGAAGAGAAGGAAAATTACCTCGTGGTGGTGGCTCCGATGGTGGTCGGATTGGGCCAAGCATTGCTACCCAATCAAGATATCGTGAATCTTGCATAAACCCACCAGTGACCTCTCTAGTACGACCCAGTAAAAGAATGATTGAATGAACATCTTATTTAAAAAATTACTATCTAAATTTGAATTTTCAAAAATAATTTCTAAGTGATTTTCTTCAACATCCTTGTCCAACAATGAAGTGTGATTTTGGGAGATGATGGATTGGACTCAAATGGATCAGGAATGAAAACCGATGCTGACTCGGAATTTGACTCAGATCAAGTCGAGAGTCAACAATGAGAGTTAAAATTGGTTCAAAAATAGGGTCCAAACCAAAGAGATGTTCGGCATACTTTCCCATTAATAAAGTGTGGTCAAAGATATTGGTGATTCAATTTCACAGCGTACTGGTACAGGATTCAATGTTGACTCCAGAATAGAGAAAAAAATCAGGTAAAGATACCGGAGTTATTATTAAATCAAAAAGTGAAATGGAATTCCCAACTGGAGGTTCAGGATCACATTCAGGTTCGATTTCAATTTCAGGAAAGGGATAACTTGTCAGAATGTCCAGGCGACTTTCATAACTTGGAGTTTGGTCAAGTTCAAATGTGTGTTTTGAAATTGAATCTGGATTCCCAAAATTACATGATTCATGGGTCCAATCAGTAGAGTTAGGGATGTAAGGATCGGTCAAAGGTTGACAAGAAAGACTTTCCTCACACTCATTGATCAATTCGCTCATAAGTGAGTCTAACCTACTGATAGACCGTGTAACAAAAACTTGGATTCGGAATCATGTCTTTCATGTTGGCCCAATGGCCTTCCACTCTAGTTTTGATGATGATTAACTCATGTAGTTATAGTTTACTAATAATCTTGTGATATTAGTTTCAGATATTTAACCAAGATATTAGTAGGTGATTAGCTTCAACAAAGGAGTTTTGGAGCTTTCACATAGTGATTCAAGAGCCCGAGCGTCAAAGTTCATACCCTAGCACTCGTTGGAGTCAAGCTAGGTGGATCACGTTTGGATCGAGTCGACTTGGAGACGGAGCTCACAAGAAGTCTTTGGTATAGTGTTTAGTTTATGTAACGCCCCGATCCTGGCGGATACGGAGACATTACTGCAACGTATATACGCAAGTCAGAAGTACCTTCACGTATATACGCTAAGCATCAGTACAGGCAAGAATCAGAGTACGGAAGCA